>OX451211.1:15924650-17124650 GCA_949628255.1 Macrophya alboannulata | reverse complement strand
CTTTTAAATCGAAAATCGAATGAAAAGAGAAGACTTTCGGCTATCCTACCATATATATATATATACCTATATACATACATATATATACACATCTTATACCTATACTTCGCGATATTTTCAGGTCAGGTTTGGCTGCCTCTGAAATGGCCCAACAAAACGAGGTCGTTCGTGGGGAGAGACGGATAAGGATCTAGACCGAGCCTATAATACCTAGACGCTCAAAGAACACGCTCTCTCTCTCTCTTTTTCTCTCATATCCTCTCTTTCTCTCCTTTTGCAATGAAATAGCTCTGAGATTCTGCCAATAAAACTGACCATTGCGGAGACAAGGCTTTGCGATATTCTCCTTCCCATTCAGGAATCTTCATTCCACAGAGTCCTTTATTCCCATTTTTTTTTTTTTTTTTATCAAATTTATTACGATAACAGAAATAAATCAGACCCTAGGGTATACATGATCACCGGAATTAAGTGAATCGAATCAATCATTCGTTTCGAATATTACTGAACGAGTAATTAAACGGACTACTTTATCCAATTATCCGTATAATTGTGTTCCAATTTTTTTTTTTACTCTACTTTACCGCACGGTGTATAAAAATTCGCCCCCGGATATGACCGTCCAAACAAATATACATTTTTCGAAAGACCTAGTTTGATGCAAATTTTATACTTCGGGTCTTCGCTAAAGAGATTTCGGGGTGCCAGAACCCGAGTTTAACCAGCCTGTGTAATTTTCACGTAAGTTTGCAGACGCTGAGCAGACACCCCCCTGGTTAGTTTATCACTAGATACTTCTAATTAATATATATAATTACCACTGTGTATATATTTACCTGCAGACTGTATTATTTTCAGTGAGAGTTAGTCTGGAACTGTTGGTGGTGAGAAAATTTCATTACCTGAACAGGAAATTTTGAGAAAATTGTGAAAAATTATACTAAACGCTGAAATTTTATATATTCGTTTATTTTTTCATTTCGTAACAAGAGTAAATGCTTCGTAACGTTCATTGGACATTTTGTTCACCGTTCTATATATATTTTCAAACGTTGTGAAAATTATTAATATTTCCTGCGCTCAGGCATCGATACACGCATATTTTCCACGTGAAAACCTCGAGTATCAACGTAATGCATATTTCGATGTACATACCACGACTACTAGCTGTTAGCCCTCCGGGTTAATTTCAAACTACTCGCTATGTTCATAACTAAATGAAATGGCGATTGGAACGCAAATTGGTAACCGAAGTTTGTGATCGATTTTTCAATAACCGTGATGTATTTTGCACGGTAATTAGGTTTTTTAAATTTCATACCAAAATTGAATCAACTATTTATACTTCGAATGTACATACAACGGTCGAACCAAAACCATCTCTCTTCATCGTAGACGAAACAGACCCTTTTCATTCTCATCTTTCTCTAGTCTCACAATTTCGCACAATAATTCATTGTCTATAAGATTTTAGTAAATATCTTCGAGACAGAAACATGGGAGTCGATATGTTACAGTGAATTGTATCAAATCCACGTAAGAACATCTTTTATTATCATCGAAGAAATGAAGAGATATATACAAGAAATCTGTAGGATTGGAGTAAGTTTGGTAAAATAATTCTTCTGGAATATCAACACGTGGAATGTGAGGAAAACAACGAACCGGAGTAGGTGAAACGTATAAGCTAAATAGGTAGAATCGTTTATTGTTAGTCGAGGGAGTGCAGAAAGTAGGATAACGTATATATCTCCTTGGCTAAATTTGGAGAAGTTTATTCGATCTGGGAGATCAGTTTAAGTTACGACCGTTCTAAACTCCGGGCAAAAATATGTCGTACCTCGTTTATTTCTACGCAATTTATATCCCGCCTCCCAATGAGTATAACCCCGGTAAAGATTTAAGCCGGGAGTTAAAACCCGTCATTTTGTTTTCCAGGCTAATAATAAAACCTTCGTACTGTAGCTGGCTATAATTTATTCGTAAGAGACCCTGCTGGCCGATGAACCTTCCAGAGAAAGACAAAAGTAAAGAGATAAAGGGAGAGGGAATATAAGGGATGAAAAAGTTACTTAAGTTTCTTTTAAACAAGGATATACCTCTCTCTGATCGTAACGCTTTGCCCAGAGATTTAGGGATCAGCTAACGTCCTTCGAAGCTTCAGTTCTCGAATTCAACTTCTTAGAATTGGAGAAGTGGAAGTGAGGTAGTTAGCGGTTTTCTGGCTGACTTAGCTTACCCATTACGAAACTGATCTCCCTCTCCTATACCAACGCCTGTTTTGTTCAAAGGCTGACGTACCATCGCTCCTATATTCGTTATAAACTGCAGCGTGTTCAGATACCTAATAACCAACCATTCGATTAACCATTCTGACCTCAAACACTAAAAAAATCCGACGTAGATCAAGAAAGATTCGTTTTAACCAAGCTTCAGAAATCCTTGGAAGCAACTCTGACGACAGGAGACAGCTCCCATCATTTGTCAGACTTCGAGTATAACCTCGCCGACTATTTCCACTGAATCTCGGTTAAAGCCACTAGAATCTATCAATTTAGTTCCTCTTTTCGATCGGATGAAATGATTATGGTTTATTTTTTTTTTTTCTTCTTTCGGTTGTTTTTGTCAAATTCTTTGCGTTTATTGCGGCTGTGGTTTGAGAGGGGGATGAAAAATGTTTAAAACAACAAACGAAGGGAGATAAATAGACGGAGAAACTGCGCGCCTTAAACTGATTGGCAAGCTCATAAAAGCCGCTAATGAAATTATCGCGAAATATAATAAACGCAATTCATTATGTATTATAATTTCACCCTTAGGGACGTCGACGTCGAAGCGTTAGACGACCGTGACTATGGAAGGTAGGTATAGGTATTACCCCACTTTTCAGAAAGCTCGCCTTCATAAAGCGAGAGACTTTGCAGAGAATGATAAATAGGCTGATGGACGTTGCCGGATTCTGAATCCCTGAAATTTGACTCAGGCTATACAATACTCGGCGGCGGTTCCAAGAAGATTCAAAACAATCTTAGTAATTATTCTCGTAATTCATTTTCTACGGAGAAAACGTGTCTCAAATAACTCTGCCGAGGCTGGTAGACGCGAAAGTAAAGCAGAAGAAAAAAATAAAATAAAAATTCAAGCGTCTACCTAAAACGGAATATTATCTCATTCAACATTCTTTCGCGGAATATGATTGCCCAAAAATTGGTATCCCCATAATTTAATTAGGTATCAAAAAAAACGTCGAGGATATTCTGCCCGAGTTGGCGATAGTTCTTCTTCGAGACGGCCATTGGACGGTCCAGAAACTGGATAAACGCGGATCCATATCTTTGGGGTTTAATATAGATGTAAGAGGAAGGGTTTCGGGCTACGTCATATCCCGTGGGGTAGTTAGCGAGAACATTTGACACCGGGTATGACGTGGGGAAGATTTCTCGCCGGCGTGTTTCGGACTTGAGAGATCATTATGCGATATAACTTTAGAGTTTAGGGAATAAATTAGTTTTAACCACCGAATAGGAAGCGGGGTAAGTGTAGGAAGTAGCTGAGGCCAATAATCGGGGGGTTTACCGTAGCCGGCGATGCAAGTATGGGGAAGCCTAGCTTCTGGTACGCATTAACCTTGTTAACGTGGCACCATACCGTGACCATAAGTTAAACCGTAGGCACTTCGTACTAGAAATTTCTGGGTAATTTCTACCCCAGGATAAATCGGTGAATTCGCTACCGATCCAAAGTACGATTTATTAATAATTCCAGTCGTTAATTCTCATCAGATCATAATATGCGAAATTTAAGTTTCATCTTTATTTCGCATAAGAGTCTGAAAAAGTTTTCCAAGCTTCTGAAAAACGCTTTCATAAAATTTCTGACTTTTTAATAATTACTAACTACTCAAATTCATTTTATGAATTCGTATTAACGCGATGAAAGTGTAATGAAAATGTTTCAAGAATTAATCAGCCACTTGAGCTTACGAAATTTGACGCGATCTTTTTGCGAACTTATCGGAGAACTCGACGTCGTATATAGATAATTATGAATAATCCATAATTCGGTGGGCTAATCAACGGCGATGAAAAATATAATTGCATCTTCTAATTTCTGTTTTCTTTTTCCTTTCTGAATGGTGCGTCAGACTTTTCCGTCAGACAAAGACGAGATAAAGATTGATTAAATAAACTATCCTATAGCGAGGGTTGGCGGAATTTCTTATCAGAGTTTTACGAACTCGATGTGGATTAACAACAGGTGAAAAATCGGAGCAAAAAAAAAAAGGACCGATTCGAACAAGTAAATTGGAAACCGAAAAATGCGTGGGAGGTAGTCTGGTCTGGTCTGGTCTGGTCTAGTCTAATCGCTTCGTTAGCCCAGCTGATAGAAAGCTCAGTTTACCCACACATAGCGATATATTTGCAAATGGTGGTTGGCAGCCTTTGCCCGAATCACGGAGAACTCGATTCACAGTTCACAGTTCACGAATTGGCAAACGGGTATAATTAAATTTCAATCGTTGCGAATAGGTCGGGCCGAAGGGCGATGGTCTTTCTCTGTGTGCTTTAAAATAAATTGGTCCCTCACTCAAATGGGTACGTACTACGATCGGGGGCGTTCTGGGTGTCGGAGAGGAGAAAAGGGGATGCGGAGTTAAGTGAGACCTGAAAGGAAAAGTTTTGGGGGTTGATAGGGCGCGAGAGGGGTGCGGTTCGGCGGTTCCCCGGTTCCCCGGTTCCCTGGTCGGCTGATTTGCTGGTTTGGATCAGAATCTGCAGCACCGTTCTTCTCTCTTCTTCACCTTTATTCCTAACCCCATTGCTAGCTTCGCTTTGGGATGCGAATTGATCGTTCGCATTAGGGGAGCTTTTATCGTGGATTAACACTTCTGTATTAGAATGCCCGAAATAAATCTCGCACCACTCCGCAGGCTCACAAAATCAAACGCCTCCTTCTATCACATTTCTCCTTTCCCTAAGGAATTCCTTTATCTCGGGCTTCTCGACTAATTCAAAAGAGTTGAAACTGTGTTTAAAGTTTCAAACAAAAATATTTCCCATTTTTTTTTTTCTACTCAAATAAATAAAATCAAACGGTTAATTCTAAGCTCAGGATACTCAACGAAGCTTTTGAGCTTTCACCGATGCAGACATGCCTTCGTAGACAGATGACGTGGGCATTTACTCGTTAAACAGTTATACCTACCCCCATGCATTTATTAATAATGACTCCCTCGAAGTTTTTCCATTAAATGCGTTTGTAATTTGCATAAGCGATTAAAAACTCTGTCGCCGTACCTGCTGCCTGGTGTACAGACTTGTTTAATAGCCACCCGGTAATATTAAGTGTGAAACGTAAGCGCGTGCTGCAAATTGAGCCCACCTCGGTTTAATTAATGAGTTTCATGTACAGCGTTGGCAAAATTCTGCAATTTGCTACCATTAATTGTTTGTACTTGAAAACATATTTTGTCACGAAACGTGAGCAACTGGGTATAACGGTGTACCCAACTCGTCTTTTTTTTTTCATTTTTTTTTCTCAACCCTTATATATACTAAAATCGCGTGACGAATTGACACGCGAGATAATTTTCGCGAAAATGGAAAAATTAAAATTAAAATAAAACGTAAAGAACAAAAATTAACATCCAATTGAATATCTATATAATTTCCATCACTTACCGTCAGCTTTCCTCTCCTAAATCTGCTCGAGTGACGTGTAGTAGAATGCGTAAGTAATATATGTATACGCACAGGGGAAAGTGGGGTAATATGGCCCCCTCCAAAATTGAAAGAAAATATAATAGAACATTTCATCATACGACGATATATCGACATTATAAAGAAGTCGACGATATATTTGCATTGGATTCAATGAATGGAGTACATGTCAGATTTTTTTTTATCGATTTTAAGGGAGGGCCATTTCACCCTACTCGATTAATTTTTTTTCTTTTTCTTCTTCGCTGCTCATTACATTTAGCCATATGAAACTATATGACTTTAATTTTTTTGTTGTTCGAATTCGAAATGAAAGAAGAATTAATGACGTTAGGAAACGTTGTATAGTAGTATTAGCTTTTCCTTATGGTGGGTCATATTTTCCCACTCCTCCCTACATTAGTATAATAAAAGAAAACTGTCAAATTTAGTTCAAAAAGATTTATTTAAATCCCTTCAATTATCTTTTTGTTTTCATATCTTTAATACAATCTGTTTATATATATATGTATGGTACAAGGTGGTCTATATCTTAGTATTGCGTCCACTGATATCTAGAAAAATACGTGTGGAACTTACAGTGATAATAAAGAGATTGCTTCGATTTCGTTATTAAATATTTATAATTATAATAATTTATTATTATTATTATTTTTTTCTCGTTTTTTAACTTTTTCCGTTTTTTTGGGGGGTTTTTTTTTTTTTTTACGTTTTTTACTTTTATCTACGGCTCAGCTCGTACAAATTTTTTGCTTAATTAGGTATGTATTAAAAGTTACAGAACGATACAGATTATCAACCGATCAGCAAGCTTAAGGTAGTTGCGTTGGTGTTGTTATTTATTCCTATATAGTATATTAGGGTATTATAGGTATACAGGTAATGTAATATTAGGCGCTTCGATATTCGGTCAGCTTAATAATTAATAAATTATTATCTTTGGCGATGTGGGAGGGAAGGATTTAGCGAAGTGGGGGCGGGTAGGAGGGAAGGGGGGGAGTTTGAAAAAATTAATACTAAGTCGTCCGCTTATTCGGCAATAATATTATTTCTGGCACGTCACGTCACTCGGAGGAGCAATAATATATAATATATGTATATACATACCTACATATGTATAAACAAAAAAACGAAAGATAATTGAAAAAAAAATCAATTTAAATTAACAAATAAATTAATAAATTAATAAATAATTAGACATAGGGTGTATTATAATTATATATAGAAAAAAAAAATTTCATACCACGGAAATTTTCCACCAATTGTGAGTGAAAAATTGTATTTGTCATTTCCGTTGAATTTCGGCTACTCGGGGTGGCTTTGGCAAAAGAAATAAAAATAAAGAGCTGGGATAAGAGGGAAACCAGGAACTCTGATCATCGCGTATTGTTGAGGCGTGGAAGATCATGTTTTCGTTGAAAGAAAAGAAAAAAAAAAGACGTGGACATGACACAAGCAAGACAGAGGCTAGACATAGGCTAGATGTAGGTTAACGTAAGACGAAGGGTTAGCACGCATCGTTGCCCACTATCCGTTAGAATTTACGCACGAAATAGGGGATGGTTATCGAGAGGGTTGATTTTAACGAAAGATATACTACGAAGATCATGGATTTACCTCTCAAAGTGACGATCGACATTCGAATGTGAAAATTTTTCAATTGAAGCAATAAAATTTGATTTGGCATAATCCATTTTTTTTTTTTCCTTTTTTTTTTCTTATATACCGATTGTATATAATTTGTTATTGGACGCAGGGGATAGGTAATATCTATTTGACGATATATATTATTATTATTTTTTTTTTTTTTTTTTTATATATAATATATGTAGTCTCAAATGCAAATAATATGTATATATATAGGTATGTATTAAGTGTAATAATTAAATCGTATCAATATATCTATACACAACAACTACACTCCTTGATAAGGATAACAACCAGGAAATTTGGAATAAAATAGTTATTTTTTTTTTTTTTTTTTTGGTTTTCGATTTTTAAATATTTCACAACTGCGGCCTAATTATGTATATATATAACATTAATTTTATTCATCTTAATTCAACGCATCCCACGCACGTCTCGAAACAATTTATTTATGTTAATACTAATTATTTTATAATTATTGTAATTATATCATTTTTTTTTTTCTTTGCTCGAGTGTTTTGATAAAAGTGTCCAAAAGTGTTTTTGCAAAAGCACCTCCTCACGAGTGATGATAGAATAACATATAAATATACATATATATACAAGACCAATTGTTAGTGTTTGGCACACGTACATGTACATTTATTAGTTTAGTTTTAGTTTTTTTATGTCCACCTATAAGGTAAAACATTTTTATAAATGGGCACTAAAGGATAGTCGTTTTGGCAATTTAAGGATGGCTGATTTAACTGCGTATAATCACAGTTTCAAAAACAGAAAAAAATTATACTATCAACTTTGAATAAATAATTATCTCTATAAGTATACTCGTTTCGTAAGGAAAATAAAAAAAAAAAACCTTAAAAAACCAAGAAAAATTCACCTCGTTCGCTGTTCAAAATATTATCCGTTTAATAAATGAGGACAAAATGTAAAAGAAAAAAACGAAAAGAAAAATATGCACATGGAGATACAAAAACTTCCCTTTTTTTTCAAGTAAATGGCAACAAGCACTCGTATAAATGCAGGATATGGCATAATTAAATTATTGTGATTTATGCGAGTAGTTTATAATGAAGATTTAATATGAAACCATGGACGTCAATGATACATACCCATTCAATTACTCGTGAAACGAGTATTTCATTTTACACTATAATGTACCATAAAAATTATGAGCATATCGTAGATATTAAAGCTTATTTAATTTTTTCTTTTTTTTGATATGAGTATTCTGCTTAAATAGGAAAAAATTTGGACCAGATACTGCATCAACGCTGCATCTCTGGTTTGATGCAGTGATCCTAATTACTGCATTGCATAGTCCTGTAAAAATATTAGATAGTTTCAACGGCTCAGAGAAAAAAAAAAAAAAAAAAAAGTAGAAATCAAGTTAACGAATTTCAATTTCACATGAAAGCATCGACGCAATTTCAGTGAGACGGTTTTTTTTCTGATTTCGCGAATCGAAATAAATAATTGCATGAGCCAAGGGTCACGAATAATCCGTGTAATTGGTTTTGTAATTATTAAATAAAAATGATTACGTAGCAGTGGGACGAAAATGGGAAAGAAGAAAATATATATATGTATGTGTATATTTTATGATTTTTTTTTTTTTTTTTTTATATACTAAAAAACGAAAATCCAAAATTTGACTTGAAAAAAAGAAAGAAGGAAAAAAAAAAAGAAAAAATATTAATAATATCCGATTTAAATCTAGCAAAATATATTTTCTGCCAGTCCTTTTGCATCCCTTTATAAATCCCTTTTTCTGATTCGCCCCTGTCGCTCTGAGTATTTTATAGCTGTTCAACCGCCGCCCCTCTGCAGTTCTGACCATAATTAACCACCCTCACTAAACTAACCCCCTAACTCTAAAAAACTCACAGCAACACCATAGAATATCTAATGTAACAACAATTATTAATTTTTTTTTTTTTTTTTTTTTTACCCTGTTTACAACCGGTGTCGAATAGATAGATAGTCATAGTTACAAACGATGCAACGGATATAGGTATGTATGTATGTATAACTAGAAAAGTGTTTTTTTTTCTTCTTTTTTTTTTTTCAACTAGTCAAAAACTTCTGTCGCGAGTCTCGACATTCCGATTAATTAATTATACGAATTTCATACACAACTATAAAAATCAACACTAAAAATTCAACATTTTTGTTACAAGCCTATGCATGATTCGTGGACGGAAGATCACAAAAACGAGAAATAATAATATCACCGTATAACTAACAAAAAAAAAAAAAATTCCTAGGGCGAGCTGAACAAACGCGACGTTTGAATAAAAAATTGAATTCAAATCACTCACACGTATACCTTTTTCAATAATAATAATTAATTTAAATTAAAGGCACAGCCTTTTTTTTACTTCTTTCTCAATAACACAAGTACGATGAAACGAAACGAATTACCAACCAAAAATGGGGATAAAAAAAAAAAAAAAAAATTCGAAGGCTTCCAAACCCAAAAAGCCTGTTTTCTTCATTTTTTATTATTTTTTTTTTCGTGTTATCGCAAACTTCTTTTGAATGATATTTTTATATTTAGTTAGGAAATGTCGAGACCGCATGAAAAAGATTAGAGGGGCGGCGCGTGGCGATTTTTTTAAATATAAATTTATGTGATAAGTGACCACTTTGGTTTCGATACAGTAAAATGATTAGTAATATATATATACTATAACAATGATACATAGATTTTTAAATATAATGATGTTTTTTTTTTCATTTTTTATTATTCATTATTTGTGTTCTTATTTTTTCCTTTACCCCTGAAGCTAGCGTAGTTCAAGGGGATCATAGATATTCAATAGTTTTTGATATTCGTATTTAATGTATGTATATAGGTATTTATATGTATAGTATATATGTATATAGGTGTATATATATATACATATATACTATAATTAAGTCGGTAAAATATTATCACGAATTCTGTACAATAGATTCTAAATTATTTTCTTAATACGCGGGGTAATTTATTAATATATTACTTATACATATGTATATGCATACGTATATCGATATACATATATACACGTACATTATAGACAATAATTAACGATATTTCTACCTGCGAAATTCACCAAGCAACAGTTGCAGGGTAGGTCAAAAAGAGAGAAACGGAGAAAGGGAGAGAGAGAGTGACAGAGTGAGAAAAAAAAACCAAAAAAAAAGGTTACTCTCTCATTTCTCAATTTCAAACTCATGCCCACTATCCAGGCTTTTGGTTTTTTATTTTCTTTTTCTTTTTTTTTTTTTGGTTTTTTATTCAAATTTCTTTTAGGTACGTTAGTTGATCCCATGATGCATCTAAAACCGCAGAATATATTTATCATATATATTTATATATATACAAGAAGCATCTTCATACCGAACTGCAGTGGCTTTATTTTTTGTATATTTTTTTTCCTCAATTTTCACCCCGAACGTCACGTCGTCTTATGATCTTGACTTAAAGAAGTTCTTCGTTGTCATCGTGAAGAGGACCGTACATCGAGGGACGTCGCATTTGATGATTTCCCTCAGGCTGTGTACCGGAAGGTTGTTGATTTCGGTTCTGCAGGAGAGCGATGCTGGCAGCTTTGTAGTTTATTGGCCCATACGAACGGTAGTCTACGTCGGCGTAGTCCAAGTCCGAGAATTCCGGTCTGTAGGGCTGAATTTTTGAAAGGTTGAAAAAAAAAGAGGAAAAAAGAAAAGAAAAAGAAATATATGAGTTCGATATGTCTTGCAAAACCCTTTACAATATTTTTTGAAGGATGATTTATCAGAGTCAATGACATGGATGTGGCTTGAAAAGTGCAACGAAAAATATATTCGAGTTTTCAAATAATATATCGAAGAGAAAATTATCGCCGAAAGCAAAAATCTAATTACGATATTTCTGATGTTTGATAAACACATATATAGGTGCAGAATTTCGAGTAAATAAATAATACCTATAATTCATTCTATGGCATATTTGTATTGGACGCTTCAAATCTTGATTCGACTTGACTATATATTGGGCTGATTAATCTACATATGTATGTATGTGAAAAGATTGATCGCGTAGTGAAATGAGAAAATAATTGACAAACAAATAGACGCAAACGACCGACCATTGGTCAAGCAGCGATAATATTAGAAGCATAAATCATGTGAATGGGGTAAATATTTGATCGACGAAAAGCCAAATCGTCACACGAAATAAAACTAAGAAAGTAAAAAGGGCGAACTTTTTTCTTCCCTAATTTTATCATTTCTCTTAAATACGATCTCAGCGAATCGTAGCGATAAGCGGTATTAATTTTTCTGATGCTGTTAGTTTTTACGTCAAAATTCGTAAGCTCATGCTTCAACACATTTTTGTACATCGTATATTAGGCGGATCCTTAAACTGGTCGTATTCGAATTTTACTGCTCCCTTGGACCAAAATCTCTCAAAATATATACAAAATAATTTAACCGAATCCCCGGGTTCCTATCTCAATTCTAAGTACTGCCCCAATATCTTAAAATCTTCCTATTTTCATAACACATGATATTTTCTCTATATAGCTTGGCAAACAAATTTTTTTGTTGCTTAGTATCTTCGAAAATTATATCGTTGAAAGTCTGTGAAATTTTTACGAAATATCTACTCTTGTAAGTAAAAAGAGTGACAAGTTTCAGATTTTTCGGAGCGATGCTGCGATAGGAAAAAAAAAGAGGAACATATATGCTAACCACGAAGTACCAGGAATCGTGAATTATTAAAATGGGAAAATCCTTCGTCTTTGGGGCAGCACTTAGAATTGAGATATAGGAACTATGGACTTGGGCTACTCTTTTTAAATTTATTTGGAGACATTTTGGCCCACAGGAGCACTAAAATCCGAATATGACCAAGAAATCAAGGACGACCTTGATATGGTTTATACGTATATAATGTAAAACCCACTGAAGTGGTATGCATAAAAAAATAATATCTATATACCTACGTGCGAACGCAAGAATATAATTATGTATAATATAAGATATAATGACATCGAAGTGGTGTCTCCTTCAGATGGCAATTCCACGACGCCAAGAGGCTCGCATAATAATGGATATGGAGAAACAAAATGAAAAAAAAAAAGAAGAAGTAAAATATATACATATGTATGGGAAATTTGATAAAATAAACGCATTTTAAACGTGCAGTTAGCTCAAAAGCCTCGCTAACACAACGCAATCTATGTATATACATACAGTATATGTATAATATTATGATAGACGATTAAAAGTATAAAGTTAATTGAATATATAATTATATATATGTATATGCGAATGACGAGTATGACAATCAAACGTAGCGATGCATTATAAACGCAGTATGATGCTACGCGAATTGCGAAAATGTTTGAGAGAGAAAGACAAAAAAGAAAGAAAATATAAAAAAAAAAAAACATGATCAAAAATTAATTTCAATATACAGCATGTATGTATTGTATGTACATTATTATATCATGTATATGCACTAAATTCTGATACGATTTACCTAATAATGGAAGAATTTCTTCTAGTAAATGTAGGTATCGCTCTTTGCCTGCGGACCCTCCTACGAACAAACAGTGAAACACAATGGTCATTGTTGTGCGTACTTTCCCTTTTATATTTTTTGGTTTTTTTTTTTTTTGATTCTTGTACTTATTCATTCATTCGATAATTTTTTTTTTTCTCCATTTCGTATGTCTATGTATATGCGTGCTACACGTACGTATTAAAATATATAATATAATATATGTGATGATATACACACTGCACATAACATGTATAGGGGATATATATATATATATATATATATATATATATGTATATTATTATTGTACATGTACATACGTGCGCGTGTGTGAGAAGGCCCGTATAGTATACAAATAATATGCATACATACTATGTATACACATATAGGTATATGTATATACCTATATAGAATTATACACATATACATCTGTATATATACGCGAGTAGGGCCGAGCTAGATCGCTGGCCATTGTACCGTACAATGACGACGGCTTTGTATCGGGGCTTTTGAGCATAACTCTCCTCTTGGTGTCGTGTTTGCGCACGCTACGCTGCTAAGAGTCCCAGGAAACGTTGGGGTGTATAGAGGGTGAGGAACACAGGAATGAGGGCTGAGGAAGATTCTATGTGGCTCACGTACGTCCCGCACAGCACCCAGAGTCTGACGACGAGGACGACGACGATGAGAAAGAAAAAGGGTGCGAAGGATTGAGAGATAAGGAAGGAAGTAAGGAAGGAAGGAAGGAAGGAAGGAAGGAAGGAAGGAAGAAAAGATGAACGAGAAGAAAGATGTATCTTTTTTTCTTTTTCTTTTTAGCAGGATCATAGCGTTGAAAAAGGTGCCGGACGATGACACTACAAGAAGTTGTTGACGCTGGTGAGCCAGGATCATTGTTCCTTGAAAGAGAATTCTCTGCAGCGGATGGAGAGCGAGGCTATTCATTCAATTCACACTACATCCATCCAACGGACTTTTCCTGACTTCAAGTGTCTCCACAGAAGTAGAAAATGAAAATAAAAATACTCAAAAAGGATGTCAAAAGAGACTCAAAAAATGTTATTTATCAAGTTCAAGCCAATTCAGAAAACGAAAGAAAAAAAACGTTAAATTATCACTCATACGCAATGATGAAGAGTAAAATGTAATAAGAAAACACCTGTGTAACATCAGCATCGTTAAAAACACTTACGGTTAGCTGACAAAGAGCGAGAGACTCGTTCGCTTCCCTAGTGTGGTTTCCGTCGAGGGTGTTAAATCGAGGCAGTGACCCGGACGAACCCGGGTCTCCTGCGCGACCCTCCCGAGAGAGTGACTCTCCATAGTGCAGGGATTGAAGTGGGAAAAGTATTAGGAAGAGAAAGATAGTGACATAAGTAAAGGCGGGTCGAGGGAAGAAAAGAAGAGGAGGAAAAGAAAAAAGGAAAAAAAAAATGAAGGGATAGAAAAAAGGCGACGAACCGTAATCGGTGGGCGAAGCCTGGACCTACCTTCAGACGTCGATCTCCTGACCGACGTCTCGAAAGTGTAATTCTGGGTACTGAGTGGCAGGAGGTGCGGATGGCGACCGACTTTGAGGATCCCTTGACGTGCTGGTATCCCTTTTGGCCTTGTTGGTCTTATTATTCGTTTTATTATTCCTGCTACGACCTCGAGCAGAGGAATTTGCGTGATGAGGATCAGCCGAACCGTACCGAAGACTACTGTTACTATTTGAGTACCTATCAACAACTTCACGTTCCCTTTGTTCCCGGGGGACTCCTTCGTACGATGGATAATCGAGGGGGCACTCGGTTATCGAGTCCTCGTAGTAGTGGGGGTAGGAGATCTTGTAGGTGTTTTCCCGGACCCCGCCTCCTCCTCCTCGAGGTTCTTGAAGTATTTGATTGAAGCTTGTTTCCCTCGAAAATGTAAACGGCGGTTCAGTCCGCCTGGGATCCTGACGCCGTTGTTGCTGCTTTTGCTTCCTGTCGTTATCACGTTTACGGTATTTTCTACGCTCGTGTCTTCGCCCGCCGCTACCACCACCCTGACGTTGTTGATGATCGTGAACAAGGTCCATTTCCATGTCACCACGAACCAGAGCACGTGGTAGAGAATGACGATGATTTAAATGCACGCCGTGAGATGAAGAATTTGTTGTTGTTGTCTGCATGGGACTGGGACTCACTACTGATGAGTGATGGAGGCTACGCGTTAGTGGAAGGGTTAGTTGGTTCGAGCTACTGCTGGCCACTGGGTAGCCGTACTGCTGCAGCTCTTGCTGGTGTTGCTGGTAGTGTTCTTGGTAGTTGTAAAGGTTGGTGGTCTGCAACAGGCACGGTTAGTTCTTCGAGCAGGTTTTAGAATTGTTAGTTACAAATGAGCAAAAATAGTCAGCGATATAAAAAAAAAAAAAAATAGAATCAGCGAAAACAACGGTATTAGTGGCATAGTACCAACGACAGTCAGTTATTAAGTAGGAGAAACATCATTTTATCAAGGATTTATTGAAACTGGCCAAAACTCTACTGACACAGCCCAGTAATTGTGATCGGGAGAGAGATTCGTCTCGTTTCGAAAGAGAGATCAATTTAATTGGACGTTTGAATATGAAGCTATTCGATATTCGTTAGATAAAAGTATTATAGTGTGCGTGTATGTGTCCCTTAAGCCGAAAACTTACTTGCGGCATGGGCGACATGCACGAGAGCTGTTGCTATATAGATGCCCGAGTCCAGCTTGACAGGGAAAACATACGATATCCAATTAGAAGTTGGAGAAAGGCGTGTAGCTGGGAACTGAGCATCCGTGATCTCTCTTGCCCCGGTATATTCGAGGGCTCTGGGTTGTGAGGGTACAGTGCGTGCGTCTAAGAGTGCGTATATTGTAGGTACGTGCGGTAAATTAATTTCAAAGCTCATCTTGCCGAGCACCGCGACACTGCCAAATCAAATTATACAAGTATACCGAAAAAAACGAATAATTGCAAAAAAAAAAATCAATTAATATCCTATTCGGTCAAATGACACGTTGCAGCATCGCGATATCAGCTAAGAATCTCATGGGATCATGCGAGTAAATAAGCAGCTGACAAACCTTGATATTTTTAGTTCCTGGATGAGCGGTAATATTTTCTGGAAAAACGGGCGAAGGGACATTTTGATAGGTGTGTTGCGAGGGGTCAGTAACGCGTCTGGTCCTCGGCGCGGGAATAGGCGGTGTAATCGACGACTGTTCATCAGTGTTTGACGTGGAGTTTTTCTGTACTTCGGTGATGGAATTCGCGGTAGTTTTATGCGGGCATATTTTTCTTATAGGAACTGCGTAAAGTTGATAATTGTGATGAGTGGTTTGATGGCGTCTGCACAAACGGAGTGAATAGAACTGGGCATGTTTGTGTTTCCTTCGTCGTGGTTTAAGCGAATTGTATTTCAACTCTGGTGAGTTACTCCTCGGCATGTTATTCGGGCTGAAGTGTGGACCCAGATGACTTCTGGTCGAACCATATCCCGAACTACCGCCGCAAAGACTTGCTGTACGACTCGGTGGCCGGCTAGCTGGTCGCGAAGAAGTTGGTGATGAAGTAGCCGAGTGCAACGTGCCATGCAAAGCCGAAACTCGGGCAAACTTAGGAGAAACCAACTAAAACATATCGGGCGCATCGCAGTCACACGTTGCAATATTAAAAAGCTTCACAAAGAACGTTCGTTTCTTAAGGAAATTTTATGGGGACTGTGATCGTCAACGGTTTTAGTTCAATTGCCGTTGAAGTCTTTGAGCAACCGTTGAACGAAAATAAAAATTCGAACGATGAGCAACGAGCAGAGGGAATTTTTCTACCCACTTATAATGAACAAGCATTCCAGGAATATTATACTTACCGATTTTCTTGATCTCTGGACAAAAAGGCACCGTGTCAATTGTGAAGAATTTTCGAGTTCTCCTTCTGTGGGATTTTATTTCTAGCTCCTTTGGTATGGGCAAATTTTCATTTCGCTAAAATATGGAATGTTATTCGCGCGCGAGGCAATCGGTGAAACTCAGGGCTGCGTAAGAGAGGGTTGGGAAGGTGAGACATTAACATTAATGGCCGTCTCTCCACGACGAGGTCTTATACGGCCTGCCGGTTCCTCTCTCCGCCAATCTCCCGTCCTTGTAATACGATTATTCCGCGTTTCCCGGTTCCCGGAATCGGAGGCTGTCGAATGTTTGAAGGTAGCTGGAACGCGGTTGAGTCTGAAGACTGAGGCGCAACATTTCCATCTCGGAATTTCCTTCCATATCACGTCTCGCAAATTGATTCGAGAGCCGAAGTAGATAATTGTAATATATCTAGCGTTAATAGCCTCAGATTCTATTATCACTACTCGACGCTAAATTGAGTCATTAAGAGTTCAGCCAATCGGGGAATCGCAGATTATGTGGCAAGAAATTATTCCCACAGCTCACCAAAGCAGAATTTTATTTCATCTATACCGAGTGGTTAAAAAATCATTTCGAATTCGAAAATCGAAATTTGCATCACGAAAAAAAAATCTCTCGGCTTTGATAAAACGCAAAGTTTTCTTGAGACTGATTCGAACCGAAAATCCTTCATGATTGACACTTTGCTGACTGGCTGTAGTAAGCGTAAACACTTAAAGCCCGAAACATCGGAGTCACACGCTCAGTTACGACCGCAGAGCAAAACCATAGCTATTAAAAATGACATCGATAAAATCCAAGAAAAAAAAAACGTCAAAGACGACAAACCTTGTTCGGAGGTGTCTGGATTCCGTGGAAGGGCAAGTTCTCATAAAATGTTTTCGTTTCCGGTTCCGGTAGACCCTCCGAGACGCTGTCAACGTGGTTGTTATTCGCTGCTTGAGTTGGATCTGTAATAATCAAAAGAAGGGTGATTTTTTTCTAATTTTTTATTTTTTTTTTTTCTCATTGAATGAAGATCGAGAAGTACAATGAATGAAAACCATAAGAAGACAGAGAAAAAGAGAAACGGAGAGAGAGAGAAAGAGAAAAAGAAAAAAAAGGAATATTGAGAAACATGGACGAAGATGAAGAGGAATATATCTGTTCAAATATCGATACAGTTTCGACGTATTTTATCGGGTAAAATTTTGCGACGAAAATGAAAGAAAAATGTGTAGAAATAGAAGAAACAAAAGGAAACTAAAAAATTCTTATCACAGGTCTATTTGGTATTATCGGTTATATCGATCGAAGCAAGCATTCAAAGCGTTCGAAGCCTTGTGCTGCATGCTGCCATGACAGCGTGATGTACTTATCAGCACGACTAACAAACTGACATTCGTAAAACATGACAATCAAGAGACTAATATTCGCCTCAAATGCACGTACCATTAGGGACCTTGAAACGAGACATTTGGGAGTACGAATATTGGATTGAAATTATCTGCAGAAGTTCGATTTTGTTGGACTCTTTTCATGATCCCTTCGATATGTACTGAGGCGTGATGATAATCTGTGTATATCTTCTAGAGCCTAGAGTCTAGACGTATTTTTATGTATTATGTAAGTAGCTTGTATGTAAATAAAAATTTTTAAGTACTTTACCTGCGCCTGGCTTTTTACGCTTACGAGAAACGCTGGCGTCATAATTTGAGCCTGTCGTTGACGCCTGGGACGGTACCAAGTTGCACGAAACCCGTTGACGTGGGACTATTCTCTTGTAAGTCACGGCTAAAGGAAACACATAACACAAATACTGTCACGACACGTAAAGCTCTCACCATGCGCATTCCGCTGTTACCCGCTACCTTATTCTTACACACTATATGGTATTAGCTTTCCTATTCTTATTCTAAGCATCGTACGACGTGGCACGCAGAAAGCCGCATAATTTTTACCCCCACGTTTATCTGTTCTCTTTTCTTTTTGTATTTTGTATTTTTTTTTCTCTCTCAGTGTTCGCGGAATTCTCACTTTGGTAAATAACAGAAATTCTACACACGAAGGTAAAAACAGTGGCTTGCAACATCGGAAGTAAGTTGAGCGTGCAAAACGTTCCGAGGCAACATTTGAACGGAGCCTCAAACGATTACTGCTGTTCTAAAATTCTTCAGTCACTCGTTGAACGGCTCGGTGCCAGGATTTGAATTGCTAATATCAAAGCTACGGAATTGAAGGGAATTAAAGGTACCGGTTAACTTTCATTGGGCCACTCCGTATAAAGCTTGATGTTTTTAGATGCGGTTTGCTACCTCCTCTATGTGTTCTCTGCCGTTACTGCCAAGTCTCTTGGTGGTGGTTTAGGTCTCCGAGAAAAGAATGGAGGAGAGGAAACCGAGGAGAGAAGACATAAAGGCAGGACAGGGTAGGTATATTTGTTGGGTAAATGCAACTCCTCGAGTTCTCGAGACTGGGACACCGGGGACAGGGCGAACGGCACCAGCGTTGAATGCTAAACGTGAGAACTACATTTCCAGGATAGTGGAGAAAGTAGTTGAAGACTTCGCCTTATTCTGATCAGACGTGAATATGAAAAACAAAATTTAACGAATTTGTGAAAAACCAGCTTTCAACGAAATTCGCTTTCAGTTTTACTAAGAAAAAGCTCACGCGTTTAGCTCAACCTTCGCAGGTACCGAGACACAAAGGAAATAAGAGACCGAGACTTCGGCAACAACGACGACGACAACGCTTACCTGTTTTGTCTCTCGAAATCCCTGGAAAAGTGTCTGAATCTTTGAACTGTGCGCCAAACATGGCTCGAATCCTGTTTGCCCTGGCCAGCATCCCGTCTTCGTGAACATTTGACATGCTCATGACCCTCCTGGTGTCTTTAGTTCTTCTATAAGCCCGGACCGGCGTTCTCGCGATTGTCTGAACCGCGTCGTGTAGCACAGATCTCCGTTCAGGATCACTCCTGAGGCAGGATAATGCACCGCGAGAACCGTTCACCCTGGATTGCAGATCCAGACGAGTGCTCAGTCCAGAACGGAGACTGTGCGAACGATTAACGTGCACGAGAACGCCGGGCTTAAGTGGCCATCTAGGTGCTGGGGTCGGATGTGGCGTGGTCGCTATACCCAGGCTTGGTGGTCCACCGTCAGGGCTGTCAGGGCACGTCAGGGTGTTATAGAGGGATTCGTCGCTCGTTAAGGATCAGGTTAAATGGCTATGAGAGCCGCGGGAGTAAAGCGAAAACTTTTAAACCCTGGACGTAGGTATATTTATGAATATTCATTTAGTAGGGAATGGCCAAAGTGTGTGCTCCAGGGTCTTTTCTCGGTTGGCAGGGTAGTCGAGAGAGATAAAAAGCCAATCGCATTGATACTTTCAATCGAATTGGACGTGCCCGTGCTCACCCCTCGCTATATACGTGTTTGTTTAAAATAAAAAAAAAAACAAAAGAAAAAAGGAACGAAAGGAGAGAAACACACAAAGAGTGGAGGCGGGGGTTGGCCAGAACGTGGATGGGAC
This sequence comes from Macrophya alboannulata, assembly GCA_949628255.1. Taxonomy (NCBI): domain Eukaryota; kingdom Metazoa; phylum Arthropoda; class Insecta; order Hymenoptera; family Tenthredinidae; genus Macrophya; species Macrophya alboannulata. The sequence continues at coordinate 17,104,322 of OX451211.1, read as the reverse complement.
CAAGTCGTTTCATTTCATGGTTCATGGATCAAGAACATCTCTCTAATCCGCGTCCACCATCGAATCTACAGGAGCCAGCGTATTCTACCGTTGTATATGACGTGTTTCTTCTTTCGTTTGTAGTTCTATCTCTAAATTTTTTATTTTTTTTATCTTCCCCTTTTTGTTTTCAATTCTTTTAATGAACGTTGTTGTTTTATGTTTTTTCGTTTTCTTTTTTTTTTTTTTGCTCTGGAATGGATCGTCCGAGTTTGGAAAAAGGAATCAAATTAGGGTTACAATTTGTTAAAACCAGGGTTATATAAGGTATACCACCCAAAGTACCAGAGGGATAGCTAAGAACGAGATGCTTGCATCTTTTGTGACTTATACTCCGTATAACACCAGGAATTTTGGCAATCCGAAAATAACGAGCGAATAAAGGGACAGGAATTTTGTGATTAAGATTACCAAAGTATATATACCTATATATAGTAGGTATATCTACAGAATGGATATAAATTAAGACTAAGAAATTAGAAAATACCGCTTACCTTCTACTACCAAGTGATGACCAACCCAGAGATACGGTGAATCGTTCAGAGAATGGAATATTCTGATTATGAAAGAATTCCAAGAATTTTGTTCTGTTCGGTTTTTTTTTTTTTTATACTCAATTCGAGACATTTTAGTCTAATTATTAGACATAGGGGAGAATGATGCGCAACGGAGCCTCCAAAAAAATTCCAATTTTTCGAAAACTGATGCGAGAAAACCATCTTCTGTCATCTCAAAGCTATACGTTTATGGAAATCTATGAAACTCGTGAATAGTCAGTGATATCAACCACATTCTGGTAATAATTATTTCACGGGGTTTTCACTGTGCCCAAAGATTGAGATATATTGGCTATGTGGTATTGTTGTCGAGTTGAGAGTCGTAAAAATCGTAATATTTCGTTGAGGGGTCCGTTGTGCCACACCCTCCCCTATGTATATATTAATTTCAACAAGTCCACAACCCTGAACGACACACTTGCAAAGTTTAATATACAGACAGATAAGAATAAATAGATAAATCTACAGCAATCATTCTTGTAAGTGTATATGCTAAGTATTTATTTATATTATATACATGAAAATTTGAATTCACACATCTCTAAGTAACCCGTGCTTATACGTATGGTGTAAGCCGTTAAAGCACAGTTTAATCAGCTACTAACAAAGCTGACAGTGACACGGAGGACAGATAACGTGATTAAAAGATCATGCCTGACACGTTCGTCACGAGCTCGTGCTTGCAGACGACACACAGTAGGTTCTAGAATTTTGACGTTAATTAAAAACTGGCGGATTTTGAGACTTCAAAAAAATAAAAAAGGGAGGAAAAAAAAACAGATAAAAAAAAGGAACTGTTACTGCGGGTTAAATGATTCGTGGCTTTATTCCCTCGCTGCTTATGAAGCTAGACAAATAAGCTTTTCAACGTTTTCTTTCATTTTCTATATCTCTCTCTATGTATTATATTTCGAAAGCACAAATTTATTGGCAAAGCTTTTGTCACGTGGCTTTTAAAGCACCATATTATATACGGATGACAAATTATAAATCTTAAATTCTAAAGCCGCCAAGAGAGAGTCAAGTGTTCCTTTCATAATCTCTTTTGATAAATTAATATCGCGCTCCAGCAGCTCAAGTGACGAGTGCAATATCGAAATCCCGACGAACTTGGATCGGCGTTACTCATTGTTCGGTCGTTTTTAGTAATCTCAATTGGCCAGGTGAAGATTTCACGATCCCAAGACCCGTCAAACTAAACAAGAAGAATAAAGTACTCTCAATAATTCAAAATCACGGATCATGCACAACGAGGACACCCACAGCTTGTAAGCAGGGACACACTTCATCCGTCTACGAAATATCAACCGAATAATAAATTCGAATGAAATTTTTTTTTCTCCTCTGTTTTTTCGAACATATTTTGAACAATTTTCAACTACGAATTCAAAATCTCAAAAACTTGTACTGCTCATAGAATTTTTCTAATTCTTCTGTAAAACCGAATGACGTTTTTTTTTTTTTTTTTTTCTTCGGTCAAGTTTCATAGCCGATTTTTCTAAATTGACAAAAGTATAGCCAGGAAAAGGAAGAACTATAATTGTGAATATAGAAAGCGGTGGAAGAAAATTAACGAATTGTAATTAATAATATTTAATTAACCAACGTCAACTGCAATCAGGGATAATAACGTGCATGAGATAATATTATTCAGGTACTTACTGATCACGTTCCTCCATCTCGACCACCCGATTATTGTCTGTATTTTGTTTAGTAAGTCCAAATCAAAAAGCGAAACAGAAACAAATAAGTTTGTGTTAGTGATGTTGGCTAATAATACATCTTATGCCATAACATTAAGAGTCGCAAGGTATTGTCTATCGTCAAATCGCTTGATCGATATATAAAATATAAATTAAGAAGCCAAAAATCGATAATAAAAATTATATACCTATACGCAAAATTTTTCTTTCACTTCGCGGACTCTTTGCACTTTCAATGTTATCGCAGTAATGCACAATTACATGCTTAATATAATAATTGTATATATATATATTTATATATGTATGATATCTACATAACCGGCCAGAAAAAAATCAACTGTGCCAATTTGTCGATTTTTTGATTTTTTTTTCAACTTGTTTCGAAGACTGCAGTTTCCGTTGCATTTTCTTCTGGACAGCACATATCGGGTACATAGGTATATAATTTAGATACAAAATGATAAAAAATGAAATATATATTTAACTCGATATTTTATAGGTGGGGGGAAACTCCGATGCAAAAACCGCATTCAATCGGGAGTTTCACAAATACTGGTATGAAGGCAGGTATATATGTATGTAGGATGGGTATATAAATACCCACGATATAAAATATAGGTACACATATAGACGGTCGGCAATATCCGCCCAATTATTTTACCCTACCAATACGTTTTCCATCGCACAATTGTTGTTCAAATACATTATATACTTTATATACACCTCATTTTGGCAATAAAATAATAATTACCTTATATAGATATAACAAAGTCAGGCAGCATGCAAATTAAGCTTGGCAAACGTCACGCCATAGAAACAACACATACAGTATACCCTATGTATACATAGTTCGATTTTTTTTTCCTCATTTTCTTTCGCCAGAAAATAGCCAATCGAATTATTTTACCCCAAAAATTAGAGAAAAATATAAAACAGAAAGAAAGTAACAGAAGTATAAATTTTCCTCTCAAGTGAAAGAAAAAAAATCAGAAAACGCTTTCTTGAAAATTTATATCGTATATATATTTTTCTCTTTTCGGAGGAAAGTGGATTTCGGAATAGAGCTTATATATATCTGTCCGATATTCACGCCTGATTAAATCGGTTCGGTTTATATATTATAGCTGGTATCGGATTAGCATAAGCTATAAGACATTAGTTCGATATTAAACAGCAGTCATATGCTGCTTTGCGATTACTCGCTACCTAGTCGCATACAAATCTTACAATTAGCGTCATTGCGACTCGAATGCCAATGAGCAGGGTAAAATATCTTTGGTCTATCCGCCGCGCCTCGCCGCGGCGAGGGGGTTCCTGAGATTTATCGCCACCAGAATTCCTATAATATATTATCACGGCTCGCCCCAATTCGACTCTCCTATGCGTTTTCATTCCACCCCCGCACACTCATTTGCGCGTACCCGTTCCCGCTCCCTGTAATTTATCTAATCGAACCTAATACGGTCACAAATCGCGTCAGGTATAGACCCAGGTGTTTCGCAAGCTCTAATTATCGCGATTAAGAACTGAAAGCTCCCATTCATTTATCTATTCTTTTTCTATTTATATATAGATTTTTTTTTTTTTGTTCTTTCGAAGAGTCTTTTCGATATCGACGATGGATTCAGAAACTTGAGTTGAGAAAGTGGCGCAGCTAGGTGTAAGGGGTTCCGAGCTTGCATGTATATCGGGTGAAGGGTGTAATTTTAAAACTCTAGCCTTCTGTAGTTTCTTTTTCATTCTATCTCTGCAGTCTCGCTCTCTCTCTTTCTCTCTTTTTTACTATCTCGAGTGTTTTTCGATTGCCGGTAAGTAATATATGACAGGATGACAAATTGACTGCCTCCTCGGCAGGCGATATTGCCTCGTGTCACACAAGCGGTAGCCGGAGACTCGGTGCTCTAACAGTTTTCTTCGCGGAATTGGCGTTGCGCGAACTTTTGCCTTACTTTGAGTGAAAATTATACCTCAAAGAAAAAGGAACAAGACCCGAAAATAAGATGAAGAAGAAGAAGAAGAAGAAGAAGAAGAAGAAGAAGAAGAAACAAGCAAGAAAAAAAAAAGAAATTGAAAAATGGGTCAAAATAGAGACAAAAATCAAAAATAAATGAAAACAAAGTCGGTTAGACTCTGGCGTGGACTTTGAATCGCTTTTTGTTTTTTAGGCTTGCACTTTACTCGGCTGTTAAAGTGTGCGGAAGTTGTGTAGCTATACTGATTATGAGATAGTAAACGTACGTATACGTACAAGCGTGCAGCTTCTCGCAGAGTGACGTTTGCCCTGAACTACAACGACAGAATTGCTTCTTCGTCTATTTTTTCTGTATTTTATTTTTGTTGAAAGTTGGATGAAATAAAGCTCGATTAGTGATTCACAAATGAACTGCACTAAGCGCAATAATTAATTAATAGAATTTCGATGAGGGTATTACGAACATTTCGTATTTCTTTTCAATTGAACTTCTTTCAAGATCTCGAACTGCTGTTTCTTTTTTTTTTTTTTTTTTTTCTTTTGATTTGAGATTTCTACAAGATCCTGCTCATGGGATTCAAGAATTTCAAAAAAAATCTTAACACCTAATATATATATAAATATATATAAACTGTGTACAACTGATTCCTAGAATTAAGGAATTCATTATCTTCACAATCCAAAGGCATGCAAATTTCAGTTCAAGCAGCTTTCGAAAGCTTTTGAATTGAAGCAAAATTATACTCACGCTTTGCTTGGTTGCGCTTGCGTCGGCAAATCAGGAATAGAACGATGCAGATTATGATGATTGCCAGGACTATTACCACAGCGACGATTATTATTATCAATAAGAGATCTCCTTCGAGTCTCATCCACCAAGGCTGGTTGCCTGTCAAAAAAATAATCGAAATACACTTACGTTAATTAAATTTAATAAACCTTGTACAGTATTCTCCGCGAAATCGTGTAAACTAAAAGTTTAATTCAAATTTTGGGAAGTTTATCTTCTCCTCTAATATATCTAAAAATAAGGGAGGGTGAAGCAGAACTAACCCTTTAAGAAAATATTTCGATTCTGACACTCTCCCCTATGTACAGGTGTATAGATATTTTTTTATTGGGAGTTAGAAGAAGTGAAACACATTTTTTTTTTCATACGAAACGCTCTAGTTACACATTTATTAAATTTCTATGTCAGTGGATAAAACGACAGGGAAAATTTGCTGCTTTTACCTGTACCAAGATATACCACGACTAGTTTCATTGCGAGTTAAGTATTCATTGTAATAAAATATTTAAATAAAATATACAGGTATACACGCCGTACCGAAAAAAACGTTTCCTCAAATTGATAGAAAAAAAAGGAAAAAAAAAAAACAGGAAAAAAAGCTTTTCAAATTGAGCGTCAATTTGTCAAATGGACAATCGATTCTGTCGATACGGTAGTAGAATAGAGTAAACCTAGAAAACGTATTTCGTTCATAGACCGGAAACGATTTTTCAAAAATAAATTGATAATTATTCGAAGTTATAGTTGGCCAATTTTTTTTTTCTGTACATAATCGATTCACATTGAAAGTTTTCAATAGTTTAAACTTACTGTTGCTTCCATCGCGGGCTGATGAGAATAGAATCAATAGAATCAGAATCAATAGGTATAAAAGACTTATATATAAATTATTAGTCAAAGAATCGGTTTAAAATTCACCAGGAATGCTGAATTCGCACGGGCTCGACGACCCGATTGTATTATTAGCGACGCATGTGTAAGTCCGGTAGTTAGCCACTGTAGGATCTATCAGTATGTAACTTTTCCCGTTATCGTGTTCCTGTCCAGTTTGTTCGAGCGTGTCGTTCTGGTTCTTTAAATCCCATTCAAAGTCAACCTCGTTCGGGTTCGCCTCTGCCGAACAAACCAGGTAATCAACCCCGTTGATACTCTCCTGTTCGATTTTACATATCGGCTTGACTGCAGCAGCAGCGGTCATGAAAAATAAAATAAGAATAAACTGAATAAGCGAATTAAGTTCATTAAAATTTACACAAATATTTCAAAGACTTCTGTAACTAAGAGGATAATCGAGTTTGAACTGAAATCGCGGACAAACATCGCGCGACGTTCGTTCGGCTTCTTACGGAATTCCGTAAATCACATTTTAAAGATAAGGAAACGGTCGCGATGGAGGAATAGGAGATATCCATACTCTCAGAGCTTTAGAGCCAAGAGTTCAAGGAAATTTCATTTATAAGGGTTTCCAAAAATTTTTTGGGGACATATTTTCACGTTATAGAGTTATTTTTCGATTATTTATGGATTCGTTAAACGATCGAATGGGTGGGTAACAATACGAGCCAGACGCGTATAGTAATGCCATTATGAATTAAGGAGCTGGCAAAAAAAGAGTAAGAATATAATAGAATGAAAAGAAAAGAAAAGAGAAAAAAATTCGACCTTTAGTACATCGCGCGTGTGTAATTCACCGTGAATTCGTGCGTCAAATTGTGCGTGCTGCGTTATTCCGGGTGATTCGAGTGCTCAATCAATTTGCAAATCGACCCTCTTGACGCAACCCGGCAACCCGTGGGTGGGATTGAAAATGTGACTTACGAAAATAATAAATAACCACGGCTGTAGAGCTGTGCTGCAGGGAGCAACTAACTCCTTATATATTCACCGAGCTATATACCGCGAGGACAAAACTCTTTTAATAAATCATTTCGTTTCTTATTTCCGTCGTATGAGAAAAAAGTAATTTCAGATCCGTTGTATATGATACGTATATTTAGATATTTGAAAAATGATATTCAAAATTTGTATTCGTACATAAATGAACATTTTTTTCTTTTTTTTTTTGATTATTCCCCTTTTTAAAACTCACACTGAACGTTTATGAACGTCGTGATGGTCTGAGATCCGTGGCGATTCTTTGCCTCGCAAATATAATTTCCTGTACTACGTCTTGGAATCGGAATTTTGAACATTAAAGTTGCAGTGTCGGTTATCGGGGTGTTCGAGCCTTGTCTATACCACTTGAAAGTCGGCTCGGGATATGCCTTCGCAGAGCAAGATATTTTCTCCGGGGTTTGCTCGGCGATAACATCGACGGTCTTGCTCGAGGTCGTGATGTTCTCAGGAGGATCTGAAACGAGAACGATTGGTCCATTCCCAGAGGAGGCATAAAACCTCATGAATAAAATCTGCCGCAACAAAAAGATGATTTTTTTCTCAACGTAAAATCATGAGGCAATCATGTAGGTATGTATATATGTGTTCATTCCCGTTGCCCAACATTCCCAGACTAAATAATTTTTTTCGTCTGCAGCTTACCGAATTTTAACATTCCGAACTTTTTAATGTTTCTGTGAGTTCGAAATCGTCTCCAACTTAAATTCGTAATTTTTACCATACAGAACTTAAGAAATTCCGAACTTCAACCCGTCTCTCTGTAACCGCGATCAAATTTGGCGTAAAATATTTTTTACACTTGTTTATTTTACTCGTTTGCTTTTCATTTTTTTTTTTGTTCTGGTATCAATCAAGTGTTTAACCGGGTTTTCAAAGGCTTTTATACCCTCCGTACACAGGGCGGAAATTATCAACTAACGATTCGACTAATTGGAGGAGGAGAAATAACGATCAGAAGAATCGACTGATCAACCCCAAAAAAATTTCCAAATTAACACAACCCCATTTTATTTTTTATTCGTTATTTCCTTTTTTTTTTGTTTTATCAAAAAAAGCTTCCTAAAAAATATCAAAAATGCTCACATTCGACGTGGAAATGTGTAGTACTCATCACGCCGGATCCAATACCATTGCCACTGCTTTTGCACGTGAATCTAGCCTTGTCGCCGTCCCTGTCAAGTTCACCATTAGGCCAGGCTGTCATATTCCATATAAGTTCGGATCGTATGCTTTGAAAATCGTTCGTCCCTGCTTGGGGTGGATGAATAGTGTTGGATAAATAGTAGTGATTATTGTTCTTAAAGTCCATCTCAGTGTCGTCCCTTATCCATGAAATCGTGCATAGAGGTACACACTCGACCCAACAGTCTATGCTGACGTTAACAGCGTTGTAAACGGTGCCGATGTAAGGATTGAGCTTTTTTATGAATACAGGGGGCGCTGAAATGGAGGTAAAAATTGAAGCGAATCAATTATGAGGAAAAACTATAGCTAACAACGAAAAACGATCATTAATTGGGTTACCGAAATCGATAACGAACAAGTAAACCCACCGAAAACTTCTACGAATACAGTGGCTGGGTCTCCGTCCCCTGCCTCGTTGTAGGCGAGACAAGTAAAGTTCGCTTGGGTTTCGAGATTCGCTGAATCAATTACCAGGACGGATTCGTTAGAGTCTGACAAACGGTGTGGTCCACGCATCCACTTGTACCCTGTTACCTCTGGACGTCCCATGTCTACTACCGAACAGGTTATCTTTAGACGACCCTTTTTCACTACCTGTTGTGGCTCGTAGGAAATTGAGGCTGGTCCAGGTTTGTCTGATAAAAGAAAAGAAAAATGAATCAGGGAAAAGACCAGCTAGTCTAAAAATCAGAATTAGGAAACCTGATTTCTTTGAATTGGAATGAAAGAATTGAAATCCTTACAATATACGACGACAGGTGTGCTCCCGGAAACTGAACCCCATCCGGCCTCGTTCCTCCCTTCGCAAGAATAGTTTCCGTGAAAGGACCTGCCGACAACTTCGAGTAGTAATTTGCTCGGATCGATATCGCAGAATGTTGATGATTCGTCGATAGTAGCTGGGGTTGAGTTGCTCACGCAATCGGGTAGCTCCTTAAGAAGATCACCGTCTAGGTACCATCGGACAGCTGAAAGGACTGATGGATTTCCAGACTGCACATCGCACGTCAGAGATACGTTCAGTCTATCCGCTTCGTTGACCGGAGTGGGTGGATCCATTGATACTTCAACGACGGGTTTGACTGCGATTGCAAAACGGCCGGGATTCAAGAATAGAATAAAAGGTATAAGAATGAATAAAAGAATGAAGCGAAACGGAGGACGGAGATGAAGAGAGAGAAAAAAATTTACCAGGAGGGTTTGGAAACGAACGTGATAAATTGAACTGATAAGTATAATGATAATGATTGATGAGTAATTCCGGGGGAGGGGGAGGGGGGGTCGAGACAGGGATAATAAAGAGAATTGAAATCGAGAATAGATCCTGAACTTTCGTTTTCAGTTCATGGTATACAGGGGGGGAGGTGCGGATATTTAGAATTTAAGATACTTACACAAAACTGATACGTCGATTGAGTTTGATGAGGTAGAATTTCCAGCTTCGTTTTTCAGGAAACAAGTGTACGTCCCCATGTCGGATGGCAACGCGTTTTTTATAACAAGGGTCGTTTGCTCGGGGACCCCACCCTCGAAACGATTGTCGGTTACATCCACTTCCTCGGTGCCTTTAAGCCTGAGAAAATGATTACAACCGAAGAATATTTACTATTCCAATAACGGAGGGTTTCAGTTTTATTTATTTTCTGCATAAACGGTGTCCCTCATCTCTGCAGGATTATAAATAATACGAGAAAGAAAGAAGAAGAAAAAATATATATATCTCAGCAAGACGAAGCTCCGGGCGAAAAAATATCAGGGCGAGTTTATTTACAACCACGTCCATTTACGGCCGCAATCACCGTGAGCATCGCATTATTTCCGCATTAGCATCTCTAGCGAGAGAAACTGAGGAAAAGAGAGTTAGTGAGTTTCATCCCACTTTTGAGCAAGAGCTTTATTAAACGTCGAATACCGTTACCTTGTGATTGAAAACAAAGTTTCTAGCTACGCCTGGGCTTATGAAATATCTTTCGATAGAATCCGGCAAGCTGATAGGACAGGGGGTTGCGGGGGGAGGGTCGGGGGTTTCGATAGGTTAAGAGGGAGAGATATAAGATAAAAAAAACTTGTGACCTAAATTTTATCGCCCCTAGTAGAATAGCGACGGAATATTCACGTGGCAATTTCATTTTTTTTTTCCTCTTCTTTTTTCTTGATTTTGGTTTTGATCCGGCAAACTTTGACGGAAACAGCTTCACAGCCGTGCGGATATATAATTTTGTTTGTACACCTATCGGAACAGCTTTGAAAGAAGATAGAATAGAAGTCAGGGGATTTTTTTTCTTCCACTCCAAAAAATTGCGCAGGGATAGGTATGTACATTTTTCTGAATCACAATACGACAGAAAGGTGGTACATACATACATACATACATACATACATGCGTCTGTACATACCTACGCTCTTTTTAAAAAAAATCTGGTATAATTCAGGTCACGAACTATTTCTCCCTTTATTTTCTTTCCCGGGCGCAGTACAGGATAATTTCTTCTTGTTTTACTCGGAGTAGGTAGGTACTACGTGTAATGTGAGCAATAACAATAAGGGCTGAAATTCTTGACGTATAATTATCTTGTTCTTTGTTTTTTTGAAGATGAAAATAGACGATGCCGAGAAAAGAAAAAAAAAAAAAAAAAATTAAAAAGCGCGAAAATACGTCTAACATTCATTACGCAGACCACTTGACGAAACTCGCTTTAACAATCTTATACTTTTTACACCCCCGGTCTACACCCTTAGCCCACCAACCTCTGGCCTCTGGCTTCTTTCCTCCTTCTCCTATTCTACGATATAACTTTCTTTAAATCTTGGGCGGTGGTCCGCTGGCTGGCAGGGAACTACATTCCCTCTCTAAAAACTCTTATAAGCCCTTTCTTCCACCCTGGCTTCTCCTTACTTTGCCTTGCCTTGCCTTGCGTTTCCTTGGCTCGTTCAACCCTTGGAGCCTACATCTTGTTGGCGTACTTTATTAGAGCTGCTGTTGCTGGCTACCCTCGTTCTCCGCAAGCTCACAGAGCGTAACATTTTAATAACGATTCGAGTCGAGAAACTAATTCACAATATTCTACACGTTGTTGGAGGGCGTTAATTTTTAATACAGTTGCAAACACGTGCAATTAGAACTTTCAATACCTCGAGCTAGGGGTAGAAAACGCAAAGTTCATTTCGTTCAAGAACCTTTCCAACTTCTTCTAAGCTCAAGTCTAAGACAAACTTTAAAAAAGATAACGGAATTTTCGACGTCGCATTAACGGAATAATACATGGATATTCATTCCCTACGTTGTAACATCCACTATATATATGTACCATATCCAACACTATACATATTTAAACGTATACGTATATATTATATACTTATACGGGTATAAACTCATCTACCTGGCTATCCATTAGCTTAATTATCGCTATTCTCATCTTACAATTAGTTGGACGAGCTCCACACTTCGCGAGGAAGGGTTGCTCGGGATTTTACAACCGTATTCCCTGGCAGGAATGAATAGGATGTTCCCAGAGCCGTTGTGCAGCTCCGCTGCGATGTATAACATTTACGCGAAAAAAAAAAAAAAACGAAAAAACGAAAAAAAAGTAGCTGGTAAAAATTTTCTTCCGTGAATTTGATCTCCAACGACCGACTTTATAAGCAGATCGTGAATTTATTCCGCGTATAACCAAGCAATTAGCCGATTATAAATCTCCTAATAAAATTCATTATTAAAGTCGAATTCAATGCAGTGAAAATCGTCAAAGAAAAATCGATCATTACATTTGGCATTTGACATTTGAAATTTTTTAATACAGAGTATACGTTTTCCAATGAATGTAATTTCATTGATTAGACAGGAATTAATAAAACGATTTATCAATTACTGATTTCTATCGACGCTTTCACATTCGATATATGGAATTCATTTCATTTCCAAATCAAAAAACGATATGCTTTGATCACGTGGATGTTAACTCTGGCAGATAGGTATATAGGCACTTGAAGCTTAACGAGTCTTCAAGCTCTCCCGGACAATAGCCAACTGTATATTAACGATATTGGATTTTGCTACGAAAGAGACGAAAAGCGCAAGTCAATAAATAAATAAATAGAATAAATATACAACCGAACAAATAATCGAAGGATATATATTATATCAAAACAACTTCTGAGGGCTACACTCGAAAGTCGAAAGTCAATTTCGTCAAACGAAGTGAACAGAATGGATATATAGATCCACCGATATCCTATATAATAAATCGCAATTCATTATTCGAATATCATTCGATCTCCGGCTTATAATTTATATATATTTTTTTCTGCTAGACATACGTACATAAATTATATAAAACAAACGTCGCACTCACCATTTGATCACCAGTAGCGTTGAAGGATTCGATGTATACTCGCAACGTAGGCGAATTTTTTGCGACTCATTAACCGTGATATTTTCAGGTTTGACGTTGACAATCGGCGGATCTAGAATCAACAAAAAAGAGAAAAGCACATTAGAATTTTTTCTGCTAATCGATCTTACATGTTCTATCTAGAGATTTTACCGTCATTTATTATAACAGCTAGTTGATATCGTTATTACAGGTCTGAAAAAATCTCTATTTTGAAAATCGACGAGACCTTTTTTTTTCGAGCAAGGGTGTAGATGCGCACGTTTATCCGCGAAACTGAAATCCCTTTAGAAATATCGTTTCGTGAATTAATTAGAACGATTTTGGTCGGATGAATCTAATGTGAAATTAATACGTTCCAATTTATCGCAAAAATATCTGTGATATTCGAATGTATAGATAGGTACAGTTATTCAAACGTGAATAACAATAAGAAGAAGAAAAAATACGAATAAAGAGCTCATCTCGAACGCCTTGCACTCGTAGAGTCTGAAATTGAAAGCGATATTTGCTTCGTAGAACTCTCTACGATATAGGCAGGGTATATGTACGGATAAAGTGTAGGCAATTTATTCCGAAGCTTGTGCAAGCTCCGGAGGCTTGCACCCGCGTTAATATGTAGTCATATATATGTGTATAAGTATATACGTATAATATATGTATACATAAATATGAATATGAATATGAATATGCATATTTACTGAAAAGTGACAGGCAAAGGTACATATATTTATAAGGAATATATACCTTAGGTATAAAATATTTAGTATATATGTATCTGTGTATGGATAAATTATGTACCTAGTTTGTACATAATATAGATATTCCAAAGCGCAGTGAAACGTCTGGCATTTTGAAATCTCATTTTGTATCAGATACTGAACTTTGAATTGATGCATGTGCACGAGTTGCAGCATCGGTAGTTCCCAGGATATATGACCACGTAATAAATCGAGAACAGAAAGGCTGCTGCAACCGACGAAGAAAAAGAAAACGTTGGAAACAGCAAAAAAATAAAAATAAAATAAAATAAAAATTTTTAGACAGACGTTAAATCGCAATAAGAGGAAAAAGAACACTCTTCCTAGATACGTTACAGAGAAAAATCAATCGATCATTCTTTTTACCAGTTCTTGCCCTAATCCCGTAAACATTTATACAGAACTGTCGAAATATCTCACTTGATTATAATTTATTTTGAATCTAAAAATCTGACAAAATCTGGCGAAATCCGTACAATAATTTAATATATATAACTTCAGACATTTATCGACGTATACTAATACGTTGTGTGAATAATATCGCTGTACTCGAGCAAGCTATTAAGGTTATTACGATTCGAGCTTGATGCAGGGAATACTGAAGGTAGTTCTATCCAAAGAGTGTGTTTTTTTTTTTTTTTTGCTTTATTTTCAATATTCTTTTTGACGCTGAAGAAGCTCTTTTCATCTCATATATGGGACCGGAGTCTTGGTGAAAAGCTCGGTCTGAGAGAAGCACAAATTTATTTCCCTAGGTACTTATAGGTAAAAAATAATATATGCTAGTCTGAAGAGTGATTTTAGCGCGAAGAAATTGAGAGAAAAAATGAATAAATAAAATAACCCAGTATTTTGACAGTTTCTTGCTTTAATATGTATATTTTTTGGAAAAAAAACACGTACATACGTCTCTAATCGCCCACATTGATCTTTGATGAAAAATAAATCCTGAAAGACTTTATCGCGATGCGGCAGGGGCCCCACTCCATTCATACGTGGTTGTGGCAAAAAAATGACCCAAAAGAATTCATCAGAGTGGTAAAAAAAGAAGAAAAAAAAAAAAAAAATGCTCTGTATGACACATTTACACCCCTCCGTTAATCGACAAAAAGATGGACGATGTAGCGTCAACACCTTCGGTTGCAGAACTGTATCTCTCGCAAGGTTGAAATACGAAAAGAAGGGTGCAGGATGTGAGTACTATATCGTTGCAGAGTTTTACACGTGGTTATATAACCCATATACAAAATATTACAGATATGGGGCATCCTATGCCAAATAGGCAAGCCTTTGAATTTTTAATTTGGCTGAAAGGTATTTTTCTTTCAGTTATACCCATAGAAACCTGCTTCCCTGATTGTTTTCAAATTTAATATATTTCGTATACATATGTACATACATACATCATATATGCATGAGATTCCGATGCCAAGTGATCTGATAAATAAAAATTCCCAAAATAGTGGCACAAAAATTTTCAAAAAAAAGGTTCAGAAATTTTTTACATATTTTTGAACAAAATTACGCTTTGGAAGAAAAATTTTGTTCCTCTTTCTCTTAGACATTTGGTTAATTTTCCGCCGAGTTACAGAAACTTCAAATTTCAAAAAAAATATATCCATATCTCCTAAACGGTTTGAAATAAAAATGTGAAAAAATCAGAGAAGTTGGTTTAACGTTTACTAACGAAGAGAAAAATAATTCAGCCAAATCGGGAATGGAAAGACTCGCGAGTTGCCGATTTGACAGGAAATGCCCCCTACATGTACCTATACAGAATATACATTTTTCCCTCACGTATGCACACATATGTTATCCATACTACCTAACCTACCCACATACATACATACACGTATGTATGTAGTTAGTTTCACCAGTCATTTCCACCGGCTGGCTTTTCATAATGCCCTTCATCCCTCGTGGCAGTAGATAACCAACACGCGGCTACCACCGTCTTCAATGTTATACGTATATTGACCTGCAGCTCTGCAGGGGGTTGTGTATCAAACTTAATAAAAATTTTGAAAAATTCCTTTATCCCCCTTTTTATTCAAAAATTCCCTTTCAATTTTTTTACTCTACGTTTTTTCATTTTTTTTTCTTTTTCTTCGTCCAATACGCAACGCATTGATAACGCGCAATCATCACGCGCTCTAGAATTAATTAACGGCCAGTTCATGCCACGGGAATGATTAACGTACACACGCTACAGAGATCCTTTCCGCATGTATCATATATTGCTCGCTTTGAAGTCCGGTGCAAACGTATCAGTGCAGTGGGGTAAAAATACGGAGATACAATATTAGACGTATTAAATGATAGCGTGTCAAGTTTTCAGTATTTTTTTTCCCCCTTTCCTTGAAAAGGTCTAGAGATTTTTCCAAAAAAAAATAAAATTCTGGACTGTTCACCGAGATTGGTATTAATCCTTGGCCCAGTATGAGAAACGTCGTAGAAATTCAACCGTTATTATATAGCTTGGCGACGGTTCAACTCTCGACGTCATATACCGGTATACTAGATTTCCTAAGTATAAAGAATGAAATTACGGTCGTCAATATCCGAATGGGAATTTTACCGTCCCTCGTAATCCTCATAGCTTGCTACGAGTTTATCTCAGAGTTCTATAAGATCGCATTATCACGTGTGCATCTGCACATAGGGATGAAATTCTTATTAGGTACTATTTCTTATCTGAGAGTTTTCATTATCCTTTGAAATTATATTACGCGCATTATACTACATCGTGATGAATCTTTAGGTTTTTTATATAAAAAACAGATATTTATAATATACTCACACCAAACTTCTGGCGTAATGCGTTCCTTCATTGGCTTGTCGTTGTTTTCACGTGTAACAATGTTCTCCGCGTGGCATGAGAAGGTTACTCCATTTTCATACTGCGAAGCGGAAAATGCAAGGGTGCTTTCTGTCTCGTAAGTACCATCGACCTGGGAACAAAATTTGAAAAAAGAAACCATGACTTCAAGCTCAAGTTCGCATATACGTATAAACCTATAAATGCCTAGCTTTTGGACTGAAAATTTTATCACCTGCAAACTAGCATGCTCACATATTTTTCCATCTTTATTTTTACCTTCGAGCTCGTCTTGAGAATTTAAAACCTCATATGCTTTTCAAAAGTCAAGGATTTCGCATCCCCGTTTCTGACAAAGATACGTTACTTTAGAAAAAAAAAGAAAAAAATTGTAACGCTCAAAATTAGGCTCGGCCAATGCTCGGATACATCATGACCAGAATAATTCAACCACATCGCCCTGATTCCGTCCCCAGAGTTCATAAAGCAAAAGCAAACATGTTTCACTCGAATTATTGACGCTTCGAATCCGCTCGTTCACGTTTCAGAAGAGATATCATCAAACTTCTATAACGTATATCGGATTGTATTAACAACCTTTACTCATGGTATTGAAATCCTGCTAAATATTTCTCACTGTATACGTCGTTTGGACTTTGAGCTGTAGCTCTGTGAAAACTCTAGAAAGCGTAATCCAGCTTAAAAATTAACATTTTTTTTAGCGAATTGCACATTCTTTTGAATCCGTTTTGCACTGAGTTGATCATGGATACGTGCGATTAAATTATTTGGAGAAATAAACGGAATCAGGTATCCGGCTATCCGGTTAAAAGATATAAAAGAAACGGTACGATGATGAGAATAAGAGATATGAAACATTCGTGGACAATAGGGAAGGTCACAATAAGACCTGATTAACGAGGGATAATACGAGGCTGCTATACGACAGAGGATCTTTTGTGTCAGATAACAGTTCAGTCGTTCGCTCGGACTATTTTACTTCGGATAAAGAAACGGAGGGGGGGACTGCAGAAGGAACGGTTCGTATTCATTTGAAAAGACGGACTCGACTCCCGGACCCATGAATATTTTAGACCGCACGAGTAATAATTACGTGCCTCCATGTTCCCGCACCGTTTTCAGTTTGGTAACAGACGGTATCAACTAAAAACTAGCTCTTCCCGTATTTTCTCCTTCCTTTTCCTCTTCCTCTTCCTTTTCCTTTTCCTCTTTCTTACTGGCTCCATGCCTGCCTTCCCTACTTCCGCGCCTCGTTAAGGTAATAATATAAAGTTAACACGATACCGCGTCCTCCTCATCCTTCCTTCCTCCGTCTTCTCCTCCTTAAAACCGTTACTTCTTGCCATCTAACACCGCCAGGATCTCAAAACAGTTTTAGAAACTAAATTTCTGATCCCTGACGAAGAAAGTGAGAAAATGTAACGAGAATTCGTGGTTTTAGAGTCGTTCGAAATGGGTCGAATTATACCCCGAAATCGAATTTTCTTGCTTCTTTGTTATTTTTTATTTCATGTGCGAACATGAATGAGAAGTAAAATCAGTGTAAGGCACGAGTGTATTATCTCACGGTTAAGGGAAGCTGAGGCCAGAGGTCGCGAGAGGAGCAGGAGGAGATTACCTCGAGCAAAGGTAGACAAGAACGCGAACACTGGATGCAAAAAGTGAAGCATTTAGTTCGTTATTTATGGCGGCAAGTTTAAATTGCTCGACTCCTGCTCTATCTATGTGTACGTACGGGAGTATACGTATATATTATATAATCATCTACATATACTCTGCACCTAAGCCCGGCCTGTACCTACACCTCGTCAGAAAATTACATTTTTCTTCACCGTACCTACTCCATAGAGGTATATACTTCCACAAGTGATAACAGAGCCGGATGGGATAACGAGATATGTCAAGTCGAATTTTTTTCTCTTTTTCTCTCTTTCCTTTTAATAGTCCGTCCTACTTTTTCTCCAGGTAATAACTTCGGCTCAAAAAGGAGAATTCTTCAAAACGAACTTCCATCAGACGACCAAACTACCCTTTCAAGTCACAACCGCTGCTCTGAATAATCCCAAACGTTTGTCAATCGCAAAATTTGGTGTTGTAAAAATATTCATTTCTCTCATGAAGCTCATATCTTCAGAGAAATGTGTGAAAATCGATGATTTTTTAATAGAATATAATCGGAATAAGCTGGTCCATCATAACCGTCCCTTCGTAAGTTCATAGGACGCTTTGCTGGTTCGTAAGAGCAATGAAATTGAAGATTTGTTAGTTTCGTCGGTAGACGGAATTGCTGATGAAGGAAACGTTACACATCCATGTTAGGCAACGTGCAATGCAATTATGTCACAATTAGTTTACGGTTCAGAGATGATATTTGTAAGCCTGGAGTATCAAATTCTAGCTTACAGTTGCCCAAAGAGCAACGTATATACCTACTATGCTTTGCTATTAGTAACCCACACTGAATTGCACATAGCCAGCGTATGTAATATACCTATCCATATACTGCTGCAGTAGGTACTCGATACCTATCTCTCGTATCATAGATGAAATTCTACGTGTGTGCAGTGCAGTGCAGTGGGCATTTTCGATTCAGTGCGAATAGATATATATCTGTAATATCGAGCAACGAACGTACGAACACCGGGGGTATCCTCGGTGCAGTATTCGGACGAAATACTTTTTTTGCACATGCACTCAAGCCCCCCCTTCTTTTTCTATTTCTTTGTTATACATTTTTTTTGGTTCAATTTTATATCGCGATACGGATGACGTAGAGAATGAAAATAAAAATCCTACTGCTAATTCCTGATTCCGTAGGAAAAACAAAATTAAAATAATATCCGTATATGACGGGGGATTTTTCATTCTCATAATCCCAGATTATATAAACTGTGAAACTTAGTACTTCGTGTTTAATCCTGTAATGCGAATTTATCTACCACCGATAAGCGGGGGCTATTGAAGAGCTGCTTACTGATGTAAAGGCCAATTTCCGTACCGATTAAATAACGTGGCGGTTTCTGAAAGATTCTTTAGTAGCTACGAGACGTGATTCCACGAAAAGACCATCATTCCTAGACCTCTTCCCCCAGACTAATTATGTTGTATCGATCAGAGGGATAATAAATATCAATTCCATGAATTTATCTGAAATTTATCATCGAAAAGAAAGGGGGATGAGGGTCATACATATGATAGGCATTATAGATCTAGATTAAAGAGAAGTCGTGGAGACGTGCGGCTCCTTGGCTTTGGCTTTGGGTTTGTGCGCAGTGTGCTTTAGCATACATATTGTTACTTCGAGGATAACCACCCAGCATTATGAATAATCCACGGCCCGTCTTTATGCTAATCGAGGGTCCGCTATATTAATTTACATGCTAACGACATGGACAAACGCGTATCTCTTTCAAACGATATATCTACTAGATGGATTTCAGCCGAAAACCCTATAGATGAGGTAAGGTAACTACCGTGATAACTTTAAAGTACAGGAATCCACAAACATAATGATAACGATGTCGTGAACTGATTATCAATTTTCAACAGCCTCAACTTTCTTATGAAAATAAAATCCGAGTCTGATCTTCGGGATATTTTTCTTGATCGAATAAGCCGGTGATTATCGCGTGACCTGTTAAACTCGCGATAAGGGGTCTTACCTTTGAACGAAACATCAGCCCGTCTTGATTGATAGGTATAAAGATGAGCCAATAATGGAGCTTGAGTTAATCGATGTTGAAGTTAAAACGTTAGTTACGTCCCGAGGCAGGGCCGCGTTTATCTTACTGAAGATGTATAAGGTGGATGTAGGCATGGTATTTGCGAGTTATATACGTAGGAGGCACGTATACTTTTAAATATGTAAAATACGTGAATTTTTCGTGGGTACGATAAGACGTCATGCCTACTGCTGCAGCCTCCTCTTCTCGAGGAGAGAACATTTTATTTATACGCGAAACCCCCTCCTGGGAGGGTATAAAAAGTTAAATAAAATTAATCGCAGTGTAAGCTTATCTTTACCCTCTCTCTCTCTCTACGTCCCTAGCTCCGGTCTCTGGAATTTTTATCCGACTTCTTTTACCCCTGTATATATGTACATACATAAATATATATATATATATATATATATATATATATGTATATATATGTATATATATGTATATACATACCCCGTTATATTATATACTCGAATAGGGTGTATCAACGAAACGTCTTTACGCTTTGTCGTAATTCCCTTCACTCCTTTTATTTATTTTTTTATATTTTTAACCCTCCCTTATACTTCGGCGTACTTATACTTTACCCCGTACCAACATTGGCAGTAACCAACTCAACTCAACCCAACCCAAACCCAACTCGACTTAAACCAAACCAACCCTGCACAGCCAAGGGTTCGTTGCCTCCTGCCTCGAAACTGAATTGCTAGCTGCAAGCTTCGTGATAAAATGAAGAAAAAGAGTAAGGAGAGAGGAAGAGAAATAAAATAACAAGGGGTTGATAACTACATACATACATACCTACACGTCGTTTTCACATATATATATACATTATTATACTCATATATTATATACTCACGCGCTGTATAACGCTGGTCTTCAATTCATAGGGTCGAGGCTGCGTCATCGAAAATAATGTTCAAGTAATTAAAAGAAGAAATTGAATAGAATATTATCAAAGATTTCTATTTTTCTTCTTCTAATTTGGTTCATTTGCACGTTATACATATTTACGTGGACAGGATTTTTTTTCCTCCTTGTAAATCGTAGCGTAAATATATGAGACTTGGAATTAATGTCGAGTATTTGTCGTCAAGCATTTCCATAAATCGGTGTTAACGATTAAATGTGTATAATTATGGAACGGGGCTTTACCTGGGTTGAGAAAAAATTAAATCAGACTCAACTTTTACTTCTCTTCTTTAATTTTTTTTTTTTTTTTTTTCTCTTCCTTTTTTTTCTGTAGCTCATTCTCTCCGCTTGACTTGCACAGTTAAGTGTCTGGATATACCATCCACAGTCATACCTAGGTATCTATATACCTATACGTACATACATACGTACGTAGGTACGTACTCGTGTATAATTTAAATGAGAAACTCGAACTCCGGGTATGGTAGGAAGATCTCGAAATCCAGTCCAGTTATTTTTAATCGTTCTCGTAAAAAACCATAATTAAAACAGTAAATCTTAATTTTTATGCGTAGCTTGCTAAGTTGGTAGAGGGAATCCCCGCGTTGCTTCGAGCCTAGCAGATCCCGAAGCCAGGGGAAAAAGAAAGAAGAAAAAAGAGAAAAAAAAAGAATATAAAATAAACGGTAAAGACCAACGCGTCGTTTCGAAAGTGTTACCTCGAATCTTTGATACGATTTTTGTGAAAGAAAGTTAATTTGGATAAAAAAAAAAAAAATGGAAAAAAAACACGAAATTCGTATAGCATATTCGAAGGGAAGAAATACACGAAATCTTTACCGAGGATTGGTATATGTATGGTTTTTTTTTTTTTTTTTTTGTTTTTTTTTGATTTTTTGAATCAGGTATAACCGCGGGACTGGTTGATTACGCGCTTCGGTACATTTTCCCGAATATGAATTTGTGTCTACAGTATTTGCCGTTCAAATCCCTGCGGTATAATTAGCTCTGTTTGCTATGCGTCTGACTCCTGCCAGCCGTCACTCCCCGTTACGAGAGCTTTACCTGGCCAATTATTGACTAATTAAATACTGCTTAAACCCTCCCCCATACCCGTACGAATTACCCGAATATCCTCTATCCTCTAATATTTATCTATTGAACTTCCGCTGCTTCTCTGACGTTTATAATATACATTATGCAGTTCAAAGAAATCCATATATAGGGGTGGGATAGGGCGCAACGGACCCCTTGCGGAAATATTACGTTTTGACGACTCCCAATGCATATATCGGCAATATTTTAACCCAACAACAAAACCGCGTAGCCAATATATCTCGATTATTGACGGATAAAAAATTTCAAAATGCGGATCGCAATGGACGCCCCCTGAAAATAATCGTGTCCATAATTTTCGCTAAAAATCGATTTACTGCGGGTGATAAAATGGTCTCGTTTGTAAATTTTTTATAATAAAAACACACAATCAGAGAGGTAAATTTTTTACTAATTACCCCTTCTTTAGGCGCCTTCTCACTTATTCCAACTCCGATCTCGTTGCCAATTGGTTCTGTGCCGTTGTACCATGTCACGTTTGCTGCAGGCCTAGCTCCTCTTATTATACACTGAAGGGATACGGTTGTACCTTGGACAACGTGGCCAGTCAGTCCTCTGAGTTCCATACCAAGGGGTCGAACTGGGGTTTGAACATAAGAAAAAGTTTTATAAGACGATTATCGAGGAGGGGATTTTGGTCTGCGGGGTCAAAGTTTCCCGTTATTAAGTGGCGGGGTCAAATAATACCGAGCTTATGCTCTCCCAGCTGCGGGATGAAAATACCAAGAATTTGAAGACGCTATATATATAAGACGTCGAAAAGAGACAGAATCGAGATGAAAGACAGAGGAATGGACCAGCATCCGTGCGGTCAGAGAATCTAATATCGGGAAATTGCACTCGACATTTCGTATGCTAAACTATGAAAAAAGGTCAAGTCTTTTCGCGTCATGGAAGGATCGAGAAATCGGTTTTAGAAAATATGCTGATGTATTCTACACTCATGCGTTTACACTCTGAACCTTCAGGGCGTTCTCCAGGACCCAAAGGAGGCCTAAGAATTTAACCAAGTCGAGTTAGCAACTTCCGGGATCCATCTTATCCCCAAAATGTTTTTTTTTTTCTCTCGATTTTCTTTTCGACCCTCTTACGTTCATTCCGGAATTATTTCTAATGGTTTACGTCTGTGCAGCCGAAAAATTACAAAGAAAAAATAAATTTCATAATTACCGTTCACGACCACATGTGTCTTCACTTTTAACGGCTCGGTTAATGCGAGGCTGCTTGCTTGGCAGGTGAAATGAGCCCCCAGGTCACCTCGGGATACAACGACTTCTAACCGGCTGCTTCCTGATCCAACACCGTCAGTCGTTGGGGTGGACGAATTCTCGGCTGTAACAACGATTTTTGAAAAATATTTTTAATGATTCAACTTTTCTTTTGAAATGAAAAAAAAAAACAAGCTCTGTGTAGACATTTACGTTGACCTTTGGCTGGATTCTGCTTTTCAAAGAACGGCTGGTTAGAAAAACGAGAAAAAAGAAATTCAAGCGAATCGGTCGGGCTTTTTTTATGAATAATTATCGAAACAGTTGCATGGAGACACGGTAGATAAAAAAAAATAAAAAAAAATCATCGGAAGTTACGGAGAAAATAAAACACGAGGCTCGCTAATTACTTGTCGCCGTTAACCACGCCGGTTATTAATGAAAATGTAAAGCTACAATGGAATTAGGGGGCTGTCGGCAACTCTGAGAAGTTATCTTCGGTGGTCGTCAGGGCTGGTTGGGCAGGAATAAAAACCAACCCGTCGGGGAAGCTATTAACAGTGTTATCGCGAGATAAATTCAGGAACAATGGTCTGATGATCGGTGTGAGGCAGTACGTTAACGTGATCTAAAATGCCGTTACGTAGAGAAATTTTTGCGAAAACGTTTTGTCAAACGTTTTATACACGCCGAGGCGCTAGATTGTCAAATTTTAGAAAAAAGTGTGTACATATGTATACGGAATTTTGTGTCTTTTGAAGTCCTCGTGCGAATTTTATACACGGCGTATAAAATAATATACAGAGAAAACGAAACGAGAAATAAGAAGAAAAAGAAGAAGAAGAAAAAAAATTGTTTTCTCTGTTTAGTAGGTAACGGTGCAGTGGATCGGACGCTTTGCAAGTATAATAAGTAATAACACTTTTCTCCGAATGTTAAAGCTACTTTTCTCGACACCGAAGTATGATAAAATTCTTTGACAATTTTTTTTTTTTTCTTTTTTTCCCAATCCCTTTCTCTCTCTGTTTCTCGGTGTCGAAAAATATTCGGCATATACTTCTGAGGATATGGAAAAAGTGCGAAAGACAGAGAAGAAGAAAAAAAAAACGAAAACTGAACGAAAGAAAAACTAAATAAAGAAAGAAAAGTAGTCCGACGACGTGGCGAAAAAAAGCTAAGAGATCCTTCCCCCGTACTACTACCACTGCTACACTCAGACGAGAGATACCCCATCTTCACCCTTATAGCTATCCTTTTTAGTCGCTGAACGGCTTGAGGGAAGGACGAGAGGAGGAACTCTGTTACAGAGTCAGGGAAGGCTGGGGACCGCCACAAAATTACGCGGAATCAAGGCCTGGGTGTAATTCAAGCGAGACCTAACTCTCCTCTTTCAGATATACCGCCTCTTCCTCTTCTTCCCGAGCTCCCCCGTCTCTTCCTTGCCAAATTTCATGCATGTATATGTATAGGCATATACATACCTACACAGTATGGTACCCTATATCCTATACCACCCCGAACTACTATAGGAAAAGCAGAACCAGACGCAGAAGCAGAAGAGCAGTGGGTATGTACCCGCGACTCATTCGGCCCAGCCGTTTCCCGGCATTTGTCACAATAAACTGGGTAGGGTGAAAAATCGATGGAAACGAGGTGATAAGAATGTGAATTAGGATCCACCAATTTGGTAACCGAATTTCCTCTCTTCTCCGGCTTTCCCTTCACTGCTGCAGACTTTAGTTTTCTCTCTCTCTTTTTATATTTTCTCTAGATTTTTTTCTTTCTTCTTTTTTTCCTATTCTTTTTCTTCTTTCACTTCCTTCTTCACTTTACTCGGCATACTGTAAATACCGGATAACATACCGCGATAACAGCTTTGGTTCAAAATGCACTTTTCCGTTACATAAAATTGCTATAATATATGTATACGTAGGAATTTGGCTTTGTGAGAAAATTACGGACTGATTATATGAGCTCGGCTCAGTGTTTTCTACATTTTTACTAGCTTTCCGGGAAAGGAACTAGAAAATTAACGTCGCGTGCAAGGTCCTGCGTTCTAGTACCCCTGCGACTGTCACACTTTGGATAATTCCTGTACTTTCGGAGCAGAACCTGAGCTCACTCGAAGTATTACTTTCTGTACGTACCTAACTCGGTTTATTACTCAGAATGTGGGGAAAATCCGGGGAAGACATTTTTTTCACCCAGTGATAAACGAACCGAAAAACCGAGTGACTTCATTAGACTGAAACAATTCATGAAAAAAGGATTTTAACGAAAGTGTTTCGAAAACGGATGAAATTTTCGGGTTTTAGGTGTTCCTAGATTCTTGAGAAACACCGAGTAGATGCCATGAATGGCGAAGGGTATTCCTAGCTGTTAGCCTTATCTTCAAACGCTCGCGTGGAGATTGCGAACGGATAGAGCAAAGCATTAATCTCGCGTTCGTTATCGCGCTCTTGCGAAGGTGCCTAGCTCGTTCCTGCAGGATTCCGATTCCTGGTTCCCCTTCATGGTTAGTGGTTTCTGGTTCCCTAGCTTTAGGCTGACCAAATGGCTCGCCAATAACGATCTGGCTTGAATACCCATCGGTTATTTGCCAGCCTCGTATCCACACAACGTCAATTCAAGAATGTACCCTTTGTGCTGGCTTGTAAACGCGCCCTCTATACATTCGGTATTGACCTTACATCAAGTATATGGACTCACTGTGCGCCATAGCCTCTATTCTGTAGAAAAAAAAAATATATATCTATTCGCCTCGAACCCAAACCCAGATAATATTCCATCTGGAGTATTTGACCTTTGTTATTCAGTCAGGCGTAAAAGTAGGACGAAGGATTGTAGTGATCATAACCGAAGGGACAGGGACAAGGATAGGGTAAGGGTATAAGAATGAGAGGAGAAAAATTGTAGGTTGTTTGCTTGGATGCAATATAAGTCGTTGAGATTATACTGAAATTGTTCTCAAGTGGAACTTTTTCTAATAACGGTTTGTCCAATCCGAGGATAAGCGTTGAAGAAATATTGGTCAACCCGTGAGAGGGACTTGGCTAAATCTGAGGAAGATTTTCAGCTCGGTGAACGATCGGAGCCAATTTCAGGACACGTGACAAACCGTGAAAATGACCAGATTAAGCGACGAAAAAAAAAAAGATTGAACAGCCATGAAATATTGAAAATTCAAAATCCCAGATTTGTATTTTTTATTCGGCTTAGATCCGAAGCTAATTTCCTCGGTCAAGAATTGAACTTCTGGTTTATTTTTTTGGTACCTTTTTTTTTCCATTTTCGCGTTTTTTTCCCAGCTCGTTTCCGGCTATACGTGGGCGCAGTCTGTCTAAAGCAAGCCGCGCTTGACCCCGGGGGATTTTCCTTCAGAAAAAAATTCGGCTCCGAAATGGAATATTTGTATTGGGAAGCGTTCGAAATGAAAAAAAAAAAAAAAGAAAAAAATCCGCAAGCAAAAAGGAGAATTTCAACTTCAAAGCAACTCTGGAGTTTTCGATATGGTCACTCTTCCACGCGCCAGATTCAGCCGTTAATCTACACACCCAGACGTATGTTTCAACGAAATATTATCACGATTCTCACCTTTCATTATCTGCGTTCCGTTCAACCATTCTATAACAGGGACTGGCTTTCCTGGACCACTCTCGCAATTGAGAACCAACCTCGTACCCTCGTTCACAGGGCTCAAGGTACTTCCATCCGCGATGATTTCTCCCGTGTATTCATTTTTCACCACCAGTTTGTCCGGTTTCACTGAAAAAAGAAAAAGTCAGAGAAAAAATTAAGTAAGATATGAGGGAACGTTTTTAATACTTGACTGCGTGTAAAAATAAGCAATAATACGATCTTGCGGAGGGAAAGGGATATAAAATTTTGTCACGAATTTTCGTGGATTATGTATAGATGCTTTGACACTTTTATCTGGCATCAGACCTCATTTTCCTTGGATCACGGCGTAGTTTTAGCGATTTAATATTCACCAGACTCTGACCCAGTTCGCCCACCTCGAGGGAGCATCACGTGCATCTCGCCATTTCCACTTTCCGTATACGACCAGGAGCTGTGTGTTGAGTATATAGGGATGTTGGAGAACGTTACGCGGGGTAGTAGATAGAAAAAGAAAAAGAAGATGAAGACGGAGACGGAGAGAAGAGAAGAGAAGAGAAGAGGTGGTAGCATGGTATGGGGATGAAGATGCCTCGTTCATTGAAAAGTTTATTCATATCCGTGACTTTATTTGCCATCGTAAGAAAACGAGGTTCACATTTCTGGTTCAAAAACTCTTCTGCTCAAACTTTACTTCACGGGGGGTTAGTAAAATTTCGAAAGAAAAAAAAAAAAAGAAAAAAATAGAAACGTTGGAGCTTTTACCCTTCAGAGATGCGGATATTTGAAATGAAAACTATTTTTTAACCAACCACCCTCTTCCATAAAAAAAAAAAATAAAAACCAAAGACCAAACGTGTGTCCCTCAAATATCAAATTCACTTCACGTCAAGTGTGATTTGATCATGTCATACTTGTCCCGGTATATTCCCGATTTTTGTTTGCCTTTTTATTTCAACTTGTTTACAAGCGGGTTTGGACGGGGGAAAAAAACGGTACGAAGAACGTTCGTTTTCATTTCTTTCAGTCTCCGACTTTCTTTCACAATTTCAACAATCACTTATATAGATATTGGATTCTCGCCTCCTGCAGAGGGCACGAACCTGGCGTTGACAACTTTCTTAATTTCTCTGATTCTCCGTCCTTTCGTTTTCGCCTCCCTTCACTCCCCAAACCATTCACTGTATGTTCGTTCACCCTGAAGGCACTTGCTGCTAGATAACCGAACCTTTTTCTCTCCCAGATATATACATATACCCTATATACTATATACTATCACGTTTAATTTCTTTTATAAGTCTTTTCAGACAATGAACTCGAAAAGAATTGGTCCTATTATTTTTACTGCCGACTTATTTCTACCTCTCAATTTGTCACACGAAAGAAAAAAAAAAAAAAAAAAGTGTAAGAGGGCTAACAACAGCTGATTAACAAATTAATATTCCCAAATAAACTTGGCCAGCAAAGCTCGTGATTTAAATTTCTAATCTTTATTTTCCAGGAGTTGGGAGAAAAAACAAGGAAAAAAATCCCCAAAAAGAAGGAAAAAAAGATGATTTCTTTCTTACTTTCGACTACGCCCTTCCTGGATTAAACCACGCCACAACTTTCGGTCGTTTTACACCCTACGCTACCCTACCTTTACCCACCTTAAATCTCCGCCCAAGTTTAATTATATGCAGTCGTAAATCTCGAGGATTTAAGTAGCTATCGTTGATTTAAGCATTGCCGTTAATATGTGGAATAGACCCACAATCTGGTTCCGTACTATGGGCCAGTTCCATGCATATGTGTGACAGCTGTAACGAAACTTATCCTATATACCACCCCGAACGATCGCAGGCATAAATACGAAATCCTTATGTAACACATACGTATCTGAATTATAGGTATAATAAGCGAAGCAGTAAAACAGCGGTTCCAAAAATGAAAGAAAGGAATTCTTATCAAATTTGATAAATCTACTCTCTGGGGGGACGCGATAAATTGGTTCGTCAGAGGGCACCGGGTATAATAAGCATGTGGATTCCGGATGGGGTATAACCACGTGCCGAAGGGTACGTAAGCTGTGACATATAAGCTAGCTATACGACAGGTTGCAGTAGTAAAAGAAGGAGGGTGGTTCGGCGTCGTGTAAGATGCAGCCCGGCATATTACATGTAAGCTGTAAGCTCCATCTAGCCTCTTGGATTGAAGTTTGCGATGCCCTTATAACTCGAGCGTCTATTGTTGCCTTCCAGTTCTTTCCGGTTGAAAAATTCAATGGAACTTTTCATCCGGGAAACACCTGCAGTGTTGAGGTAACAGAATGGAAGGATGCCGATGTAGTACGTGCCTCGAGGCGTTTTTTTTTTTTTTTTAAGGAACTTATAGAGCTTGGTTGACGTTACTGTGGCGAAAATATCAAATCCATATCTCCCTGATATGTGAAAAATTAAGAAAAAAAAAAAAAAAAAAAATCGTGCCCTCTTCTGGGATCAAATAATTGCTGCAGAATTTTTTTTTTTTCATATTGGCAGATGATTTTTTTTTTTTTTTTTTTAAGCGATATAATTCAGACTTTATTCTCACGTGTAGAGAGAGTAAAAAAAAATCACAAAAACCTCTCGCATCGTAAGTTTTATTAATATCTCTTCGCCTTATACAGGGGTGGCGACGATCCTCGGTAAGACATTCCCCCATAATTCACACCGCGTATAAAAACAGGCCTTGAAAAGGCGAGAATTCCTTAAGATCGTTACTCGCGATTATCGATCATCTTTTTTGTTCCGAAAATAGCGGAAGTATATCATCAGCAGCATAGAATGGAAAAAAAACCGAAAGAAGAAAGGACGAAAAGAGAGAAAAAAAAATATATATATACACATAAGCGTGGAAGAAAAGTTATAAAAATGATAATTTTCAGGTTTAAATATAATAGAACGATACTTCTATCCATTCAATATCTAATTCCCGTTCCTTCGCGGTAAGGATACATCGGGTATCCCCCATGCATGTATGTAGATACATACATACATACCTACATCCGTATTTTATATATGTACATGTATAGATTTAATAGCAATACGGTTCGAGCAGAAGCAAATCCGCTTAAAATCCTCCCATAAAAAAGAATCGGAAAAGAGGGAAAAGAAGAGACAGGAAAAAAAGGACGAAGAAAAAAAAAAAAAAAAAAACACATAAAAATATTGGGTCCGCGAACAAATGTACGGCAATTCGTCTAAAAGGGGCCGCGGGGTTCGAGGATCAGGTCGGTCATAGTAACCGGCAAAGAACTGACCCCATCGTGCGTGCGGGTGACAGTTGGGCTGGTTTGCCAGTAGGACAGCGTATTTGTCGGCTGACCCGAGCACCCATACAACCTACCCTATACTGACCGTATCCTTTTCTCTCTCTCCCTCAGGCAATCCTTTTATACAATATTACCACGGCTGTAGGTATATTCCTTTTCGTTCATACATTTATTTATTTATTTATTCTTCTTTTACTCGTTTTCGGGAAAAAAATTTACCACCGAATAGCTTTTTTTTTTTGTTTGTTTGAGAAAATCGATGTAAAATTTGGATTGAAAGTGTGAAAGGAAAAATATTTCGAAAAGAAGAAGAAAAAAAAATCGATAATTAAAGTGAGCTTGATTTCACCGCATTGATCGAATACGACATGACACCTCGGTGTTTTAGAGTTTTATTTATGCTTTTTGGGAGCCTTTTTCATTTTTTTTTTTCTGTTAAACTTGGACGTGGAACGAGGTCGTAAACAACGTTTTATTCCAACGGAAGTTGACGCGCTCTCGGACTTCCGGTTGATTGATCGACGGTTTTTAAAATGATTTATTGGCTCCAGGGCTTTTCGACCACTAGTTCTGCAGTACCAACGTATGTAAACACCGCACTCCCCCGTGTATGTATGTATATGTACCTATGCATACAATTGACGGTCGGAATGCACTCGGAAATTTCACCCCATCCAACCAGCTGATACGTGTTCATTTTTATTTCAAAATATCCGCCTCGCCAAACCCAGCGCTAAATACTAATTGCTGGTTTACAGACATATCCATAGAATATCCCTTTCTCTCTGTGTACCTACAATCACACAAAGCGGTGAACAGGAATCGTTATACTCGTACACTACGCATGAGACAACAAGAATCAGATTTTTTTACACCCAGTTCAACCCAATAAATGAAAATACAAAAATTAATCCAAAATAGAGCGAGAAACTGATATTTCCATGATATAAACTGAAAGCTGTTTTATCCGAGAAAGGGAATAGAGTTTAGAGGGAGGTAAATGTGCGGGGAAACTGGTCTCCCAAAGGTGGACGGGTAGTTCGAGGGTGGTCCGGGTGAGGAGAGTCGTTGGTTTCCCGAGGGAGCGTGAAATTAAATTCCTTCGCCTTCTCAATTCCCGTGCGGGATCACCCGGAATGACGAAAACACTTCATCACTGACCCAAACGGCGCTGCAAGGGACGAACGTCTATATATTTCAACTGTCTCTGAAGAAAATCATCAGTATCTACCTACCCCCTCTCCCATTTACCGCAGCTCAAATAAGCGTCGTTTCAAAGTCGTGATATTTCCTTGAAATTATTTCACCTATATGTATTACAAATATATATACACACAGCTATGTGTACAAAGTTATATATCAACGCGGGATATTCTTCCTGCAGCTTTCCGGAAATTACGACCAGGAGTAAAAGGAAGTGGATGTGGAAGCGGACTAGCTGTGGAAGCCAGAAATTGTCAGTGGCAAACCGTCACCGCATCCTCGAGCTTTTTTCCTCTATTTTCAGCCTTCGGGTTAAAAAAAATATTCAAAACCATGACCCGCGTGTATATCGAAGATAAATTACCGAAAATTATGCAGACAGGGTTCACGGGGTCGATTCAAATCTCTGTGAAAATTTCTTTTTCGACATAAAATTATACAGACACATCAAATTTGTGTATGAAAATAATTGACTTGTTTAGGGGCGTGAGAAATTGTTGCCTTTCATTGTTCAACGCCTCGACGTTATAGATATATGTACTATATACCCTGTCTACGCAGGGTCGTAATATTTTGCCGGGCGTCCGGTATCGCGTTTTCCGCATCCCATTTCCTCCCTTCGTTCTATAGCGAGCTTTTTGACGTATCGCTAAAATTCTGAGTGATTTTAGAGCCATCCTGACTCCGGCATGTAGAGTAGATTAAATAGATTACAAAATTAAATTAATCGATTGGATCCTGCAGGAGGCTGTACGAACCATTTAACCGTCGTTCAATATCGAATAATAAAGCGCACTACGTTAATTTCCGGTAAAATGCATCGAATTTAATTAAAAATTTTTTTCAAGTCAATTCGAATGAGGAAATTGATTCGATATTTGACGATGATCTTCTGATGCTTATCAAGCTATGAGCTGTAAACGTGAGTTTAAATTATTCGATAAAGTTTATGGCTTAACGAGTGAATTATCTGACCCGCACCTATACGTAGACCTTACCCTCTTAATAGTAGAACACCGTTTCGAGGTAGTGGCACAAGTTATATTTCATTAAATGCGGTGGCTAGCCAACAATTTCTACTTGCAAAGTCCGAACACCTACCTAATTGGACAGTTACTATACGTATACGTATACGTTAAATTCAGGAAGCTAGTGGGTAGGTACCATACCGCGCCAAGCAAATGTAAGGCGAAGGTGTGTTACTTATATACATTATACCCATACCTGCAGCCGTCGATGACAGTACTTACCGCTAAGAAATGGTCTTATTAAACTTTGGAGCTACCCGAGAGCCCCGCTTTAACGCGGTTGTAATTAAACGATATTGCCTAGCGGTTAGAACCTAAGTTTTGTACCATTTTACACCCCGAATATGCAGAAATGTTCTAACAGCCACGTACGTTTCACGATCGACGAAAATCGTTCGATACGGTTTATAGAATTATCGAAAAATTTCTCGGGTCGAGGGAAAAATCATTAACGAACGTAATAAATGCATCGAAAAAGTTTGTCAAGTTTTTTTTTTTCTTTCAATCAAGTCGATAGAAAACTCGATAAATTAATTTATTATTCGTGATATTGATTGTTAATTAGGTTCGTGGCATTATAGTAGCTTGTTGATTTTTTATTTCATTTTTTTCCCCCATTCTTGTATTTGACGGGTTTCACTTGATTGCTCAAATTAATCAAGAGAAATTATATAAATGAGTGAAGAATTTTTATACGGCTTACATGGAACTCATAAACGCGAAGATTATTATCCATTACGAAAAAAGAAAAAGAAAAAATTCAGAACCTACGTAATTTTTCTTGGATTTCTTGCGATTATTACTCAGTAAAGAAATCGACTTTTTAACTTGACCCGCCCACGCAGTCCAACGTAACGTACGTCATCGAAAAAATATTGATACCCTTTAATTGGAGGAGTTTCTGGAAGGGAGAAGGTATATATTTTTCAATTAGATATGAAAGCTTTCAGATTTTCAGCCTTTATTGAACCCCCAATTTCGATTGGATTCTCGACCCTCCCTTCTACTGCTACCTACCTACTACACTCACCTTTCGAGGAGAGGATTGAATTGTAATTAAAAACAATCTGCAGAGCAGCAGAGCTGGTGTTACAAAATCGTTGAAGATCATCGGAAGGCGAATATAAAATTGCAAAAAATAAGCAAAAAAGTGCAAATTTGATTTTTTTTGATTGTTAATTATGCTCATCAAAAATGAAACGACAAAATGTGCGGTATAAGGGTTCGGGGTATGACCACTGTGCCAATATATTATATATATATATATGTTTGGTTTGCGAAACGTGATTTTTTTCAAACTTCGCACGAGTCCCACTCTGTCTGGTAACCGAAGAAGATTGTTTGTCTTGGAATCTACGTCTTAACCCAACTACTAACTCACTTACAGCTTTGGAAGGGCAAAGTGTGCCAAAGGATTCGATTCCACTCAATTACCTACCAAGCTACGGATTCGTGTTTGCACGTGACAGAGTCTTCTCGAACGGTGTACATCCCCCCCACGTAGGTATGTACATACACACCACTGTGTCTCATCTTTGTACATAGAATTGTGTATAAACAAATATAAATACATATCTTGCGTATATATACATATATACATACGTTTTCGAAAAACCAGAGCTTTTATTCTTCGACACAATTGGAATTCGCTTACTTTTTTTCTTTTTTTGCTTTTCTTTTGCTAAATTTTCGTCCCAAGGATCCCTCGCTCCTATACGGATCAGCCGTATCACTACACACCTATACCTAAGTGAAGAAAGAAAGTCTTTGTTTTCCGCCTCGACAGCAATGGAGGAACAACATGCGGGTGTGACACGGTAAGATTCTATTATCCCAAGAGGTCCAGAATGGAATATAATACTGTGCGTCTAGAGCACGTACCATACACCCTCTCGCAAGATTTAGTCGGACAGTAAAATAGAGGGAGAGCAATGTGATATAAGGGAGACGACGTGAAAATGAAAGTGACGTTAAGTTAAAAAAATTTAAATAATAAGAAATTTGGGTATCTTTTTTCGTCACTCAAACTTCCCCCTCTCCCTTTTATAGGTTTCTTTCTATCGCGATAGAAGAATTTCAACGACTTCGCAGTTAGGGTCGATTTTAGCAAGATTCTGTACTACCCAAGGGCTGCAAAAAAGCACAGGGCGCGAAAAGGCAAGTTGTTGAAAGCGTGATTTAGTTTAACTGCAGCGTAACACAGCTGCGTATACGTTTTATAGTGTATAAAGGTACCCGAGGCTAGTAGTAGACTAGCAGTCGCAGTCGCAGTCGCAGTCGCAGTAGCAGCAGTCCTCTAGCCTTATATATAGCGACAGAAGTATTTAAGGTACTTTACGTTAGAATGCGAGTGAGACTGGAAGAGAAAGACAGAGCTTTATATGCTATATAAGGTATACCCACCCACCTTACGCCACACCACGCGACCGGCTAGCAGCTTTCCCTAAAACTTTTACTCGACTTAACTCTCATTTCTCGCAAACCAACATACGTCCGCGCTTATAGTTTCGACGATAAAATCTTGTGAACCACATATTTTTCAAAACTTTTTTAAACTTACTACCCTAACCGAAAAAAGTCGAAGAAAAAGAAGAAGAAGAAGAAAGAAAAAAAAAAGAAAAATCATGACGAAAAATAAGGATATAAAGACTAAAACAGCGATAAAATTTTGAATAAATCATCGATCATGTAATCTTGGCGTCTGTACATATGGGGAATCTATAACGTAGCTTGCAGGGTTCTTCAGACGTTTCTATGAACATCGTTTCCAAGCCTCCAGGCATTACGGTGGCGAATTAGTTCGCGAGAATAAAAGGATGAAAATGAAAACAGAATAAAGTAAAATTTCAAGTATAAAAGTATATAAAAGTTTACCACGAGACGTTGTAGGTATATGTATATACGTAGCTATGTACCTACTCCCGGATTCTTTCCACAGGACTCTCGCACCTTACCCCCGCCCTTGGCCACGGTTGATGCCAATTCCCAATATCAATTTTCGCATATATATATACTATGTATATTTATAACGGTGTGCAGGCAGTTATGGAAAAGTAATAAATTCCCAAAGGCGGTAGGGAGGAGTGATAAGGGCGAAGGGACCAGAAGGACGATGGAATAAGGGAGGTGGGTGGACGGGAGTGGGGTTAATATTGAAAAGTTTCACCGCCTATTTATTCACCGTTCTTCTGCACGAGTGAAAAACTTTTTCACGGAGCTTACGAACTCTTTTCTTCCTTCCCCCCTCGCCGGCCTCCTTCCACCATTCCGCCCCGATATTCCCGGGACGTTTCATCGTCGCCAAAAATTCAATTGTTTCAGTTTTCATAAAATAATTTTCGTTCCGTTTTAAACTTTATATACCTATACGTATACCACACACACACACACACCTACCCACATCCTTCATTCACTCTCTTCCCTCTTTATTGTTTGCGTTGAAAAACCAAATGCGGTTTTACCCTCCAGACTCGGTACCTACTTTCCTCTTCCGCTTCCTCTTCATGCCTTACTCCATTCCACCCCCCTCATACCTTAGTTCCATCAACTCACGGCTCAAAGTACTAACCGTAACGTTCGAGAGTATAAACGACTTAAAACCCTTCAGGCTACGATTAATTATCCACGGCCGTTATTCAGCCGCAAAGTTTTATCCCCTTTTGCAGCTTCCATGACCACCATGTGGTACATGTGTATGTGCATGTGTGTGCGTGAGCGTGGGCCGGAGGAGAAGAAGAATGAGAAGACGAGGCACATTGCATCGATCATTATGTCTCTAGTGGGTATATCATCAAGATATCTATTATCGACCAATCGGAGCTTAAGGATCCTCAATTCCTATCGCGTGTAGCAAATTAACGAAGCGGATCAAACGAAGGAAACAATACGATACCCAATTGATGTGTATAAGTTCAATTTGCCTGCAGGATCTTAAGGACTCTGGAATTGAGGGATAAACTTGAAGAGAGGAAATTTTCCAGTGTGATACTTGATACGTTGCAGAGTGGAGACTAAGGCCGGTTAAAATGATTGATAGTATCAGTTTATATTACGCGATCAGTTTGTATTGGTTAATATGACGCCGTAATCTATATGCAGAATATCATTAACAAGAGTTTTGTTCGAGTACGCCTGTATAGCTATTAGCGGTGATTGATGCTGATAATAATATCTGATAATGTAAAGCGATTCGTAGAATATTGAGATACGATTTTCTTCATCGAAACTGCTATCTGTACGATTGGAATAAGATACTAAATGGAGCCTGCAGAATTGCATCCGGTTTCTCGAAATCAAATATTTGATTCCAACGTTCAAGCGGAACATTTGCTTTACTGTGTTGTACTTTGTACAGCGAAACTCAGAGAAGAAATATTCCAATATATATGTATGCATCTATATACTGGCTAACTCTGTAAAGATAAAAAGCTATATACCTGCAAGCTGCCTCATGGGGCAGAATTCAAGAAACGGAGAAAAAGCTTCTGAAATCTGAAGAGAAATGCTATTTTCTTTCGTTCTTGTAATATAAACGTTTCCTTTCAAACAGACTTTTGTAGGAATGTTATATACGCTCGATTTATTGTATACATATGTACCTACATAGCGGAGAACGGGGTAAAATGCCCGCTTTGAGAAAGCAAATTAATTTACCGTCACGTATTGAGTGAATTTCAGCATCGTTTTAATCGAAAAACGAATTGACATGCCCGAAACGACAGGCTCATTGCTAGAACCCCCCAGGGCCAAAAAAAAAGAACACTAAGAATTTATTGCAGTGGGCATTTGACCTCCCATGGCCGGTTTACCCCGGTATTCTCTGCATGTATATTGGATTACAATGGTGAAGTAGTAATATGTGGGCGAAGGTAAGGCGAAGTTAGGATAGATACTAGGCTTCGAGGTTTAACTAGGCTATGTACGCGGCCAAATTGCCCTACCGCGTTGGACCACGACAGCTATATATCTTCGCATTCGCAGGATCCCACATTACGCAAGTCTCATAATTAACCGTTATCCCTAATTGAAATTATTGGCCCGTTTGTCCAGGTACAAGGTATGTAATTTGACGCAATGCTCCGGAATCCCTTCGTGGTTTCCTATGCTCACTACCTACACAATCCTATTTCCCTTAATTAACCAAATCTTAATTCTACCATTCAAATCGGCTTTGGATTAATAACCACTCAGACATGCGGGTGCAGAGATTTTGCCTTAAGGGTAAAACCGGAAAACATCGTTCATCTCCACGAGTTTTATTGCGGTCATGGATTATCCAGTCTACAAAATTTTGAAGTAGAATTTTGAAAAACAGAAAATCCAATTCAATTCGCAATCAGAATTGCATAAAAAAATTGTCGCATGACTTTTATGTATGTATGACTCTGTTCTTATCCACGTTGAATAGAATAGAACGAGGATAAAAATAAAAATTGTATTTTCTCCTCTTTCCTTTTCCTTTCTTTTATTCACTTCCCTCGCGTAGTTTCTTGAGAACGTATGATTATAGCTAGATTTGGTAGATGATATCGCTGTCAAAATTTCCGACCCGAAAAGCAGGACGATCCTGCAAGGCTTGGTGGTTTACGTATACAAGGAATATTTTATTCAAACGTAAAACATTTCCTACATACATGGGTATGTACGTATGTACGTAGATACATACACATACACTTCGAGCGACTCTATACACTGGAATTCACACTCCCACTCAACTCGACTCCCGAGACTCGCTGTCTCAATTTGCATAATAGGTTTCTTGATTTTCAGCTGCAAAGAGAATATGTACTACAAGTATATATACTAAGTGTCACCCTTGAGCCGGCTCGTTTACTCACCCCTCGTCACTTCTGAGCAATATTTAAGGGTGACTCTATAATACATAAATAAAGGACCATCTCATCCTCGGCAAAACCGGCAAGGATCTACAATGGAAGGCACTGGGTCGACCTGAGATTTTTCGGCGTGAGGTAGAATCAGAAAATCGTTTTTTTTTTTCTCTTCCTTTTTCTTCCTTACGTTCTTTTTTCTCTCGTTCTTTTACCTCTCTTTTCCGAGCTTGCACAGTAATTAAACTTGACTTATTATATACTTTAAACACCACTCGTCCTTCCAACTTTTCAGGTCAAACGGTCAAGAACCTTTACACTCTTCAACGATTTCAACTTAAAAAATTTCTCTCCTAGTTTTTTGAAGAAAAACAGAGCAAATTTTTGCTAATCATTATTTTTCGCCATTTGATCGAAGTCACCGTTATATTCGAAAGAATAAGAAAAACGGCTCAACGATCATGTGTAGGATAATTCACCACTGAAGAGATTCAACAACAGCTCTAGTGTAGAGGTTGCCCCGGTAAATTCTATTCGCTAACGGGAAACAATGGTATAATGCTAATTTCCATAGCGTTTGGAGCTTTCGGGTAAAGGTTACAACGCCATTTACTAATTGCCGAATAACGTGACGTAAAATAGCGATCATACACATGCGAATTGTAGCTAATTTGGTTCTAAATTGATCCTTCGTTTTTTTGATTTATAATAAATTTTCGTTTTAACAAGGTTAACCTGGCTACGTGTATTATTAACCAGCTTGTTGAGATGGGTATATAAATTTTCTGTTGTTCGTTTTGTTTGACAAAAGTTTATCGTTGGCTTGAGGTATGATGTTTAGGAAATTTCTCCGAACTTTCGAGTAATTTACTTGGTAAAATACGGGAGAGGGTGAAGGGGGGAGGAAGAGAGGGAGTTCTGGGAAGAGAAAAGTAAAGTTGAGTAATTAACTCCGGAGCTAATTACATTATCGACAACTTTTCTTCTGTCGCTAAAGATACGTTAACAGCCCCCCACCCCCCTACGGATATACATATATATACCTCTTCGCCGACAGTTTCCTGATTCGTGAAAGAGTCTGTCGTCCGTGTCCTCGCGCGACTTGTGGTCCTCCTCACTGAGTAACGATAAAGTTATACTCGTCAAAAATTAAATTCAATTTCCAAGAGAGGATCTTTCAAGTATTTACTCATTTCTTATTTACCTGTTTTTCCTTATTTCCTTACCATCTTATTTATACAACCACTCAGGCTGTAATGTCAAACTCTATACGATAGCGTAAAAAAGAAGAAAAAAAAATGAAAAAGAAAAAATTTGTTTGCTCATTCGTTTATGAAATAATTAGTTATACATAATACATTTTCAACGGTTAACGAGAAATGTCTTTGAATTAATAATCAATTTGTTTGTAATATTGAATCTCGCTAATTAGACGGTATGTATACGAGGTATGTACATACATACGTATAACTTGTACCAATTAGGTAGTCAAAAGAAT
This sequence comes from Macrophya alboannulata, assembly GCA_949628255.1. Lineage (NCBI taxonomy): Eukaryota > Metazoa > Arthropoda > Insecta > Hymenoptera > Tenthredinidae > Macrophya > Macrophya alboannulata. The sequence continues at coordinate 17,064,767 of OX451211.1, read as the reverse complement.
TAAACCTGACAAAAAAAAAAAAAGTTAAGACATAATATTTGATCAATTATTTCGTTAATGAGTCGTAAAATTTATTTTCAATTTTGTCGTACGGAAATTTTCATTCGATCAATAGCAGACGAAAAGTAAAAAAAAAAAAAAAAAAAAAAACGATATGAAATCATATTCGCGATTGTTGTATAACCCCTTAAAATAATATTTTGCAGTATTGTTAACATGATCGTGTTTAGCTCTACGAAAATTTTTGTTTTATTTATGATTGTGCTAAAACCGTACCTGCAGTATCAAATTTTATAACAAACGTTAAAATTATACGATAAAAGTTCGGAAAAGCTTTAATATACGTACATACCTACACCCCGCAGTGTAGGATTGCGGAGTCTATATACGTTCAGGCGAAAGTGCAGTAACTATACTTTCCAGAGCTTACGAGGATTAGCGTTAGGAGGATGTTGCAGGATACATTTATGCACACGTTTATAAATTATACATGTGCTTACCGCTGCATGCCCCATAGAGGAATTAATTTCAACACGAATGAGATAAAAAAAAAAAAAAAACAGAAACCAAAAAAAGAAAAGCTGTGAATAAAGTTCAAGTTTTTGAATAAATTGTATTTAGCCATCGAGTAGATCAGAGATTCAGAAAAATATTTTCGACCAACAATTTGAGAACGATGAATTCAGCTTTAACCAAATAAAGTTAGAAATGAAGTTTTTGAAAGCTTTGAGTAATTCTCAAGTCTCGTAATTCGATATAAAAAAACCAATAAGTGAAAAGAAAATTTGATTTCCTTTCCGTCAAAGTCTCGTTGATAATTATTCTCCGAATCCCTTTCCGTCCCGTTTTTATACCAGGGCAGAAATTATTTTACCGAAAAACACGATTTACCCCCGCTTATTTTCAATCTACTGTTTACTTTAAATAAGGTAAAAGAGCCTGTTGCTTCTCGTTGGTTTGGTTTAGGGGTCGAGTGGGAGTGGGAGTGGCGGGGGGATCGAAGAATTTTCTCAAGAATTTTCACGAGCAGAGAGTAATATAATAATTGCAAACCCAAATCAACCCTCGTCAGAGCTTGAGTAGAGTAGGTAATTATCAAAGTACAACCTAACTACCGTAACATAATATACCTACCCTGTGTAGTAGATACATTGCCGATTATATGCATGCGCTAGCAGGTATGTATACGTAAAGCAACAACTGCGCCACCGATAACAATAACAACAAGTACAATTATACAAGCAATTATTTCCGCTTCAATTCTAACTCCTACCCCGTCCTAGATCACTGGTGGCTGCACTGCAGGCTAGATAGAGAAGCTGCAGTAGATGGTTGATGGGAAATAGTCACGCATATGTAATATAGTACTAAAGCCTGGTCTAACTAAACCAGGACGAAACAAAACTGAAACCCTTGGCGGCTTGACGCACGTTCTCGTCTTCGAAACCCTGACCACCCTGACCACCAGGAATACCAAGACCACGTGCCGGGCACAGCAAACGAAAGCCACCGAACACGGGCTGCGCATTGCTACCCTCTGCGCGGAAACACCCTTGTATCATTGCCTAGCAAACCTCCCGCTGTTATATCGTACGATATATGTAGGTACACCTTTAGGCTACGTTTAAAGCTGAGCTTTTCTTACAAATTGTAGGGGGTTCCTGCCCCGCATGGAGAGAAGAAAAAAAAATCAGTCTTATATCTGCTTTATTTATTCATTTATGTTTGTTCTCATTTTGTTGATTCTTTTTCTGTTCTGTACACTAAACTGATCTGCATAGTTTACCTCGAAATCGTATTTCTTACTCCACAGTTTCCGGATTCCTTACTCTTTATACTTTGAACGTGAAATTTCCCCGTTTTTAACATCACGATGATATTCCTTTCTACTTTTTTTTTTCCCTCTTTTTTTTTCTCTCTTTTTTTTCCGCGGGTGCAGGCTTTATAAATAACGATTTCCATCACCGTTTGTGCGAGCCACGCGGTAAGCTCAGGGAAAAATCGGGTAGCTAAGAAGCAGAAAAGAAAGGAACGGAAAAATAATAATAATAATAATAATAATAATGATAAAATATTTTTAAGTCGCTGGGGCCACAGCCCACCCAACCCTCTAGCTCGAGTTCGTCTCGCCTCGTTAATATTCTTCTCTGTGCTTTTATCCGATGTCTGTATACGCGTACTTCTACCCTGTCAAGCATTAAACACTCGCTAATAAAAAATGGGCTTGGAAAAAAAAAAAAAAAAAAGTATATATATATAAATATATGCTTATTTGTAAGAATATAGCTACGCGATGAAAAAATAACGTTTTCTCGAATCAATTTTTGAATAAAGTTACAATTTTTTTCGAAAGGAGCTTCATTGTGCCCCACTCTTCCCTATATCAACCTGATATAAGGAGCAGGTTATCAACCTGAAGAATAAAAACATATTATATAACCTCGATTTCATCCCTTATTATAGTTATTGCCTCGGATTGAGAAACTTAATACGAAAAGTTAGCAAAAGGAAACAGAAGAAAGAAAACTATTTCTTTCGGTCTCTTATGCTCTGAATTTTCCCCGTGAATAAATTATCTAATAATCTGAAAAACACCTTCTTTTGGATAATTTGAATATTCATCTGTGTGGATTTTTTTTTCCCTTATTCCCAAAAAAATTATCTAAATTTGGCAATTTGAATTTTCGAATAATTAGAAAGAAAACATAATAATGTTTCTGCGTTTTATAACGTTTTTGGGTAAATTTATTAAATTGGGAAATATCTTTGATGAGAAAGGACAAAAAATTTTTTTTTTACAGGTATAACACCGTGACTCGAGTTGGTAGAGAAGAGACAAGCTGATCTCGACGAAGCAGAGCGTATAACTTCTTCAGATATTGAAGCACATTTCTCGAGCTGTTCTATACGTGACGGAGATAAAGAAATAAGAGAAAGAGAAAAGACAAAAAGAAAAAGAAGAAAAAAAAAGAGAAAAAGAGAGAAAAAAAAAAAAAAAAGTCGTATGAAAAGAGAAGAAATTGAAGAAGACGAACGGGAGAGCGGAATGAAAACTTGCAGACTGAATTTTTTGCATGAATGCCTCCCGTCTCAGTAGATGAGTCGCGTATAGCATCGGCCAACCCAAGTGAAGGAGGAGATGAATTTTTAAATCTTTCAACCTTGCGGATAGCTGGATATATGTATATATGTATACATGGGTATCGCTATAAAGCAAGAATAGAGTAATTTCACGCTGGTATATTTGAATAGCGTTAAATAAATTCGTTGAACGTTTCTGTATCGGTTGAAGACAGAATTTTATTTAAAAAAATAAAAATCAAAATTTTTCTTCTATCAAAAACAAAATATTATCCTTATCGAAATAATTGCATGCAGTTGGCTACCTACTTTCCTCTTCTTCTGCAACTCGCTACTATCCAAGTTTTCATAATCATTCTCTCTCATACTCGCTACGGTCTGCAGTTATTTTATTATTCGCAAACACACAACGTACAACTTCTTCGATATTGACCTATTGGATATTTCTCTACTGAACTTTAATGTTAGCATTGAATTAATTCTTGATACGAAAACTTTTTGTTTATATTTATTCTGAGCATGGGTATAAATACGTTATTCCTGTGATAAGCCAATGTCAGATTTATGCGCATATATTTGTCGGAATATCGAACGATCGTAAAAAGTGTAAATAATAATTGATACTGTAGAGGTAACTGTCTGAATGTGAAGGGTAAGAATTTTTGTATAAATGATAAGAAATTCGTCAGAGCGTATTACTTCGTTGGTAAAACACACAGTGACGTTTTAATAAAATTATCATTAAAATCGAGTCGAGAACGGCCGTAAATCTTTGTCTAAAAACTTTCCAAACTTTCAACCTTGCCGGATAGGATATAGGAAGGCAACAATGAGGCGAAGGATATAGCGACGAAAACTCTGTATAATCAAACCAGAAAGCTCTTCGAAACTTTGTTTCAACTCTCGGTTGCAGGGAAAACGGTGCGATTTAAATTTATACCGTAATAATTATTACTCGAATTATCTTCGGGATTGAACTCTGACCGAATGTCGTATTCTGTCGGACCATAACGTCGACAGAGCTTAAGGGAATTAAAATACGTTTATATATACATAATGTACAACATATGTACATATTTATTAATAACGTTATGAAATTATAACGTTAAGAAGAATCCCAGCTCTTCTTCACTCCGCCGCGACTGCCCAGAAACAAATTAAAATTATTTTTAATTGCCCTTCAACGCCAGATACTGGGAGAGTTACCTCGAACCATTTATCACTCGTTAAAAACAGAGACAAACTTGAAGGAAGCAACGAAATCAGAGAGAGGGACATAAATGGGCAAAAAAAAAAAACAAAAAAAAAAGGCTAACTGGACGGTATTACAGGGTGTCGAAATTTGAACGACAATCTCTCCGAGGAAATGCGTATAATATACCTATAGTCACTCCTTTATATCGTGAGGTATAGTGAAGAAATAAATTCATAACGTAAGTCCTGACTTGAATTTTTAAACGAAATATATTTTTTTTTATCCTTGGTCTCGTGACAAAAGCTCTGAGAATAAAATACTTGGAATTTTTACTGTCCCCTGGATTAGGCACCCTGTATACATCCTGGTAAAGTTGTATGTATATGTTTACTGGAAAGGGTGACAGCGTGAAAAAGAATGAATTTTAGTACCGTGTTGTCGTTTTACGGAGTTACGAATTGTCTGCCATTACGGTTTACGGCTTGATGGTTGAAATCGTATTTTGTACTGCCACGTCCTCCTCCTTTTTCCGGTTTTATTAAGTTCTTAATTCGAGAAATTGTCTGACGTTAAAAGTCGGTTTTATACCCCCGCGAATTCAAAACGTCCTTCAATTCGTTTCGACGAATGGGTCTCGGACTCGGACACTGAGCTTTTATAATTGAGAAATAAAACAGGACGTGTATACCTAGTCACCCGGAATTCAACTCGTTTACCACAATAACCTCATACAACAGCCAAATAACCTCGGTTGTATTTCGTGCGGGTGAGATTTTACACGCTAATTACACCCGCAGTCTAAAACGCGAAAAGCTCGTGTGACAGTTTCCGAAATTAAAACAATTCCTCGTTTTCTTTCTCTTTCTTTTTTTTTTTTTTTTTCACAAAACTCACCTGTTACTGTCAAAGTAATGTGCTGCACGTTGTTACACTCTCTGTTCACGGCTAGGTAAGTCGCCTCGCATTTGTAAAGTCCTTCATCCTCCAGCATGAGGTCAGGTATGTTCAGAAAAGTTTTCGTCTTGTTCTGTTCGTAGGTCATAGTGAGCCTGAAACGAAAAAAAAAAACGATAATTTAGAACGCTGAATGAATTTTTAAAATTTTTTTTGTGATTTTCAAAAAGCTGGATAAAACAATATTAACACACAGATATTATAAGAATTTGATAAAAATTTATTCGCCCTAGGTAAGAACGTGAGAAACGTATTTTTCTTCTCTTTTAGTAGAAGATAACACGGTAGTTATTTTTTATGCACTACGTCCCGTGGGAAGGTAGGTATGTATGTACATTATGCGAATTGGAACGGATGGTTATGTGCTTCGAGTCAGAGCTGTAAACAGCTTAAACGTCGATGGTAATCGATGTAGTGGATAAAATCCGGTGTACATAATGTACCTGTGGAGAGCCAAAACGCTTGTCGGTCCCAAAACTGCGATATATTCGAAAACCGCGGAGCTACGAATGTGAATACGGGAGACTTATCGAGGACCCGAGGTCCAAATAATATTTTAAATCCCATCGTTTCATATTTCCGGGTATTATTTCCTCGGACAAAAGTCTAAGCTGTTGAAGCGCGAAACGAAAAATGAGACGTCGCAGACCGATGGATATTGCCCATCCCTTAATATCTCTCTCTTTTTTTTTTTTCTATAGCGAGTTAAAAGAGTGACGTTTCAGGGGGGTGAAAACTTACTCGGTTCTTAGATTCAGATCGGAGCTTTTCAGCCTTTTAAACTTTTTTTAAGGCTTCATCTCGAAGAAAACTACCCCTCTATGTGTATCCCGACCTTTTTTTTTGTGTACGTTGAGCTTTCCGCAAAATCTGACACACTTGTCTTTTCTTTTTTTTTTTTTCGTTCTTACCTCAAGATCTGGGCTATTCTTACGTATACCTTTGTGAGTTTATAGGTAGGTATACACGTCAAAGGAAGGGGACCTCAATTATTTGAGATTTTTTGACAGAGCTGTGACTTTTTCAAACGTATCGTCAGTCTCCGAAATTTTTTTACGCGTTACAACACGAGACGTTCAATCGAAATAATTATGATTTCTGAAATCGTGACGTTATCAAATTGACGTGAAAAATTTTGTCGCAATTTATTGTTACTACCTCGTATACATACAATAATCATTGTTCAAGAACCGTGAAATATTCAACAATTAACTAAATCACATTACGTGACCGCGATTTCTATTCAGAAGTGGTTAGCCTGATTAAGTGATTCGTAATGCGACTGGGTCGGTGATGGAACAATGGATATTAGCTCGAGGTTGCCACTGCGCCAAAATCTCCGACCTTCAGAGCCAGAGATAGAAGCCGTAGAACCCGAGAGAGAAAGAGGGAGAGAGAAATTGTACGCCTCGGACTAAAGGACTCCCCGCAGGACTACGAAGGGTAAAGGCCAGGGCAAGGCAAGGCGTCTATTATCCTGGGCTACAAGGCATAGTATTTGGAACTTGGGAGTTCGAAAGTCGAGAATTGGCTGCAATGCCTTTGGCGATTTGCTCGTTCGCTAAATTCCAGCTAAGCCCGTAGCTTTGACCACAAAGGAGGCTGCATCCTTCGATAAAATTTCATATCGGTAGAGTTTATCTTTTAGTAGGTATATAAATAAAAGTAAATGGTCATCCTTTTCTCTCTCTCTCTCTCTCTCTTTTCTCTTATTTACTTTTCCTCTCGTTTCTTTTCTTCAGACGCGTGATATTTGACAAGTTGATCAATCCTTGTACATATACCGGCAAATGACCGTTGCTGTTGTCATGTCAACATTTCATGGACGATGAGCGGTTTACCTTATTTGCCGAAAAACGTCACGTAGCAAAGAGCTTTAAGCCGGCTTTCAAAGTGCTATGCCCAAGGCAGACGTCAACGTCTTAACAACAGACAGACAGTCTCTTACTACTCGGGAATAATACTGCCCATCACTAGCCCCCTTTTTATACCAACGAGTCTGTCCTTCTTGATTCATTCAATTCTCGTTTACTTACGTTTTTAGTCATTTTTTTTCTCATCCCCTCCAAAAACGCGATTTCTAAAAGAGTTAAAATCGATATTCTGTCTCCGTTTCTTTGCTTTTCCTCTTCAAGTTTTAAACAGTTTACAAAAAAAAAAATATATGATCATCCCTGTATCAAATTCATCCTCGATAATCTTCGTCCTTTTTTTTTTTTGTTTTCTACATACATACGTATAAAAGTTTAGACCCCGTTGTCAAATAATTGTCACGTGTCACTTCAGGGCGAAAAGTCGGGACAGTTACGTAATAACCAGTTTCGTTTTTTATTTTATTTTATTTTTTGTTCTTTTTTTCTTCTGTCTCCTGTTTTTTTTTTTTTTTTTTCCTCCTTTTCTTGTTTTCATTTTTTTTTTTTTTTTTCGTCCTTTTTTCATCCGGGAAATTCGCAAATCCTTCCACTATCCTGATCCCGTTGTGTAACTGTCTGGTTCTGCCGACAGCGAGGCATCACTTCGACAACGGGGTTCCCGGTACCACCACCATCGCATAGCATCACAGAGAGAAAGAGAGAGAGAGAGAGAGAGAGAGAGAGAGAGAGAGAGAGAGAGAGAGATATAAAAAGAGAGAAAGAGAGTGAGTGAGTGAGTCAGGGGTGGAGACGAGGGGTTGTAGTACTGGCATTGTAGGCTCCGAGGGGTGGTTGATGTATCGAGTTGCTGTCGGGGCGATTTGTTAGCCGAATTAATGCAGGAGGTTGCGGAAATTAAGCTAAGTATCTCGTGCAATCAGTATTCATGAATAAAATGAATACATTTACAATCGTTAGCAGCGGAGCGTGAGACTAATTGTTTGTGTCGACAAAGTCTGAAGGAATAAGACCCGCACGTCAAACGGTTATAAGACCAATCCCTATATAATCTTGAATCTGGTATGTGTACAATGTACATACATATATACATAATTATACGAATTGAATAATCCACGATATCAACCGTATAAACTTTATTCTGTAATAAACTACAGGGTGAAAAAAAAATGAGAAGAAAAGAAAAATCTGCCCCAAAATCTCACCGAGCAAAGATCAATCCTATACATCTACTGGAAAGGTCCTTCCGATAACATCGCAATGACTACCGATGCGCCGACCGAACGTGAGCAGAGATTATCCCCGGGTCAACCCTCTCGACTAGGCCATTTATGGGCGAAGAGGGTGGCGATAGTGGGATTTTGGTTCGTGGTTCCTCGGGGTTTGCCAAGCTAAGGAAGAGACCGTCTCAATCGCCACCCTCTCGAATAGTGGCCAGAGTGTTTCCAGACGGGAAAAAGAGTCTTTGAATTTTCATTTCGCGGTAAAGAAAAAGAATAATGACACGGTATAAGGGGTGTATTTTTTAAAACAGGTAGAAGATTAAGAAAATCATCAGTTCATATTTATCCCTTTCCTTTTTACTTCGACTCTTAACGATCAGGGAAACTCTTGTACAAGGGATGTTCGTTTCTTTCAGCCTGTCAAATACCCTGAGCTTGAAAGTTGAACAAGTAAAAGTTTGACGTGGAAAGAAAGGTAGAGTAAAAATAAAAAAAAAAAAAAGAAGTTTCTTCCATCTGAGCTGTTTACTTCTTAACAAGACTAACACGCTTTACTGTATGTATATACCTACGCTCTTTGTCCATAAAAGGAAAAGGAATGACCGTCGTAATCGAGTGACGTTTTATCTCGTTTCATCGCACCTCACGGTGAGAACCCCCCGGCTAACTTGGAAATAGAAACTTGTGCCAAAAATATAGAAATTTAGTTCGAAAAAAAAAAGAAAATAGGGGGAATTATTTTTAGCAAACGTTGATTAAGTGGAATTAAATATATTCAACCTATCCAGCCGAGTAAAGTGAGATTAGCTGTTTTAGACGTGAGGAATGATGGAGGCCTAATGTAGCCGCTGGATTAGAGGAAGTGTAACTCAGCTCGTTAGCAAAACGTAAAAGCTGCTGAGCCCGGGGTCATCCGAACCACGAGCTTTACCCGTTCCCTAGAAACCGAGAATGAGCTGCTTTCGTGGTTCCTTCAGAATAGGTGCGACGCTCAGCCCTCGGGCGATCCGACGAAGGGGTTCATCCCCGTAAAAGTTGCAAACGCCTTGATTACAAGGCAAGCCGATCCCTCAGGACCACCCATGCTCCATCGACCCCTAGACCCTTGGAAACACTAGACGTCACGCGATTTTCCAGTTTGGTAATAATTTATCGTGACCTAGTCACGTTTTTTTTTTTTTTTTCTTCTTCAATTTTTCCTATTTATTTATTAACTTTCTTCCTTCTTTCTATACGTTGCGAAATGTCCGCGCAGCGCCCTATGCGTATATACTTTTTTTTGTTTTTTTTTTGATTCTATTTCACGTTCTTTTTTTTTCTCCAAAATTGAAGGAGATATATTTTTGATTCAATCATGCGGCAGGGAAGAGTGATGGACACGATTTTCTGGTAAAGTACTTTCCTTATCCCAGGGTTCTATAACGCTTCGTAAATAATGTTTTAAAAGGGGGAATTTGATCCTAGCATTAATCGGTGGCTTCGCGAATCGATGCCGATAGAATTATTAACGGATCAAAACGGCTTCGAACCCACCTCCCTTATCCCCATCCAGTCAAAACTCTTCTTATTATTATACCTACTTAGTGCTACTTCTACCGTGTGGCCAGGCTTTAGCATCGTACAGTTACTTTATCCTGCAAGCTCTTTTTCCGTTCAACTAATAATAAATTTCAGCATATTTGAGGGAGGAGATTCTGCTAATTTGATTGAAGGAAAAAATGAAATAAAATTTTTCGAAAAATAGTAACACAACGCAGATTTATATTCGATAATGACTTACCTGGTCGCTACGTCGTCGTCTGCACGAGGTCCCGATGTGTCGCTGTATATGAAGATTCGTTTCGCACCACGGTACCATTTTATACTGTGAAGACCACCGCATTGTGGCAATTTTAAAACGCACGGTAATTGAACTGTGGATCCTCTTTCAGCGTGGGTTTGTATTTTTAGCCACGGTTCACTGCTACCTGTAATCAAAAACGAGTATATGATTGGATTAATTTTGAAAGCTTGATTATTTTCGAACGGGTATTATATGTATATGTGGCGATACTTTTTGGACGTTCATTGATTTCGTAATCCTCTCTCTCTCTCTCTCTCTCTCTCTCTGTCTCTCTCAAAAAAAACAGAATGAAAAAAATAAAATGAAAAGATAAAAACGATTAGTCGGATAACTTCGTACCCTCGACACCTGCGGACTGTAGACAAGAGCACAGTCGACCGGAAGGGTTGTTCCATCCGGTGTAAAATTTAGTACTAAATTCGAAGCCCGGAATTCCGAAATATCAAGCCTTAAAATCCGTATCCCTATCCCTATCCCCGTCCCTGTCCCTATCGCTTCAACCCGAGTTCTCTGAATCGAACGAATATATATATACGGGACATTTTATTCGAAACAGGAGCGTAACTCGACGCGTGAAATCGTTGTAGTAATTTTATACTACCTGCGATCAGGGTGAAGAGGCGAAACTAATTACCGAAAGTACGAAGGAAAATATCCGCTGCCAGCTCATATATGCCCGCCTATACACGTGGGTCAATGTATACGTGAAATTAAAAAATTCGACATTCCTGGAGCACAGGAAAATGTTGGTAGAAACGGAGAGGCACGGGAAGGATAAGAGCAGGGGGAATATAGGTTTCTATCGCATTGAAATCGATTTATTGGTGATTGGTATATGGTAGCAATTTCTAGATTAATATTGATAAATGTGTAAAGCCGCGTCTCCCGAAACGCACGGGGGTGCAAAAGCCCGTAATCGCGATACGTAAACGTGTCACCATCGAATGTCACAGGCGAACGTGTCCCACACAGTTCTCCAACACATATACCTACACCCACATTATATATGTATACATATTTATATGTATATTGGTTCCATCACGTAAACCAGGTCTAAATGATTAAAGGCCTGATATTTGACCGTGAGGTCTACATATAGATACCTGCATTTGGGAATTGGGGTACATACAACCTAATTCTAATTCTTCTTCTTCTATCCTCTTTTTTTTTTTTTTTTGTTTCTTTTGATTCTTGGGAAGTTTGTTCATCGCCTAAAAATTATTGTTGATCTTAAGTCGAATCACTTTGGTTATAAATAATAATCGGGTGGCATGTATATAGGGAAAGTTGCTCGTTAATTAATATGCGAATAAATATATACTCGATTCGGAAACAACAAATAAATAAATAAATAGAAATTAATGAGAAACAGAAAATAAAATCAAAGTAAATAAGTAAACAAATATATATATATATAAGAAAAAAAAAAAAACGTACCATTATTCAATTAACTCACCCGGGAATTATATATAACCGGTGTACAAACAAACTTTTACCGGTGGGGAATGAAATCGCTCGTTGTTTACCAACGATTGTTTATGTAATAATTTTATACCCATATAGTCACGTATCGATAATAATTGAATAATGCATTTCACGGCTTAGCCATTTGGTAAAGTAATGATATTATGTATTTTATGTGCGAAAATATATATGCCACTCGAACTGACAATGATTAGATTTGATTTTAAACCTCAGCAAGATCTGTGGAACGAGATATGATTAAATAGTGATACGAATACGAGCCTTGGATTACCCCAATTACTTAGCAAACTTTATAACAAACAGTTAAAACTAAACGTTCGAAGTAGATAGGCAGGTGAAGATAGCCGATTTTAGTAGTAACAGCCCAGACGATGTTGGCCAACTCCGATTAGGTCCGTCGTTCACGTCTACGTTTCGGACGTGTGATTGGATTTGCCACTGGAAGCAATTACCCAATTACCCGTGACAAGTGTCCTTTATTTTCTATCCTCCGCGTCTGCCAACTCCGTTATATTACCGGTATATATAGTGTGTACCAAGTCAGCGTTTCGCCTCGCCGAATACCCAATTCGTTCTCTTCACCCTTAGGTGTAAATTTCATTTTCATTTTTACTTTTTTGTTCGTTCTCTTCGATTAGGACCTTTTTTTTTTTTTTATTAATCCGAGGTGAATTTAGTGTTTGTTCAATAAAAACGTTGAAACAATTGGAAAAATCGCGATAATTTTTTTTCGTATTTTGTATTCGTATAGGTATATGTTACGTTTGATATTTGGGCGCACAACACCCACACACGCGCACACGGTGAGGTAGGTAATATTGAATTTCCGTTCATAAAATGGAATAAAATGTACTGCAAACGCGTGCGAGGGCCAGATACGCCTTGGGCATACAAAAAAATTTTTATTTTTTTTTTTATTGTTGATTGATTGACATATTCATGCGAGAGTGTAAGGCACGCGTCATTCCAGGGAATATATACCTACACGCGAGACTGTACTGAAATTCACAACCCTTACTAGACTTTTCAAATTCAACACCCGGCCAGGTCCTTTTATACAGCGGGGGCTTGCGAAAAGCTCTCGACACCACCTCCCTACGTTTTTATTAGCATACATTTATATTCGACACTCTCAAAGTGACTACTTCCGGTACCATTTTACGTTCGAGGGAAGGTCAGGCGAGGGACTCTCCCTTATATCTACACTACGCTCTCAGACTCACCCTTAACTATTAAATCGTTGAAAATTACTTTATACGTCGTATATGATAGAAACTTTTCTTTTTTCACCCCAAAGTAACCCCTTGTCCGACACGTTCTTCTTTTATCGCATACATTACATCAAAGTTACTTTCATTTCATTTTAAGTGAAAATAGACGATTTTTTAGCACCAATTTCGCGGCTCAATTTCGAAGAAATTGAAGGGACTTTTTTTCTCTCGATTAACGTAGAAATTTTTGTTTTATAATTGAAGTAACGTTTCCGGATCTGAGCACGCTCTGAATGCGATGAAATTTATAGAGAAATGAAAATATTTTAGCCCGTTACGTCGTGTATTGAGAATTGTTTGAAACACCTTCGTGTAGATTGAAAAGAGGTTCTCTCCGTACTGTTTAAACGATGGAATCGTAAGTCTGTCGGTTTTATTATACGCTTGGCTTAAAATCAGTGTTAAATCGCCTGTTGATAATTATTTTCGTATCGGTGGTTGAGAATTTGGAATTGAAATTGTTTCTCGTAGGGTGTAAGGTATCAATGTGTTGGTATATATATACCCGTGTACCTATCTACCTACCTACCTACGTCTGTTCCGGTAGATTCTTCGAAGCGATAAAAACGTACAGTTTTCCCCCCGTTCGTTTTATGAGAGACATAAATGTCGATGGGAAAACACATATCATATCGATAGCGAAATAATACATCACTTCACTCTACCGCCAGACATAGCTTTCCTCGGAATTTTCCACAGCGTGTAGAAATTTTTTTTTTAAACATAGCTGTTCTAAATCTTACTCTCTTATAAGGGATGAGAATGAATATACACGAGGATTCACCTCGTTTTAATTTCACTGATAGATTGATCGAAGAATTGGCACAGAGTAATGTGAAAATCGATCGACTATACCGATGTGATTGAATTTTTGTAAAATTTGAGGGGTAAAAAAAGAACTTACGAACAGAGTGAAATGCGAGAAGAAAGACGAGTCCTTTCCACGTGAATTTCATTCTTGAAAAAATCTTGTTCGTTCTTTCATGACACGCGTGAGCGAGCCAACGATGTTGAAAATAATAATAAAAAATGACAAAGCTCCGTCGGGTTGGAATGCGTGAAAATGGTATAAGTCTTAAAAAATTCAAGGGAGAATATATTCCCAACGGCGTTTCGCATTCGCGAACCAACAACCAGCAGCATCAAGGCAGCTCCTGTCAATCTGTCATTAGACGTCTTACTTTCGAGGAGAAAAAAAAAAAAAAAAAAGAAATGAAAAAAGGAAACTCGATAATAAATCGTTGAAAATTGAATGTTAAAAATCGTAGTAACGATACACAGCTACGTTCGCTCATGGACCACTTTTACCAAACTTTTTACACTCTCCGTTTGAACAAAAAAGAATCTCTATAAATTGTTTCCAACTTTAAATTCTACGTATCACGAAAGGAAGGGAAAAATCTGCTCGGTGTAGATTGGCTTAAGTTTGCGGGTGACCCCGATGCATCTGCGCTGATCTTTACGTAGCTTAGAAAGTCTGGCTGTCGGCCAGTTCTCGGGTAGGAGTTTGTTGAAAATTTAACTACTCGCACTAATATCCGCGTAGAAACGTTGAACGGTTGCGATCTTCGCTGGTAAAAGTAAGAGAATTTATTGTCCACGCATCCGTGACTACATTTGCAGCTAAATTTCCAACGAATTCATCCGAAGAGATAGATCGTTGAAATATTTTATTTCTTTCATTTTTTTTTTGACTTCGACATTAACAACCCTCTCCTCTAATAACACCCGGCTAAACCCTATCAATTCCCGCATAATATACCAATCAAAATTCATTGTTACAACTGACAGGCGTTCCCGAAGCCAGAATAACGCTATCAAAAATTGGTTTTCGGCTCTTCCACCCCCTTTTTTTTTTTTTTTTTTTTACTACCTCGGGCTAAAACTGTAGCGACCGGACCCGTCCATCGCATCGTACCGACGTTCAATCTAGCAGGTCCAATGGTTCGTTAGCGAGTAGAGCTCCCAATAGAGCGTGCATCCGAAGCAGTTAATTAACTTGTCGAACAATTCGCTCATAGAGAGCTCGCGCTCGAAGAGAGGGCAAACGGAGGTACCGAATGCGAGTGAAACAGCCACTGCTACTACAGGTACATACATAGTATTACTATTACTATTACCGGGTACTGGTACCCATTACTATTGGCGAGGAACGAAGAGGACAAAGACGAAGACGAAGAGGAAGGTTGAACGGAGATGACTGTATCAGTTTTACGTGTGTGTATGTGTGTTGGACGAAGTCAATTCCCAGGGTCTTCGCTCACTCGATTCTAACGGCAAGTTCTCAGACCTCAGTTCTCAGTTCTGGATTCTGGGTTCTGGGTTCTCGGTTCTCGGTTCTCAGTTCCGACAAGTTTGCAGCATCTATTGTCTCGGATCTGAACAAGTCAGTCAAGGAAATGTCTGAATAAGGCTGAACGGAGACAAAACCCAGGCATCTGACAATCTCTCGAATCTCAATGAATACAAGAGAATGTTTTGTGTGTGTTTCGAGACGGGGATACCGATTCAATTATTTTACACAAGTATTTGTAAAGGCAATAGGTACCATGCTTCGACGTAACATTTCGGTTCGACTCGAAATAAAATTTTTTTACCAAATTTTTTATTTTTATTTTTTGCCAGCTTACGTGCAAAATTATGTGCCAAGTTCTCTCACCATCCCCGAGGAGTTTTTATCAGAAAATGAGCCGAAGCTGAATTTGTGACGTTCTCGAAAAATTATTTCCTCCGTTCGAAGGGACTACTCGCGCGAATTTTTATCGCGCAATGAAAAATCCTTTGACTTTATTTGTTTCGGCAATATTACACGCTCAAGAATTCCCGATTTTTATATATTATCCGTGTCTTTTGACTTTATATTATCTGAACTCTCGAGCTGGCTAATATTGGCTGAGGGCTGAGGTATGTCAGCTTTGGTACAAACGATACGGTGCACAGATAGCAGAATTGATATTTCCTTTTTTGTTTATTTTATTCGAAGGTTCTAGTCGTATAGGTGAACCAAGAAACTAATAAAAATTCCTCGGAATTGGATTAATTAAAATTCAAACTATGAAATATAATTGGCGATTAACGATTATCCGATAATCGTAATTTTACATCGCAATCGTACGGTAAAATTGAAGTCCATTTTGGTTATCGCTTATCGGATTTTTTTCGATAATTAGAAAAGTATGTAAAAACAAAAAAATTATATGAAAATAAATACGAGAATATTTTCAAATTATTATACCCATCGATAAATAAATTTTACGTAATATAACGGAGAAACCCTCTTCAATTTACTTCCACAAAATCCCTGTCAGCCACGCGTTGGTAAGGAAAACGGCAAACAAGTATCCTCCCTTCAAGCATGGCGTCGTCGAATTAAGCTAACGAATTACAAAAATGTCACGCTCTCCTCGAGGAGATAGCCGACGGACGCGATGTCGAGCCGGGTTGTATAGAAACTCAGCAAAAAAGAAATAAAGAAGAAGAAAAAACTACCCTCTACAAATCTCTAACAGTAGCTCTAACACAAACTAACTTACTCGAGATAGCTACTTATAGCCTAGTCTCGAATAAAAGTAATTTTCTTTCGTTATTTTTCGATTTTTGACATCGGTTATCTTTGAATTGCATTAAAAAAGAGAGAAATTGTTACCTTCCGTCATTCGATTTCTTATCTTTTGGCAAAAAGAAAAAAATGTTTTTTCATCTTCTCTCGAGCCTCATCTGGATTCCGGGTAATTATTAAATTGGATAAACGAATCGGAACGAACGTTATCGAAATTTGTTCATTTCGTTTTTATTCGCTGTACATTTTCGTATCCTTTATGATCGTGGATTTGCAGCATAGGATGGATGGGGGTTGCGGAGTGGTGACGGGCGGGCGGGCGGGCGGGCGGGAGGAATCTTTAGAGGGCAACCAATTTTCCTCGGCTTGGTATTGTTTATCGAAAAACGCCGGCGTAATGCAATTTGCGAATCCCCAAGGGAGCCGGAGATGCGAATATGCCCGAAAGTCTTCTTTCTAGGTTCGCGCTGCGCTCGACTCTACCCGTTCGATTCCGTTCCGTTCCAATCCTTATCCTCCTCTTCGCCCCCACTTGCCAGAGCTTTGCTCTACTAGATATAGCCGAGTTTCGCACCCACGACCACCCACCGAAGCGCAGCCCAGCCCAACCCGACTCAACCCTCTTTGGCTCTACCATCTCAGTCTTCGCAACCCCCGTCGAGCGAAGCCGAGCCAAGCCGTGAGCGCGGGTTCGAATCAACTTTTGTCTATACGCTGTAAAACGTGACCGAACTGTCGAGGGCATTGAAATCCGCACCATGAATACATGGGGGTACCTTTTCTACTCTCTCTCTTTATCCATACCCGTACCCATACCCATGCCGATCGCAGATAGAGGCGTCCCGACGTCATACCTCCCTTACATACCTTATACGCTTTATAGACGACTGAGACGCAACTTATTACTAGTAAAATGGGACTAGAGGAAACCCATGATTCTAGATCAACGTTTCTTTACTCGGTATAAAATTTACGACACATATTACGTAACTTTGGGATGAGGAATAACCAGTTTTAAAAAAATAAACCACCATGCTCATGCTTTACATCTCTTTGGATTTTTTTTTTTGCGGAAAACTGTGTCCAATTTTTGAGTAAGATGATGTAAGAAAAAAGCTTATTCAAATATGAGAAAACGATACGTAAGTGGATTTAGGCGCTCCATGTAAATATGTTTTTTGGTAAAGCAGGCATTTTTCAGGGTTGATATAACTCGGATTAGAAATAACAGATTTCGGGGATGGGATGGAAAAGGAATGGCAACGATATTACATGCCAAAATAATTCTGTTTGATAAGCATATTTTTTTTCTTTTTTCCATCAAATATTGTATGCATATAATTATGCAAGATGAGGATTACCCAAATGATAAGATTGTTTATACGAGTAAAACGTGCCAATAATGTTGACTACGTGATAAAGAGGACCGAGAGGGGTTCGGAATATATAACCAACGTTTCATGACAGGGTGATATCCTTGATACGTTATTCGGAGAGAAATTCGTTGAAATCGTGCCGAGTCACCAGTAACCATCAACGTGAAAGGTTAGCTGATCCCTTGGACAGCGGAGTTACGTTCTGTAATTTGATACCAGGGTAGTATAGGTAAAATTTTCACCATACGGTTTACCCGGTACCTATACGAGTACATACATACATATACATATATACATAAAATAATTTAACTAACTCTGATTTATTTTGTCTAGACGACAATTAAATCAACTGTCAAAAAAAAAGCTATATACATATATATTGTATACATATATATCTTTTTTCATTTGCTATCATCGCATAGTAAAAAACAAAAAAAAAAAATTCCAAAAAAAAAAAAAGTTCCATCTACTCACACCAGACTGAATTTGTAGCAGCTGTTGAAAATTCAATGCGCTTTTAACGGGAGGATAAAATTTATTCACGATATGTACGTATGTATATGTATTATTATTATTATTATTATTATTATTAATATTACTTTTATTATTATCCTGAAAGTTACGATACAGGAATAAAAATTTCGATGCTTCAGTTATAATTTTGTACATACATATAGGAGTTAGAAAATTAGATTATCTCCAGAACGAGTGAAAATTAATTCTGTTAATACGAGTCGACACTAGGCAATGGTGTTAACAAATCTCTGACTTTTATCGCATATTATACCGCAGACAGGAATTTATACGTGGTAGTTTTTCGCTGGGAGATAAAGAATCTAATTTACAACTATTTTATTTCCGATTCCTATATCTGCTGCAGGTGTTCTTTGATGGATTTATAAGTAGATAATCCTTTTTTTTCAAACGATTTTTCAGACTGTACGCATCATATATACTCTGATGCATCATCATTTATCTCTTTTCATTTTTTATTTCCATCTATTAGAATCTACGGATTTTTTCTTCTCGGTATAAATCCCAGCCAATTATTTTATCTCCTTTTCCTTGCTCGAAATTCTCAACGTTTTTTATCTTTTTTTTCTTTTTTATCATTTTCAGGGAAATAAGAGTTTCGATGTGTGATGTGAGCGTGGTTATTGGCAGGCATAGCAGACGTGGATTTGAAAATATCAAAAATAACAAAAATATGTATAGACAGGTATGTGTATGTGCCTATAAAGCTACGCCCTAGGAATAACGAAGTTAGTTTATTTTACGCCCGTTTTTAAGTGCCTCTTTCTGTACTCTGCATAATTTATACGTACGTAGATATAAACGTGGCCCGAAAAAAAATCTACATCTACCAACCCACTTAGGTGTGTGTTAGTCGTTCCCAGTAAATTGGCGTATCACGTTGCACGCGCGTAAATAAGTGCACTTTATTATCCAAAGGTTTGGGTAGGTTAGGTAGGCATACATACGAACGCATTTACGCTTGTTATTTACGCGTCATAGCATCCAGAGTTATAACGACCTCTGCTGTCGCGCTGGATGAAATTTTGGATAAGGAAAAAATAGAAAAGATAAGAAAGAAAATTTGAAAAAATTATCTGTACATACATATCTGTAAATTTTATTACAAATTTTAAACAACACATCGCGATCGATTCATATGAGCCTCATATAGCGTCTCCTCGTTTAAATATATTGTATACCTACTTAAAAAGCTCTTCCTCGTTAATCGTGTATCGTTAAATCTATCTAATCAAACGGAAAAGCTCAGCTCGGCACTTAGACGCTGATCTTAGCTCTTAATTTAATCTTCGGAAAGATTTGAGACCACTTAGAAGAAAATAACATTTCTAATGATTCGATCTTGGCTACCCTCGAATTTTTATTAAAATTTTTCCGATCTCGGTATTCAGTTGATCGAAGGATTTTCTTCATATGCCAATTAATAGCCAAAATTTATCAGAGGCTTGGGATTTGTGGTTTCTTTTTTTTCTAATAATCTGGTCCATTTATCGTACAGAGATAAAAGTAATACGTCGCCATCTTTGTAGGGTGCAGATGAGCTTTTATACTACAGCTGGATCCGAACTTTGTAAAGGCTTATGAAACCCGGTACTCCTATTGGCTGGCCATTCTACACCTCATCCTCTTAAGTGGAATTCCGAGTCCGGTCACGATGAGGTTTCGAGAGGGTTTTACGGATTTCAGGAAGTTTGTCTTTTACTGGTAATAGTTATACTGCCTTCAGAACTCGAAAGATTTATAAGTTCCTCGTTCTACGTGAGGGTAATGTATACTGTACAATTAACAAATCCATGTATACATATATACCTACACACATATATATATATAATAATATAACTAGCCAAAAGGTGTTACTACATCCATTCAACTTTATAGCCAGTTTCAAAAAAAATAAGCTAAAGATACGGGTCGGTTTCACAAGGAAAAATAAATATATAAATAAATCAACACCCCTGTTGCGATGAAATTATAATAATAATAATAATGAGAAAAAGGAACAGAATGTATGAATAAACCTACCCGGAAGTTATTCTTCTTCTTTGTATAAGACCATAAGTGGAGGAGGGTATGGTATATATGTATTATAGTGCGGATGAAGGAATAGAGATCCCTTTTTTCTCTCTTGACTTTAGCTTGATAATTATGTTTCGTTCCCGTTTTAACGACGCTTCAATTTTCTTTTGAAAAAGCACGAAACGCAAACCAGCCAAAACTCGAGGTCCGATGGCGCGTTAAATTGGCTCTCAAAGCCCTCCGGGGCCACTCGAAGCGTCGATAAAACATAAAACGAAATATACCTATCTATACCCACCTACCTACCCCAAAAATCCAGGAATCAGTTCACAAAGAACACGACGAGGTATATATCACGTATGTAGATAACGGAAAACACACAAACATATGTATTGGCAGAAATCGAAGTTCTGGGACACCCTGTATAGGTATATAGTATATTTGCGGTAAAGCCGCGGTTCCGACTAAATTTTATTCGAAAATATTATCCGGTCTCTGCACCCTCGATCACGTTGACTCTATGATAATACTTATACAGTATAGATTCCCGATATACCTAGTACAGAGCTTAAAAGACCATTACACGATTTGCAGAACCGCAATTCCCGCAAGTATTAGCAAATATATTACTGCCGGGGTTTAATCCGGTGAAATATTCTCAATAAATGTCATTATAAAGTGTTTCATTCGTATTCTAGGTATTTTTTTTTAGTGTCCAGACTGCAGATGCAAGCTGCAGTCTATGGAAATCGCTATAAAAGTCATTTGCTGCATTGTTTAATATCGGGACGATTAGTTTATAGCCAAATATACGATGAATGAATATCGAAATAAAACTCGAAATTTGTTCAAATTTCGAGACTGGTAGAAAATTTCTAACCTTATACCGTTTACGTTACAGATAATAATAACCTGCGAGTGCGATAGACGCTGGAATTGTCCAGTTCTCGGGTTGTCTGGCTGTCAGGTACAGAAGGCTGACCATTCCCTGATTTTACTCCTTATAATACGACTGCCAGTTTAGTTTCTAGTCTCTCGATCCCCGCACGCCCTGTTCGAGTTTCGAATATTATAGCTGCAAAATGACGACAAGTTTGAATAGAGAAATTTTTGTATTTTGCAAAAACGATGTAACAAAAATTTTTTGAGATTTTCGGAAGGTGGAAGGACTCGAGTTACCGATATTACGATATTAATTAACGACGACTTTGATCACTATTCATAAGCCTATACGTTTTTGTACTCTGACGGTTAGAATTTGTAGAATTATATGTCTCAATCCTGAGGATAACGATTCCACGTTGAAATTTTTGGAGCGTAATTTTGATTTCTCGTGAAATCGCGTACCAGCGCATGTTTCCGGTTCGCAACTTCTTTACGCGGAAATAACACGAACAATTCTCTACCTCGCGAAATGTTCGCCGCTATTTCTCCTGATTACTAATTCGTGTAATAAATTTCTATTTACTTCCCCCCACGGTGTAAACATACGAATCTATACCTATACCCATATAGCTACGTCAGTTTTCGGAAATAATATTATCCCTGCGAGATCTGTACGTCTCGTCTAACAATAGCTCTCGCAATTGTCGAGAACCAATAATCATCAAAAGCTGCGTGAAAAAAATCGAGAGATTTTTATTGAATAATAATTATTTCGATTCAGGAAAGAAGAAGTTTCGTTTAGTATAAACGAAAAGCGTTGAAACTTGGGTAGAATGTCGAAAAAAAAGAAAAATTGGTGGAATTCTTGTGTACGAGTTTTGGTTTACAGGTAAAATCGCAATTCGATTAAAATTCTTGTGGTCTTTTTGATCGTCTGAAAGTTTGTCACTGTAAAGCTTTATCTTGGTACTTTTTTAGGGTATAATACATAGGCAGGAACACCTCGGTCCATCTAGGGTATAAAATCGAATCTTTCTGTTCGCCGAAAGAGAAAGGGAAATACTTTGTATTCGATTCGGTGACGAATTTGGTGTATTCAGCCCAGGGAATGGTCCATCGGTCAATCGGGAACCCCCCTCGTCCATCGCTTCGAAAGCGTGACCAAAATAGGATGACCATTGTAACCACGTGGGATACGAGGCGCTTGCCCAAGGGGTGTAGAGGGTAGAACGTGGAACGTGGAACGTGGAACGTGAAGCGCGACGCTTTCTCCCTCGCTCTCCCTAACAGCGTGTCACGAAACCTGGTGGCGCCCAGAGGGACGGCCAAATTAATGGGCTTGCAGGATATGGAACAGTGTGATACGTGATCCTTTGGCATGGTGTTTCCCCCAGCTGCCCCCTTGCATTTCAAAAAAAAAAAAAAAACGAAAAAAAGGAATAAAAATAAAAAATAAAAATAAAAAAACAAAATGGGGGAAAAACCTAAAAAGAAGGAAAAGCGTGAAAACAGGTTCAATTCTTCCTGCACTATACAGAATGCTGACGCTTTGTTATTTCCATTATATTTTTCAAAGTATAACGACATATATCAGCCATTCAAAAATGACCCAGGATTTATAACCAAGTTATTTATTACAATCCATTTTCTCCGAAATCTATCTAATCCCCAAAAACTTCAATTTTTCTTTTTTTTTTTCTTGCATAATGACCGTCAAGGTATACGCACGTCTTATACCACATAGAAAAATCGCTCTTCAACTGCAGCATGTAGATGATCGATAGCAGTCTCGAGATAAAATTGTTCCCGAGTGGTAGCAGGGTGGCTCTAGGTATAGCCGGAGAGAATATGGGTGACAAATAACAGAAAAAAAAAAGTGAGTTTAATTTAGCGTAGAGTGTGCTCGGTGATCTCGTGACGGTGTATAGCAAAGAAGAAAAATTCTCATTGAAGAAATAAAGAAAAAGTTATGAAAGAAGACGAGGAAAATAAGAAAAAATTAGTAAAATATAGGTGAATTAATCCACCAACGAGACCATGAGAGAGAGAGAGAATAGTCGAGTCTTTAATAACCATTAGGAATAATGAGAATATTAAATAATCTTTCAATGAAACGACGAATAACTGAATTTTTAAGTTCTCAAGAATTGAAAAAAATTTTTTTTGAAAATTTTAGGGCAAGAATTCAACCCTCTATGCGAATTTTTCCCCGTTCTCCGCTACATGTATAGATCGGGTTGTTTGAATTCAGAACTAAATTTGAACACCGCAATGATAATCGATAAGGGAGATAACGTTGGGGGTTGAATTCAGAGCGACATCACCCCGGCCGCTTGGTTTTTGGCAAAAACTTATCGGAGGTGAAACGGTCGTGAACCACAGGCTCAGGTCTGGAGCTGGACGAACCGACCGAACTGAAACCGCCAACTGGATTCGAAATTATACAAATTGCGGAGAGATTAGCATCGGCTCGTGGAAACGGGTAAACGGGGAAACGGGGAAACTGGGTGACGTTGTACACGTGGTACACGTGGTACAGAGACGAATGGGCGATCCGGTAAAATTGCAAACTCACTGGATTTATGGGTGCTGCAGAGCGAGAGAAAAAATATAGTAAAAGTAAAGAGGGAAAAGGAGAGAGAGCAGGTGAACCTCGTCGGGGTTTCCAATCGAGGCGAACTTGTTCCCTTACCCAAATTTAGTCAGTTGTCAAGAAAAATTTGTGGTTCCGTAACGTTTAGGTAGGTACCTAACTTATAAACTGCCTTGAAAACTCGCGGGGGTAAAGAAATTGCCAAAATATTCAAACATTGCACGGAAAGAAATTTTTTTTAAATAATCAAAATATCCAGCTATCTTGATAATCGAACAACGCCATCGTATACTTTGGCTCGGTTCTGTTTTGGCTCTTTTTCGCACGGACAAACGAAATCAAATTGCGGAGGTCAGTGACCGACTGTACCCTTCTAACTTTACACCAATTTTCATTACTACTCTTTACTCAAAAAAAACAAATAAAACAAAAAAAAAATAAAAGCATAAAACTCGAATGAACGAACCAGTCAGAAGTTGGAATAAATATTTTACGGCGTTGCGCGTTGCGTTGGGGGTGAGAATGGATAGCCCAAGGCTTGCGGTGGACGTACCGGTGCAGCCTCGCGTGCCACTAACGCATTTGCATTATATAATTGAATTGCCATCCCTTGTTTCCTTCCTTTTCGAGTTTTTTTCTATTTTTTTTTTTTCAAATTTTTTTTCTCGGTTTCTCTACTGTTTTCTTGTCTCTTTTCTGTTTCGCATGAAGTTTAATTAACACGTGTGCAATCATTGGCCGAAGAGAGACAAAAATTGGAAAAATAAGAACCGTGAAAGAGATAGACGTATATATGGTATGAAAGTAATTTTCAAAGCTTTTTTACGCCAGCCTCTATCCACCTAGAAAATTTAGTCTTTCCATTTTCTATCTTGTCTTTTTTTTCTTTTTGTCTTCTTCATTTAATGAAAGCACATTTTTTTTAGATATCAAAATAACGATCAATGGGATCAGATTGAGCTACTAAAAAAACCACTTCACGCATCAGTGTTCCCAAAGCAAAGCTGATTACGCGGGGAACGGTAACGAAACGTGAAATTTTAAAACACTTTTAAAGGGCTTCGTTGTATCAGTAAGCAAATCCTCTACGCGAATTTCAACATTGCCAAAGGGATGAACAGACGAGAGAAAAGGGGAAAAAGAGAGAGAGAGAAAGAGAGAAAGAAAATAGGACGGAGAGAAAGGTTGACTATGGGAATAGGGGATGCAGAGATGGACGGACGAAGAAGAAGACGCAGAAGAAACGTCCTTTGCAAATTCGGATATCCTTCGTTGGTCGCCTCCTTGCAAGCGAGGTAAGTAAGTATAGAGAAGGTCGAGGGTAGGACAAACAGGCAGACATGGGGCTGTAAGGAAGTAAGAAAGGAAGCCTCTTGGCTATACTTGGCAAAGAGATACAATTTATTCAATCCTCATTCCTTCAGGTGACCCTTCGCACGGGCGTTGCCTTTTTTATCACTCTTTCTCTCATTCCTTTTTCCAGAATCCACTCCACTCCTCTACTCTCCTCTTCTCTTGTCTCCTCCCCCCTCGACCCCCTCTCCAAGCTTCTGTCCTGATACTTTTTTTTTTTTTTTTTTATTATTTATTTTCCCCGGCTTACCCTCGTAAAACTGAATCAATACGCGCCTATATCTCTTCACCCCGTTTATACACCAACTTATCAAGTTATATGTTACCTACTCACACGTTTCTCTGCAGCGTTACTTTTACTCGATCGCGTATATATACGCGTACAGGTAATCATCGTACGATATCTATCCATTCCGAGACAGATTTAGGTAAGAAAAAAAAAAAATTAAAAAATAAAGAAAAAGCTCCTTATTCCTTCATCTGAATCAATGATTTAATGAAAATTTCTGAAGGCTGTTAACTTTCCATAATTGAGTTGGAAAAAAGAAAAAAAAAAATATTTTCTTCGTTCTTCATTCTCTCAAGAAACAATTTTCTTATACGGCACATGTTTCTCGTCAAAGGTATATATCATTTCTGTCAGGTATAATGACTTCATTCGTTTCTCGTAACCTGGGGTTGTATATAGTCGTATAGTTGGAATATTTTATTGAATATTTGAAGTGTATGGATTCGAACATACATATATCGCTGTACTTATTTCTCCTCACTTGTATCTATCGAAGCGAGTATATACTTGATACGTGTTAGATGCACAAACGTATCTATACCATTTTCATTATTCATAAAGAAGAAAGAAAAAAAAAACGTGACACTGTTTAACATCGGTATAGATCTACCACATCGATATATTGAGAAGCTAATATACGAGTATAGGAGCATAGAAGAACCCGCAACATCAATTCTCTCCTACCGGGCACGTTTCACAGAATTTAAAATTCCACAAATCTAAGTTTTTTTTTTTTTTTTTTCTCTTTGTTTTTCCCCCACCCTTTTCTTTTTTTATACAAACAAAAAAATTAACATCTTCCCCACACGAATTTCTATTCAATTTCTCTACCTACCCGCACGATTTTTATTTATACCTTTGTTCTCCGTTATACATATACCTACCTGTACATGTTCAGGGGCCGGGAAGGTTTTGAGCTGCGGGTTCTGTTTTACGTTTATTGTTAGTAACTTGGGTGAAAACAAAAACCAAAAAAAAATAAATAAAAAATAAATAAATAAAAAGTATAGAAATTAGGGCAAACAACGCGATTGTTCGAACATTCATTGTCCAAAAAATGAAGTCAAAAACCAAAAAAATGAAATGAAACAGTAAAATAAGTAAAAAAAAAAAAAACTGGTAAAGTTATTATTCAAGCATTCGGCAATTCGTTTATACTATATATGAACAATATACAACTCGCACTTGTAACTTTCCAGCTCTATTTTTCACGGAACTTTTTCATTTTTTTCTTTTTTTTTTTTCTCTGCGAACCGTTTTTGCACCAGCTTTACTGCCGCTCGTTTTACCTTCGGTTTAAGTAACCAGGTCAACGCATGAGCTCTAGACTCGAGTATTTTCTGTTTTTTTTGTTTTTTATTTTTCTTTTTTTTTTTACTTTTTTACCCGCAAATCCAATGCCAACAATATATGGCGTCACGCTACTTTACGAGCAGGTCCACGATGAAGATATACGAAGTGGAGGCTGGGCGTCTCCGGGCTGTCTCAAGGGTATAACTGTCTGCTGGTTCCCAGCACTTTTGGCTTCCTGGTTCGCGAGGATAAAGGATGTCTACGTCTGTAGGTTAACTCGACAAATTAACCGCCCTGTCTCTCACCTCTCGTCTTGATCGTACTATTCAATTTTTTAGAACCTAAAATAGATCTAAAAAATTCTAGTTTACAGTTTCAGGGTTGGAATAGTATAGCAAGGGTTGTTCTGGGCTCAGCTATAACTCGGTTTATTGTTTTATTATTAATTCAACTCCGACCCGAAGGCGGAAAAAATAAAAAGAAAGAACAGAGCCGAGAGCTGACCGAAAATAAAATGATACAAAAAGATGATAAATCAGCTTAAATGAAAATATGCAAAAAAACTCCAGCAGACTATACTTATGCAATGGCTCGCGAACTGCAAGCCGTTAAAACATTTTTAGCTGCAATTTCAGCTGCAGAGATACGTGGCTGGTTTAGTATCAGAAATCCCTTTATTCCTCCCTTGGCGAATCAAACTCTCGAGGGAGAAAGGTAAAATCACGTAGTCGACTGAAACTCCTGTCTTTACTTTATTTGAGGATTTCGATGGTATTTTATTTAATTTTCCCATCTTTTTAGGTAACGCGAATCTTTATCCAAGATGTATATGGGGTATATACTCTAAATAAATAATTGGCACAATATTATCACTCAAATTTACATTCTGTCTTCAGTTTATATATATATAGATAAATATTTGATATTTATTTAGATATTCGCACCCTTAATTAATTCCTATGAAATATACATAATAAATATATAATGCGATGAGATTCTGGGTAAGAAATTAGCTCGACGGTGCATAAAATCAAGTAGGAATTAGAGAAGAGAAAGAATGCATTAATGATATTATTTTCGTTATAGTTATCACGGTAGAGTAGATCGGATATATATTCAGAGTGGTGGGGAGATTTTATTCAATCGTTGAAATGTATATACATATATACATACCTATAAAAGCAAAAATAACAAAGAAAAAAAAACAAAAAAAAGAATCACTGAATAAAATCGCAGATTACCTTATATTATACTCAATGCAATTAAAGTTTCGGAATGCGCGGAGACCCGTGGGTATTATAATTAACTTGACATTTTTTTATTTTATTTTATTTTTTTTATTTTCATTCATGGCTTTTTAACTTAATCTTCAGCTTTTTTACCACCCCGTCAGTTTGGCTTGTTTAATTAAATGTGTCGAGCCAGAGGCTGCCCGCATTTCACATGGCTGGCGAATATTACTATTATAATCCATGTGTATTCATACATATATTTATAAGCTGATGATTATTCGCAGTGAAAGCTCTATAGAACAATGAGAGATTGGATGAATTAATCTCTATAACGGATGTGCCGTTTTTATATTTCCTCATATTTTTTTTGGGTTTTCACTCTGCTGCATTCGCTGCATATACGTACATAGTCATAATCATTTATATACCAGATATTAATTCAAAAACGATTTATGGAAACGCAAGATATATTTATGAAATTATTCAATTCTGTTAATTGCATAAAATTTTCAATTTATTCAATCGTCAATTATCGTCTCTCGTAGCAGATCCTTATATACCAAAATTAGTGTATCTTTTTTGCGATGAAGCTGTCCCTCTCGGTTTTTTTTTTCATTCAAATTTTACTGATATTTAGGCTATTATATAGTTACGCGGTGTGTTACACGAGATAATAAACATAAATAAAGTAATTAAATACGACACACGATCGCACGGTCAAGTAATTGTATAGCGGAAGCCGCGGCTATAGCATTAAGCGTATTATCCACTAACACGTGAAAATATTAATTTCACATATGCGAATGAACGGAACCGTCTACTGAAGTGTGGGAGGTGAAAGAATGTCGTTGAATGCGGTAGTTCAAATTCAGAAAAAAAAGAAAAGGAAAACCGAAGAAAGACAACGAAAGTGGCAAGATGTTCAAAAAAAAAAAAGAACATTTTTATGCTCTGTTCTCTTCCTTATTTTTCTGTTTTTCACAACTCGTAGAACATGTCAAAAAAAAAAAAGAATTTCCTGCTGTCTCGAGAGCGTCTGTCTTATACGGACTAGCATGCATCTTGAAAGTGGATGCAATTAAGATAGGCAGGTGTAAAAACGACGAACGCTTTTCTCTTAAGGCTGGGCCGGATTTCACAGGTCGACACTTCTCCAACGTACATACGTATTCCTGTTAAAGAGAGCCAAGTATGTTACGTATACTTTGCATGCATGTACGTACTTAAGTCTATAATTCTCACCGTTGCAGTACGTTAGGTTCGAGTACAAAAGTGGGTAGATACCTAGATGCACATTATACACGCTGGTGGGTTTACTGACTCGAGTTAGGCACGTATATGTACATACGTACGAAGGTTTGTTAGTTAAGAGGCAAGACTCGGTCCAAAAGACGTATGAAAAGATGGCACGAGAAAAAAATAAAAAATATGCATACATACGTATGAAATGCATCCCAGACGTATATATACCGCGGTATAGATGTTGTACATACACACGTAGATATTAAATTCGAGAACCCCCTAGACTGGTTTTAAACAAAACTTTAGTAGACTCCTAAAAGTCACATTTCACCTGGTTATTTTCAAATGGTCTCACTACTCAACGTCAGACCATTTTCCCCAAATCGTACGTCGTAAAAAATACTCCAATTCAGCCACTTTCCCTCTCTCCCTCTCTTTTCCTCTTTCGAGGCACGTGAATTATTATTAGAAAAATTCTTCCTCCGGAATTGACTTCTTTATACATTTAACGAAAACTTCCCGTATTTTCTAGCAGATGCAAATTTTGAAGAAAATAAAAAAAAAGATAGATCAATCATCGATTGATCGGGATATGAAGATAAAATCGTGCTGTTTTCAATTCTGATAATTGCTTTTTATCTTTCAATTCCTAACTCATAATATCATCAATATTCTCTCATACAACTTGGACGATTTCTATAAAAGTTTTTTAACGAGCAAAACGAGTTAGGTATACAGTGTAGTATATATCCCCCACATATTCGTACGTTTCTGTTGCACAGTGAACAGGCGTGAAATTCTCTGAACCGTTAAGCGTGATCCAGTCTTAATTAGACGCGTGGTCTTCGTCAAAGACAATTAGAAGATGGAAGTTCCCTGGCGGTTATACAGCAGCATGGTATATATATATATATATATATATATATATATATATATATATATATATATATATATATATATATCTAGGTATAGTTATTCAGTAAGTTAATGCGGATTATGTGAATGTGTATATATACATGTACGGTATACGTTCTTTGCCGTATGTTATATCAACATAGATGAATGTGTAGATGTCTTATACACACACATATATATTATGTACCTAGGTAGGTATATATATGTGACGTTATACGAGCGGTTATCCTTCAAGCATGGTATAATACCAGAGCCGGTATTGCACCGAACAGGATTTACGACCACTTTAGGTAACGACAATCTCATGTAATATAATACAGATATGGGTTGGATTATATGCTGATTTCGCTGGGTATATACTGTACTGATATCCTCATGCGCTGCACCATCCTGCATATAACGTATGTTTCGGATTCTGCCATTCTCACCATCCTTACGCCTCCTCGTCATCATTTTAGCTTCCCTATATATACCCCGAATGCAGAGCTACTAATCGTAAGCAGGTCTAACCCGCAATAACCGACCATCAAAGCTGGATTATCCCCTGTTTCTGTCGTTTCGGGATTTAATAGTGTTAAAATTAATATCGAATTGAGAATTCCGAAGTTAGGAGACGGTACACAGTTACAGTCGTCGTAAAACCCCGGATCTGATCTATCGAGTATCTAATTCCTAGTGGAGAACGTTGAAATTCAGAATATCAAAATTTAGAAAGATGAGAATACAGATATTCAAAAATTCAAAAGATTGAGTGAGAAGAGAGAGTTTTTATACCTTTCGGGACTTACAAAATTTGGAACTTCAACCCTGCCACCTTCTTTCAAAATTTGAACACGCATTATTCAGAGGCGAAAATTTCATAGACGATTAACCGTAACTTTTTTCGAAATAAATTGAGCAAAATTTATTCTGTTCATTACCTATAATGGTGGCTGGTTATGTCGTTGCATTTCATTGCATTTCATTGCATTACATTTCATGGCACATGCACATGCACATGAATGCGCGTATCAGTTTTGGTTACAATTAAATTTGAACGTAGATATAATGATATTCTCTAGCAAACAGTAGTAGGCGAGCATCGATATACAAAGTGGACTGTATACAGGTATACGTATATGGAAAATATTAATCGTATAACGTGCCGGGTGGGAAACCATGCGTTAAGTTATACCACCCCACGCGTTTTCACCTACGTTATATAGAGTTTAAATACCACACAATGCGATAGGCTTAAATGTACGACGCATTAAACACGCTAAGTATTTAACGTCGAATTACGGTAATCAAGGGTCGCGTACATACACCCATGTACCTGTACGTTGGTATATATGTATACATATATCCAGTAACAAGTTTCGTTTCCTGATTTTTTTTCTTTGTTTTATAATTAATTTTATATTTTTAGGTGCAAAAACCTCCTGACCCGTGCTCTTGAAAACTCATTCCGTATATATGTATATTGTGGATAGAGAAATTTTCATTTGATGGTATAATCTATTTCTTTTTTTTTTTTTTTTCGTTTTCTTATTTTTCCTCATGCATATGCCAAAAGGTATACCTACGGGGACAACTCGTGGTCTCAAAGAGACGGCCTAAAATTACATTTTCAAAGTCGGCGAAGAGAGAAAAAGGGAAAAAGAGTGAGTTGGATGAGGTAGGGAATGCAAAAAAGCTGAAAAAAAGAGAGAAGGAAGGAAGGAAGGAAGGAAGGTAGTAAAGAAGAGAGAAAAAGAAAGGGAAAAAAAAAAGGTATGGGGGCAAGAGTAATATATAACCAAATGCGCCCCCCTGTCCAACCCGTAAACCCATTCGATAAGCTCGCGTCGACACGGTACAAGTTTGGATCACGAAACTTTATGTAACTTACTTTAATAACTTGACGCAGCAAACACCAAGAACCACAAAACTAGACCGCGATACGTTATACCAAACTCGAACACGATGTTGATAACCTGTCCGTAACTACCAAATCGAAATCGAAATTCAAGCGAAAATTCATAAATTTTCTATATTTTCTTTCTGTTTTTTTTTTTGTTTTTTTTTTCTCTTTTCACCTCAAACATTACTCCGGAGCCTATCGATATCTGTTTCAGTCACTTCATGTATCAAAGGCAAAATGTGTCTAAGAAGTTTCGGGGTAGAGTAACGTTTGACGATACGAGGGGTGGTGCGGCAGTTCTTTAGGTAAACAAGTTAAATTAATTCTCGCAACTATATCAAGATGCTCTCTCTATCTTCTTCTCTCTCTCTCTCTCTCTCTCTCTCTTATTCGGCTTTTCTAGCCGGGTGTCGGGTAGCCCGCAGGTTTAACTCTGGATCCTTGCACAAGGAGTAAGGGTTTCTGTTCGGGAAACACGTTCCTGGCACCAAGACCCTCCGGCACCGCGAACAAACAAACTAACTTGAGCCCACCTTCTCCTTATTTATTGCGCACAGTTTCGTAATGACGCCACGTGTGCCAGCAGACCAACGTTGGGCTCACGCTGCAGGATCACCAACTTAACTTAAGTTTATGGGGACCTGCAGAGCTTCTTCCCTTACGCGGGTATAGGTTGGTTCGTTCGTTGGTTCGTTCGTACGTACGTAACCATACCCTGCGTTTACCCAATTCTCTACCCCTATCTGACCTCTGACCTCAGAATTACACTCAAACCCTACGATTATTGTTTAACGAGCGTACAATGGACAGGGGAGGATAAAGGATAAATATACTAAAAATGACTGCCCAAAGGAAGGCATTTATGGTCCAAAATGTCTACATGCTCAACCCTTTCAGGAGGGGATTAATTCCGTACGGTAATGGTCATCCAGGAGCTCGCTGACTACCAATTTCATACCAGGAGTTGAAAACGGGATGAAATTTTCGGCTCTCTCTTTCCGATAATTTTGAATTTCGTTATTTTGAATCTAAAATTTACGAGGACAGTAACAGGACTTTCCGGATTTTAAATTTGAGACAAATTCCGGGAGGAAAAACTGGTGTAAAAGTATGAGGGGGTAGTTCAGGATTCTATTTGAGAAGGTTGGTGGGTTCTTGAAGGATACTCTGTTCGAATGTGTCTTTTTTCATCTGTTCGACGTCGCATTATAGAGTGAGAAATACGGAAGAATAAAGTAAACAGCGTCAAATAATGTTTGAAAAATGAAAAATATGAGGATAAAAGTAGAGAGATCCATCCAGAGACGATCAATTTAACGCGAAGCACGCGCCACTCGACGCGTCCTGCCTCCCTGCCTGGCTGCTTGTGGCCGGACGTAAAACGTTGCGAGAGGCGTTTGCGGGGGCCGAAGAAGGCCCGTCTTCTCATGACGTATCGTTGCGATTATACGCAGCACGTGCCACACAACGGGCAGCGAATCTCGTTGTAGGGGTAACCCTAGGCAGTCACCAGTCACCGGGACCACCATCGCATCTGCGGCCGCACGCAAGTCCTGAGCTTCGAGCTTCCGAGCTGCGAGCCGCTTCTCTCTGCTCCTCTACTTGGACAACCCCCAAGCTCACGTAAAATATTGCAGCTATTAGGTACGGGGCAATGCCTCGCTTCTCTTCCCTCTTCCCTCTTCCCTCTTCCCTCTTCCCGCTTCTCCCCGTTCCTATCTTACTCGGTATAGATATAGGTACATACATACCTCGTAGATCCATGAGTATGAGAATCACGCGTGATGATAATTGCCCCGTCATTAATTGGATACGTGTCTCACCTGGGGAGGTTCGAGCAAATAACGGGGGTAGATTTATCTAATTTCTATTCATTTTTCCTTCCATCTTCGCGCTGAAGTTTCCAAAAAAATGATCTTGTTAAGATTTCGTTAAACCATCAAGCAGATAATTTACTCCAAAAAGAGAAGAAAAAAAAAATACTCAACGGGGTAACTTCCTCCTAGCTGCATGAGAAAAGCGGCGAAAGATTTAAAAGGATTTTAAGGGACTTTAAAGGATTTAAAAGGACCCGTTCCTGTGCTGAGATTCTGCTTCGTAGGTCCGTTTAATGGTATCTGTTATGGGAACGGCTGGTTATATCAGGGCCTTTTCGTCAGTGAGGTCCTTCCGGGAGCCTTGGATTGGATTAATTACGCGAACTAGGGAAGGATAACGAGCAGGAAAGGGAGATGCAGGAGCTTCGAGACTATTAAGAACGGTTTAGGCGACTGTCTGATCAAAAAAGTGATGAGGAATATAGAAAAAAAATATCGGAAGAATTGAGACCGCGAAAGCTCGGAGGAAAGAGCTTTTTCATCTTTGTCGTAGATTCTAGCCTTCGGCGAGTTGGATTGTTTGCCCAGTCTTCCTTTTTTGCGTATTCGGATTATTCCTAGTTTCTGTATCTGGCCTTAAATTCGTCAGTACAAAGAGAGAGAGAGAGATGAAGCAGAGGGAGAGATTGTGTCCTGGGGGATGAAGAAAATGAGGAAAAGGCGGTAGAGGACGGTAGCCTTAAGGGATTAAAGGATTACGTCCTTCGTATTTACGACGGTAGATGCCGGGAAACTGGCCCACCGCTTCCCACTGGCCTCCTCAGTATCGTTCCGTCGCCGCGACGCACGCTTCCGAGCTTAACGGAAGGTTCGTGCTCGGCCTCGAACAACCGGAAACACCAATCACTTACGAAATTCTCGTTGCCTTGAAAATCTGCGGGCCTAGTCGATCCCTGAGGGCGAGAGGGCGAGAGAAACTACCTAAGCCATCCCTCGGGGTCAATTATGAAGGAAATAATTAAATCCGCGTTCCCCCAAAAAGTAAAAAATTAAAAACGAAACTAAAAAATTAAGCCGGGGCTTGAATTTCCGCGGATTCTAACTCGACATTGTGATTTTTTCTATTTTTTCGCTCTTCGATATCAAAGTCTAGTCAGATAAAAATTCATTACTGTAGCCGTATGCAGGCGTAAAGGAGTTTCGAAACAAGCCTGTCAGCTTCTAGTCTCTGCCTTTGCGTGGGTGTATAGGGTATGATTATTTGTAAGGGTGCGTGCGATGGGATGCCGTAGGCAGAAGGCAGGGTTAAATATTACATAGGCTAAATGAAACGGGGCAAAGATAACACCGTATAAAGCCGCTGTCTCCTGGCTGAGGAAGCCCCTACTGTATAGCTTCTACTGTTTCATGTTTGTGCGGTTTACCTTGTCGCCGCGTTTTTCTCGCTTCCCATATCTCATTCTCTTCTCACTACCCTTCGGCATTCAAACCCAAACCCCTAAAACTGAGGTAAATTAGATGCGATGAGAGGAGAACTTCCATCTGTGTAAACGTGTGAGTAAACTAAACGTTATACACACAACACGCTTAGACTATGTCTACGCAATTATTCTCGGCTATAATGAACACAGTTTTGGGTATAAAACTAAATTACATATATACCCGCGTAAAGGCACATACGTAAAGCACAATTGAACATTTTTTATATAATTGTTCATAAACTTTTTAGTATATGATACGAATCGAAAACGAGATTTTTTTTTTCACAAAAAATTCTGTAGAATACGTTTTCTGCGCGATTTTTTTTTTTTGTTTTTTTTTTCTGCCTGTAACATTTGATTTTTGCTAAAAATTTCTATTATATACCATCGCGGTACGTAAATTGCGTACGAAAAAGTTTTACTCGTTTTTTTATTTTCAGTTCATTTTGATTATTATTTTTGTTATTATTGTACTTCGTATGGCGCCCGGTGTGCAACTTTTAATTAGCGAGGAATATACTCGGTGCGGTATTCTGCATTTTGCGAGTCATTGCGCAGTACCCACAGCTGTAGGTATTGAAATAAAAATGCGACAAAAAAGAAAGAAAAGTGAATTCACACCCTCAGGATAATTTTTCGTACTTTGTTTTTTTTTTTTACTTTTCATTTTTGGTTTCCCCAATCCTGACGTGGTGGGCAGTGCTTGGCCTCTCGAAGTCACTCATCCCCTGAGCCCAACCCTTTGGGGCGACAAACAACCGTTCAAGAAATGGGCTAGCAGGTGATACTCGAATTTCCGAGTCGTAAAGTCAGCAGCAGTAAGAATCTACGCGGCCCATCAGTTGTTCGATATTAGGGCGTTTCTTTGAGCCCCTTGAAGGCCCTTTCATCGCCAACCACTAGCCAACTCAACTCTTTGAGGGTTTCTCGATGGAGGTGCTGCCCCAAAGTGTCCCTTTCCTTTTCCCTTTCCCTTTCCCGTTTCCCTTTCCCTTCTTCTTCTCCTCCCTTAACCCTGCCGGTGGGCAACTCTCGTTCTATAAAAGAGACGGCGGCGAGACCCTCGAGGCTGCTGGGAGTGGAGAATAATATTCTTAAAGCCCAGAGCATCTGTAAGCTGACGATAAAGGTCCGAGTGGTTGTGGAGAACGATGAAGAGGAAGAGGAAGAGTAGAAAGAGTTTGGCGGGTTCGCCTTCCCAACCGACGGTCGCCTCGTTTTGGCGTAAAGCTCAAAAGCCTCGGTAGAAGAGTAGGCGGCTGAGGGGTCAATGGGTTGAAAGAAGGTCCGAGGTCCAAGGTCCAACGAAACGTTTTCTGTGCCAGAGCTGTTTGCGACGCTTTTTGGTGTAGCTGGTAACCGGGGTGGAAGAACAGTAGAGCCTTTGCACTTTTGTTCAATCTACAACTCCGCAGCAGCCACCCCTGACAGCTAACGCTAGGCTGTCGGCGCAGCTGCTTTGTCCACAGATTTTTTTCCATTTTTTTATTTTATTTTATTTCTCTCTCTCTCTCTCTCTCTTTTTTTCTTGTTTCTCATAATTTTAAAAGCCAATTAACAACCTTTGTGCTTTTATGTCTGTGGCTTTAACCTGCAGCTTCAACGATTACACAATCTCCAGAAAACCGCCTAAACCACACCACTTGAATAAACCTCGTAGAATTATGTTAATTTAATCCAAAAACAACTTTGAAGATGAGTTATGGAAAGAAGAAGATTTTTAACGGTGTTTGTATACTCGGTGAAGTTTTTGAAAAAAATCTTTCGTCAGGTATAGTCACAGTGAAAATAACTACGAAAACCAGCAGAAGTCCACACACTAGTTTCCTCGAGCTAATTGCAAATCTCTGGGAAGTTGGTTCAGCCCCTGTAACTTTGAGACACGGAACTAGTTTCGAAGTTCTTGGTTACAGGGTGACCAACTCCTCGCTTCGAATCAACCTCACCTCTAAACCTCGGTGAATTTCACTTGAAAACCCTTGGTCCATTAGATTATGACCAAGTTCTCAATATCGTGAGATTAATTGAATACCTTGCTTAAACTTGAATTCTATATAAAGGGTGGTCCGATATTCAGCCTCGATTCACTTTTGAATGGGCGATACGTCAAACCCTAATGTTATCGCGGTCTGATACGATTCGATGTGGATAAAAATGGGAAAGAAGCCCATACATAAATATATCTCCGAAATCTCATTAACCATTGACAAAATAAGTACCTACCCTTATTATGTCTCTGCAGCTTCTCCAATCGGCAAAAAAAAAAGGAAAAAAGTAAGATCGTGATAATACCAAAGAAGAGTAAGGATTTATCAGTCGATTTCTTACTCCAAAGGGTTTTGTGAGAGTTGAAAAGCTCGGGGGTAACGCTCGAGCGGAGTTGGAAAATCGTAGATCGGCTATCTACCGTTTCTTTGATTATAGTCAGCGGGTAGATTCCGCGAAGATGAAAAGCTAGACCCGGAGAAACGGAGAATGAGACGTTCAAATTAACTGCACGAAGTAGTAAAAACCTTTCCTACCCCGTTGCTAGCACAAGCTTAAAAGTTTATCGAGGAGCTTGCTGATGCGCAAGATGAAGTAGTAGTAGTAGGTATACCTACTTTAGCCAATATTAACAGAGCATCTCGGAATGATAAATAATTTAAATGAACACCTTTAAAATTCTCCTATGCAGACTTTTCATCCCTCCACTATATCCACTTATTAATGAATATTCAGTGCTTGATTAGTGCGTCTAGTTCGATGATTAAACGGCCAAGTAATTTCCTCACCCTTTTCCCAAATCTTCTCGATATATTACTATGTGCGTAATTATTTCAGGGTGTAGATTATTTAACGGATGGCTTGCTTGATACCATATATACATATAGCGAATGGTGTTTCGTAGAGAAGATTTAGGTCAGAAAATTCAGCTTTAATATAGGTATAGGTGTATAGAAAATAGCCGGCTTGCTAGGTATGGGGTGAAGGTTGATGCCAAAAAATTTCACCCCCACAACCAAAACGCATAATAACTTTTCATCTCGGTATAATAAAAACGTGGCCAGGTTACGTACCGTTAATTCTTTTATCTCCAACCTCCCTCTACGTACGGATTCTACAACCGCCACTACAGGAATGGTGCCTTTTTTATCTTGAACTTGTTTTTGTAGCTTCGGATATGCTGCAAGCTCGTCAAATAGTAGAAGAATAGTGTTGTTAAAAAAACAAAAAAAAATAAAAAAGAATGAAAAGCTCTGTGAGATAAAAATGACAGATTCACACGACGCGATGAAACGGTTTGAACAAAAAGTATATAATCGCAAAGATATGGATGTTGAGTCATTTTTTTATTTATTTATTTTTTTATTTATTTTATATACGGACAGGAGCATATGTAGAAATATCACATACTCTGCTAGTATATCGGAGCGTATCATGCCCTAATGAGTTTCCTAGGGAACGAGCGTTGAGCGAGATAAGAAAAGTCGATATCGGTA
Organism: Macrophya alboannulata; assembly: GCA_949628255.1. NCBI lineage: Eukaryota > Metazoa > Arthropoda > Insecta > Hymenoptera > Tenthredinidae > Macrophya > Macrophya alboannulata. The sequence continues at coordinate 17,025,895 of OX451211.1, read as the reverse complement.
ATCGGTACCTATACCTGGCCACACAACCTCCTAGAGCTTTCCCACGTACAGACCCTCGCCTACTACCGGAAGCCAGGAAAATCTGCCCTCCGGCAACATCCCGCCTACAGCGTTTTACCTAACTATATAAATTGCCAGGCGAGTTTAGGGCAAGTTTAGAATATCAAATTATGTATATGTATAGTATATTTATCGAGGAAAGCTTGTGATTCGGTATTGAGCCATCATCAACCAGTCGGTTGGTTTAAGCTCGAAGAAGTGAAATTCCGAAAGCAAAAATTTGCTTGATATTAATTGAAAAATATCTTTACGTATATAGGCGGCTTAAGTCTACCGTATAATTGAATCTCCGCGGATGATATTAGCTATAGCTATACAGCGCGAGTATAATAGGAGATTTGACCAAATCTGAGAATACTACCTCACCTAGAGTCTCGAAATCTCGGTCTTAAATGTCCGTGGATTAGCACGCGCAACGGTGAACCATCAAGCCAACCGTAGGCTCATCCTTAAGGGACAAATGAGGACCGCATCCTTCGCCCACTCAACCGGGATTAATTTTGTTTCCAAGTTGAGTTTGCGTCGAGTCAAGTGTCCGGGAAAGAGCAGAACCCTGCAGGTTTACGGTTATTTACGTCCCCGGACACACATGTCCTTCGTCATCATCATTATCATCATCATCATAGAAATTATTAATCGGAAAGATCCTAGCCGAAGTACGGTCCGATCAAGGCTCGCGATTTTTTTTTCCCCACTATCAAGATGAGCGAAAATTTTCACGATTTTCATTTCAGGGTGCGAGTCATTAGCTTTGAAGATAAAAAAATAAAAATAAGAGGGTTTTTGAGGTAGCGATCAAAGCGCGATTCCGCGAGTGATACAGAATGGAAGCGGTGCAGACCGCTTTGCAACGCGGTATATGCGGTTGCACCAATCTAGGAAACACGTGTATTTTGTGTCGTGAGCGATACGGGAATCCGCAGTAGTATAGCCGCCGGTCGGTCAGTCCTGCAGTCCGGCTGGTCCATTGCGAGGTACAGCAGCCGGGCATGACGTGGATCCTGTTATTGCCGTACGTTGAGGGTCGGGGGCTGGAAGGGTGGCATGTAAAACAGGAAATAAAGGCATTCATTAGTGAACGTTGACCCGCTGGCCCGTTGGCCCGTTGGCCCGTTGGCAGGCCCGTTGAGAGAGACATAGACCCCCGCAGTCGAGAGAAAGAGATAAACAGATCGGGGCAGAGAGTGTGAGACCAGAAGAGGCGTCGCGTCGCCTCGCGTCGGTCACCGACTCGTCCTATTGTTGCGTTTAATTATCCGTCACGCGAGCCGTAAATACGTCCGCCAAACACATTGCTGTTTATAGCTTGTACTCGTCGACGTCAAACGCTCGATTTGACATGATTCGTCTCTCGGAGTTGGAAAAATTTATTTATTTTGAACGATTTTTTTTTCAAAAAATGCAAACCAATAGAGATAAAAATTTTCTCTCAGCGTATGAATTTTTTCTATTATTCGTGTTTCCCAATTCAATTTCGAGAAAGTATATAGGCATATACCTACACAACTTTACGCATCGTCCATCGAGATGAAATGATCTATGGAGACGACGAAGACCCGGAATATATTGTGTCGCGAGGACTTTGATCGATTGCGTGAAATCTACTTAAATATTCGATCGCCATTGCGGGGAATAGGGACGCAAAAGGTGGCGATGGGAAAACGTAAGAGGAGAAAAGGAGACGAGAGGCAAGAGGTAAAATGGCAAAGGGAAAGGGCGAGAGTCCATCCAATCGAGTAAGTGAGCCAAAGTTATAATATTAAAGGCCTGACTAGTCAGAATGAGGCTAGCTACTCGTCGGGTCGTCTTCCACGTCAAAGTAAAGCTTCAAGCTTACAAGATCCTGCAACAGAAGCATCAGCATCAGCATCAGCATCAGCAGCATCAGCTCATCTCAGGATCACTGCGAATAGAACGACTATGATAAACAACTCGGTCTCTCAACCGAGACGGGCGAATACCACTTCATAAATAAGTATATGACCATAACGCCTTTCATTTGTCAAATTTGGTCAGCAACCTTCTCAAGGGAGTTTCCCAAAATATATTATCCCTTATACTTCTCTCGACAAGGTATCGCCCTGGCGAGGCAAGGCGAGGCGTAGCGTGGCATGGCCAGACCGGGGCCCCAAGTTACTTTACTTTACTCCTGATATCGGCTATACGAGTGCAGGAACAAAGGCTGATCTTTGCTCCAGGCGACGATAAATTATCTAGCCTATATCCCCTCGATAAAAAAAATAAAAAAAAAAAAAAAACCTATGAGATCAGAATTCCTAAGGAAATAGATGAATAGTTAGATTAATCTTGACGATGTTGCAGATACTCTGCAAGCTTTGTGTAAAAGACAACGAGAAAATGATCGTTTTACTGTTTTATACGTGATGCAGGTTTTTTTTTTTTTGGTTTTTGGTCCCTTATGATTTTCATTTGGGATGTTTTTCGTGTATTTATCTACCGAACGTTACTTGAATGTAATTTGATAAATTTTCCAACGGTTCGTGAGGAGCAGAATAATATTTGTAAATATGGGTATATAACATGTACATTGCGGTACATATACCTACTCGAAAAATTGGGAGAAAACCGGACAAACGTCCTGCAGTGGACCAAGAGATACAAAAATAAATGGTGAAAGGAGGTCAAGAAGAAGAGGACCTCTTCGTCCGTCTACCACGCGATACACCATCAATCTTACATCCGCTCTGGGATCATTATCACGCCCGACAGTTTCAGCCACCGGCAAAAATAGCGGGAGAGAAAATCTCTCTCCAGTATACGTATATATATATACATAAATATGTACACCTATATATTATATACTTGTGCCCATTGATATTCTTCCTGAATTTTTTATCTTCTTTTTTTTTATTCCATCTCGTAAAGAGCAGGTACCTATACCTGGTACGAGTTCGAAATAATCTGGGTCTGACAATGAGATAAACCGTTGACGGTTACTTCTCCGTGTCGATTGAGAAGATTAACTATTGCATAACAAAAAAGAGAGGAAAAAAATCAGAGATAAATGAAAAAAGAAAGAAAAAGAGGTAGGAACTTTTTCTTTTATTCAATGTAAATTCGTTCCCATGTATATCGAGAACTGTAACGCTTATGTCTTTCTCTCTTTTTCTCTCTTTCGTGGTATTATCATGTTGTACGTATACGTGGACTGAAAAAAAAAGAGTCGAAAAAACGTGAATAATACAAGTGAACAGAGAGAATGATGTAAAGAAAAAAAAAAAAAAAAAACTGATTTGCACGCAACTGCGGTAACGCCACGAACAAATGCGATTAAAAATTCAAAGCCTCTTTATGATATATTTTTGCAGTGGGAACGCAGGTAAGCGGACACTTTCCGCAGATTCCGGATACAATTGACACGATTCTTACTACAGTTTCGAGTAGGTATATACATATACGTATATAGGTATTGTATTATACGTACAATATTATACTGCAGGGATATACTGGGAAGAGAAGCAGATACAATGAGACAAAGACGTATATAACAATGCGAACAAAAGATTCTGGATGTAGTAGGCATATATGAAGGTGTAGAAATCGTAAGGAGATTACGCACCGGGAGATCGTGAAAAAAAAATGGAAAAAGATCCTGTAGAGAAATTCAATTTAATTTTCGGTTCTATCTCTTTAAAAAAAATTCCGAAAAAAAAAAAAAAAAAAAAAAAAGAGCATGGTCGTAAATTTTTAGCTTTAAAATAATAATTACACATCCCGAAAAGCCACTAAAATATTTCAGGTATTTTAATATTCGCCAACACTCTGTATGCACACATTATGCGATACGTTTTCGTTTTTCACTACCGTATGGGGGGGTTAATGTGTTTTTAATTTATTTAGATTCCCTCAAAAGGTAGAAAAAAAAAAAAAAAATGAAAATGAATAAATAGAGTCAGAAAATTTTTTTACCGCGATTTTGAATCGAGATCGAAATTGCTGCGTTCAACTTTAACTGATATTTTGTTAAAAGTATGATAGAGATAAGTTTAACCGGTTGAAAAGACTGCTCGTCAAATATGTATGGAATCGTTTGAAAAATTGACGATTTTTTTTAAACAGAAAAATCTGTGCGTTGCGTGATTACATACGAGTTCATACATACATATGTCGATTACAGAAGCAGATATTAAAAAGAAAAAAAATCGAATGGAAAAAAAGAAAACAACGCGAGGTACCGGAAATGCGAATAGTGGTTCGCGAATGACCGATAAAAACCAAAGCGACTGCAATCCATTTTCACGTCTCCACACGCAATCGGAATACTCGCGTAGCGAGGTACGTGTACAAAAGGTACATTGTCCCGTTTCTCCATACTCTTTAAAGATAAAAGAAATAAAGAAAAATACAAAAAAAAAATCATACTCTTTCTCTTTTTATTTTTTTTTTTTATTTTTTTTTTTTTCAGTCGTTTGTTCGAACGATTTTACCTCTTCAGTTGCCTGAATAAAGTATATGAAAAAATTGAAAAATTTGAAATTTGTAAAAAATCAAACTACTGCAGTGCAAAAACTACGCGTATATTGACACTTATAATCTTACAATATATCGTGTCTACATGAAGACAAGAAAAAAAGAAGAAAACGAAAACGAAAATGAAACCGAGAAAAAAAAAGGAAAAGATAAATAATAAACGAAAAAAAAAAAGAAAAAAAACGTAAACGTCCATATATCTACGTAACTTTTCGCTACGTAGAAAAGAAAGCTTGCCGTGTTCAAAAGCGAGATCTACATTGCAGATGAAAAGAGGAAAGCCACCGTCTGAATCTGACTTTCAAAGTAGCGCAACAGATTTCGCGGGTTATGGGTCAGCCGCCAGCTTTGGCTACCCTAGAAAACCTCCTTCTTGTCAAGTCGCTTTTCGCTCAGGCATCGTTTTACCTCATGCTTATAAACTTGGTATAGCTATATATAAAAATATGAGTAAAAAAAAAAAAAAATAACGAAAAAAAAATCAAATTTCTACATAAAATGGTGAAAATTTTTATTCTTTCTTTCCATCCTCAGAAAGCAACAGCAGCAGCAGCAGCTGATTTAAACGAATGCAAAATCAGCGAGTGCTCGTGTGATTAACTAAAATCTGATAATACTGCTTGTTACGTAGATAGAAGTTGTTGTTTCGGTTATCCCATATATTTCAGGGTGGATATAACATATACCACGGAGAGGGACGAACCACCCCTGTATAATTATGGTTATCGCATGATTTTATGGCCACCACATATCTAACAAGCTCTTTAGCTACGCGCACTAATCCAACTAGTGATATCAAACGATTGGATGATCGCCCTAAGCAAAGGTTTAATGGGATTGTGTAAACAGGTAAATGGGACAAACATTGTTATTATAACATGTGTGGGGGGATAAACTCAATTTTGAGTTTGGTTATATAATCGAGTGAAGTTTCTTTTTCTGTTCAGCTGGTAGATTTTAACATTATATGAGGACGGGGTCGAAGTTCCGAATTTTAAATGTACCGAAATATCAAAATTTACGAATTCAATTAAAGACGATTTCACATTTTCAGAAACCTCGAAGTTCAGGATATTTAAATTCGGAAATATCGGAGTCTCAGAGTTTCGACTTTTCGGATTTTTAGCTTTCCGAATTTTGAACCCCTCGGTGTTTTTCGATTCGAAGTTTTTTTAAATAGACTATGCAGACTTTCGGAGAAATACCTTTTTCGAAAACTGTGAGTCAATAATATTACCATACGGAAATTTTAAATTTCGGAACTTTAACCTGGCTCCCTATGATGGACAAGATTTCGAATCATCTTTATTCACTCTGCTCTCTTTTTCAAAGTAAAAAATATCGAATTTTTCGTAACAGGATAAAAAAATATATATACCATGTGTACGACTATTGCGTATCTCTTATATAATATTGTAAATAACTATATACCTGTATATACCTACGAGTGGGAATAGTATATATCCTTCGATATTTTTCTTCCGTATTATTTATTTTATTTTTATTTTCTCGTATTTTTCTCTCTCATTTTTTGCTATACTTTACTTTTCGTTTCTTTTTTTCTTTTTTTGTTTTTTTTATTTTTTTCTTCTCTTCGTTTTTTCTCGTCACTTTTTTTCTGGCTCACTCCCCAACAGACGATTCGAGCGTGAGAATATGCAATTTAAAGTCCTCGAATCTCTGCGTAAGGAAAACAACTCCATATTTTAACACTTCCGGCAATTTTCCTAAAAAAACACACTTGAACCAAAAAAAAGGGGGGGGGAAAAAAAATCTACCGCGCGAGGAAACACGCGGAAAGAGGGATAATAAGGAAAAAGGGAAAGGAGGGTTTACGAGCCTTCTCATATACATACACCCCCTACCCACATACACACAAAGCTTATATACTATTATGTCAAGGACCCAAATTATATTATGATGAAAATGAAAGGTGAATTTTTTTTTTCAAAATTTTGTTATAACTTTACCTAAACAAACGACTTGGGTATAAATAATCAGCAACTCATCAGCAATTCAGCAGTGCATCTCATTTACGTGATATAAATCATCGATAAATTTGTGGAAATATTTTGTGTTTTACACAATTTGACATTTCGCTAACATAAGGTATATATAAATATATATACAATATATTTATATATATATATATTTTTTTTTTCGACGACGAGAATAAGAAGCTAAAATCTCGGTCGTCTTTTGGGCCGGAGCTGTGACGACTATATATCGTGTATCGCGTGGCTCGCAAATAAATTCCTATACTGGCAAACAGCCAGATCTGCTCTCTGCAGTGTGGGCGGTAACCCGGGCTCCCACTTTTCCTTTTCCTTAAAGCTAAAGCAAAATATCGGCTTTATATTTCGCATTCGGTTTCTGAGACGAGCGAAAAACGTTTGGTGTATGGGTATATGTATTTCTCCACCCACGTATACATAGAAATATATCGCTACGTATAAGGTAAATCGCAGCTATACATACCCTCGAAAAATCTCATACAGTTTTCGCGTCTGTGTATATCCGATGCTCGCATTTTTCCCGCCAAATTTTCAACTCCTTACAGCATATAGGTATCTACATTCGTAACGATCGTACACACGTTCGAAAAGTTATTCGACTAGCATTTACGTTGGAGTATTTTTTTTTTTACTTTTTTTCTTCTTTGTCATCTGTCAGTCAGGCCATCGGATACGACTTTTTCACGAACTAATATCGGTAAAATTTTATGGAAGATATTTCCCGCTGAATGTATGAGCTTTAAAAAAACGACTTTAAGACACATGTGGCAACCAGAGGATGGCTCAGTTCTTACTCGAAGGGTTCAATCAGCTTTTATGTACACCTAGTCGGATCGGAGGATAATATTTGAAATGAAAAATTTTTAAAGTTTACGATTTTTTCTTTTTTTTTTTCCAGTCAGGTGAAAGATAAAGCTTTTTTTTTCTTCTATTCTTTCGATGAATCGCGTTGCATCGAATTCGACTGAAAATGAAACGAAGAAGGTAAAAGAAAATCAAGAAAAAAAAAGAAAGACCGAAAAGCTGAAATAAATAAAAATTTGATATGGAGAAAAATGTGAAAAATCTCGAGGACTTATACTAGGCGAAAGTAATTGACATGAAAAAGGTTTAATATTCGTTGGCGCTTGGCGATGGCCTTAAACCTGCGACAGTCTAGCCAAACGAGGCCGAGAAATCTCAATTTACTTTAGAAGCACAGAGCAGGAACCAGCCTCCACCCCCTCCCCCCATGATATTCTAGGGGCTGAAATGGAAGTAATAACCTCTAGAAGTCAGTCTCCTACGTCGGATTACTCACTGAATTTATAAGCTGAATGCAATTACTTCGTGTATAAATTTTTACGAGAATAATAGTATACCTTGGCGATCCCGCACGTATTAATCTCGAGCAGACTCACCTGTAACAGAAATAAGTAGAAAAAGCTCTTTAATATCATCTAAATGAACAATTATATTACAATTTAATTCGACCCAGGTAAAGCCTACCAGTGCCGTATTGATAGCGTTGGCAGATTTTACATTGTTCAGTGCTGGCCCAGCGCTCGACGTCGACGCTCGGGCTGGTGAGGTTGGACCAGTACTGGGGCGTGTAAGCAGTATCGAGAGACTCTACCTGGGGAGGTTCAGTGTGGAATAGTACAGATAAAGAAGATTATCGAAAAGCTCGTAGAACTTTTATTCCTGAATCCGACTGGAGGATGTTGTCTAGTTTTTATTTTTCTTTTACAACATAGCTATATGTATATATATATATGCGAATGGTTATATATCGAGCTACAACGCAGCGGAGTCAACTTTCCAAATAGCAAATAGAGCTCGAATAGGGCGGAGCTTTTGTTCTAGCAAAAGCAACCCAACGTAACGTCGCGCCGGTGTGGTTTACTTGGAACCCCCTCCGGTTTTCCTGGTTCGCCGCTGGGTCTAATTTAATCGCACCACCGACTGTAAATAGAGCTTATTGTTCTTCCCCGTGGTGCAGCTTATCGCCAAGATGAAGGCAAATCGCACGAGGAAACTCGGGATACGAGGTACATACTATGGCTAGGCAAGTGATATTCCGTGCGCAATCGTCGCGGTTCTCTCGGGAGATCCTACTCCATCCTTCGCCCTGCACTTCAAGTTTAAATCCGCGAATATTAAAAACGTGCAGAACCTGATACGAAACTAATCATCATCATCGTTTTTTCTTTAATGAAAAACAGCGGGGTTTATATCCGTAAATATATCCGCGAGTATATTTCCAACAACTCGTGGTAAAATGAAGCGAAAAAAAAAGAAGACGAGAAAAAAAAAATTATCGAATTTCGCGAATAAAGTTAGGCGGGGTCGAAAAGCTGGCCGAGGCTGGCTGGTCCCGGAATTGACCTCGCGATGTCTCGGGTAGGCTGGTTGCAGGCACGCACGTATACATATTACATAGAATATATATACGAACGCGAAACTGGACGTGAGCCAGGTCACGTGAAGGCACATCTGCATTTCCCACCGCTGTGAAAATAGCACCGGATAGTAACATAGTCACCGTGAAGAACTGAAAACTGAAACGAGAGACGGTCATCGTCGCGGCTTCAACCGGTCGCCGGAATAAAACTAAAAGTTAAAATATTCCGAAGCCATCTGCCAACAAAATTTTCTCTTTTTTTTTTTATCTCCATCATAATTTCTCGTTTTTTTTCATACTTCCTTTTACTTAATCTGTTAATCATCTCGCCATGCCGCAAACCGGCGAATTTACTCCAAAGACTAATCTAAGTAGAAATTTTTTCTTCTTTTTTTGTCATCATTTTCGGCTAATGGGGGAGAAATTTTTCGCAGTGCACGTATGACCCAGAAAGTATATTCACCTACGAGCATACCGTGACGGTTGAAATTCTCGAAACGGTTCATTCCTTGTCAAGAAGAAAAAAAGAAGAATAATAATCGCAATGATCATGCCGAGTTCTTCATTTTCGTTATTCTTTGTTTCTCTTCGTCAGTAATTTGGACTAGTCAGTAGTTATCATCGCGTGATCCATCATCCCTCCATAATAGACGTGGTGGTAGTAGAATAGAATGCCCAGCCTTGCCAAAGTGTGTGAATAACGTTCTGCAGTTGGTGTCGGTTAGGTAATTGGAAAACAATTAGTTTCCTCAACGGTAATTAACGAGAAGGGGGTTATAGTAGTTGGGGGGTGGGTGTATATAACCGCGGGATCAAAGAGCCGATCTTGATACAGTAAAAACAATCAATCTATTGAAATAGACCCGTATATACATATATAAATAGGAGGTATACAGCAATTAGCAAATTAATACCAATTCCACGAATCGCTTAACCCCCGGAGTATAGGTACCGCGCAAGTTTTAGTCTCACCAAAATTTCGAGGTGGAGGCAGCTGGAAAACCCACTGAATTTCTTGAACAAATGAATACCTACCTCAATATACATATATGTATATATATGTATATAGACACGTATTATACACAACACTCTTAAGGCACCACCAGCGGGGAAATACAAAACATAGTATTATAGCGGGTACAGTGTACGTGTAGCAGCATCTGTGCTCGCCAAGATCATTACGTATATCCGAAGATATATGTACCTTCGAGATGCGACCCAATTACCGCGTGCTTCTCGCTTACTACGGGAACAGAAGCATTATTAGACACTAATGAAAGTGAGCCCGTATAAGGAGAACGGGGGAGGTGTAAGGGTATCATTTCGCTCGGTAGAGCTTTTCGGCAATTAGTGAGTGATCGTGACGTTGTATAGTTCATACTGCACCGAATCGAGCTCTCCCATTCCTCCTTCTTTGCTTCGTTATAAAAGGAAAATTGTGTGAAAAAAAAAAAATATAACTAAATTAAATGGACTGTAGAATTTATCGTGAATTTAGGTGGTGCGGGCATTTCCGTGCTCTGAAAGAAGACCCCTCTCATATACCGTTGAAGAAACTTGATAGTTATACCTATACGCAAACCGGGGACAGTGCTGCACAACAGTTTTCCTCCCCTTCCCCCTCCCGTGCAGTGGGATGTAGAGTTTGTAAAACTCGACGGACTTTGCTCATATTTCGCGTAGGTACACATACCTAGTTGCTCTTCTACTCTTATGCGATATTTTTTGGTACTGGCGCCGCTGGCTGACGTCACGTCCGGCCAGGAAGCCATGCCTCGGCTTACCGCGCGGTATAACAGAAACATGCAAATTAACCGTCGACGGGCGTACGTCTGCTGCAAGCTCCAAGCTTCATATTATATAAGTGAAGGTATGTACATCGTACTTCGTTTTCGCTACTCGCGATATGGTAAATTATCTCGTTAAAACCTAGCCTACAGGTATACGATTAATGTTTGTCCGTGTTAATTCTAAGCTCATGATAATTAACCTTATTAAAAAGCTCGAATCAGCGTCGGACACTTGACGTAGGATCTCTTTCTGAGCTTTGGGCAAGCTCTTCCTTTTTATTTCATTACATTTCTCTTTTTTTTTTTTTTTATCTAGTTATTCAAATGCGATGATGAAATGAGGATGTCGTCAAGCACGAGAGAAATGGAGAGAGAGAAAGCTTTGCTACGAGAGGCGGGAGATTGGATAATTGAATAAACGAAGCGAGAGAGGTTTATACCGAGTTAATATGGAGACCGGGTACTTTTGATGTGGTACCAGGGGTCTGCGCTACTGTTCCGACCACAACTGACACTTCGCTGCAGCCACTCAAGTCCCGAGTACTCAATCGTCAATTTAGAAGTACTGCTTTCACACTCCATGACCTGAATAGACCAAAGAAGAGAAGAGACTCGGACTCCGGCGAGTATTACGAAATGTTAGAATGGAACGAGCGATTCGTGTACTGGAAGTTCGTTCGGTACTTAATTCAATTAGCTCTAGAACGAGTAGTTTACATTGTCTCGACTTATTCATACGATGATGAATGAAACGGCAAATTTTTATTCTGTCTTCTGATTTCTTTCAGTTTTTTTTTTTAACTGTTCTTAGAAACTATATCCTCAAATCAAGAGAGTGGAAATTTCATGGGGAGATTTCGGTAGTAAAAGATTATAGCTTCGTCAGCTTATTCTCTCATTCCAAGATATCTAGATTCCCTCCCTCTCTCGCTCTATCTCTCTGTAGTGAAGATCTTTCATTTTTATTAAATTTTACGTATACGTGGTACTCAAGGGGTTGTATATTCACGTGCGACTCCAAAAATGCAACAGAGAAAGAGAAAAATAAAGAATTCATATAGGTATACACATGATATGTCTATACGTATATATACATACATATAGGTATATATGTATACGTGGCTGTGTGTGCAGGGGGTATAATTTAAAAAGCTCATGCACAGCTGGATAAAAATATATAATAAAAAATTCTAAGCACACACGAGACCCACGGATTACGTGACTTTGGCTTTTTCATTCGTCGAGACAGTCCTGCAGATGCGAAGCTGAGGTGGATATACGTAGATAGAGATAGGTAGGTAGGTAGGTACATGGATACGATATATACACCTAACTATACATAGGTATATACGTTTCTAGAAATCTGGTTTCATCAGCGTCAGACAGTAAAAGGAATCCTCGAAGAATAATCTTTTTTATTGAGAGGAATATCGTTCCCTATCCTTCAATTTAACGATTCTCATAGATTATAGTGGGGTAGGTAGTACCTACAGATATAGATATAGGTATCACAGATCGAATGAGAATAATCATCGAAGGGTTTCAATTTCCATAAAGTTTGATCATGCAAGTGCATTCGCGACGAGATATGAGTATGCATGGGTATTGAAAAATTTTTGTCTCATTGATTGGAGCTGAAAAATATAGAATTTTAAAAATATTTCATTTTATTTCGGTCTCATTTGATCCTTTCATCCTGAACTGAGAAAAAGAGAGAGAGAGAGAATTGAGAGAGAGAACTGAGATCGTGGACTAGAAATGGGTGAATTTATTTATTGGTAGAAAAGCTTGGTCAGCGTTGTAAGACGCGGGATATAGGCTACACGTATGTATCTATATAGATAATAATTGAAAGATGGAAAACGTGACGGAAATAATAATGCGACAAAGGAAATCCACGGGCAAGACCTAATTTTTTTTTTTTTTTCATTTTCTCTCTCTCTCTTTCTTTCACATCTATAACCGTTGCTGCAACGTAAAATCGCTTCGGACAAGGATCACTTCAATTTTTTATTTATTTTTGTTTTTCTACCCATCTGCGAATACGACGACGATGAATTTTTGAAGTCATCCAATTATATACATCCACAAAGTGACCCCCCACCCCATATCCGAGTTTCTCGCTACTTCGCCACGCGTCACCTGCTTCAAACACGTTTCACCCCAGATTTTCTTTTTTCCGTTTTTCCTTTTTTTTTTATTTTTTTTTCACACCACTGCACAGCCGTTTCTCATAGCTCAGAAAATTCGGCTCCGTGCGAATAAGAGGGAAAAAAAAGAATGGAGGAAAAAACCAACCCTTAAGTTAGAATGATCGTTATAACTTCTCATATACGTATATCTAATTATAAATAATCAGCTGCTGCGAGTTAGAAAAGCACGGATATAATTAATTTTTTTTTTTTTTTTCTTCTTAAATTTAGAAAAAATGAAAGTACGAAATAAGGAACCAAAGAAAAAAAAGCTTTCGCCGCAGGAGTTTATCCCTGCAGAGTTAGAAGACGCGAGTTTAATCATGGAACTTTTTAAATTCTTTTCAACAACTCCAATTACAGATATATATACATATATACCTAAAGAAGTTTAATTTGACATAAAGGTTGAAGAAAATGCGATTAATTTCTGTGGCTAATAAAATTTCCTTAAATCTTTCCCTTTTTTTTTTTGTTGTTCTCTGTTTTCTTTCACTTCTCGTTGTAAACACACTGAGAAAGAAGCGCACACTCCGGTACATCTGACTGTTTCCATTCTTTTCCCTAAGATTTTCTTTTTTTTTCTTGTTCCAAGACTGAATCGAGCCACTACGTGCCATCGGAAAGACGTCAGAAGATTTTTTAGCCACGTTTATATTCGTTGGCGTAAAAAAATAGTTCTCTAATGTTTGGAACATTAGATAACATAGGCGTTTTCCCGCCATAATGTGATTCGATACGTTGAAATTATCTTCGGATATAAATTTCAGCGATGAACCACGAAAAAAAAGTGAAATACCGATAGAAAAAAAATTCCAAACGAATATAAATCGCCACTTGACCTCATTTTGTCATTTTTTTCCCCCTCTGAATTTGGTTTTTTTTTTTCTTGGTTCCTCTTCTTGAAATCGCGCTTTGTTTATTTACTCGTTTATTCGCAGGCATTGCTTCGTACTCAACGTTCCTCGATGTACCCTAAATTAAACCGTTCAAAAATACCCACGGAACGAGAGTCTCGGCGGTCAAATATTTGAACCGATTCTAAAAATAATTATCTTTCAACGCGAACGAACTCGCGGTCCACGCAACTTTCGTGTGAACGACTTCTTTTGGTCAGTTTTTTTTTTTTTTTTTCTTTTATCTCTTCTTTCATTTTTATTTTCACTTGAGACATTTCTGCTAATTTTAAATCAGCACGGTTCACTCAACCAACTGCAGCAAGGCTTCGCAGAAATAATTCTTCAACCTGATTACCAGCTCTGCCCTGCCTCACGATGGTATAGGTATATATAATACATATATACATTGTACATATGAGATAATAATCTTAAGGTTATTTCTTATTTCTTCGATTTTGTTATTTTTCTTAATTTTTTTTTTTTATTTCATGTTTTTTCTTATCATATATGAATTCACGATGCCAAGGGTAGAAATAAGACGCCTTATTTCTCTTTCTACCTATATAACCCAATAAATGAAGGAAAAAATTGAATCATTCGCTTGTGGAACTGATCGAATCAGTCCAAAAAAAAAAAATCAATAAATAAATAATAATAATATAAATAACAAACAACAGATGTGTTGTAGTAGGTATGTTTAACCAACCCTCATCCCCCGACGTAACGCTTCTTAGTCTCTTCTACAAATATAACCGAGAGTATGGCACAACGGAGTCCTCCCTCAAAAGAAAAAAAAAAAAAATGTAATTTTATAAAAATCGATGCAAGAAAACGTTCTCGTTTTTGTCTCCGTATTATAAAGAATGTAATATGTAAGGAATGACTTGACGCAGCTTTGTTTAAATGATAGATGAAATTGTCAAGTACGAGTATATAATCTATAGATACATGAGTATGAAGTTTGAAAAAAAAAAGTTTAAGCTCTACGTGAAGTGAGAAGCTGTGAGAGGTGGGAGTCATAGTATACTATATAAATATATAGTATATAACTCTGTGTTGAATGAGGTGAAAAAGTGACAAGACACGAGACAACCGACACCATCCGGGAACACGAACTCAACCGTTCATTCATTTGACTCTCTAACGTAAAATAGCAAGAAATTCGTGGCACGTTAATTACCTCACGAAGCTAAAAGCAAACAATGTTAAGAGAAATGCCGTTTTATCAAACTCTCTCAAAACGTTGAAAGGATTCTGACATAATCCCAGATGAAGGAAGTCGAGGAATCTTCGTTTTCCAATCCAATGAATCGACTCTAAAGAATTTGATTATTTTTATTTCCTTCTCCTATCCTTATAGGTACTCGTCTTATTCTTATCCTCATTTCTAGTCCTTTTATTATTTACCCTTGAAGAAGAATCTTCTTCTGGGCTATAACCTAATATAACAGTTTTCCAAAACTTTCTCGTTGATCATTGTTGAATGTTGGTAGGTTGCTTATGAAGGGCTGTTGCGGTTACTAAGAACAAAGATTTTACTTGGCGCGTTCCCCTTGAGAAAAGATTTCCTGGTTCATGGAAAAGAAGGAGGAGGAGGAGGATGAGGAGGAGAAGAAGGAGCAAGAGGAAAAGGTGGAGGCTGTAACATAATCATGGCTTTGGTGGAAAAGTTTTCAACTTTTTACGCGACTTCATTAGCTAATTAAATCCCACCTTCCCATCTCTCTATCTCTACTCAAAGACGCGACCAAGCCGACAGTTCTTCGTCGGAGGTCATCAGCATTAGCCATCGCCGAGGACCGGAGGACCAAAAGTCCTTCTCTACTAAATTTTTTTCTCTCTCTATCTCATCTCTCCATGGAAAATTCACCTCGAACTTGCTCGACGACAGTCTGATTACCTCTCACTGAGCGGGGCCAGATAAAACCCTGCCCAGCCGGGTGTCTAGTGTCGCATTTCTTGTAGAAACAAAAACCCCACTTTCTCTCTCTCTCTCTCTCTCTCTCTCTCTCTCTCTCTCTCTCTATCTTCTTCTCTTTCTCTATTCACACCATCGACGTTGCTCGAGGACCTGGTTAATTTGATAACTTTTTGTAATCCAGTTCCTGGCCTGTCCGGGTTCATGTACCTTACACCAACGTACCAGCAACCAAGCAGGCAGCCTTATGGCTAGAAGGGAATTCCCTGGTTCTAGTTTTTCCTTTTTCTTGACCTTTTTTTTTCCTTATTCAAAAGTTCATTAAAACTGAGAGATAGTTATATTATCTCAGTGCCGCTTACCAGCCGGCGTTCTGAAGGAACATCCTAAGTATTTCCTTTCGATAATATTATATACACACGGTTAAACGAAAGGCTATACTTTTCATTTTTTACGGTCCTAACGAATAATAGCTGGTATATCAAATTTCTGGCTATTTTATTCGGGTTTGGGAGGTGTGCGGGTGTGCTCCTGAACAATCGAGCAATAACAAGGAACCGCCACAAAACCGAGACTCGGTGGTTGGCAAATAAATCATCGGACGATTGAATTTTAAAGCCAATATATATACGGTCGAGAATTTCGCTTCAGTATGTATATAATCTATACATATGTGTGGATAGATAGATAGATGGATAGATAGAGGTTACGTTACATGTATGGGGCATGTGAGGGAGAGATAACTGTCCGTTGGGCTACTATATCAGGTGCTAAAATGAAAAACAATGTATTGCCCAGCGAGAGAGGAGTTTAAAGGATCAGGTGCTGGCGCAAACCCCGCGCGGTGCTAAATAATATCGAATATTATAGGTTCGGTTTCCCCGGTCGGTGGAAAATATCATTTTCTTTTATCGCGTACGGCTACTGATTCTTCTTCTTCTTTTTGAGTATAAAAATGTTAGATAAAATAAGAAGAAGAAAAAAACCACATAAAAATAAGAAACTCAAGGAAATACGTCACACCGACGTCGCGTCCTTCAATCTTTTTTACTCAAGGAGTTTTTCTTCTCTTTCTCTCTCTCTCTCTCTCTCTCTTTATCCTCGACTTTTCGACTCAAAAGAAAATTATTATTCGTTACCGTGAAAAACTTTTTTAATATAAAACGTTTTTTTATTTTTCTCCTCTCTCTCTCTCTGTTCTCTCGGACTAAAAACTGAGGGCTGAAAAAAAAAAAAAAAAGTTTTTTCCATTTTAACTCCTCACACCGCAAGCTCGGCGAAACGGACTAGCCTCGAAAAATTACGCCTCCGCTGCAGTCTAGCTACTCGCTAAATATTGTGTATTATTATATCGATTCGAAATTATAATACTGTTATTAAAATTTGATATTAATATAGTCGAAGTTGTTCGGTATTTTCATGAAACTCGCGAGTATTATAGAGGGTACCGATTTTTATTATAATTTTTTTTTTCTACATTTTTTGAATTTCTCAATTCACGGAACGCGTTGTATTAACCTGTTGGGAATGGGTATGTGTAGCTATGGTTTCCACCTACCCTGTACTTGGACTCGGGGTAACTCGGTAATCTAATCTTGGCGAATACGTCGAGTAGGAAATGAACGTTATAATTACATGGAAATGGCGTCGTGATGCATTTGTTAGAAAATCAGGTCAAGTGGGAGATAGAGAGCTGTTCGTTTGTTACAGCGAATTGGTTATTGGAACAGAGACATTCCCTGTTTGACTAACAATTCGAATTACTATACCTCGCGGGCAAATTCATACGAATATAGGTATATATACACACAAACATATACGTAGATATCTATTCATACATACGAGATACATATACCCACCTATCTATAACTTTAACGTAATGCGTCCATTCGTTTATTACCGCGGCCGTTTTTGCGTTACAAATTTCAGTGTTAAAATAACCGCGTTCATTTCCATTCTCTTACCAAAAAAACCACTATCTGTAGTCATTATATTGGGTATACCATATATCGACGAAATTGTGTCAAATTAGTTAAAAGTCAGGATGATATTTTCAGCCGATGAAATTCACCACTCGAAACTCTCTCTCTGACGAATATAATGTGATAATTCAAGTCTGGAGGGGGTTGATTGCCTTTGAACACGATACTATACACGTCTGTTACCCTATACGTCCTGTTCTCGGATCTCTCTACATACCATATCTATTTATTTACCTGTGGGAGATGTAGGATTTGCCTCGAGTTATATAGAGAAATAGCTGAACGTTCAAAAGGTTTCCTCTCCATAGAGTTTCCATACAAACCGATATATCTGGGAGGATATGGCTTTGGGAATTGGCAGAAAATAACACATAAAAGGCACGACTCGGCAAACAAGAAGCCACTGGTGCCCCGGGGCATGGTAGACGTCGTTTCAAAGCCCTTCCCTATAAGGTATACCTTCTATGACGAAATGGGAAATTGATATTTCTCCATTTATATATATAAATACATAGGTATGTGTCTTGACAAGTTGTATATATGTTATTAATAATAACCAGGATCAACGACGTCGGACGTAATAGAATTACACCTGATAAATTTAATAGATAACTTCGGGGGACAGTTTGCGTGTGCTTCGGTTCGCTTCCTTATGCAAAATTATATCTAAAACTAGGTACACACTGCGCCAGCATTCGAAAACTAATCGTGAGAGAAGAGAAGCGACTTTCTCGAAGAGAGGGGTGAAGCTGTAGTTTGCTACGGATTGTCAATTAATTATTAACACTTTCAAGTTACGGCTTCCTCGAACCGCGGTGGAGCCCCTCTAACGTAGGGGTTGGGGGTTGAGGGTTGGGGGTTGGGGTTTTCGAACTCCAGTTTGTAAGATGGCTCAAAGTTTTCAGAGAAGCATAACGTTCAAAGTATACTTAGGGCGTCTAAGTCTGACTGTAACAGGCTTCTATTTGTTTGCCTCGAAGCACGATGCGCGAGTTTCTAACTAAATTGATAACACGGATGGTGTTGTATCAGAGTTCCTTTATCACACAACATACTTAAATATATACCTGTCTAAGAGCTATGCATGTTACGTATAAGGAAGATCTTACTCGGCGGAAACCAAACTCTTGTTGTTATTTTCATTAGGAATTCGTCAATGTAATTATTCAAGTTCGGTATAATTGATTAGTCAAGGATTTCCCTCGAGGTGATTTACGACTCCGGGGCGAAACAGGCCCTATACCTATACTGTACAAGCCTATATACAGCCTACCTACACTCGTACAGCTACCCCAGGCGAACCCTTAATCCGCGAAACTCGCCCCGTAACTTGAAACGGAAATTCGACGGAGTTCGCGAATCTGGATAAAACCGTGAAGCAAAAGAAGATTCTCAAAGATATAACGCTCGTGGGTGACTCTTGAATGACTTTAGGCTCGGAATAAGGAGAAAGAGCAGGGACCTTGCCTCGCCTCGTTCGCCTCGCCTTGCCTTATAACATCTCGAGGGACTTTTGGTTTAGATTACATCGGCAACGCCTGCCGCCTATTTCCTTCCAATTAAGCTGTGCCAACTGACGATGAGACGGGAAATCAACGCCACCAAACACCAGCCATTCCACTTCTCTATACTCAGCCGACCAACGCCCCGCGTGCAAGTACCCTGTACGTACCCGTCCACTCTTGGACTAATGAGAATTCCATTCTGGTCATGGAAGGATTACATAACCATTGTTCAACGACAATAAACCCTCACGGCAAAATCCTCAAGCCGATCATTTTATCGTCGTATTATTACGCAGAATGTGACCAGCTTAAATATCATACTACTACAATACCTACTTCCAGTACGGGAAACGAACGGGGTAAACATCGCTAACCATATCAAATGATCGTGGCTAGTCGAGCATCACATACGTATTATCGAAATCCGACCGCTAAATTCCATCATGGATTTACCGGGATGTTAAGTTTCCGGTGGTATTGTACGATCTTACAATTGTCTGTTCATTCTTTTTTGGTTTTTTATTTTTGGGGGTTTTATATTTTCCCGTTTGTTTTTTGATTCGCAGAGGTTGGTTTCACCCGGTTTTCTACCACCTATCGGATTCCTACCACTACACCAGACTTTCATCTATACTCTTGGCTGAACCTCTGGCTATTTCTGTATCGCGGAAAGATTTGGCGCTATGCCACGGCCACGCCGGTACTGCTGCCCCGCTGTCCGCCTCTGTCATCGCTCGACAAAGCCGCATGGCTCGTATCTATAAACGATTACGTCGATATTGCGTCATATCGCAGTTTTCCAGAAATACTCGAGAGAGAGAGAGAGAGAGAGGAATAGAGATAGATCAGAGGCTAGATTTCACCTCATTTTGTTACATTTTTTCTATAAGAAATTATAAGAATTGATATAACGAGGGAAGACCGTGTGGCAAAAAAAAAAATTCCACATAGTCTCCGAAGAGCAGAGTGCCAATATTCCGGGCTTTCGTACGTCTGAATTGTCTAGTATACTGTAGTTTATAATTATAAATCGTTTTTCGAAATTATCGATGATCCTATGGGCTCAAGTATTTATAATCCTATATAGTATATTCGCGTGCGGAGGGTATATAAGCGGCACGAACGAACCAAGGTATTAATAATTGATGACTGAGTCCTGACGCGTGATTGTGCAGCCATGTATCTACCGGGTGTCCAGGAACTAAATGTCCAAAATGAAAGGTGTCCTAGAGGAGGTCGAACCGAGTAAATTGTCCCGAAGAACATGGGGTCTGCGAAGTCGCGTTCGCGAGATATCACAGGTTAAAAAAAAAGTATCGCTTTGCGCCGCGTCGAGGCGGCGCAAAGCGATACTTTTTTTTTAACTTGTGATATCTCGCGAACGCGACTTCGCAGACCCCATGTTCTTCGGGACAATTTACTCGGTTCGACCTCCTCTAGGACGCCTTTCATTTTGGACATTTAGTTCCTGGACACCCGGTACATACATGGAGGTATGGGATAACAGCAAAAGTGATACAGCACTGGGGAGGTAATAAATTAACCCGATTACCGCTTTTGAACACCGCGGTAATATCGATTAGAAACTTGTATAGTAAGTACTACGTACATACATGTGTGTAATACATGCATTGTTGTAATATTTCGAATTTATTATTCCCCAAAGGTAAACTGTTACCGAAATTACTGTTTACCTCATCACTATTATTACTCAGGCGACACATAGCTGACGGCATAATAATTTTCGTTCCCGTTGTACGAGTACATATCGCGAAAATAACATTTTTGGCATCTTCGGAGCGCGAATTGTTTCACACGAATTTCATCAAACTGGGTTCAAAAAATGGGCTCTTTTTCGTAAGTTTGATCAAGAAAATTTATGTCCCAAGGATATATCGTTTTTCTTTTTCTTTTTTTTTTTAGAAACGGTTCTTACCCGACGAATTTCGTTCGATATACCGATACTGTAGTTACAGGACACTAGGTGTGTCTGCGTTAACATAGCCCGTAGCAAAAAGGCCCGGGCGTGAAATATATGCACCATCCATCCCTTACAGGGTGCTCGTGCAGCAGCGGCAGCAGCAGCAGCTAGCTGGTAGACCCGTCCTCGATAAGAGCTCTCATTTATTACTGTATCGGATTTTATGGAGTGCCATCCTCTATCGCAGAGTCTTGGGCTATACCTACCTTATACCGGGCCTGACGTGACTTAAGAGAATATATTTTATTTTACTCCGTAGCTTTTATACGGTCTTTATTAATCACGCGACAGGTATAATACGGCGGATGTATAACTGTGGATAAAACTGTTCCGATAAATTGATATCTCATCCATTAATCAATTATTAATAATAATAACGTTTCTATCCGGTGGAACGAAGGCAAAAACAATTACCCACTTCGTCATACCATCCGAATCATTATATCGCAATCAATTTGCCTACGTCACTGTTCATACCGATCGTCAAGTTTACGTTTTCGTGTCAGTAGTGGGTGCCTATGCCTACCCGAAGTTGACGGAATGCCCTAAGCTTACAAGGGACAACAGTCGGCTTGGCTAGTGGGTACGGGTGTGGGTGTATTTCGTATCGTATACATAGATCCGGTTCAATTAACGTGAAAGCATCGCGCACTACGGTTATTATAGATAATTAACGTTAACTGTCTGTGATTAATTCGTCAGTTGAAGGTAGTATAATACGCAATGTACATTTCTGACGATGTATTACACGTCAACATGGGGGGTTGGGTTTTAATTGCCTTACGGGTTTCAGACGAGGTAAAAAAAAAAACGAAAAGAAAAAACCGCGGGGTGTAGATAGGTCGCTAAGGTCTAGAGCTCTCGGTGCACGTACGTACATACGTAAGAAATCCTCATACGCTATACGGTTATTTCCATATCGATTTTTCCTTCTTGCAATACTTTTTGTATCACCAATACTGAAGGCTGCTGCTACTGCTACTGCCACACCTATAACTCACCAATCAAACCCTACCAACCAGAGGGAGTCTATCCGTATCTTTTACTCACCTTCTCACTCACACTCTCTCTCTCTCTCTCTTTTTTCGAGCTCTACGCTCGGAAAATTCTCTGATGCTTTCCTACCTACTAGCTCACTCGATTTATCAGGACTCCACTTAATTTATCCTTTTACCGGGGAGCAATCTAATTCTTACACTTCGTCCGACTGCACCGCGTCAATCTATCTCAACCTCTCGCTACTTTTCGCTACCGCGGTATATCCCGTTTCATTCGTATCTGTTGTCTTCTTTTTTTTTCATTTCGTTATAATTTGAATAACGTGGGTTTCACGATTATTACAAAAAAAAGGAAAAACTGGACAGTCGCATAAAAGTAAAACTGCGTTATAGAAGTTTGTATGAAATGCTTGCAGAGGCAGCTTTTCTCGAAAGGATTTTGGCATCGGTGCAATAAATTTTACGTAATAATGTTCAAGATTGAGAATATTGGGTCCCATTAGCGTTAACTCATCCGTTGCAATCGAAAGCTCTCTGGCTGTAATCGGTTTTGGCGGATTTCATAACGTTGACTTTTGGTAAACATTGGCTATTGGCCAAGCACCGTATATACCGGTCCATCGACTCTTCGCACGTAACTAAATCTCTCTCCGTTTTAACTAAACCGAAGCATGGCACGGGGAATTTTTCGGTTTTGGAGTAAATTGGCTGAGTAAAAAAGAAAAAAACAGACTAAAAATTGACGTCCATATAGACGATGAGTCTGCTCTTAGGTCTGTACACACCATTATTTCTTCGCTCATACCTACTCGTCGTCTAGCCTATAATCGAGAAAGCGACCGAACCGTCTTAGCTCCTTCTTGGTTAAGGTACGGGTGGGAACGGAACCACGCGTCGAAGAAC
This sequence comes from Macrophya alboannulata, assembly GCA_949628255.1. Taxonomy (NCBI): domain Eukaryota; kingdom Metazoa; phylum Arthropoda; class Insecta; order Hymenoptera; family Tenthredinidae; genus Macrophya; species Macrophya alboannulata. The sequence goes on along the minus strand of OX451211.1, from coordinate 17,002,778 downwards.
ACGGACCGGAGACCGAGTATATAGTCGTTGACTGCGCCCACATGCAGCACAACCTGCACGTGGGAACCCCTCGACGTAGGTACGTTCCGTTCCGCGCCTTACCTACCATCTTCGTGCCCATTTTTGTCTCTTTCTTTACCAAGTTTATTTCCATCTTTCTTCTTACTTTAGTCTTTCTTTTCAATTAGAACCACTATAATGTAGTCCATAACGTATACTAAAGCAGCCTGCTTTCTACCGCTTCGTATCTCCCACCCCTGCAACGATGTCTGTATGGAGATTGTACGGTGTGGGTTTTATAACATATGCACTCATCGACATTTCTTCGAACAAAGGATGATCAGACACTGAGGAGTTCAACGTAATGTGAAGGTTTCGTACGATGGGTGTAATAACGAGAGAAGATATTCGAATTTTTGTTCATTTTTTCATTATCAGATGTGATGAGGCTGGTACGTGAAACGTATGTACTATAACATATGTGTATACGTATCTGGTATTACGCCGAATGGAGTAATATCATAGTTCGAAATTACGTTGCAAAGTGCAGCGAAAGCCATTCCGTTTGTTGGTAGGACGTTTTCCGGGATCACAAATCGGTGGATAAATTCCGTTTATGAGGCACTTGAAGCTTGATTCGTTGCCAGCTCTCTAACGGTAAAAGCTTGCAATCAACGGAGGCTTGGATCTGCCCCTGGTAAATTGGCCATAGTATATGTTTTACTTAATTAACGATCCTCTAGCGCAATTTGCCATAAAGCCTTTCCCATTTAACGGCTAAACTTTATATTCGCTGCTCGAACGAGTCCCAAGTTAAAGTGTTTTGAATTAAAATTATAAATCACACCTTATACTTTCATTCAATCTACCCATAATCTCGCGGTCCGCGTTAATATGCCGATATATTCATTTCAATCAACTTGCTAAAAACTACACCCAAAAATAAATAAAAAAACAATTTCAAACTCTGGACTTAATCCTTTTATCCAATTTTATCGAAGTCAGGATATTCTATTCTTTCAGGGGTTCGATTTTCCCTCTGTTCTGTATAGCTGCTACTTCTTTCACGGTGAACAAAACTTTACAAAGTTTTATACCAAAAAGTTAGGTTTCTAGAATCTGTAACGTAAATCAATCTCTGTCTTATTTTTATATCGTTCTTTTTACCATTTCCAGCTATGTTTTACCATGTTTCGTTGCTACTGCACATTCGTATCAAAGTATAGTTCTGCAGTCCTACCGGTTTATATTATCTGGAAAACACGGTTCCTTACGGTGAGTAGCTGCTACCTAGAGTACTGCACCTATATGATATGTGTATATCGTGCAATGTTATATAGTTACGCCCCATAAATTTTACGCGTTTACCTTATACTCGTACGTGTGCCAGTGATATCGTCGGAGGTAGATAAAGCACGAATCAGTCGAAATCTTCGCGAAGTTTATCTCATTGGATCAACTCGGAGAATCATATCTCAAAGTCTGGCTTTTGGTGGCTCGAAATATTTCGCCTTGACGCAAAAAGATATTCTTAACTTAAGCCGTGCTGCGGATATATATATATATATATATACCATTATACGGCCAGCTTCTTGTTTGACGCACCATTTCAACCAAAGAACGATATATTCGTTGAAACTTTGACAATTTTTTACATTTCCTCGTCTATTTCCTTTTATTATATCATGGAGCCATTCAACCTCAGTTCTTGAAACGATATTTCTTTTAAATGGGTTCAAAGAGGTCCGTAGATACGGTCAAATGGCTTGAGGAAACTTTTCCCTTCTTCTACTTCTTCTTCTTATTCCACTCCTTCTTCTTTCTCTCCTTCGTAATCTTATTCTTTTCACACAGATTTCGGGAAATCGGGACAAGAATTATTTCACAAAATTTATACAATCATACAAGAATTATTTCCACCCACCGCAACTTGGCGGTTCGATAAGTTTGATGAGAAAAAAAAATATACATATATTTATCGCCAATATATTCCATTAGTCCATTGCATATATGGGCAGATATAGCTGGTACAGTTCTCGTCGATCACAAAGAACTTTTTTTATTTTATATTCTATTTTCATTTTTTTTACGTTTTTTTTTTTTTGTATTCTATAAAAATTCATCATTCATAGCCAAATGTGATCAAAGCCAAGCGATTTTTAGAACCATTCTGTCAAAAAGATGAAATAAAAATAAATTTGAAAAAAAAACAAAAAAAAATCTATTTACCCGTGTTCGATGGGCACAGGATATAGCTATGCGGATATGTCGGTTAGCGCCATGATATACGCTTGATATCGATACGCCAAAGCGTATACCTGTGCAGCTAACGAACGCTTTAAAATTGAGGGTAATGAAAATTTCCTTAAAAGCTATTCCGTAAAACTGTTCGGTTCACCGAACCCTTTGGCATATACAACGGGGTCTTTGTCTTCCTTGACGGCATTGTAACGATTCAAAATCTGTTCGGGGGAATCGCGTTTTTTATTTTATTATTTTATTTTATGTTTTTCTCATTCGTGTGAAAGAATTATCAGAATCAAAATGAATTTTCATTTTTTTTTTTTTTTTTTTCTGGATTCATTGATGGATCGATTCTGGCTCCGATATTGGAATTTATTTCGTTCCTGTAGACAAATATTTAACGAATTTGACGTTTCGATAAATTTAGCCACCTATCCATCGGCGCGTTATTTAACGCGGGATTTCGCACGTACAGGTATAGCTAGTGCGAATTGTTTTCGGCTAAAGAACCTTTGCAATAACCGTATATGTATGTATAGCTGTATGGTTGAAGTTGAATTTCACAGCGAACGAAATTCTTGGCTATATCGAACCTAGAACCTCGCTCTCGATTCGGTTTCGATACCCACCAATGAACGTATATACCAACATATACCGATACGTATAAATCTGTACACGTATATATCTATATACATACATATAACTACATATAGGTACATTTATACAGCTCAAATCGTAACTCGATTGTGTATACAAAACGTGGCTCGAACTCACTCGATAACCTCTCTCTATACGATGAATAGATTTCACCAACATCCATAGAATTTGAAACAGCACGAACTCCCACTAAAAAATAACTATATATGTATGTGTATAGCTATGTACCGTGTTTTTGATATTGTTGCAATGCTCATTCTAAGCCTCGAGAGCAAATTCACTCCAAGGTATTGATTTTGATTTTTTTTTGTTTGGCTAATTTATCTTCTCAATTTTTTTTGGAATTTTTTTTGCAAACCACTCCTACGTTCTGATACACTTTTTTCATTGACTCAGTTTTTTCGCAACCGATTCATCTGATTTTCCAGACATAATTCAAATTTTTTGGCAGAAGGCTTATCTTATCTTTATAAATTATTGGTTCGCTTCGAAATGACATCGTTTTGATATATTTTCTCTAAATTTGAAAGAGTTTCGACCTATGCCTAGCGACAACCACTTTTTCTACGCGAGGTGAAGTCCATAAAATTAGAAATAATTTTTAATTATGTTAAAAAAAATCGGAGCAATCAGATGTGAAAAAAGTAAGTCGATGGAATATTTCTTGGAGGCTTATCAGGGTCTAAGATGAAAAAAAAAATTGCTTTCAAGGTGTATATATAGCCCCCGTATATAAGCATACCGCGAATGTAGATAAATCCGATTTTAGCTTGGCAATCAATTTCTCTGCCACAAAATTATGGGATATGTGCAAACAACGAGATATATCTGGTTCGGGTCGATCGGTGCGGTGTGGTTGGCGTATTATTCGTTCGCACGGAACTGATTGCTTTTAAATTTACAATTGCCAGGGGGAAACGAGACCCCTTGGTATATACATACAGAGGGATAAAAAAAAAAGAAGGGGATGGCCGATGGACGCGCCAAACTCAATTCATTGGCGAGTTCCTGGTAAAGGGAGAATACTGTAAGGGAAGAAAATCTGGAAGAGTGTAAGCGGCGGACTTGAGGCAATAAATTTTTCATTTTTACTTACTTTTTCCCTTTTTTTTTTTTTTTTTTTTTCACTTTTCTCTTGTTTCTTCAACGCTACAATTTTTTTTCCATATAATACACGAAGCTTTAATTGATCGAGTGGCCTTTTGAGGCTTTGAAAAAAACACGAAAAAATTCGTCGGCCTATATATAACGGGCTTAATACACTCTGAGTGAAGGTTAATTACTGTATAAGGAGGTGCGCGCAGCAGGCCTAATTTACGGTAGGAAACTAAATTGGAAAGCGTGGATTCGAGCTTTTATCTTTTTTGATCAAACGTCGTATAACTTATCGTTATTATAGTACCTAACCACTAACTTTTACCTTTATTACCACAAGCCTCGCTAGGTCTAAAAGATCGATTCGAAACTGCGGTAACGATTGCCGAGGATTCAGGGCGACGTTTCAGTTATACGACTGTAATTATTTACCCATTATTATATCATCGTATTTATTCTTATCTATCAGCGTATTAATAGTAAATAATTACAGATATCGATTTGCCATACCTTATCGATATACGGTTCTAAAAATTGCTAAAAAAAAATTTCAAACATTAAAAAAATAAAACACCCTCGAAATTAGAAGACGTCAATTTTTTTTCATCTAAAAGCACAAAAGTATTTGAGGTATAAAATGTATTTTTTGTAAAAATTTAAACTCATCGGAAATTCGAATAGAGATGAAAAAGAAAAAATTTTAACAGAAATATATCAAAGCCGATTTTTTGTTTACTGAAGCTTGATGTTTGAAAAAATTCCGGGTTAAATATATAAACCGTTCTGAAGTGAAGTAAAATCAATTTTTCCGAATCCCATTTGCTTGTCGATAATTGGTCGAATGCTAACTCTATACACACGGAAAGCTACACCGCAGTACCAGAGTTGTTTATAGTTTGAATTAAAAGTTTAACAGACGGTTTTAGAGCATTAGCGTTAACTCCCGAAGCATGTAGTATTCATTAGGTAAATTCAAGTGGTAAATAGTTCGTAATTTAGTTCAGTACAGTACAGTAACAGTAACAGCTACAGCTGGGATTTGGACCGAGCCTTTCAGCGAATAAAGTTATCAGAAACTGCGTCAAAAGCTGTCTAGCTATACAACCATAATGAATAAATAAAACTATATGTATACCCGTGCGCATAATGAGATATGAATAATTAAAAATTTCAGTTCTCGCAAGCAAACCAGTAAATAGACGTGAACAATATTTTTCATAAAATTTGCCAACTTCACGTATACTAATTGGAAAATGTGTGACCATCGTTGATTCAAAGTGACGATGCAATTAGCTCTGTGCAGCTACAGACCATCACTTCAACTGATCACGTATCCAATCAAAGACGATTAGATTGATGAAATTAATTAAGGTTATCGGAGTGAACGGACGTCCCTTCGTCTGGCAAATGGATTAATCAGAATCCGATGTCTGTTATATATATGGAGAATTAATTCGAAATGAACAATTTTATTTTAACGAAAGAAGAAAGAAAAAAGGAAAGAGGGAATCTGCAGTTGAATCTTTTATAACGTCCCTGCAACGCGATTTGTTTTTTTGCCTCATATTTTCTCGCGGAAAATTTAATTTTCTCTGTCTATTTGCAGCTAGCGACAATAATTGTATAATTCATTAACGTGCAAACAAGAAGGGAGCAAAATACGAGGATAGAAAGAGAGGCAGGAAAGTAGTTTGAAATGTTTGTAGGTTGGTGTATATCTGATGGTGGTGCAGCTCGAACTTTGTAGGAAATAAATTTGATTAATTTGAGTGAGGGGTAGCTGGGGGTGCAGTGTCTGTTTGCTGATTGAAAACCGTTGTACCGTATCTTCCTAGTATATACCTAATTAGCAAGAATATTTGACGAAAATATCATCCTTACGCAAGCTCCCACCCTCACCCTCTTCTCCATCCCCATCTCCGTCTTCGAATAAACTTTACTTCTTAAAGATCAACTAGATTGATGAATCTACGTAATCCAATCAAGATTCCTCCTCTGTTTGACAAGAAAGACGCCTTTGTTTATGTTTCAGAAACCGTTTGAAGGTGATTTCACCCTTTGTAATCAATCGAGAACACAAGTTTTTACCTCCCGAATGAATATTTGATTAAATCTCCGGCCCTGTTTTGGAACTTTTTTTTTTTTTTTTGTTAATTTGGTTTCATCAGAATCGTAATTAAATAGAACTCGACGTTTTTCGAAGTCTAGATTCTTCTGTAAAAAAAGAAACAAGGATAATCCGATGAGAAAAAACGAAAACTGAAATCTAACCACGACACGTTCTATAAAACATTCTTCTCATACTCTCCAGCGATGTTGTATCGTCCGATCTGTGGCTACGGCGCGATATATCCACCAAGAATTTAATAGAAATCCATTTTTATCGTGGCTTGGCCAAGCTGAAGCCAAAGAGATTCGCCACGAAGCCTTTCGCCGTCCGGACGACGCCTACGCTACGCCCTAGACAAGCTTCATGATCCCCGTCACGACCGGACGAGACAGAATTAAATTATTATGTAAAGATAAAAGGGAAGAAAAAATGTTGAATTAAAAATGAAAAACAAAAATCAGAAGAAAAAATTGCTGAGAGTAAAAAACCGAACTACGTGTACGGAATAAATGAAAAATCAATCATTACGTTTGAATTTTTTTTTTTTACCATAATTCATATTTGACAGGTCTGGTCTTACCACGGTCAAACTTCCAGCTGAAGAGAACGATCGACCTTCGTTAGACGACAGGTGCGACGTTTGGCATGGCACGGCGTAGAGTTGCGTGCCTTGTGCCTGTCGAACAGCTGACCGAACTTCCGTAATGGATTGAAAGCCTGGAAAACACCTGGTGCCGTAGAGAAACGGATCACACAAAGTTCAACGATGTAGGTAGGTGGATATTTAAGGGATTAAAGGTAGCTGCATCATAAAAATATCGCCACTTAACACACAGGTTTATATATTTAGCCCTTTTTTTCCTTTTAATTTTACAAACCAACGCTGCTAAATCTTATCATTATTATTATTAATCAGACATATTTCGTAACGAGGACTAATTAGTTTCTTACAGGGCATTCCAATATGCAATCCCGATTTTATAGAATATTCGCGAAACAAAAAAGTAAAAAGAAAAAACTGCGAGGAAATAAAAATTGAAATTGTTCGGGGTCAACGGCCGATCGTTTTGGCACGAAATACCTTATATATACCATAGTAGGTATGTAATGTATGTACGTACGTAAATATTTTATACGATGAGTTTGAAATTAAGGGAGAAAACGAAACAGCGTAGCAAAGAAGTAGAAGAAAAAAGGACATGAGAAAGAGAAAAAAAAAAAAAAAAAGAAAAATTGTTTAGAGCTTTTTTATTAAACGGCACCAAGCACGTAGGCACTGCAAGCTCGAGTAGGTATTCTCTTTGAGATTTCCGACGCCTGGCGTCGTTGTAATATCTGCGTCGTCGCGTAGTCGACTTAATGGAGTGCTTCGTCCTCATTAGTGAAGCTAATGAACAAACCCTCGTTGCAGGCATGCATTTCCATTATAAGTTCGTCCTTCTGTCTAGCATCAAGTCTACCGTGGCCCTACGTCACGACAGTAACCGCGTTTCACTCAAACCCGCGAATTCGAACGACGGAAAATTGCATTCCGGTCAAATGCCTCTGCTCTTTCCTTTCCCTCTTTCTCTCCCTCTTTCCCTCTTTTACTCTCTCTCGTTCTCTTTAAACCCACCTCTTTACTACTCGCAGGCAATATCGCGTGCAGCACGCTAAACATAGCTATATGTATATACGAACGTATCTATATGTATGTACCTATATACCTCTGGTCTTTCACTCCTTTTATCTTTTCTCACACGTATATTACAGCTAGTGTCACCTTCGTGTACGTATAGATTTTGTTCGGCGTTATGCATTTCCTGTGATAAAATTCATTCAAAAGTAATCCTCGAACTGATATTACAGGTGAGAACCTAATGAAAACAATTTTCGCAAACTTCGTCTTTCACCGGCGAATTTTTATTCTCAATAAAAATTTCGATTTACCCAAAATTGCAAATATCTGAAGAGTTCCAAATCGAAGTATAGCCCTGTGTCGTTGATAGACGGTCTCTTATTATCCAGTTTTTGGAATATTTTTTATATAATTGTACGGAGCTTTCGTACAATCGAACTCTTGGATCCTTTGAAGTCAACAACGCAGGACCGCCAAAGTTGGCCGTTTTAACCTGAAAGTCACGTTCGTTGTAGCCGCTGTGTTAATTAATGGGGTCGCGCAAAGTGGAAGAGCGCACATAGCGGGGGTTAGGAGCATGAGGGGGGGTGGTTGAAGGGTGGGTTCCGCGCGCGTTAAGCGAATAGAGCTTTTATCGAAGCGTCTTTGAGCTTTGACGTCAAATAGAAAGACGAAAAAAGAAAATGTCAAGAGACAAAACGAAGCGGCACTTTCGACTTGTACATTATTAACATCGAATATCAAGGCCAACGTACGTATACAGAGATGAGAAAAATTGGTGAAAAAAAAAAGCTCCGTGTATTATACACGCAGGACGAGATCAGAGACACGGAAAATATATTCACAAGGATATCGTAGCGTACTACTAATTAGTGACAGCCGGGCTAACGGGATTTGCCCAATTTCCTTTGTCCATCTTATTAATTACAATTGGGTGTCTGTTGGAACCCACAGTCTACGCCAAAGGGTCGTCGAAAAGTGTATATGGAACGAGATGGCATGGTATATACCGTAGATTGTGAAACCGCGGTTAAATTTTCGAAAGCCTGACCCGACGAACGTACATATACGTACGAAGTTGAGGATAACGTATATATGTATCTGAGCTACGCAAAACCCCACTTGCGGTCAATAAATGTCTGACCTAGATGAAATTTCACGGATAGTTAATACACTTTTATACTATTATATAAACCCTGACGCAGATATATAGGTATGTATCTATATATATGAATGTAAAATCTCGCAAAGAGAGAGAGAGAGAGAGAGGGAGAGAAAGAGAGATAGAATTCGCGAGATTAATTCCCCGATTTTACAATTCTGGGTATAGGACCCACCTATAGGGCAGTAAAATCGCTCTAATTTAATCACCAAATTCCGATTACTGCTGCTGCATCGAGTTAACGTTTAATATTGGCTATGATTGGAGTTGGAAGCCCAATACTTTCGAAATAACGTATTGATATCAAACGTAAAGTTCAATCGAAAAATCATACTCGGACGTATATTGTTTCGGTAGATTGAAAATATATGAAATTTTAAATATCGAACGAAACGAAACGAAAAAAACGAGGATAACAAAAAAAAAAGGAGGAAAGTTAAAAATCGAACCTCTATACTGCAGGTTTCGACGTTTTTTTTTTTTTTTCTTATTTTAATATCGGTCTACCACGATGATCAAATTAATTTCACAAAAATTCATCACTTCTAACAGAAGGAACAATTTTTATAATTAAAATTGCAGACCTGGAACGGCTATACATATCGTTTCTTATTAATTAAAAACTTCCCCCTTATCGGTCTCCAAAAAACGAATGAAAAAGGTGAAAAAAAAGTGAAAATTCTTTAATTTTCGGTCTCAATATCCGGGATGAAAAAAAAATCGAAAAAAAAAAATAACTCTCGTAAGCTAGCTGCAACTGGAATCTTGGACAAGCTATTCCCTCGCGTTTATCCCCGTGTCTACAGGCTACTTACACCTCGTAAACAGGGGTTTGGTTTGGTGCTCCAGAACTCACAGGACTCAAACTACCCGTTACCAGCTACGCTCAAAGTCCTTCGACTATATATCCGCACGCATTGTTTCCCGAAACTCGAGTAGTGAGGGTTAAACTTTGGAATTAGTTTGCCTACGTGACTCAATGTCTCGACTTTCTCAGGACTATAGAGACTACGAATCCGGAAAGGTGAGGGTTGCAGAACTTTATCCCAGCTATTTCTCAGTTTTTAATATCTCACCGGCTTTTTTCCCCACCCCTAAAATATTCTTCTATAAATTTAAGCTGTTTAGAAATTTGCTTCCATAATTTGCAAATTTTAAAACAATTTTTCAGTTTTTATGAAAAACTGCATGCTTCTTCGATGTCTAAGGTGAATAAATCGATAAAGAACGCTTTCACGTTGAAGATGTCTATTCGAGTCTGGCTGATCGACATATCATTCGTTTCATTGTCAGGGTTCTTTTCAGTTTAGCCCTGTATAGGCACTCGTATAACGGGGCACAATGCTGCCAGGCTTTTAACAACTGTGTGATAAAAAAAATATAAAATGTATATATATACCAATATAGATATATATATTCAGGTCAAACAACCAGAATCCACCTTTCTACCCGCTCTCACGCGCCGATTACCCGATAGCAAAATTTCTCATCGGAATCTAAACCACCAGAAGGTTGTATAAGCCGACCCGAATATTCTCGGCGAATAATAACTGTATTGTACAGTTCATTTTCGATATATACCTACCCCAGATATCCGGAGGGTAATAATTATCATCGAAACCGGTGCAGGAATTTCGAATAATAACGAAAAGGTGAAAGAAAAGACTAAATATTAGTAAAAAGGGAATATAGAAAGATGGCAATTATAGATGGAAGGATATTGATTCAGGATCCGTTTCGCTCGCGTTGTAATTTTTTATTTTTTTTTTATTGATAATAATAATCGATGTAAACCCACGAACAAACGAAATTTGAAACACGAATGAGGAAAAAATAGTAGTAAAACTAAATGGACCGAAAGTCCAAAATGGAAATAGCGAGGTAATTCCGAAAAGTCTTCGATTCCATGGTATTACTTTTAAATAACGGGTCACAGAGGTCGCACCCACCGGGTCACCTGCGCACCCCATTCCTGTGGCAACTTTCGTATTCATGACGGCAGATCGACCTCAATGCCATAGCGATAAAGGCATCGCTCCACTGCCAAATTTCAATGGCCTAGCTACATTCTATACGGATCATCATCCGCCTCCGAGCACACATGCATACCTATTACACGTTATACCGTATAGGTAGGTATGTACAGGTACTACAATGGTGGACATTTGGAATATGAAAAAATTCACAAAATGTGTAAAAACCGTGCATGTAACACGCTCTTTCGAAAGATGCCTTTCCCCTTTCTTCCGTTCAAAAATTTTCCGTATTCTTTCGTCTTGTGAATTGCAATTTAAACCTTTGACTATAAACTCCCAAAAAATGAAGAATCGAATAAACGAACTTTGGATACGGTTTCAGCGTTCAGGTCGCATGTCAGCCCGTGCCATCCCATAGTCCTGACCACTACACCACGTTGACGAACTATTAACCATTAAGCTAGGAGCATCCGGAGTTCTAGGATATAGTATAGGACCTGCGGTCTCTCGTCGAAACGCGTGGTTAGACACGTGGCTGAGTTATAGCAGGTGAACAGATGGGGAAGCCAGTTGTTGGCCACGTTTTGTAAACCATATTATGTGGATTAGTCAAGCGAGTTTAACGTCCGTCAAACAATAATTAGAATGTGAAAATGAAAACTCGAAAAGTATTGAAAAAAAACATGGCAAAAAAATACCCATAAAATTTGTTCATCCGATTTTTTTCCAAACCTGTTTCTTCATTTTTGGTATTTTTTATGCGTACTGTACGTCTGTGGAACGTTCACGTACCATATGCGAATCGGAGGTGACAATCAAAAGAACAAGCCCCAAAATACGTGTAATCGCGTTTCGCGAGGATGTGCTTTGAGAGAAAGAGAGAGAGAGAGAGAGAAAGGGAGAGGGAGAAAAATCATGGTGGGAGTCAGAACCAGCCAATAAACGGTGCGAAAGCGTAATCTGCCCTAAAGTCGAGGTGTGGGGGGATGGAAATAGGGAAAGTCATTTGCATTCGTGGGGAGTTGATGTGGTTTTTGCTTGGGAATCGGTGCAAAAGGGTAGAGTGAGAGGTACGGAGTGAGAAAGAGGGATGGAAAGCGGAAGTGTATTAGTAGGCATCACACAACGGCAAAGGAAACCGAGGCCAACGTTATCTCGAGCGCACGCCGCCGTCTTTTGCAAAAACCGCCAATTTCATTCACTCCGATTATCAGCAGACATGTCCGCCCCCGTTCTACCCCTACCGCTAACGCTATCGCGAATCTAACTTTAACGATTACCAGTTACCACCACATACACCCCCTTCCCAATGTCTATACATACTATACGGCTACGTAGACTCAGGACATACAAAACTATCGGCTATGCCAACTATCCCCTTGACACGTACCCTATCAACCTACCTACCTACCTATCTTCTTCACTTCACTCGCGGTCAATCCCTCAACAATATGTATAGGCGGAAACTAATTAATTCAGGTCGTTGGTCTTTCGATACACTTCAGTCATCCCCAAGCATATGCTAATGTAATACGACAACGTCGTTATTTGTAGAAGGAAAATTTCGAACCTCGAACCTTCCACTGCAATGCATCAAAATGAAGAAGATAATTATTTGGTGTATATGAGTTGGGTTTTGATTCGAGATGTCAATTTCCCTGATCGAATAGTTTCCTCCTATACGTTCTCGATCTTGAGGAAATAGATACCGAAGTCTTCCGGGCCATTTCCAGTCGATAACTGATTGGTCAAACTTTCAATGACCATATAGTCAAACAGGAGAGTTCTGCGGGTACGTGTCCTCATCTCAAGAAATTTTCGGAAAGTTTGATCGAGTGATCACTCTGCAGGAGTGTGTATAGGGTAGTAAAATCCATATATATGTGAGAATTTATGAGGATATATACAGCTCGTATTCGTCAAGATGTGTTCGTGCGAGGTAAAGAGGGGTTGAAGCAAGTAGGAATGAGCCATGAGCGCGTAAGACTTGGAATGTTTGTTTATGCGTTTATGCGACATTCGCTCTTGATCCTGCAGGGTGTTTACTCAAGGAACTCAAGCTTATGCCCATATTTTAGGGGGAGTTTACGCCCCGTGGTTTTACCCCTCTTTTCATGGATCCTGCAGGGATCTATAGACCAAATTAAAACGGACTATATACCCGCCGGTTCCGATGCTTGTCAAGCACAGATTCGCCTCTCGTAGGAATGATTAGTGGCTTACCGTGTATTTTCATCCCCTATTTTATTTATTTATTTATTTATTTATCTTTTACCCTCATCCGGTTTAGCTATTCGCAAAGAATTTCAACCGTTAAGATTACACGCTGGGTATAGATCATTGCCGATAAACAATTCGGACAATATTTGACCTCGGTCCATTTATTCTGGTATCTATAAAAGAAAGAAGTATAAAAAATTCTCCCTAAATCTGGAAACGAAATGCGAATAAAATAATAATATCGGGATCGTAAAAGCGTATTCGATATTGAAAATAACGATGTAGGTGTATAGGTACTATTTCGGATGATTTGTTATCGACGATCGCCCTTACATATGCGTAACAAAAAGCCTTTTTTTTTTGCGTGATTCTGAGAGAAGGTTAAACTCCTCTCGCTGAAACCTGGATACCGATGCATTTCTCTTGCGGCGTTTCGAAGTTGAACTGTGCTGCAATTTTAAGGAATGGGATATAGAAATAGGAAGAGAAAGAGAACGGGAGGGATGAGAAGTGGAAGGTAAACGGGGTTTGCGAATAAGGACCGTAGAAACAACCCCTAGCGTTTTAGACGTTCAAGTTAGAAGTCGGAGACGTTTGCCTAGCCACGGGCTGGATTTTCTTGTTGGTTGAAACTCGGGGCACGAACTCAATTCCCGTGGTGCTCCGGGGCACCCCCTGAGTCTCTTAGCAACAACACCAGCCTCACCCCTAAAACCCACCCGACCATAGAACGCATCCCAACGGCTTAGCTTAGTTTGGATTAGGCTCATGTATACAACTCATTACCTCGTTACATAGTCGACGACGATCCTATTACTCCGTACATATGCCCCTGAACGTTAGGAAAGAATGATGAAAAGAAGAAGAAGAAGAAGAAGAAGAAGACGAGGAAGATGACGAAGAGGAATAAGATATAGAGTTCGAAGGAGCGTGATTGACGGGGAATAATAAGAGGATTCCCTTGACAACGATGGCATTCGGAAACTGAAAACTGAAAAAGAAATTTAACGAAGTTTTGTAAGTTGGCGAAGAGCTCAGCCGGGCTTTACAGAAGGCTATAGCGTTCACCTGAAGTCACGCAAGTCTTAAGCCGGAGGTAATACGTGATTAGTACGTATAACACACGTTTAACGCTATCTAACGTATATCGGGGAGCGAGATATAATCCGGTATTAAGAGTTTTGCGGGGAATTGGACTTAGCTAACGACCAAACATTACCACCTAACTTTTAGCAAAATTCTTAATAAATAGTTTCCAAAGTTTCCACCATATTATCTCAGGATAGAAATCTACACCGTATAGGTTACTCGTAATAAATAAGGGAAAAGAAAATACGAAAAAAATTTGTTATCGTTCGCGTTAATTTTTTCGCATAAATTTATCGCAATTATTTATTTCAACTCCTGACATTTCTTCTCTCTCTCTCTCTCTCTTTGTTACATATATTTTATTACTGTAGTGCAGAAAAGGCTTTGACCAGATGACCAACGGCTAAAGTTCATTCCAAAGCTGACTTTCGTAAATGATTATTATTACCGTGTGAACCTTCAGAGCAATTATCATTTCCGTTTGTAGCTGGTGGGTTTCCTGGTGAGTTGTGCCAGGATGATCATGCGAAAGTTACGCAAACGCTACGGTATGGCATGGCATAGCATTGCATAGCATGGTATGGGGTATGGTGTGGAAGTAGGTACCACTGCCTCCGCTGTACGATGCCTAATTTCATTTAAACTTCCTAAGTAAGATTGATAAGCGCAAAGGAGCGAGGAAATTTAATTTTACACTAATTAAAGTTCGGTGTACAAATCAGCTTGAGATAAACTCGCGATAGTTACGGTAGAGTCTTCTTCTTATTTCGTTTAATAGAAAGGATTGCACCGGTTTCTAGGCCTCGAAAAACCAAAGAAGAAGAAAAAAAAAAAACTCAAATTTATTAATCCACAATTCCTTCGATAATTTTGTTCGCCCGCTCCGCATCGCCTCAGCGATTTTTTATATATATGTATATATATATATACATAGCTACAGCTGTACGTATATACTAATTATAATCCAGGGTTAAACATTTCGGTTTCTCGGGCTACGAAATCTAGGGCAACGGCTCATCGTCAGAGTCCGCGACTATTTCCAGGCACGCGAAAATTCTTACCTCACCATCTCCGGATCTAACTCTGATTCTGACTCTGACTATGACTATGACTATGACTCCGCGTTTGACTCTCTACCTCACTACGCGTTAAACGCAGATTTCTACGGACGTAATAGAAGACCTGTACTAATACATTACAAAAAAAAAGAGAGAGAGAAAAGAGGAAGACCACACAGACTCACTTCTTTCTCATAAATTTACACATACTTGACTATTCCTCTCATATTTTTCGCTATCCATAATGTTTATTCTACTTTATTTTCAAGATATTATTAGCCGCTGAAAAAAACTTCTTCTACATGATCAAAAATTTTCATCAGAAAAACTAGTTTTTGCTATTTCAATGATTATTTTGTTTGCAATGATCTTTTGGGTTTTGTACTTGATTTTATGATAGAAATGGAAAGTACTGCTCGAGATCGAAGTACAATTGTTTAAAAATTGTAAATTCTAATTCTAAAATGTTGTTCTTAATTTTTTTTGGTATCAATTCCTTGCGGACGCGACTGTGGTTTTCGTTCCCTCGGTGACAGCCTACTAAACGTTTGATGGCATGAAGATATTATGACAGAGTTAGAGAATAACGTAATTCATTAATGGCCTATCATGGATCGCTTACCAATTCCGCGTGTACCTAATTAGTCCTTTAGGGGTCTGATATACTGGCACGTTTCAGCCTCTAGTAATTGTGTCAAGTCTAATCAGTCCTCAAAATTGATTTTCGCGGGGTTGGGGGGTCGCGTTATAGTCGGTTGCATTCGCCTCGAGACAATCCGTCAATCATGAATCCCATCGCATAGTTTGAGCGGCGTTAGATCGTCGCTCAATATTAATTAGTAATTCAATTTCAAGTGACGTAAATCTTCTGCCACCGTATATATACACGTATATAGTTATAATTCTAGTCTGTTAATTTAAGCATTTATCAAACTACTTTGAAAGTTCGAATTAGCCTGTATATTCAGTCGTGTACGGGGAGAGATTAACGAGTCTAGTTTGAAAAACGGTGCAGTAGCAGGTGGATTGAATATTTAAATTTACAAAAAAAAAAATAGCCAGACCTTTTTTTTTCACACCACGTTCATAAGATTCGCGGAAACAACTCGTTGACGATGCGATTTTCGGATTTTCTTTTCCCCTCCTCATTCGTTGGTTCGTTGTTTGGTTATTTTATTTGATTTTTTGTACGTTTTCTTTCCTTCCCTTTTTTTTTTTACTCTTAATTACGAAACATTATATATTTAAGGCGCGGTGCTACACACCGAAACGAAATTCATTTCCGCTTTGACTGGCCTTTATACTTTCACACGCTACCCTCTGCAGGTTTAAAGAATTTTTTTTTGTTTACTTTATTCAACAACTCGGCTCTTGGTTTTTAATTAAAAAGAAATTAATGAAACAAAAAAAACAGCCTCGAAGTTTGACTCGTAATTAACTCTATGCTTTGGACAGATTTGATTACCTCAAAGAAGAATTATTACAACAGAACGATGTAAGTTCATGTGAAGGATAAAAGCTGTTCTTTTTTTTTCTTCTTTCGTTTCGGTTTTCCCCTTTTTCCGCGGAACTTTAACCCCAGAAATGTAAAGTTTCATACTGAATTATCAAATTGGAGTTTGAACGACATTTGAAATTTTTTTTTTTTTTATTGTTCTTCAATATTCATCTTTCCAACTTTCAGTGCAGTAGATAGTATTTTATATGCAACGAAAGGCTGTTACAATTTCCGAGTATTTACTGTCCACTTAAAAGGATCTCTGGTAAGGTGAATTCTCGATCGACTCTGAGCGAAAATGATATTCAAATTCTGAAACGCCGCATCGGTAACGGGTTGGAAAACAACGCAGATGCAGAAGCACATTGCACCGGTATATTTCAAATCCGCCTTTTCCCTGTTCTCCGTCTGTTGGTGCACTTTGAGAAATGCATTCGTGAAATAAGGAGGTCGTGGCCGTATCGTCTTGACTCTGGCATTGCCGTATTATACGTCTTAAGGGTAGAAATACATTCCAAATAATTTGCTGTATACGGTTTAAAATTAATGTATACAAATTCTATGTACCGATGAAATCCGTGTACTATGATTCCGAAAATTCTTCTCTCCTGGACAAATTTTAGCTCGCGGTTAGAGGTGAATGAAAATCCACGTAACAAACCGTACTGATACGAAACAAAAAAAAATCACCTCAAGTGAAAACTTCGCTTTTTTTCATTTTTTTTTTTCCTTTTCACTTCATTACGACTAGGTAACCCCATTCGTCGTTAAAGTTGCAGCGAACCTCGTGCAATCACATTAGCATCACAATAGTGAAGTGACTTAAGCACAGAGGGTAGTCTTATAGCTACAGATACACACTCAGCTTGAGTAGAGCGATAAACGAGGTGAAAATTAAATTTTACTTTATTTTTACATAATTTTCTCCAAAAAAAAAACAAAAAAACTTTTACACTGGTGCAAGTTTACCAAAAATTGTAAACGAATTTTCATTCCTTGTTCGAAACCCGGTAGTATTTCAGACGGAAGTGGTACAGTTTCTTCGTACAGATTCGGACGTTTAAATTAGCCTCGTTGAGAAAAGACACGCGCCTAGGTACTATACAGGTATATAGAAATACCGAACTGATTGTAGATTCGCGAAATCAGCTACACCAGAAAGAAGAGAAGAATGAAATTTTGTGATAATATAATAGTAACTGAAAGCCCGAAAAAAAAAAAAAAAAAAATGTAAGAAAATATTTTTTACAACCAAGTTTTCAATCTTCTTAAAACGTGTCATCTTACCTTCAACGGTCCATACACCAAGGAGTCCCGCAAAAATGAGGAGAGCAACGGATGTCCCCATTTTCCCAGAGGGTGTTCGATCGTCGGAAAAAAAACCTCCCTTCTTCGCAGGCACAACTTTATTATTATTATTATTATTAATGTTTTAGGTATTTTATCTCAATTTTTTTGCTTGATGTATATACTATATATATATTTTTCAAATTTTTTTATTTTATAGGTAAATAACGTAGTTCACTGTGATAATTTATGTATTATTATCTGGTGCATGATCGGATGATTTTTGAGTATCGTGAAATAAAACTGGGGGTAAAATATTAACCCTCTAGGGGTTCACTCCACAAGTATAAGAAAAAAAAAAACAGGAAAAATTTGACAACGCGTGTGTAACGAAACGATCCAGAATTATAAATACGAATAGGAAATCACTGCAAAGTTATACGAGCTGCAGAATAACGTCCTGCAGGATTAACCTGGTGAAACACTTTTAGTTTGTGAGATTTTGGGACCGGGTTAGAGAGGGGGGGGAGGTCTGGTCCCGCCGGGAGTTTAAACTCGGTTTTAATTACTAAAGTTGGGGAAAGAATTTACCCGAGGAATTTAGTATTTTAGAGAATTCCATCAACCACCAACGGTTTGCCAACGGCTAGCGGATGGGAAGACCCTCTTCACCTACTTACTATTGGTATAAGTTGTTCTAACGGCGCCTGAAGTGCATTAAACGGTACCCTTACGATCCTCAAGGGTGTTCAATCTCTTCGGAAGAAAAAAAAAACCCTTTTCAACTCTTTACTTGTTTCATGACTCCTATTTATCCGTAGAAAAAAAAAAAAAACGAATTGCGGTTAAACTAATTACGTCCAAACGGTTAACACACACACATTGAAACACAGAATTATTTTGTACAGGTGTATTAAAATCCAGTGCTATCTCACTTCCATAAATTGTGTATATATATATATATATATGTATATATGTATGTATATCGATTAAATAATAACAATGGCACTGAACACGTTTTTTTTTTTTTTTTGGTGATTGATTTGTAATGCAATTTTTTTTTTTCTTTGTATTTTTTCGAGTTCTGCAGACGGTGTAGTTCACTCTGTAATATTGTCCGGTTGACCCAGGTTCGGGATGATAAATGTCGACGGTATAAACGACGAGGCAGACTAGACTAGGGGTCGAAGTACTGGTGGCTCCAGGCGCCTTTTTAAACACCTCAGGGAAGGACTAAGGGATTCCGGTGGACGCGGATGGCGCGACCGTACGAGGGTTTCACCCGCGAGCAACTAAACGTGGTTTCAGATCATAAGCGCCGACGGAGGCACCGGGACTCCTCGACGTTTCCCCCAAACGGCGCGGTCGTGGGTCGAATTCTCGCGCGCCTTCCGACGCGCACCTGGCGCGGGCGTCTAAACTATTATGCGCATGTCCACCGACCCAGTATCCAGACGTCCTTGACGCTACCGCCGCGAAGACATCTTAGAACTATGTTTACAGTATCAGCGAAGAGACGCGGTAATCAGTATCGAGAAATGATCATTTCGTTCATTTTCAACGTTAATGATAACACTTGAGATGACCTACGGCTATTTTCAGCACAACGTGCAAAAAATTGGCGACAAAAAAAATGACTGCAAAACGCTCCTTACTTTGACGAATATTTTATTCACCGGTCCGGTATCTTCGGGTTGCTCAACGCGATGGGTGTATCACCTGATCTTAATTTGAGACTCGGTGTCCTGTCAGGCGGTTCAATTCTTTACGTTTCAGTGCATCCTGAAAGTGGTTCCATTATACCTGGGTAGCAAAACTTTAATGCTACTTTACCAACCACAGAGGATCCTATACAATCGGTATCGGGTCCCTATATTGCGGAGTTGAGATCCCGGTGACGTCTGTGGGATTCAACGATCAAGAGAATTTCATCGGTTATACGATCAGAGTGAGGAAAGCAAAACCGTTTTAACCGTCGAATATCACTTCGTGGAAACTTTATAACCACTTTTCAAACAACACTCGTAAGATTATCTAATTGAACGATTTCACGCTTAGCTAACTCTGAAGCCATCGGTAAAACTCTCTAGTTCAAGGCTCACTTCCTTTTCTTTACTCTGATTAAAGACTTGGCCATTTTTTCTTTTCTTTCTTTCTTTATTCTCGGGGACTTTTAGTCCAGTGATCTTTTAACTCTGGGCTTAGGAGCAAGGGTAGTGAAAGCCGCTTTACCATCCTCCTCGATTTTCATCCCTCTGTGTCTTCATGGCAAGTTCCAAAAATACCTCAACGTCAGGGTCTAGGAATGTCCTTGAATCGATATATCGGTCTTCATTGCCATTTTGGATATCGTACGGACGTCGTAACTTTGGACTTTCAAGCTCCCCGGGTGCCTCTTCATCGTTTCGATTATCAAACGTGGTGGCTCTTCACAGTCGTAAAATATAATCGAGTTTCGAGGGCTTTTCAGAGTTCGTGCAGCAGCAATGCAGCCGAGTTCAGCCACCTTCGTGGCTCCTGCAGTCTGCGTGAAATAATATTACGTGTAAAAATAGGATAGAAAATTTCTTTGAGTTTTTTTTTTGTCTTTATTTTTCACACGATTTTACATCTTCGGAATCCTGCACGGCGAAATCTCCTGGACATAGCAGTAGTTCAGATGAGAAAATGTGGCCAGTATAGCACGTAGAAGATTGTACGAACCCTTGGGGAAAATTTCTCAAGCTTGTCGAAGCCGACCACAGTTGTAAAATTCCTTACCGGTATTCGACGAGTTGCATTTCTTGCCCATACCCATAGGCCGAGGCCTGCAGGTCTCACGCTCGCATCACTTGAGTCATTCAACCCTTCGTGCACGGATCATATAATATATCGTATAAAATTCCCATAGAGGCTATAGTGTTACGCGAATCACACGTGTATATTTCATATCTTACCTTCATTTACTTATTTATTTCTAGATTTCTATTCGTGTTGCGTTATCCTTACCTGCAGCAGCATTGATCCGCGAGAAAGATCTGTGAGAATGAGACAGGTATGAAAATCGAACTGATTCGGATACTGATCGTTTGGATATTATACCTCTGGAAATATACTTTGAGAATTTTTGAATAAAACTAGGAATATTCTGATGAATATTTTTATATCCTACGGTCGGAATAGAATCAGGGGAACTCTCAAGGTCCAAAACTGTTCGTTTTGATAAAGAATCAGTATACATACGAATATATATGCGCATACAAGCGTACCTAACTGTAATAAGATTATTCTTGCAAATGGAGTTGTAAACTTTATAATAAATGGCGTATATCCCGGTGTTGCAGATTTTATGGTATGTTTCACTATCGTAAAAGTAAACGTGAATAGCTGTTCAAACTTGCGTTTACTGTCGTTTCTGTATCAAACTGATAATAATTTTTCTTATACGCGGTATTCAGATGGTTGTATTCATTCATTTCAACTACGGAAACTGTGTTCATTTTATTTTACATTTTACTGTACTACTTTTTGCAATTTCCCTTCATTCATTTTTTTTTTTCTCTTTTTTCTCTGATATCTGTATTCTGGACACAGCCGATATGACGAGGGGGGCAGCTCCTTTCAGGCTAACGAAGTGTACTTTGACATCATCATTTCCAGTTAAAACTTTAATAAGCCTTAGAACAAGACATTTAAGATTCTCGTCATCAGAAAATGACCTCATAGCTTCACAGGATAAAATTCAGACCACCAGCCCACCAATATTCAGACCACCAATATTCATTTTGAACCAGGAGAGTTATCAAGGCATACAATATTTCGCAGGTACACCAATCTTCTTCTTTTCCTCAAATTCTGCGCTAATTATTCTAAAAACAGATGAAATATGCGATCCTAATTATACCCCCTGCATTCTATATCATAAATTTAACCGCTTTTTACAAATTTCTCTAATTACTGATAAGCAAAATCGTTATGGTGGCAAAAATATCCAAAATCTTTATAACTAAACGTCCAGAGTCAGAGCTTCAAGAAGTGAACAAACATCCTTTACTTTGCCAAATAATTTCAAATTTGTCGATAATATTTGCGTGTTGAATAAATCAGGTAATTTTTACTCCATTTGACTTCGGTTTTTTTTCATCTGGTTCAACAAACTGACCACCGGATGGATTAGAATTTTGTTGAATTAATTCTTAATAAGGAAAAGCAGTAGGTATAGGTAAAGAATATTTAAATTTCTGATAACAATTTGGCATACTTCTAATATGCGTTTAGGGCTCGATAAGATTATTTTGACCGTGTTCGTTTTAGCTGACTCAGATGTTAGCCGGGCGGCTAATTGTTACGGCTTTTATCGATATACAATTTTAATAAACTCTAATTCGCGCTAACTAAACGTGTATGGGGATAACAGAAATTGGAAAAATGTACGGTTATAAGTTGTAACGACCATCCCCACGTACGTCCTGAGCGATATCGAGCTCCCCGACGATTATACTGATATATATACATACAATCTATACACGTATATATACATATATACCTGTATATGTATACTGAAGCGCAGCTACTCGGACCACTTTCGTGATACGGAGTTCGTTCTCCTAACATCTTATAAACTCCATACCTCCGGCTAAGCACTCTGACATATGAAAACTAAGTTTTCTCGATTCCCAGAAAAAAAATCAGTTTTCGGACGATATTGAGCGATCGACTGGCCAGTCTCGGGATGGGAAATTTTTTTTTTTTTCCGGAGTTTATACATATATATTCTGCAGGGTGGTTTATTCGAATTCACCAATACAATTTTATTCGTTAACTCGTTAATCGATACGAAAATAATTTCCGCATATAAAATTTATACCCGGTATTATATATATGTATAGAGAACTGGAATAATTTCTGCCTGGATACGATTTCCACGATTTCATGTTATTTTTCGTATTTATTCCCTTCTGGTTTTTTTTTTTTTTTTTTTTTTTTTCGCTCTTTCTTTCCCCCTGACTAATTGAGTTCAATTCATTCGCTGCAACGAATTCACCAGACAGATTCATCTTTTATCGATATATATTTTTATAAGTAATTCTATTCAATCAACGGTTCAATAATTATTAGCTATCAGATATCGATGAAATTATTATAGCCCACTCTCGTTCCCGGATCACAAAAGGTGACTCCAACCTATACCTATCCTACGCGTGATTTAAACACTTCAAGATCAAGAGCTGATCTCGGGTTCGTCTACGTCCGCAAATCCTTTGCGGTGAATCTGATCAAATCGAACATTTAGTTCTAACGAGGTTGGGGGCTTGGATACCTGGGCCTTGTGCCATGCCAGAGAGAATCTGAAGTGGAAGTAAGTAATTCCGTGAATGAAGTCGTAAGGTTTTTATCCCGTCGTAGAAAATGGCGAAAAAGAGAAGAAGCGGAAGAAGCAGAATAAGAAGAAGAGGAGGAGTAAGATGAGGAGGAAGAAGAAGAAGAAGGTAGAATGTCGTACAATGAGTCAGAGTCAGCCAATGCTCATCTCGCCGGTTTCTCTATATCCAGCAATATACTACTTCTTAAACGCGACACCGTCCAAGCATCAGATTGGTCTTTTGTTCGGTTGAATCAGTCGCCTAACAAGTCACCGAGAAAAGCTTCCTGCCCGAAGTGATTTCGCCTTCTCCATGGCTTCTATCTTCTCCGTCAATTCCAAGGAGTGAATAAAAGGCCCCGTCACTTTTCCGTACTACGTATTATATGCCTACACTTCAACGTATATATACCCACCACCCGCCAGGCACATTGACTGTCCTGCAGAATTACTCACTTCGCTCTCGATTTCATCTTCCAGCTACGTCTACTCAATCAACCGTCTTCACATCTGACAAAGGCCAATTACCGAGCCTCTCCTCGATAATGTATTCCATATTCCGTATCATGGCCGCACTTTGAGTCACTCCGAGTCTACGTCGTATGGACGAATGTCCGCAACAAGGGACAAGCAACAAAGATCGAATTTACACCTCGCCAACTTTCCATCAACTCCAGTCGATAAATATCTGAAAACTGTTAAGATTCTCCTCACGGTTCATTGCGTCGCGGAGTTTTGATGGTCTGTATCTCCGGCGGAGGGTCAACGAGGTGTATAGCTGAAGGATATAGACAGTGGGAACTGCAGAAGGTTTATTTCACCGGGAATACCGCAGAACGCTTCAACTAACTTGAAGAAGTGGTATGGTACAGTTACACACACATGCATGTACACACTTGTAGTGATTTTAGGTGGGTATGGCTACGGCTAGTGTATAGAACCTTCGCGTCTCCTCGCCTCGATTTACCCTCGCCGTCTTTATACGGCGACTCTCGCTACTTACATGTAGGGGAGATCTGAAAGCGGTTCTTTGCCTAGTATGAGAGGTTCGTAACGTGATTTAGAAGCACCTCGTCTTGGCGTAATGAACAAACTCGATTAATGCTTAATTATTCGGATACCTAGGCGCTTCTCTGGTAGAGAACTAAGAGCAGTCAAGAAACCCTTTCGACGTGAGTATAGAGATACGTCTATCTTATAATAATTATCACAAAATTGGCACCCCTCTTATAGAATTTAACGGTATCAAACGTATGAAATTATAAATAACTATAGATCTGATAACTCCACGTAGTAATTGGTCCTGTCAATTTTCTTTCATACGTTAAAATTTGACGAGGAATCATCGTTCACAAGATAAGATGGATAAACTTTATTACATATAAGAGAACTGGAGCCGTGTGACAGATTTATTAAATTTACATGAACATAAGAAATATGTATAGATTTCCTGAGAACAAAAAAAAAATTTCAACTTGTATTCTTGTTATACTAGTGTTGACTGGTATTGGAAATTGGACGTTCACAGACGTAGTCTCCTCTATAATAGCACGGGTAATTTCCGAGCCCACTGTTACTGTAGTTTGCCGCAACGCAGTGGTTACCACCGTTGACTGGTTGACCCTCGGCCCACGGTATGAAGGATACAGCCTTTCCTATCCAAATCGAAGCGAAAAAAAAATCAAAAAAAAAAATGGAAAACGTATCAGTTGAATCGTCGAGAGTTTGAACCATTCTGTACAACTTACCATCACCGATGGCGACCCACTCGTTATTACCGAAAAGAGAGTGAATCCCAACGAACGTAAGACCCTGCGATCTTTTCTGTTTTGTTATATATTCGAATTTTTTTGCGGAGTCAATCACCGCCAATTGAGCACCATCGTTGAAGCATCGTCTCCTGGCTTCTTCCCACGAAACATAATCATCTGGAATTTTATAGCCAACACCGATGTCAGGGTACGGTACGTATCCATCGCCAAACAGGATCTCACACACGTAGTCTGCTTCGTATTCACATGGGGAATTGATCAGTCCATATTGTACATCGTCTATCATTACGCAAGAGTTGGCCATATTTATTGGCGCAGATGGAATCCACGGTAAGGACGTTAGGGGTGCTCCTGGATCACGTAAGACAGAAACCGTCAGTTACAAAGTCGACTATTTAGATTCGCGAATATCTCTGTCAAATTTGGACTTACCGTTCCTGATACTGGTCCAAATGTCATTTGAGAACAAATTATGAATGCCCACATGCGTGTAGAACTTTTCTTGTTTTGAGTCAACTATAAGCTTGAGCAACTGCAGGGAGTCAATCAGAGCCAATTGAGCGCCCAAGACATGGCATTGTTTCCTGGCTTCGAACCACGAAGCCTGTTCATTTATAGGCTTGTAGGCTGCTCCGATATCAGGATAAGCGATGAAGCCTTCCGGGAGATCCACACCTCGAAGTTGCGGCACCGAATTACCTGGAATTTAATTTTAATCAATTTCATCGATACGTATTGATCTTATTAGTAAATACTGTACAGTTTTTTGTTTTTTTTTTCTTTACCGGAATTTGTATCATTGAAGTCTTGAGCTTCCGAGACGATTAATAAGCACAAAAGCTGTAACGGCAGAGTTATAACGAGCAAACCAGCCATGTTGATGGTTTTCTTCGTAGTAATAACATATTCGATTTTTCAATTCTATATTTAAAGTCATAGATGACCTTCGATGAAACAAATAACAATTTTTTCCCTTCTAGATGATTCGTCGAGAAAGTTCACCCGAGTGCGTAAACAAGTTATGAATCACTGTATAGTTTATCAGAATTAAAAGACTCGGATTTTAATTGCACAATTCTTAATCCAGCTTTGATTATCTGAAAAAAAAAGTTTGAATGAAATCTATAATTTAGAACTCATTTAACGTTTTCGATGTATCAGAGTGTCTTGATGGGCGAATATGGCTGTAACATCGATCTCTTTTTAACTCGCATTTACTTTATTGATACCAATGCAACACGGGCTCGACTCGTGTTCAACGAATGTTGACGATTTCATGCAGTTTCATAAATAGCAAGTTGTGAATCGAAGGTTATAATTGTGATTCAATTTATCGTAAGTCATGACCTTATCAGGATGATAAAGTAATTAGTTACGTTCGACTGCTGCCATCTGAATAATATTTTTCCTTCAGATCCATTGGTATGTCATGTTCAAATTTAGGATTATCAAAATTTCGTATTACCTTATCATATTTTATAACTCCCAGAGTCTCACCAAGGCAATAAAGATTAAATTAACTACTTCAAGAACATCATACACGAATTATACGACTCCACGTGAGTCCAGGATCGGTTAATCGATCATTCGTCAAAATCTGTGCGGTATATTTCTGTCATAGTAAGATAAATTTGAAATAGCAAAACCGACGAGAAGATTATTCGACCATTTATCACATTCTGCAACGAGACTTTTAATTTGCTGAAATTTCACTGATTTTCCTTATATATAACTTGCTAAAAGCCGAAACCAATCTTTCGGAAGGGGCCAAAAAAAAAAAAAAAAATTGTTCCCATTATTTGCAATTACTATTCGTTAATGTACATATATATACCATTCTATGACGATCCTTGGCCGAAGTGGTAACCCGGTGAAAGGTACACTTCAGTTGCCATAAAGGGACGATTAGATACGCCTAATTACAAATCGATAGCGAACTCACTTGGCGCGCTAAAGTATATATAAAGGCGTCGATTTTCTACTTGAAAAACTCCCGCCGCGGTAGATGTATTAAGTATTTGAACAGAGCTAGATAGAGAGAGAGAGAAAGCTTGCACATACCCTATACACCGTTTCGGAATTCATTTAATCATCAAATATTCATCAATGAATTACTGAATTCTTACAATAAAAGTCAGGGACAATTTTTCCGGTTATTCCTGTTTATCGAAAATCGAAGTATGAATAAGTTCGGGAATTTGGGTAAAAGCACTTTGGATAATATCCCGGAATATATATTCAATGCGAAGCATGAAAAATACGAATTAGAAAAATGGAGGAGCGATCTAGCCTCCACTAGTGAATCCCAGCTGTAAGGTCCACTGCGTTTTAGAAGTTCCTGTCTCGAAGAGGCCCGCTCGCGGCTTCCTAAAACCTCTTTTGTTTTTCCTGCGGAAAATCTTCCCTGAGTGGTACGTTTCCGTACCTTTTCCGGCCAAAGCAGCTTACAAAGCGAAAGCGGCTGCTCCGCATTTCTGGTCTGAATCTATCACCGTTACGATGTCTAATGTTTTACGCACTGAAACATGGTTTTTCAACTCTCTATTTATCTCCTTTTCTCTCTCCTCCGCAAATTATCGGTTGAAAAAAGGGAGTGGTTTTTTCCTCATTTATTCGCAGTATAACGCAGTACATACGTATGTACATCGTTTCTTATTTGTATTTAATTTAAAATGAAAGTAAAATCGAAAAACACGTCTAGATTAATTATCCTATAATTAAACAGTTCGCACTTCAAGCGCCGAGTCAACCGACCAAATTATATTTAATGACAAACATCGCTAATTGAAGAGTGAAAACCCACTTATATGGTTTTGATAGAAAATTTTTACATGTCGTTGAGTACGAAGAGTAAACTGACTAACTTAACAAGGGTAAAGTATTCCTAATAAATTCAGAGGTCTTTATAGACGGTTGAAAAATCATCAAACCCTCGAAAATTTTGAACTAACAGTAGCTTCCTATCCAAAGTATAAAAAACGTTGAAATTCTGATTTTTTCACCAAATTTCTGAACCTGAAAAAGTCAATTTTCGGATACTTCACAATTCTTCGACAATTTTTGACGCTTTGTTTCAGTTTTTTTTTTTTTTTTTTTTTAGTTTTTGGCTTCTATTCCTTCTTAGCCACAGAGTGACACGTTTCACCTACCGTAATTTGGTGGCTTGTTTCCTAAAAATTGCCCCTTTACTCGTCCACGCACTTGCGACGAATACCGCTATTGGAAAGCACTCACGTTGCTATACGGAGCCTTTGGGATTTCCAGATTCTAAATCTTTCGGATCTTGGATATTTCGAGATAAAAATAAGCCCGATTTACCGCGAGGAAACGCTCCCCGAATTTTCTTCACCCTTTCTTTCCTCCCTCTCCCTCTCCCTCGCTCTAGCTGTGTTTGCTCGTTCAACCCTCTACCTGCACCCCTTTTTTCTCATCTGCACTAAAACGC
The DNA here is from genome assembly GCA_949628255.1 of Macrophya alboannulata. Taxonomy (NCBI): domain Eukaryota; kingdom Metazoa; phylum Arthropoda; class Insecta; order Hymenoptera; family Tenthredinidae; genus Macrophya; species Macrophya alboannulata. The sequence continues at coordinate 16,974,206 of OX451211.1, read as the reverse complement.
AAGGAAGTATGTTAACAAGAAAAAAAAAAAAAAAAATTTATAAGAGATGCATGAAAAAAAAGATATAGAAAAATGTACAATGCAAAATTTCAATGAAACGAGTCAGAAAATTTTTATTGTATGTATGGAGTATATAGTTCCAGTTTACTCGACAAAATTTCATTTATTCGTAATGAACAAAAAAATGAAAAATACAAGGATTGTTCAGATTTTTGAATCGATATTGAAAATCGTCAATTCAGTCTGTGCAATTGAAGTCAACTAGCATATATATAGTGTCAACAGTCCTTTGCAGCAACATTTCACTGTTCGAAGGGCACAATGGATCGAGGTGACACAATAGTCAGTCTAGGTGTCCATAACGGTCGTTTGTGGTACCGAGTAATTGGTCGACGCGTATGAGAGTCGGTTATAGCTAGCCAGTTTCAGTTTCATAGCTAAAGCTGTAGCCGAAGGTAAAGAGAAAAGTAGTTGGCTGTGTAGGTGTATACGGTATGTGTTTATATATTGCATGTATATACCTATGTGGAGGATTGCACGTTGTGACGGTGTTGCAAAACCATGGGAAAACGAGTATTCGGGTGACTGGAGCATTACCTAGTAGTAAAACAATGGTCTTTAGGCGAACAGTGTCAGGTATAACAAAATCGGTTATGATGAGGTCAAAAGATATCAAGCCACCTGATTAAAACACCCGGCTACACCGGAAGGTTTGTTGAATTATCGCTGAATAAAAATATGCGGACTGAAAAATTCTTCCCTGAACAAACTGTGAAAACAATGAAAAGACGCGGTTATGCAAAAAAAGAGAAAAAGAAAAGGAGAACAGAAAGAAGGAAGAAACAAAAAAAAAAAAAACAAGAACGGAAGAAAAATGAATGAATGAACGGAAAAGTGAAAAACAAAAATCAAAAAAAAAATATATAACGACAATGAAATAAATAAATGAAGTGAAATAGAGTGAAATAAAACATGATACAAATATAACGAAGTCTGGTGTTCCAAGAGTCTCAGAGAGAGGTAGAGAAAAAAATATATATCTCACTCGATTTTTTTTTTCTTTTTCAATGCCTGCCTTGTAAGCACGTTAAAATAATAATTATTCGTTAGCATAATTTACCCCGTGGAATAATTGCCACTCCTGAAAAAAAGGAAGATGAAAAAAAAGAGAGAAAAAAAAAAAGCTCGACTGATAATGTTTACTTTTCTTAGAAGTAGGTAGGTAGGTAGGTAGGTAGGAGGGTGGATGGGCTTGGTTAGGGTAAAAAATAAGATAAGGGATGGTGATTCGTTTCGCAGAATCTCGCCGCGAGGAGGTGCAAGGAGAGAGGCTGAGTGAGAATAAGAAGAATAAGAAGAAGAAAAAAATTACTTTACTTGAAAACAGCTCTTGCCATCTGGGGAAGGTAAGATTACGAGAGAGGTATTGCGCCGGGGAAATTTACTTCTGAATAACAGTTAATCAACTGGATGGTTAAATTTTAACTCTTTCATTCCCTAGCTGCGCCAAAAGAAAGAGAGGATGAAAAATTCCTTTTTTTTTTTTTTTTTTTCACCTCGGTTTCAAATACACGCAGAATAATTAATCGCCTGGCTATGTGAGGCGATAAAAATTGACATTTTATACAGGGGAGCTCGGTGGCAACGTGGGCAACTCAGCTAAAAATTGATAAAGGTAGATTTTTTTTTCTTCGTCTTCATGAAAATCTTTTTTTTTCTGCGGAAATTTCGAGCCCGGTTGAGGATCTAAATTTAAAAAATTCCAACCAGTCAAAATTACGGTTTTAATTAATACCACCGAATCACTGCAGTTTTTAGAAAGAGTATTTACCCGAAAATCTACAAATCCAGGACTTGGACCCTGGAGTAAACCTCATTAGGAAAAAACCATTAAATTTCTCTCCACTCCCCAATCTGAACTTTTTTTTTCAATGTTATAATAAAAATCGAAAATTTCGAATCTCCAGGGCGTAGGGCACGAAAACTAATCTAGCTGTATGTCAGTACATAGGGTTCCCGTAATTGCTGTATGATGCAGTCATTAGGCTTCCTGCCGCATGGCTTCGGACTTTGGTGGATGGGGCGAGGTTATATGGACCTGATAACGGTAGCTCTGCCAGGAACTAATGCTTTCGCTAACGGCTCCTGAACCAACCAGAAACGTTAACGAAACTTTACCGACTTATCGGCAACTAAGTCATTCAAACCTAAGCCCAAAACTCGTTGTCAGATATCGGTGTACATAGGTATACGGAATAGGAATGAAATGACGAAGATTCGTACTTCGACACTAAAAAAAAATCGTAATTATCGCGAAAATAATTCATTTCGGTTTTGGCGACGCTACTGCACCCATCTTCCCACCTCTATCGATATCGTTATTAATAGAGTAGATTACAGCCTGCAGCGCTGTAATCAGTTATACCCGCGTATTTGCACGGATGGCTAATTTGCCCATCAAATGTTTATCAACTCGCAAGCGAACGGGTAACATGCGCAACTATAATCGCTAATCACCAGTCTTGATTATTTGTCTTTGAATTTAAGCCATATCCGGAGTTCAGAGCTCACTGCAATTATCCATATGGTATCGAAAATTTGAATAATATTCGGCGATATTATTACGAGGCCAATTAATTCGTACGGCAATCAATACGGGGGTGTAAATATCATCGATGTTCGGGCATCGGGCGCTTGAAGTAATGAATTTCGTATCGTTTTTCCCGTTTTTTGTCATTTTGCGGTTAAATCGATCGTCTCGAAAGAATGAAAAACCGCAAATCCTTGAAACCCAATATATCAAGCTCGCTCAAAGCTTTCTCCTCTGTTTTCCGCCCCTTCATCGCCCAGTTAGACTCGCGCCTTCAATCCTCCCTTATTCTACTTAGTTTCCGAGTTTCTTTAGCCGTTCGCGATCCCAGAGGCCAGGAAGTAAGGGAAACGTATCGGATAAATAAATACATCACATAGCAGCAGCAGCAGTAGCAGCAGCAGCAGCAGCAGCAGAAGTAGACGATTCCCCGCCCTAAATATCCGAGATTGGCAGACTCGTGGAGAATTCGAAAAAGGCCAAGTTTGTACGTGGAGGGGGCAATAAGGGGGCCTAAAGTCTGGTGGGAAAAAGTTTAACGGTACGAGGAAACTGCTGCTCGATTCTGACCTTTATATTTCGTGCTCGTAGCTTGTTTATGCACAAACCAACCCCCCGGGTTCGATGCTGCAGAGCTGTGCTTCTTGAACCGCCATCACTACCGACGGAAGAACTACCACAAATCTTATACTCGCTGGGGAGTTTTTGGGGGCGTGGAAAATGGTCTGTATTTTATTCCTTAAATCTTCCCTTAATTAAGCCCGATTGTATTGCGCACCCGCACCGAGCGCGCGGAGGCTACGAAGGGTGAGAGAATTCCATATATGCGCGTTACAGCTGTATATGGGATTAAATTTATACCGAAGGCTTTTGTATTGCGATTTGTGATGCGGATCTGAAAATATAATAAATAATAATAGAAATCCACTTCTCTCTTAACCATTTTTTCATTTTTTTTTTTTTCGTTTCGGTTCAATTTTTTTTTTTTTTTTCTTTTTATTAGGGGTGGAAAAACGGACGTGAACTTTTAACTGATGACCAAACCGCGGTAGATCTGAGCGCCGGGATGCCCACTACCAATTGAAATACTACCAATATGCAAATTGCGAAAGTGGCGCGGGTGTTCCCTGCAGAGATATGGAAAATACCTACCTCGGACAAAATTTATGAAGGGAGAGGAATTAAAGTGTTGCTGATCAAGTCCCTCGACGTTAAATCAATCTCTCTATATGCCAACTGGATATCATTTAATATTTTTCATATAATATACATTACATAGCGTATATATAGGAAACAATGTACAAACTGTGTGGTATCTGTTTCTTTTCTTTTTTTTTTTGATTCTGTAATCTTTGATACATTTTTTTTTTTCTTAAAGCAAGAAGAGGGAGCTAGCGGTATACGTGCATCTACATCTTATGCTGCAGATACGGTGTTACGTGGATCATTTGGGATTCCGATAACGTGTCAGAGTTCAAGGTGCTATAGGTCGCGCTCGATAATTCCGTTCAGTAATTAGTAGCTTTGGATTATTGGTTATACCCGGCAATTGAGGTGCTTTGATCTAGGACAAATTGGCGAGCATTGGAGTATTTGCTCTTGATCAAAAGCAAGGCGATGAGAAATATAAGGGAAAAAAAAATAAAGAAAAACAGAACCGAAGAGAGAGAGAAATGTTGAACTTAAAGTAAAAAAACATAATCAAATTCAGGGAACGATGAATAAAACAACAAAAAGAAAAGTTAAATCTGCTTTGCTTTTTTTTTTTTACTCAGTTTTTTTTCCCTCAATTTGCTCCGCCATTTTTGAAATACCACATACTCCGACAGCGGAAATTTCCTACCCTTAAAGCCTCCGGTTCATTTGAATTCCGATTTCGATGGAATCGAACGCATTTCAAGTTTACATCGTTGTTACGCCCGTATTTAGGGGACAAAAACTACCCCGGCGTATACCTACCCCCCTGCTAGCAATGGCAGTACTATGCCAACATTAACGGCAGCACCAGGCAGCAACAGCAGCAGCAGCAGTAGTAGCAGCCAGTAGGAGCAACGGCAGTGGCAATGGCAGCAGCAGTTTCCAGTTGAGCCGCGTGGAATCTTGCACATGGCCCGGCGCCCTCGATTCCACTCGACGCGCTGGGTTAACCGTGGGGTGAGGAGGGTGGAGGGAAAACCGTCGCGAATTTTCTCCCCTCGTTTTGGCATCGACCAACGTCTACTTCTTTACAGGGTGCAGAGTCTTAATTGCTAACCTCCTTCCTTTACGCCTAAAACGAGACGCTGTGACATCCGTTCTCTCAGCATATATAGTCTGTTAATTTCGCACGTTCACGTAGCTCGCGGTACAAAGGGGTAGTTTTTTCTGTTCAGTTTATTTTTTTTTTTCTGATCCTTGAAAACAAAATTTTCCACACAAGCATTACATTTTTTTTTTTATTATTTGACGATTTTTTGTCCCAAATTTTTTTCTTCCGGGTTTCACTAGCATTCTCTGCTCTTTCAGTATGAGTACCTATATGCACGGATAGTTACGATATCGTGTACTAAACGAAACTAGGTCTTATTCGTTTACCTTTGTCGTGTTTTTTTTTTTTTTTTTTTTTTATATCTGTTTCTGATTTTGTTCTTCTTTTTTTTTTACGATACTTGAAGCCCGCTTTGAGTACAGCAATTGAGGTATTTGAACGAACAATCGATGCAAAAGTGGTAACGCAGCGAGTTTTTAATACCGTTATTATTCGTATACTGCGGAAAAATTGCGACCGAACCGAAAAAAAAAAAATAAATAAAACGAAATGAACGAAAAAATTCTATCAGTCACTCGTAAAACGAAACGTATCATACCTATACATACCCGCGCTGTACTCAGATTATTTTTATCACAAATCAACGACAGTATAACTGGAAAACAAAAAGTAAAAAAAAATATCCAGTATTTTGAGGATGAAGATATGGGGAAAGGATAGATAAATGAATGAAAAAAAAAATCGAAATCCTACAATCATAAATCAATTATTATATATCTCGAATATTATTTCTCATTTATTAAAAAATTTTCACTCTACGGTACATGTTGAAATTGAAATTCAATATTCCTACAGCTAAATTTATTATGTACTAGTATATACCTATATATACACATATATACTTATAGGTACTATAGACCGTTGAAAATAATTTTTTTCTAAATTCACTCTCTACCTACTTAATTCTTATTTCATTTCATTCCTTTTATACATCTTCCAGGCTGAGCCTGTTTATTCCGCTTGAAGGTACGGTAAGAAATGCAGTGCAAAGTGCGCATAAGAAACTCTCAACCTGCCCCGGAGGGTTCTTTGAAAAACTTTTTGCCAATCTCTCGACATAACCGTTCTGAACAATTATACGTCTATAGATAGATGATGAATAATTCAGTTTTAAAACTGTCTGAGATATATTTGGATAGTATTTAAAAAAAAAACTACCCTAAAATTTGATAAAAAAAAAAGTTCAATCATCTTATCGTCAACCCTCCGCAAATTTCAAGGCACAATTAAACCGGATCTCATTCAGTTACGGTTAAAAGGCCTTAATTTTACTTTGCGGATAAAAAATTCATCCTTTTTCCCATATATAAGGAGCTCGTATAATTTCACCTGCCGCAGCTATAGGACAGTCGATATAGTTTAGCTGCTTAAATAATAAACTTTAATTATTTTCACTTTGTCCAATTTTCGAGCCCCGAGTGGTTTTTTATTTAGCTTTTTTTTTGGTTTTTTTTTTTTTTGACTGTCTCTTTTATTTCTCCAGGGTTTTTTTCTTTTTTTTTTTCAAACGCTGAAAAGCTTAACCCTCTAATAAACCTCTCTCACCCGTCGCTCTCCGCTGGTCTGTCTCGTTAACGAACCTCTTCGTTCCCTGCCAAATTACGGGGGTAATTAGTTATTATATTGGTGCGCTTAACGAGTCTCTTGATAAACAACCGCTAAGATTCGCGGAAGCCGTTTGTAAGCAAAGATGAAATAAGAAGCTTATGGAGATTACGGATTATAAGGCATCCCAACGCCCATGCTCATCCCCGTCTGCTGCAGTAACGGGCTTCTTTTTACATTACTCTCAGAATTCCATAGCTAAAATTACATCTCCTATACACCTGTACACCCTACCCATTTTATATTTCATATCTTCTGATTATATACATTACATACAGAAATGCAGTAATTAATTTTCAAGTAAAGGGAAAATCGGACGCACAAAGATCCTGCAGAGGATAAACTTTTGAGGAAATATCCTGCAGACATGGGATCCTTATCGTTATTCATAATTTAATTAAATATTCATTTTGAATATTAAATAGCTCGATGATAAGTTCGTAGCTTATTTTAGACAAAAAGTCGAAAAAGCCTTATCCCTTGTATTCAACTGTGCTCTATATCCTTACTCTCTCGATTCGTCTATCTCTATGTATATATCTATCTCTTGCTCTTCACGCTCTCTCAAAGCTCTTGCAGCTTCCGTTTTTACCCTAATTGCGGAAAGGACGGTACGACCTTTGACTTCCTGGGGAATCTCTGGAAATTTCGCAAGCTTTGTTTGCCGACAACGAGCCAGTTGACAAGTGGTGGTAGTTCCTCGATCGTTTAATCTCGTTCGCAGCTTAGAACCTCAGAACCGTAACCACTGCCGTCTCACCCTCCGAAATCCCGAGGTCTTCCACACTTTCAGCTAAAGTTGTACAACATCCATATATACAGGGTGTAAAGATATTCACTAATTCGACAGCGGATAGTTGAGAATAAAATTATTTTAAATTACTGAGGCTAAACTTCGACAATCATTTCTCTTCGTTTTTATATTTTTCGTTTAATTTTTCAACCCCTTGTTTACTCCAAGTTTCTCTTTTTTCCTTCGTCTCTTCATCCCCTGCCCGGGACACCCTGTATATTGATATGTCGGTCGTATAGGACGCGAGACAAACGACCAGTTTTTTTTCCTTTTCAATGAATGGGTGGTGTAAGTGATAGCTGGGCTGATTGAATCGAACCAATCAGCGCGGGTTTCGGATTAATGTCGTTCGGTTATTAGCAAGGAACAATACAAAAAAAAAAAAAAAAAAAATGCTCAGCGAAATATATATTGCCATCGGTGAATTTCCACGGGGGATGTCAAAACACTATAAAAGATTAACGGATTACGGGGTAAAACTATCACGATCAGTCCGAATAAATTATCAGTAACGAATATCGATACGTATATACGGTTGGAATAATTACTTCGAATATTGGATTCATTTATTCATTTTTTCTCTCAATTCTATATACTTCTGTACAAAACACATACACACATACACACAGAATCTACGTATCGATTTATAGATGTTGTTATCGTATGAAAGGCTCGTCTGTGGTCATTGGCCCTTAACGAAAAGGATTAAGAAAAGTTTAACCCAGCAGAGAAAGCTGCCTAGGGACCGGTGTGCCCGATCATCCTTCGATATTTCAACCCCAAATTCGCGTTTAATTTTTATCGATATTAAGCTCGTAAATTTTGAAACTCAACCTGGATTAAGGATCCTTCGCTTAATCTAATTCTACGTAACCAATAGTGCAGTACGATATTTAGTTTTAATTTAACGAACGTGCGTGAAGAAAGCCACCCTCTATCATTTTTTTTTTTTCCCCCTCTCTCAAAGGAATTTCCGGTGAAAATAAATAAAGCGAAAATAAAACCTACGGTTCAATGAACGAAAATCTAATCGACCCTGTGCCGAAATCCATTCAGTGCAGGAATAGGAAATCCGATTTAACCTCACCGCAGGTGTAGGTTTAGCTGCACACACTGAGGTGATGAAGTTTATCAGGCGAGGTACGAAAAGAGAGAGATAAAATTATGAGGAAGGGTATTTTTTTCTTTTTTTTTGTTATTTTTGGATGGGGATAAGGGATTCTTTATTTTTTTTTTCTTCTTCCTTCTTGCTTCTTTGGGTGTAAAAAATGCCTGTAATACTGGGATAAAAAATCATGAGTAACGATAAGCTGTGATTTGTGCCAGCTGGTTAAAGCACCGTGTATATCTGCGTCAATTTCCGAACGATTCGTGGAGACGTTGCCATTTTGGTGAAGATGGACCTTAGATATATAAGCGCGGATCAGAAACGATCATTCTCTCTGGGTTCAGGGAAGAGAATGGGCGCCATATTTGCGAGGAAACGATTCGACTCTCGTCCCAAGTTTTGGCATCTACGGTAAACCAGAGCGGCCCGTCGACGTAAGAGCCTTTGAAACGGCTTCTATTGGCTGTCGGAAGTCTCCTCGTTTTGCTAGGAACACCTCAAACATATTGACGGGACCTGCCAAGACACGAAACGATCACAAAGATTCCATGCATAAAACATAACCCACTTTTCTCAGGTCGTCCTCGTTTTTTTCTTTTTTTTTTTTATTCTTTATATTCCCTTTATTCCCTATTCTTCATTCTTCATTCCACATTCTTCATTCTTCACTTCTCGTGTCAGGATTCACAGGCAAAGATTTCCTAGATTTTCCACCTCACCTTCACGTGGAAATTTTACTCCAAGTAAAACGCGCGATTTAAGACGCTGTAAACATTTACACCGCCCCATGTATACATATTACACATACATACAAATTTTTCTCCCATTTTTTATTCTCTCTCTTTTTTTTTTTTTTTTTCCTTTACCGTACGATTTTATTACACTGCAGCACTCTCAAAATTTTCTCAAAAATTAGATCGCTTCGCTTGTAGCCATCTACTTACTTCGCCAGAAATCGTACCTTATTTTATTTTCTCTGCACTCTCCACTCCTTGAAATAACGAATTCCACCCCCCGAAACGAACGGCAAAGATGAGCTTTAAAAGCATCGATGTAAAAAGAGGTAGGTATTCTTGAGAGTGAGTCTATTCAGCTTTTCTCATTTTTCTGCATGTTTTAAGAGCGCGATTTTTACTCGTGCCTTTAATTCTTTGCAAGAATTATTCTCAGTCGAGATGTATTTTAGCTCTCAGAGATTTCTTCCTGTTTCTATGTATCAGGGATATACCCGAGGTGAAGAGACTCTTATTCCTGCGAATACCGGTGAAAAATTTAATGCGAATTCCATTGTAAATCGAAATAGCGAATCTTGAAATTCAAACCGTTTTAAAAAGATTATTTTCACCGATCTTTTGCCTCCCATAACTAAGGAGTGCCTCCTCTTCCATGGTCGACTTCGACTCGGTGCCATTTGCATATCAAATGGAGCGTCCTGCCCTCTTTATTACCATCTTTAGCCGAGATCCACTACCAGCTCTTACCTCTTTGAACCAAACCACCACTTCGTTCTAAACTCCACTCTTTTATTAAGACTCCTTGCGTGCGGCTTTGCCTCTTAATTCTCAACGATATCGCACTAAGCGAAGCCAACCGGTAAACGTGGCTTCAACAGCTAACCGACGTACGGAAAAAGCTCTCGAGGTGTTTATGCCAGGATATCAAACCATTTATATGTAGAAATAGCAGCCATTATGAGTTTAATCTTCATTTGGCAAATTGCCTCTTAATCTCATCCCTTTTTTTCCTTTTCTTATTTTTCTTGCTCCTTTCAACTTCTTACCGCAAAGTTTCACAAACAGGTATAACAATGTACAAATCCATAGATCCGATCGATTCATAATTACTATAGCTGCCCTAGAGGATGAAGTCACCAGTCGAGTTTATGGTCATTGTTGCAGAAAATTTCGATTCAGACAACGTTTCTCGCTAATTAAGACTGGCTGGGCATTGAACGCGATTTGCGTTTATTTCCATCGACAATGAGGATTTAATTGCAGAATACGACAGACCCGTGCAGAGGCGAGACGAGGCGGACAGCTGCAGCACTTCTTTTTCTGCGGGCCTCCTGCACTTCCGCTAACTATAACTGTTTAACTCGTGAATGGAATAAGAGACGAATAATGCTGACGAGAAAAAGAGAATCGAGTTAACAAAGGGACGATTGTATTGCGTGGCTATTATTTTATCCTTTTCTCTCCTTTTTATTTTTTCACAGAGTTAAAAGATCATTTTTCTTGCAGATTTTCTACGGAATTTTTCTCAATTCGTTTGTAGCATCGAGGAAAATTCGAAAAAAGAAGAAAAAAAAAAAACAAACGGACTATTCCAAATTCCGATACAAAGAAAAAGAGTAGCGATTCGCAGAGATAGGTGCAGCTGGAAATACTGCGCGCGGTAACTAGATGCAAATCCGTATTAAAACGTGCGCGAGTAGGGAAAATTTTAATTTAATCACCACACGTGGCGTCACATCCTTGGGCCACTCTCGCGGGTAGAATTTAATTATTTTTACACGCCGGAGTCATTTCGAGAACAAATATATTCATAGAGCGTAATAGGGTTTTCGGTTAAACTGGCGACCGCCATTAGCGCTTGCGGAATCATCTCCTTCTGCGGAGTTATAATTCCCGTATAATACGAGCTGTGTACACCTTGATCCTGTATGGACATATTAAATGCGTACATATACATGGGCGGAGAAAATATCTACCTATATACCACGTTCAAAGTTGTAAACTGCGTGAAAAGCTGTTACCAGCAGAAGAAGAAAAAATCCACGGTACCATACATACGTCTCTTAACGTATAGGAAGCCAAGTATAAAATTGAGAAATCTAATCCAATGTCCCGAAATTTTTCATCACATTTTCGTACGGTCGGTATATATATTAAAAAGTTAATATCTAAAAGATCCGAATTTTGGGGTAGAAGAAGAAAAAAAAAGAAAACAGAGATTAGAGGGAGCTTTTTTATAAGTTATAGCAAAAATCTGGTGGCTTCACTCGATTCATTAAAGCCAATTTAAAGTTGATTCATCATCGTTGAAAACTAACTTAATATATACTCGACGTAGGGGTAGCTTGTATAGGTACGTCACAACTTCTTTGTACCTATCTGACTGTTAAAATACATCAAAATACTGAAATTCCCAAGTGAATATCTACCCCTGGGTATACCTTTGAAGAGTAAATTAATGCAGCATTGCACATATTCATACATATGTATGAGCGCATATATTATCAGTGTCTTTCAATTCAGTGGCGATGCATGTGAGTCTTTAGCATACAGGTATACGTACATATATGTCTATAGGTAAACAGGAAATACACAGTTATATCTACTCGATTTCGATGCAGCATCTCGAATCATCCAGAGGTCACAGATCGAGCCATATGCCAGCTTTCGGCAACCCCGGGAACCTATCCAACGCCGTACCGCAGTGGGATAAACTTATTTTCCCGATTTAATTTTAGATTAGTAGTAGGTGGATAAGCACGAGGCTATATACCTACCCCCCGGTACAACCAAGATATCGCAGAGGATTTTGGTAATTCTGAGAATTACGAGTTTCAACACCGTTTCAGAAATTCAAAGTTAACATATTATACAGATCTTTTTTTTTCGAGGATTGTGCACGTAGCTTTGCTAATTGAATAAATTTCGACCAATTTTCGGGTCGGAATCAGTATGGGTAATTTTTTTTTTTTTCCAATCGGTAAATTATCGCGGTTCCATGTAGCCAAACCCACAGGTGGATTTTGCGTTCGTGTATGATCTTTTGACCTTTGAAAATGAATAATTACGCGGTATTTTATTGGTTGAATATGTAATCGTATATAATTGGATATAAAAATACGTTTTTAAAACCACGGGGGTGGTGTATGGGTATGGGGGACAGAGGGAATTCAGTACTATAGGAACGTTAATTTTCATTTTGTATTATTAAGCTTGTTTGATCATTGACTATAAAACCGTATACAGGAGTAGCGCAGCTGGGGCTCAATTACAGAACAAAGACTTGTATTATTCAATCCGACATGCTCGAGCTTTCGGTAAATTAAAAATTATATCGCCACGTACATATACGTGCCTGCAGATATTGGTTTTTAAATACGCCAAAGGAAAAAAGCTAGTCATCCGGGGGTGGGAATAACGTCGCCGGTCGTCTGCAGGGGGAGGGAAATTGAAAAATATTGGAAAACATGTTTCCTCGTTTGACACTAAAGGCCTTATTCCCTCTTTCAACGTATGTATACATACGTATTTCAATCCAAAGTAGCTGAATTCGGAACGATTTTTACCCCAAATTATTAACACCCAAAGTACCAAGGATTTTTTTTTTTTTTCTTTAAACTTCCTTCCTACTAATTCGCCTGATCTGAAGTATTTTTCACTCACTGTACACAAGATATCATAGGAATTATTAATCTGTCCACTAATGACGACGTTTTTTTTTTGTTTTTTTTTTTTCTTTCTCAGAGCTCGTTATACCGTTGAATTCTATACTCGTTGAGAACTTTTCAACGTAGATTCATCGTACGTTCCCAGGTAGGTACTTTTTACTCTTCATTTCCTATTTTCTATTCCACCTTTTTACTTTCCTGCTCTGCTGCTACTGCTGCCGCTCTATACTGCGGCAGGAGTCTCTCTTCAGCAGTAAAAGTTAGCGGCGAAAACGACTTCGCAATGTCGGTATATATAGGTATATATTTATATATACATACCTATAGGTACCAACCTTTTCCAACCGGTATAAAATCCCTTTGTTCCCTGTCAGTCGTTATCTTTAATAGTTGCCAAAGTCTTTCGCGGAGCTCTTAAATCGTTGCTCAACTCGAGAGTGAACAAGTGTCAACTTACGCCCCCGCGCCTCTGTCCGCGGTGCTTTCGACGCTAATAACTTACAACTTTTCATCATAATAGCAAAGCCTCTCGTTCGAAAAAATTTCAATATAATTAAAGAACAAAATGAAGCTCAAAATCACAAATCATCCCTTATTGTTCAAAGATCATACTCTTCGACCTCGAACCTATCAAACTGTTTGCTAGACGATCAAGCATACCTTCTACACGTTGTACAATCTACCTACAGAGCTGCGAGATTGCGTTCAGCCTTCGCACCAAAGTATCGGATAAAATCGTATAGGATATCGCGGGGATATAACCGCGTGTGTATTTGTACAGGTATGTATGTGACATACACGTTTATACGGCAGATGACGACCCGCGTATAATAAAGCAAGCGTCGTAAAGTAGAAAAGGTGGTGCGCAAGTGTGGGAGGGTAGAGGCCATCGTGTTTTTAACGTCCGGGGGTGACGAGAAACGGCTTTAAGGGGAAAGAGAATTCGAAGTTATAGATATATACCCGAATATACTATATATACCCATACCTATATACACTATGGAGAAATTGTACGTTGTCAATTCATCGAAATCAGAGTAGCGTTGACTCTATGTATGTATATATACGGTGCAGAATTGATACGCGAGTTCGTTAGCTGCATTGGGAACAAAAGCCGCAGGTCATCCGCGACGGCATGGCATACCGTTGCAGAAAAGTAAAGCTGAATAAAAGGAGAAATGGAAATAGTGAGTCGTGGAATTACTCAGTGAAACAAGCAGGATTAAGCCCTATTCTTCAGTCAATCGATCCACTGTATCGCTATGCTTTCCTCTGTTCTGCGTTAAGGTCTATTTCATTCATTGGAGAATTTTTTTTTTCTTCTCTTTTCTTTTTTTTTTTTGTACCCATACCTTACGAACGACGATTGCTACTTATACATTTTATCAGACTCCGGTTCACGAATAGGAACTATAAACTCTCTCATTAATATCGAAGACAATGAGTGATGAAAAAATTTTCTTCATTCGTAACACAAATCTGCAATAATCAGGACTCGAAGTACTTCAGAGGAACGTTAATCGTCTCTACAGAAAAAAAAATGAGCTCCGAGCTTTCCTGCTGAGAATTGAGATAATTCTATAGTTTTCTGAAAATTGTATTTTTTTTTTTTTTCGTATCTTGATGGACCGTTCGTCTGAGTAATTAGTGGCGAGTTGATGAATTCGTACGTCGAAACGATGTGTTATTGTCAAATAAGGCATATAAATCCGTGTGACTAATTGATGGAGTTTTAAATAATTGAACGGTTTAATACTTTAGAGTTTAGAGAGACGGGATGGATGCTGTTATTGCGTATTATGTATGGTGTGGTCTGTAGACAGTGGAGTATGACGTTGATAATAAATAGGATTCTCACCACCCGTTGGACGTCTAGCTACGTTCTGTCCCATTTAACTTAACCCTCGCGAGCGCACCGCGCGCAAACGTAGGTTTATTTCCGCGCAGCTGAATCCGCCAGCCGGCTGCTCGTATTACCATAAGGTCGTACACGACCCTATCATTTTCGTACGTATATATACATACGAGAAACGCGCGCGAAAACGCGACTAGCTTTCGGGGTCAGATTAATTACTAAGCTCAAACGTGATGCCGTGCCAAACTTTGCAAAACAATTATGCAAGTGCGTCAAAATTTGTGTTGGATATCCTATTTGCAATATATGAGTATAAAGTTCATTTTTTCACGAATAGAGAAAAAGAGTATATATCGATATCTCTCGGAGCTTTCATTT
Source organism: Macrophya alboannulata (assembly GCA_949628255.1). Lineage (NCBI taxonomy): Eukaryota > Metazoa > Arthropoda > Insecta > Hymenoptera > Tenthredinidae > Macrophya > Macrophya alboannulata. Next base: position 16,959,167 of record OX451211.1, on the reverse strand, counting down.
CCTCTGGACCTTTATCACCGTTGGTAATTTAATTTGATTTTCTTCGTCAGTAGGTACCTACGTCTGCGGGATTCCTCGTTCTTGGTTCTTGGGTCTTGGTCCCAGCCTAGCCTCCTGTAGGATCAAGTGAGAAAACTCGTGCATACATCACCGTGGAAGGAACCGCCCTAAATTTTCGCGAGATTGGGAAACTCTTGGCAACTCTTGGCAACTCCCTACTGCAGCCACCAAGGCAAAGCGGGGAAGCGACCCGTGGAAAGGGTTGGCCGAGGTGAGGGGTAAGAAAGGGAAAAGGGGTTGTACGCTACACGTATTTTATCTTTATTTATGTTTGATTTGGCTGGAGGGGCGGCAATAAACCTTTCCTGAAAATCTATTTTCTGTTTCCGGTGGCTTCCACGGAACGGTCTTGGGGTTCAGATATTCAACGAGAAAAACCCCCCTTTACAAAGGGTTTCTGTTTACCGAGAATTCTGTCCCCGTAAAATAATGTGATTCGTTGTAATACGCTTTTCGTTTCCTTCTTTATTATATACTTTCTTCCTTTCTTTCTTTCTTTCTTTCTTTTTAATTAACGAAAGACTTTCATGAAATATACACAGTCCGAAAGATTCCACGAGCTTATGTTATCCTTGCCAGTAGGTACAGTCAAACCTTTGATAGAACCCGGGCGGATTCCTCCTTTCAACAGAGATCAAACAGTCGGCTGGTCAATTAGCGGAACGATTCAATTCATAACTTTGAAACAATTAGAACACTGGTTACTCTGCGCCAGTGTTTCGGCTGAAGAATGCCTGTTTTGATATCTTGATGTACGCTGACTGCAATTACGTGTAATTAATCTGTTATAATTATAATTAAAGAGGGTCTTTGGATTCCCGTCGGAATATTATGGGACAAAAGTCCCTAAAAACAAAGAAAAAAAAAAAAAGAAACAGAAGCAGTGGGATCTATCTAATTTTATACGCGGACATATATCTCAGTCCCGAAATTTCTAACCCTTCGTGAACATATATCCGTCATGGATTTAAAAGGACGAAAATGTGACTTTCTGGCTGGCCAATACGATGGTATCGACTGGATGTAAAATGGGCAGCGATTCCATCACCTACTGGGAAAAGCAATCCCCCTCCCCTTCACCCCCCCAAAACTTACAACATGCCGAAAGAAAATAGAAGGTGGGAAGAGCGTCTGGAGGTGGGCAACAAACTGTTTCGTGGCTTGGCAAGCTGACATCGTTGCACTTTGCATGAGGACGTGATAAGTTAGGCAAACGCCCGCCACTTTGTCTCGAGTCTTGGCATTTTCGTAGGGTGTAACGCATATTTCACACGTGGATTTAGTGGCCCTCATACCCCTACGCCGATCACACATTCCTATACACTTTCACAAGTTACCCATTTTTTAAGCTACGCTACTCACAAGCAAAATTTATCATAGATATATATATACGAACGTGCGATATTCGACGGAGAAGCAGAACTACCTAAAACAAATTTTTTCATCCATATACAAAAAGTTTAATAATCGTAAACGCCTAATTCTCCACAGAAATTGCATAGATTTTCATTTGCTGATCGTACAGCATATCTACAGTTTATACCCGCAGTAAATTGAGCGGGAAAATTAATTGAAATCAAATGCAGGAAATTCATTAATTATTCTACGTGGCATCGTGACAGTAGAATGATTTGTATAACATGTTACTCTGGCATACGTGGATTACTATAGCCACGTCGGTCAACAATCACTGAGCTTTCCGAAAATTATGTTATACCCATCACAGATTGTGGATTCGAATGTTCATTAACGTTCGTATTCATAATGTCAGCCTTTGATTCCTGTGCCAACCTTTTATGGGAATTATTTCGACAGCTTAACCCCATGGCGAATGCCAAACTTTTTTGGATTTGGGTTAAACAGGAATCGATTTTTTGCATACGAATAGTACGCAAACGCTGACGTAACATGTCTAATTGTTATATTACAGAGGGAGGTGGGAATTGGGAGTAAGGGATGAATTTACAGGTGAGAACGCGTGGTGCTATCAGAATAGGCAAAACGTTGTAGGACTTAGTAAACGCAATTGCCTACCTCCCCCGGCTCATAGGACATGGCGGCGCTATTTCTCGTCCCTGTGGGGCAACTTTGAACTTTCGTACACATTGTTACGTGTAACTGGGACGTTCCCGCAGCCGCATTGTAGTCGGTGCAAATAATCGCTACTAGTTTAGATAACGGGTACCTATAGCGTTGCGTCGTATACGGAACACTGTCCGCCTGCGACAAGTTAAATTATGTTAATTAGAACCAGAGACTTCCTCCATGAGTCTAACTTGTCAACTATACATTCACGATGCGAAATATAAGAGTTAAAGTCACTCGATTACTTCGCCAGTCGTAACAATTAAAACCGTGTAATAATTCCCTTTCGCAAATGCATTAGCAGAAAACAATTTCTGTTTCAGATGATTCCTGATTTTAGAAGTTTTTTGGACCTTTGCCATTACAAGGCAGAATCGGTTTATGCCTCTCTTTGCTCAGCCAGCGATCAATGTTGAATTGAAAAAATTCATTATTGCAAACGGCGTTCAGACTTGAATGTGCAATAAATTGATTTAGTCGATTCACCTCGCGGTAAGTGAGAATATAATTTTGCATTTCGCTATACCGGCGAAAAATCTACTGTGAATATCAACCTTCATATCGACTGGTAATAAAATTCTGTTTTTTATCTTTATATCGAAAAATGATAACGCAGACTTCGATCTTGCTTATAGCTGGAGCAGCTGTACGTACCGAAGGTCGGCAAGATCAGATTTACCAGCTGAATCAGGGGTAGAAAATTGTAGAACGAACAAATTGTAGCGACTGCCAGGAGCCATCGATCCTTTCCCGCATGGTATATACATCGTTTCAATAATCACGAGATCATCCTATACGTTTCCTATTCTCCAATCCAAAATTCAAAAAAATGATTGAAACTCTAGAATGCAGATTTTTTTGAATTTAATACCAGATTTATAATCCATTTCTTTCTGTAAAGTCTGAGATGTCAAGAAATGAAGAATCACATTTATACGTTATGCATATAGGTATTTTATTCAAAACCTAATATTTTCCTAATTTGGATGAATTCAAGTTTTTCAAATTTTCCACATCTTTCAATAAACATCAGCAGTACATCGTAATAGTTGCGCTTGCTCGGTATCCCGGCGACACGTCCGCGCAGCTCGTCTGACTATAATCTTCCGTTTCTACTTAGTTATTCTACGCTCGGCGTCTGACGTGGTAATACCTGTGTACGAGATCAGCGGTTAATCCGTAGTAATCCTTCTTTTGTACTGTTCGATCATTTCGCATTTTTTGTTTCAATAAACAGCCGAAATCTATTTCTATGAAATATTGATATATCTTACCTTTCCCATTCTACATGTTCAAGACAATGGCATTTGCGAAACCGACGAGCCACCTGAAGAACTCTGGACCGGCGTAGCTCTGGCATTGATAAAAAAGCTCTGCATCGAGAATGCACTTGCACATGCACTTCGGGAAGGAAATCTCGACCGAATGATAAAATTTCTAGACCACTCACCGCACGCTACAACGCGGTCTGCCATCGTCAAAGGAATTTTCAAAATTCAGCTCACAGGAATTGCGAGTGAGTAATTAGATTTTCAAGCTTGTAAATTACTGTCGTATGCAACCCGCATTTTAATCTTGCAGTGCTGCCCTCACGCACAAAATTTTTTAATTAGGATATAAAAATATTCATATACAAATATATAAAAAATGTGTATGCAATATATAAATTTTATATATTCAGTTAGGCCGTTGGATGAAAGTAGTTCGTCAATTTGATCGTGAGATGGCGATACCGTCTTACCCCACATTGGCAGCGCAAGCCGAGCAACTATGGGAGCACTGACCTGGGACAAGAGCACCTGTCATGGGGTCAGTGGCCTTCGTGGTGTCAACGAGTTCGCATGGGAACTGATTAATCGAAATATGACTCTAAAAGGCAGCTCAATATGAGTACTTTGAAGACAAATGAGTTGCCATGAAAAATTATATTCTCATCTAGATTTTCGTGGAATATACCGAATGATAGCGATGTTTTAACACTCGTCTGTCTGTTACAGCTCAATAAATTTACACCGGATTGCAAGCATCTCCGTATTCATATTTTCACCTAACGAAACACCTGTAGAAGATCGATCCAAATCATACTCTCCGTGTCAGTCATCGTAAAATTACTGATATTATACGTATAATATATTTTTAGGAAACATCTAGATATACAAACTGTACATACATAGATATAAGTTTGACAATGAAAATGACATCGTATCGATGCTGCAATAAAGGAATTCCCAGATATACCAGTAATTTGTTATGTTATTTCTACTTTTTCGCCCAGAAACTTTTTGATCCAGCTTCCAATAGATGAGATATGAACATAGGTAGAGGCTTAAGTTATTTAGAGTTTTTTAAATCTTAAGTCGAAAAATTGCTCCTGGTATCAAGAGAACATCTGACCCGAGGAGGTGTGCTGAAATTTTCGGCGGGAAAACCCCCTGAGTCTATGTCTAAGCAAGCATGCATTCGTATAGATGTGACTCTCTCTCTCTCTCTCTGCATGTCTCATTCGCTTACAAAATAAGGAATTTCTGAAATTTTTAAGTCGAAAAATTGCTCCTGGTATCAGGAAAACATCTGACCCGAGGAGGTGTGCTGAAATTTTTGGCGGGAAAACCCCCTGAGTCTATGTCTAAGCAAGCATGCATTCGTATAGATGTGACTCTCTCTCTCTCTCTCTCTCTGCATGTCTCATTCGCTTATAAAATAAGGAATTTCTAGAATTTTAAGTCGAAAAATTGCTCCTGGTATCAGGAGAACATCTGACCCGAGGAGGTGTGCTGAAATTTTTGGCGGGAAAACCCCCTGACTCTATGTCTAAGCAAGCATGCATTCGTATAGATGTGACTCTCTCTCTCTCTCTCTCTCTGCATGTCTCATTCGCTTATAAAATAAGGAATTTCTAGAATTTTAAGTCGAAAAATTGCTCCTGGTATCAGGAGAACATCTGACCCGAGGAGGTGTGCTGAAATTTTTGGCGGGAAAACCCCCTGACTCTATGTCTAAGCAAGCATGCATTAGTATAGATCTGACTCTCTCTCTCTCTCTCTCTCTGCATGTCTCATTCGCTTACAAAATAAGGAATTTCTGAAATTTTTAAGTCGAAAAATTGCTCCTGGTATCAGGAGAACATCTGACCCGAGGAGGTGTGCTGAAATTTTTGGCGGGAAAACCCCCTGAGTCTATGTCTAAGCAAGCATGCATTCGTATAGATGTGACTCTCTCTCTCTCTCTCTCTCTCTGCATGTCTCATTCGCTTACAAAATCGAGAATTTTAGAAATTGCAAGTCGAAAAATTGCTCCTGGTATCAGGAGAACATCTGACCCGAGGAGGTGTGCTGAAATTTTTGGCGGGAAAACCCCCTGACTCTATGTCTAAGCAAGCATGCATTCGTATAGATGTGACTCTCTCTCTCTCTCTCTCTGCATGTCTCATTCGCTTACAAAATCGAGAATTTTAGAAATTTCAAGTCGAAAAATTGCTCCTGGTATCAGGAGAACATCTGACCCGAGGAGGTGTGCTGAAATTTTTGGCGGGAAAACCCCCTGAGTGTATGTCTAAGCAAGCATAGATGTGTCTCTCGCTCTCTCTCTCTCTGCATGTCTCATTCGCTTACAAAATAAGGAATTTCTGAAATTTTTAAGTCGAAAAATTGCTCCTGGTATCAGGAGAACATCTGACCCGAGGAGGTGTGCTGAAATTTTTGGCGGGAAAACCCCCTGAGTCTATGTCTAAGCAAGCATGCATTCGTATAGATGTGACTCTCTCTCTCTCTCTCTCTCTCTGCATGTCTCATTCGCTTACAAAATAAGGAATTTCTGAAATTTTTAAGTCGAAAAATTGCTCCTGGTATCAGGAAAACATCTGACCCAAGGAGGTGTGCTAAAATTTTTGGCGGGAAAAATCGAGAGCCTACATGCAAGCAAGCATGCATTAGTATAGACATGTCTCTGTGCGAGTCTCTTATTCGCTTACGATACTTAGAGTTTTTGAAATTTTAAGTCGAAAATTGCCCCTGGTATGATCAGGAGAACATCTGACCCGAGGAGGTGTGCTAAAAATTTGGGGGGGGGGGGAAATTACGACGTACAGGCATATGGGCATGCATCTATGCCTACATGCACGTTGATATTCCTATATTTATGTATACTAGCGTTATTCAGAGTAACAAAAAATTCAATTCTAAAATCAGCCTGGTATCAGGAGGACATTCGACCCGAAAAAGTGATCACAAATTTTTAAGTAGCTGAAAATACATAAATTCTAATTTCCTACTGTTCCTGCCGGTTGTATACTTCTACCTCTCGATTATTCGAAATAAAAAGAGCCGCAAGGAGGGAAAATGGGAAATAACGAAGCAATAAGTGATTATTGATATATCTGGGAATTTATTGCTATTGCATCGATACATTCTCAAAGAGTTATTTACAATTTGTAATTGTTTCTTAAAAATAAATATATACATAGATTGCTATACTATTTGGCACCCCACATGCCAAACTTGTGATTTTCTACTCATCCAATAAATAACGTGACAATGTAGTCTAAAAAGTGGGGTAGTAATTGCAGGACTGGCATGCGAGTTGCGTATAATAAGGCGTCCTGGTGCTTGCGGTAAATTCAATCCAGGAATTCGCCCGTCAGACTTAAGTCACCCCATGTATGTGCCAATTTTGCTATTTCTAACTCATATGAAGGCACGCTTGCTAACAATGATTTTGATTACTCTGGACAAATAGAAAAGGAGAAAATAACGAAGCAATTAATCATTCACGTAGCTTCTTCATCATTAACATTTCGTACTGAAACATTGATGCAATCAATATCATTTAAATAGTTAAAAATAAGGCAGTAGAATATGCAGTTGTTTCCTAAAAATAATCGTGTGTCCCAATTGATCGATTTTCTTTATTCGCTTCCTGGAAAAATTCGGGAGCTCCATGTTGCTGTAACAGAAGATAAGAAGATTAGGATAAACACATGAAGTATTGACTACTTATTTTGAAATCTCTGTAAATAATTATAAAATTATAACGTACGGTATAAAAAATTTGATAGGGGTAAACGAACTTAATCAGAGTTTGGAATTGCGGTATAATAATTTGAACGCTAATGATCTATCTCATCCGAACTTTCTATCAGGATAGAAAATAGAGATACAGCTAGGTAATAACCCCGTGGGCACGATAGTAGCTATACCGTCGCAAATGGTTCTGTCCATTACCCCCTGAAAACGGTATTGTATAGGTATATGCATTGCGGCAAAGTTGCAAAGTGCAAGTTAGAAACTGGGACCAATTCTCTCTATCGGTATATTCTGTTAATTTATATCACACGATACTGAATTTAAATTCGGTATAATAATTCGCTCAACTGATTTATGGGATATGTATAAAACTATAAGTGCAGGATTGTAAAGTATTCGCAGGAATTATAAACGAGGTTTGATTGATGATTGATGCTCGTATTAAAAAGTTCACTTTAATTTTTTTTTTCTTCTCTTTTTTTCTTTCTTATGGCCGGTAAAATTTTTATTATAGCCCATTATCGAGATGAGAATACTTCGCGGAGGTTGTACCCGCGTATACCTTTGATTCGGCATCTCATTAGGAAGTTACGCTCAGAATATTGGCTAATAGCAAAAGAATTTAATATTCTAAAACTCGTGAATTTTCGAGAATTCAATTAACGCTTTTTACTACTTCAGGTATATACGTATACCCACCTATATACCAACGCACAGCTTCCGTAAAGCTATTATCTGCGTCCTCCGCCGAGGAATGGAAATTAAAAGTAAGACAATTTTACGGACGGGGGTCACCAACTTATAATTTCATGAGATTAAAACTTGTCTCAGCTTTGCCCACCAGCCTGGTTTTAAACAAAATATCCCCTCCTTCTTTTTTCCGGAAAAAGTATTTCCCTCTCCTCGAATTTGCACCTTCATCGTATAGAAAAAAAAAACGAAAATTAAACACAGTTTATCTACCAACGTTATTCCAAGATGGAACCATAACTGCGGTAAACCAGCTTAGATATACAATCACGAATCCTAGCACTACCCACAAATTCATCCATTAGATTACAGGCCACGTTTACTCTGCACTGGTGTGTAGAATGGGTACCGTTACCTCAACTAAACCTCCGTTTCTTGTACTCCATAGGGACCTCTCAACGCTCTATATCCTTCTATGATAATTATTTACCTACCTTCGCCGAGGTTTACAGTGGCAATGGGATGGCATAGATGGATAAATTTATTGCTACCGCTAACGATGAATTGAATTTAATTAATTAATTACATATGCTTTCGCAGGTATTTACGGATAATCATTTACCTGCGCGTCCCTGAGTTTGATAAGGCAATATACCTCAGAGGATTTTGTCGCCAAGTCTAGGTAATACATGGGAAAAAAGAGATGAGAAAACGTGGAAGAGAAAGGTTCGAATACATCCACCGTCAGGTTTTTCATTTTTTTATTTTATTTTATTTTTTGTTGCCAGACGGATCTTGAAACTGAAGCTTTAAAATGAGAATATTTTAATCAAAGTAAAAGCTCGAATTAGAACGATATCCCCGCGACACCATCTTTCCTTATTTTTATGTACACATATATAACCCATGTACCGTATTTTTTTATTGTTGATAAAATATAGGGGGGATCGAAAAAATTTGTTTTAAAACAGGAATAGAATATTTATTTGTCGCATGTGCGGTTTTCTGCAGTGCCCCAAATACTAAGTAAATACCGTACCTACTGCTACGGTGCACATATGTGCATAGTGAAATGTCACCCGCGTATACCCAAATCTAACCAACGTTCTAACACAATCCCGCATATACCCAACGTGATCCAACTTGGATGCAATTTGCATTTCTATCGCTGATCCTCAGCGATCCCCTGCGAATGCCGCATGGAAGCGACCAGATCTCGGAGCTCACACGGTTCAGGACCGAATCCAGCCTGACCCAACCCCGAAGGAGCTCAGGTGCTGAATGGTGATGTGTTTCGATTTAACTTTGCGACGCGCGTCATTTCTTCCTTTTTTATTTTTTTTTGTTGGTTCTTTTTTCGTCTCTTTTATTTTATACTCCGTTTTTATGTGGCCTTTATTTTTTACTTCGTCTCTCTATGTCTCTCGATACCCTGCGAAAGCTGCGAAAAAAATAAAGCGTGTGATTCGGGTGTCATGATATCAGCAATGGAATAATAACTGAAGTAGATAAATAATTTCATTCAAAGAAGCAATATTAATTGGTCGTTATACCTTGGCTGATTGAACAGAGGATAGTCTCGTTAACAAACGAACGACCCGAAACCCAGCAGCAGAGATAGAAATGTGTATAAAGATATAATACGAAGATAGGGAATTCGAAGGGTGAGTTATGATTGGGGTTCGCCAGTCCCATCGTATTTGACGTTTATCTACTTTTCGTTACTCCTGAACGAGGTAATGAAGAACCTTCAATAACATCCGGACCCCAAAACAGAGTTTCCTGATACCACGAGGCATGGCCAGTCTCTGGTTTATAAGCCCAGAAAAAAATTCATGGAATGAACATTGATGATGAAATTAGACGAATACCAGATTAATCAGAGATCACCCAAAGACTCCGTGACCAAGTAGCAGTGGAACTACAGAAGCGGATATATGCAGCGACAGGATGCGGAGGATGTGCCTGTTGTATGTGACAGCGTGCATCCATCATCGCTGCCCAGCCCGGCATACCTACCCCTATCTCATATCCTGCTCACACTCTGTTAGCTAAATTCCCTGGATTCAAATGAAGCGTTCGAAACCTATCCCGCGAGTAATATACCTGTATATGTATACGACCACTACACCTACACAGATAGACACCGAAAGAGGACCAACCCGAAAGGGTCCGGAATATTGAAATTCATGAGTTATGATTCCCGACTAGGCAGAGGTCCACGCCACCAGCTGAACCGAAAAAACATATGAAATTTTTCACCGCTAATGCCACATAATGCGTTCAACAATTAAGCTAACCAACGAGAACCGGTTCGAAACTCTCATTCCTCTTAAACGTTTTTAATTAAAACCCGCTTATCGCGCATATTTCTGCTATTCATTTTCAACTTTACGTGCATGTTTTTTGGTCAGAAATTGCTGGTTTTCTGGTCTATCGGTTTTTCGGTTGATACGATAATTGAATCGAGGAATAGATTTTGTTTCGTCTCGAAGAATTGGAGAAGCTTTTTGTGGCTTTCAGAGCTCCTCTGAAGACTGTATTTCTTCATTTAGTATCTTTTTATCTATTTCCCTTTCAGTAGGAAGTATAATGGTACATCCAGGGGCGTCGCGGAAGCGTTTGACGACGTACGTCCGCGACGTTAGCGGTTATACGAAAATGTTGACATAGCTGATACCCACCACGACGCGGTGGTAAAATAACTTTTTCTCACAGTCTCGTTCGCGAAGTTTGTCGACCGGAAACTGCACTCGGTTTTCCAAAAGATGTATACCTGGATACATACCTATCAGACGAGACAGTATTACACCGCAGCCGTGTGGAAATTCACATAAATGTATACTCACACGTCTGTGTATGTTCAGAACTGGAAACGCAATTGTAAAACCCCCCAACCCCCCGTCTCGTCCTCTCTTGGCTAGACAAAGTTCTATGTGTTTATCCGGGGACAAACGACATGCGCATCTCGCCACTTGAGACTCTGTAGTTAATTAATATCGTTATCACGGATCAAGTAATTCTACAATTTGTAAACATCTGATTCACCGCTGAATTCATATCGCAGATATTGTAGTTGGATTGTTTAAGAATAGTCTGGGAAACGTCTTTGCAAGTTTTGGCATTGTTCTTATCAAACGTGGAGGGTAGTTCGTTGTTGAGATGGATAAAAAAAATTGGCGAATAAAGATCCCAGGATCTATGTACCAAAAAAAAAGGAATGATAATTATGATTAAACGAATGAAGAAACTCGGCGAATTTTCAACGATGACAGAAAAGGCAAGACAAAAAAACAAAAATCTTTTCTGCACCTTGGCTTTTCGCAATCTGATGCACGTTTAAATTCACCCGGTAGAAGGTGACGGTAGCTGAATCGTCCGCGATGTAATCTCCGAAAGTACATTCTGTGAGCGAACGATGGTAGTTGGAGAGACGGTTTCTTACTTGCTTTCAGCCCTCATTCAGCAAACAGCATATTGTGGTTGTCTTTTGAAACATTGAAAGACCATGTCTGCATGAGACTTAGTTTAACGTACAGATAAGGATGATAATGAAGATGCAGGGGATTCGTTTGCTACAAGATCCGCGATTTGTGTTAATTATTTTATTTAGCAAGAGAAAAAAATTTTTTTTGCTTCTCAATTTTTTTTTGGAATCGAAAAAATGAGATCGGAATATTCAATCCTTTGATTAGATACGTAGATACTTTTAGTAGATACGTAGAAGTGATTTTTCCGGGGGATGGAAAATGCAATATAACATCCTATCGAATATAAAAGTTGGAGTAAGAACGGTGCAGCTTATGTATTATACATATACGAACCTCACCATACTAGATAATAATCTCGTGCACTCACTCTGCAGTTTCTCTATTATATACTAGATTTTATCACGGATTTTAGTATGCTACAGCGTCATATAGCAGTATATAAAATGGATATTTCACGAATGTAGTATGTTACCGTAAATACGTACTAAGCGTTGAATGTAACTACCCGGAAGTATAAGTGCAGTAATTTATACCGATTCTGTTCAAACTTGACTAAAAAGCTCTACTTGATGTGAAAATAAAATGAAAAAAAATACAAAAACCAAGAGTACTTACCTCAACCTTCCGAGGTTTACCTCCGACGAGTAAATACGCTGGTTAAAAATGTGAAACTAAATTAGTAAAATTATTTTCGAAAGGAAAAAAAAAATTACTCCGGTACGTATGTACGTGTAGGTAGGTTATACCGTTAAATTATTCTCTGCTGGTCATAAAGCACGAGTATTTTTTTTTTTTTTGAATCAATTTCCCGCTTGCACATGGGGTTTCGGAGATAGGTAGGTAGATGGGCATATTGAGTAGATATTATAGGGATATTTATCGATAGATTTTTATGGGAACGTTTATGGGGACGTAAACAGGTATGCAGAAGGGTCTGTGTATATAATATGCGCGTTGGCTTGGTGGGACAGAAAGCCTTTTTCTACCCTTTAAAAATCATTCGACCTCCAGTAGCCCGAACGCGAACGCAAGAACGCAGGCGGGGATGTGTTTTTTTTTTTTTTTTTTCTTTTCGGGGGGGTAGGAGAAGTCGTGGGGTGAACCGGCATCTTCTTTATTCTTTTGTGCCTATGAAAAGTACGATGAATAATGTATCGGCCATCTACATTCTCCTCAAACTCGTTCGTGACGTGAAATAAAAAAATAATGATAACAATAATAATGATAAAGAAAAAAAGGTGAATAAAAATCAAAAGATCTTGTCCCGATCACGCTTAACCTTTAACTATAATCACTCGCTCAAAATCTCACCTGTAATCTTATTGCCAGTCCGAACCGATACCCGGTTCGTAATGTAATACGACACTTCGTCACGGTATCACAGTTTTCGAGAAAAACCGAATCAGGAGTCGAAATCAAACGAAGAAGCACAATAGGCTAGAAAGAAAAAGGAAAATATTATTGATCCCGATAAATCGATAATCTGACAATTCCCAAACAGCTCTTCTCGTAAGGTTTTCAGAAAAGCATTCAACGAACTGACGACAGACACTTTTTTTTTTTCCTTTTTTTCTTTCGTTTTCTTTTTCTCTTTCTTTTCTTTTTCAGATTTGAAAGAGGCAAGGACTATTTCGTAGAGAAATCCCTCGATATTTTTCTATCGTATTAGCTGTCGGGAACAGGTCCGCCCCCCTTGGGTCTGACTACAAATAATATAGACTATCTATACCTATACCAAGAGTTTAACAGCCTGTAGATATGAGATTGTGTGTAAGTTATACACAACTACACTTTTATACTCTTATATGAGTGTGTGTATATGTGTATAGTATGTACCCAGAAAGACAAGCGACCAACTATATACACATACACACTGCAGCTGGGTACATAAACTTCCAACCCTTACGTCTACGTGCGAATTGCGAGGGGGAAAATTTTCCTCGTACTTCAACTGAGAAAATAATCTTTCCGTTTTACTTTGGGCACCGTATATAATATATGGTACAATACTTGGCGAATTTGAAACCGTGAAAAGCTCTTACTTTTGACAAAAAATAAATAAAAAAAATCCTAAATGGATGTCGAATATATGTCGCAGCTTTTTTAATCTTCCATACAAATTTTCTTCCGGAAACTATACCGTATCTTATGTGTAAAGCGGTATTGATCATATCCTATGTATAAAAAAAAAAAACACCCTGTGTTTCTACAGGCTTGTTATTTATTGGTGTTTCGCATGAGGTAAGCTTCTTCCGTTACAGCTTCTATTTCTTGAGGCTAATGCATCGCCGTTGGAATCGTTGAGAAATCATTCAGGCGCTACGATTTCGTTCCGCAACCGATTCGGATAAAAAAAAAAAGCTGAAAAAAACTAAAATGAAAAAAAGCTTTAAATTTAAAACCGATATCTTGATACTTTATTACGAGAACTTAAAGTCTCTAGGGATTCCAACGAAAAAAAAAAAATAAATAAAAACGAAGCCCATGAGTTAAACGAACAACCCCCCATGTGCCAAGGAGTAAACAAATGGCTCTCGTCTCACGTGTCTTCGTCGTTCAGTCTAAGGGATGAAACAAATTACGTAGCTTTCACCTCGCCGTGAACAAATCTAGAAACTTTTAAACGAGGACTATCAATTATACTCCGGTATAAACATCATACTTTAGTTAGGGTGATATAATGTTGATAAAAATATAGTAACACGCGTATCAATCCGCAATGGAAATGAAAAAAAAAAATTCCACGTTCGATTTATCACCGGTAAAATTTTTTTCCCGTTTCAAAAATGTTTCCTCGTTTTTTTTTTTATTTTTATTTCGTTATTATATTACCCTGAAATACTAGATATACGATTTTCATTTACAGACCACTGAGCGATTTTTCCTGCTGTACTGCCTCGTAATTATTACCGCAAACGAGAGCTTGCAGACGGGAGAGGAAAGCTGCGCTTGCGAGAACAAAAAAAATGATAGAAAGAAAGAAAAAATTAAAAGAAAAAAATGACGAGAACAAAGTGTGAAAAATTTGACTATAATTTCTCTATCTCGTATCTCGAAGTATAATAATAATTTTATTCGTCGCATGTATACCTACATCACCTGGAGAATAATGTACCTCTTCGTCAAGATCGAGCTTACAGTTGATATTTTTTCCTCATAGACTCGTAATCGTAATGGATATCCGAAAGTTTTGTGGTCTGTTCTTCTTCCTGATCGATAATTATCGGTGGATTTTTATCGTCGTAGGCAAGCCTGGCTTGGTTGTACATCAGCTCTTTAGAATCACGGGGGTTCTCTGCACGGTACGGGTAACGATATGGAACAGGTGTAAAAGGCGCTTCTACTAGCCCGAAATTATCGATATTTTTGGAGGTTGAATTTCGCCTGGTTTTTCGAAGATTGTCGTAATCCTTGACGATCAAATAACCGAGGATAAATCCTCCCAGAAATACCTAAAAATGAAAAATCCAAAGCTATTATCGTACAATATTAAGTCTGAGATTCGCTGTCTGATAACGTAACACCCATTTCGTCTTTGAAGATCGTTTCGAGGTCCTAATAGCCGAGAACAAGTCATTTGCTACTTGGGACTTGCCACGGTTTGAGAGAAAATTTTATAATTGCTTGTCGAGTTCAGTGGGCACCTGTCACCAACGTCGGAACGAATCAAAGGCAAAGAGCCAATTTCAGATCGCATTTAATTACAGTACCAAGTACCTATCCTCTTAGGTAATATAGTTACCTTTAAAGTACGGTCTAGAATGGACGAGGGGTAGGTACAGGTTTTCAGGTAAACGTTCAAAGCGCGGTTTATTCGATTCCGATAGACGAGGAGTAACGGGATTTAATTAAATCCAAACATTTTATCGGACCATATAAAACACCGCTTTTGAACATAATTGAACAAATTTTATTTTACTTTTATACCGACCTTCTGGGGATGTGTAACACAGAAAAAGCTCTCCTTAGGCATGCACATACTTTCGCGTCAGATCACTAGGTTAATAATTTTTTTAAACAAAAATTTAGCCGGCCAGAAAGAAAATTTTATTCCAAAATTTGTCTAACTATTCAAAAAAAAAATCGTAGATAAGAATTTTATTTTTTTATTACAGTTACAATAATTTTTATACAATTTAAAGAATTTTTATAACCAAAATTGGTCCGTCGACCGATAAATTTTGAAACGAAACAAAAATTTAAAAAATTGATCACGCCATTACGGAGTTCAGATTTTTTCTTAATCTTTCAACGGATTATCGGTTTTGTGGATAATTATTGATTATGAAGGGTAAGAAGAATGTCAAGAAACGTATAGTCATTAATAAACTGTCTTTTAAACTCTGGTACGAAGGTAACAACTTAATTTGTTGTCGTTAGCGAGCGTTATTATAATTAATTATAATACATGTCTCTATTTCTGGATTCCCATTAGCGTCGAAGATTGGTGCGACCACTTCTCTCGGTCTGGCTATTACCGTTGTCTCTCGAGTTAACGAAGTACCTCATCCTCCCCCGGTGCCTTCTCTGTAATTTATTAAAAGAGTTTCGAAAGCCGGTCTCAAAGTAGCGATAGGTCCTCCTCCTCTTCCTTCTTCTGTTCTTCCCGGTACCTACCTACCTATCCTACCTACCTCTACTCTGAAAACCCTCTATACACCTCCTCCTTTTTCTACCCTTAGGCGAACAGGTGCGGGGTGAGAGAACGGCGGGCCAGAAACAACGCCGTTTGCCACCAAGAACAATTTTATGCAATTTAGTCGCGGTTCATTTAAATGTTATCAGAAGGATGGGGCTGGAGGGTTGGCTTTCGGGGTTGGTGAAAAGAACTGGTAAGGGTATATATACGAGAGGGTTGAAAGTATAAAGAGAATGAGAAAGCGTCGCGAATTGGAAGGACTCACCGTCCGTGGTGAAGAGAACAAAGAAGGGTTTGGAAAGGCAGAGAAACGGATGTAGAGGGTAGATAGGTTACTCCACCACGAGTAAAAACGGAGTTAATTTTGTCGGGTCGTAATATAATCAATCCCGAAAAATCTGTGATTCAACAATTTTTTTTTTTTTTTTCTTCTGTTTTTTTTACTGGTTTTCACTGACTCGATCAAATAATATTTCCAGTTAAATTTCTCCTCAGCAATAACTTGTTCCCTCGTTATATCAAACCACTGGTCCACGTCATACATACAACTCGATTGATATTACGAATTTCGTAAACAGTGCTTGATTTTTAGCCCCGACTAATTGGCCCGTACCACTTCAAACGTTGTTCATTTTACCGAAAGCTTTCTCGAGTACTTGAGGCAGAAGTATTCCTCCTTGATGTTTAAGGAAACGATAATTATTATACCCGCCGTATATGATGTAGCGGAAATAAAAGCACGAATACAAACAAGACATTTTTCAGTCATTATAGAAAAAAAAAAATCGCGAAAAGGAAAGGATTACAAAATTTATGATCGTCTTGATTTATTATCTAAATTTTGGTTTCTTTTTCTTTTTTTTCTTTGTTTTATTTTATATACAGTTTATGTATTATCGTTATTACAGTATATATGTATAATAGATACGGATACGTTTACCCAATTTTTTGGGTTTACAAAACGGTGTACCGGTATAGTACCTTTGCAGCCTTAAAAAAATTAACGTTATACACTACAGATATAATATATATATATTAATTTATACATAGGTATAATTATATTATGCGTTAGGTATAGGTTATAATATACATTGTATATATATTTACACGTTTAATAAAATAAGATTTTTTTTTCTTTTTTTTCATCATATATTATCTTTGGTAAAAAATATCTCGAGCGATAGATATTATAATAATGCGATATTTGAATGACAATTGACAAAATTGGCAATATACATATAACCGCGTATTATATAGGATGTGGTTTGTAAAAAATTGGTTAAAATTTTTCCCGTTCGTTAATTATCATTATCATTATTATTATTATTATTATTTATAATACTTTATTATCGATTTTTTTTCTCTTCAAATTTTGGAAATATACCGTTTATCGATTATAGGAATGAAAATCCTAGGAACTAGAATCGTGGTAAGATTTATTATGCGACACGTCAAACCCAGTCGCCGAAGGTGTGCTGGTATCTTCATCCCTGGTATTAGATTCATTCTGGTTGTCCCCTATTTCGTTATACCTTATAGGGTAGGTAAGTTGATTCCCTTTGTCCCAAGTGAACAACTCCTAAAACGATGTAAAACAGAGAGAAGAAAAAAAAAAAGAAAAAAAAAAGGAAGTAAAGAAGTGAAAGTAAGTCTCGTCGAGCAGGTTAATAATGCGTTAAAAGAAAACGAAAAAAAAAGGATAACGAGTAAACGAACGAACAAACAAGCGAACAAAAAATAAATAAGAATTCGAATCAAACATTAATCCCGAGAAAAATCGACTTGAAAGAAAACTTGGCAAAATACATATAAAAGCCGGAAAGAAAAGGTTTCGTTACCTTATTTTTGTGGTTGTAACCAATCATCGTTGTCTTCCTGAACGGATTTGAAAAGGAGAGACTCACTTCCTGGGTTATATTTTTGTAGAGGTCAATAGCCAGGCTAAGATGAACGAAAAATCGATTACCTGAGAGCTTTGGGGGTGAAAAAAAAAAAAAAAAAAAAAACTGAAGAAAAGGGAAACTCTCCCTTAAACATTACCGTATTTTAGTTGTTCTATCGGCTACACTGTCCACCGCGTAAAGAACCCCGCAGACTATAAACATCTCGCCGAATCTGTGATGATTTAGACTTATATTCCAGGCGTGTTGCGGGGTCATACTCATCGCGTCTACTTTCATGACTAGGGTGTTGTTAGTCGACTGGGATGAATAGATTACCCACAAACCTGTATAAAAAGAGTTTTTCTAAAGGATTTATAGATTTATCCCAATTTCGGTTACATCGTTATAAGCTAGATACTCCCGAAACGATCTAAATGTACGGCTTAACTTAATACCCGTACGGTTTATAAAGTCTTGGAAAACTTTTTCAACCAGAAGTTTGTTAATTAAGTGATTTTCGCCGTATAGTATTTAAGCGACAAGTAGGTAGATAGGTGGGTAAAGGTATATACTATATAGGTACACCGTCTGTGTTTGTCGGGATCGTCAGATGCAGGTAAATTAGTTTTGTTTGACGACCGAAAGACGAAGGAGTAAATTTGACTGGGCTCTAACCTGACTAGGATCTAAAATTACCGGTATAAATTGGAGAAAAGGGAAAATTGCATCTCCGCGAAATATCGATGTATTCTCTTTGATATCTGACTCACCATTATCGTCTACGTTGAAATCTACCAAATTGAAGTTATGTTTCGGAGTGTAAAGGTAGTTTGTACTGCCGTGCTCCAGCCCAGGAAGTGCCAATTCCTTGGTACTATTTCGTCCCGGAAATGGAGAGACTAGATCATACCGTATGATGGTGGAACGCCCTTCCGGATTGTAGAAGAACGAGCCATTGTAAACGACGTGTCCATTGCCCTGAGGGTTCAGTTTAAAGACTATTTAAAAAAAATCCCAGATTTATCGGTTCCCTAAGTATACGAAGGTATACACACGCAACCAACGTCGCAAACAAACTTCTAACCATCGTATATATTTGCACATAATTTACGGGCTTATTAATTCCCGTTTGAATTAATATCAAAGCCAAAACGACGGGGGCTTTAACCATTTCCAAGTTACTCTGTGAACCCAACGAACCAAACCGATATCAACTTGTGCGTTAAATTCAGCTGCTAGTCGGGAACACCCTAACAGTTCCATGAGACGTGTCAAAGATTGGGTTTTGGAAGTCTTGAATTTAACGGGAGATAATTTTTCCGTCAATTCGTAAAAATTTTCGGCTTATATTTGAATTTAAGCAAACAATAAAAAATGGTGTGAAAAATTTTGACGAGTTTATGTGTAAAATATGTCTCACGTATAGCTGCGGGTGAAAAACGCGTGGCAATAAGAAGGTCGCTGAGTTTCTATACGCGGGAAGTGTATTTAAATATATGTTAAGTTAATTTTGAAACTGCCATTCCGGAATATGCGGATTAAACTATTGTGCTTCCCACTTTACGGATTACGATGATGGTTCGTGGCTTTAAAGCTCGGATGTAGGGAGACCGTAAGACTGTAGATTAGCGAGGGACTAGGAGGAGAATTCTCTGGCAGCGGTGCGGTCGCGTCATTGAAACATTCATGAAACGAATTTTCCTCAACCTTTACATATACTTTTTTCTTACCTGGAGAATCGAGAAGCTCAAGGGAGCCGAAGAATACGAAAAAATAGAAAAGAAACACACACAAACGTAAAACAAGGGAAAAGAAACGGAGAAAATTCTACTCCTGCTCCACAGTCGACGGAATTTTTCTATTTCCATTACACCGAGATGCATGAACAGAAAAATTGACAAAAAAAAAGAAAACGATATACGAAAATACTTTGAAGCGTTAAAACTTGCCTTGAACGCATGAGGAAGCTTTATCTCACGCGCACGTATGTCTCTCCTGAATGTAGTTTTGTTGTCATACTCGAAGAGCTTTCCTTTTTCTTCGCTTTTGGTTACCCATAATTTTTCAGCAATAATATCAGACTTCGGCGACGAATCCCTCATCCAGCATCCATAACTGTCTTCCGTGTATCTGTTATAGACCGGCTTGCCAACAGCGTAAAGTAAGCAGTCTGTAATGAAAAAGAAAATTGCAACAGTTTACTAAACTTTTTTTCCTTCCTACTTCTGTCCCTGAAAGTATTAAAGTAACTTCAAAGAACGACAAAACTTGTTCTCTTCAATGGCTACAACAAGAGGTCGACAACTTCGTTCAGCTCATTTTCCTTTCATTTCATTTCAAATCCTTTGACGAGAATTTTACCTCCTCGTCAATGCAGAGGACACAAAGAAAACACCAGCGTACAATAGTGGTCGCCTTCAATTCAAATTACTAAGACGTGTAGGTACAGCTCTTCTACCCGGTGCATAAAACGCTTTTTCAAATTATTTTACTCACCGAGTAATCTTGGCGGGAAATAAGTGTACTTAATTTCAGGTGATATAGGTCGTATATCCAGTCGACCAGCGGTGTCATAGAATGAGGATGAACATTTTTGACAAGTATCACACTCCGGTGGAGCCGGGCATAGGTCATCGATGGCTTTTTTATCGGGTGGTCTTTCGCCGTATACGACAATTTGCTGTGGGTCACGACGTCCGGCGGGGGGTCCTTTATTCAATTCTGATAAACCAAAGAAAACAAAAAAAAATAGGAAAAAAAACAACTGTAGTAAATTATTGAAAAACGATCATAAAGTGAATGGAAAATTGTTTACTGATGGTATAAGACGGTCTCCTTTAACCTCGGGATCGATTTCTCTTTAAGAGAACTGAGAACGGATCCAAACGGCTCCCCCTGTTCTCCGAGAAACCAAACCGTTAGTAACGGACCCGTTAATTAATTGCCAGCTATCATTACGCGAGAATTATGATTATCATTTAGATTCATATTCCTTGTTGCTGCAATGAAGGGGTTGGTTCGTTCGTTCCTTCGTTCGTTCATTTGCTCGTTCTCTCACCAGTTACACAGCATGAATATTACCTACCGTCTTTCCAGCTTCAATTTAAATTAACCATACGAAACGGGACAAATCATCTTTAATCAGGATTTCAGACGCGTAGCCAATTACAGAAAATCATAGATCACGTAAATCGATTAATGAACGATCTAGTCTATGTGACATACGTACCGTAAACGGTAAAAACACCCCGGGTAATGCCAATCTCGTTTTTGCATATACATTGATAGAGGGTGTAGTCCGAGTTGGTTATCCTGGTCAAGTTGAGCTGCATTTTTCCCTGGGAATTTGGTATACGGGTCAATTAGACGCCTTATAGTTTTCCAGAATTGGAACCAGGGACAGAAGTTGATATATGGCTAAGACTCGCATACAAAAACTAATATTTGTACCTTGTACCCGCCTTTTTCTTCGACAAACCCAATCCGGTACTTATCCGAATTCTCTAGGAGACGACCGTCGTCACGTTCCCAGGACGTGACGGCCTCGGGAAAGGCCTCGATCTCACATTCTAGTACTGCAGTTCCCCCCAACTTAACACCGACCATTTGACTCCGTATTCGGATTAGAGGTGGAACTGCAATCGTTATAATAAATCATAGGCGTTTTCATGAAGAAAATTAACACTCTAATATCGGTCGGGGTTTAAAGCATAAGGTGGATTTTTCAGTTGAGAGGATTAAAAGATCAGTGTCGTAATTGCACAAGATACTATAGATTATCGGCCCTTTATTTTATCTGCGGTAATAGACGATACGAATAATCCGCTTCCACGATTATCTATAATCTTGTTCTAGATCGGATGAGCGGATCTAGCATTAGAATATTCATGCATGTACCCCGATTTCAGGCAAAGGTAGGTAGCATATACCTGTCTACGACATAAAGAGATAATCGACACATATCGTACCATTCACTCTTCAAACTACATCCATAGCTACAGCTATATTGCATAGCGGGTATGTAACCTCGTTCAAAATATGCTTTACAATACCGTCAAAAGACTATTTCGGTCGGTTGACGAGCTCAAATCGTTGGCCCATGCTCATACTAACTGTATTCATACCATTCATTCGTATGTGAATGAAAGGGTTGACACAGGTTGGATCAGAGGTGAAAAAAAAAACGGATAAATTCTGGAGGCATCGTTAATCTGTTTTCGATTTTTTTTTTTTCTTCTTGTTCATAGGGAGAGATTATTTGTGAAAAATAATCCGATCGTTCATTTCGATGTTAAAAAAGTTTGAGATTGAAATGGCAAAAGTTTATTTCGGGTATAAATGTGAGAACTGGTTTGATAAACTGGAGAATAAGGAAATTGAGAATTGATGAAGATCCAGTCTCGTTGGCAAATCTTGTCCTCGGTAACATATTTTATACGGTATATACCGCGCCGTCTGCTCGGATGGAATCAATAAGCTAATTTTACAAGTTTCCAGAATTTCCGTTCGGAAATGTCGGGGTCTACCACCAAGCCGAGTGTCTCTAAGGTTCGAAATTATACTCTAAGAATGTCACTACGGATAGAACTTCGTCTGTACTTTGAAATGTCGATTTAGATTCGATTGTCGGGATCGATTTTCACCCGATAATAATAAAATTACCGCACTACAGTCTCCCTAAAGGATATATACATTCGCACAAAAAGTCATCCAACCAGATATCTCATGCATTATATAACTTACAATGAACTTCAAGCTTGAAGGTCTGGGTGGCTTTTGGTGGGATTCCGTTATCGGCAGTGCAGACGTATTCTCCCATATGGACTCGGTTCACTTGGGTAATATTCAGCGTATGATCTTTGACCGCATTCACTGTAAAATAAATATTTTCCCAAAAAAAAATCGAAAAAAATGGTCATTTCAATAAGCTTTTGAAATATTCTCGCTAAGTTCTCCTCATAGATAAGTTTTCGGTGGTTTGAGATACCCCTTCGATCCACAGCAGCTGACTTTCATCTAAAGTCCAAAGTGCCGTAAATTTTCCTCTCGTTATACTCTCTTGAAGAAAAAATAAATTCCAAACGCGTTGTAGAATCGGAGAACTGTGCGGTAAGTGAGGTTCGTTTAATTTAGAAACTCTCGTGGCTCCTGATATGTGAGCCCTTCCAAATCCAGCATGATACTGGATGGTTGTTCAAGAACTTACTTCCAAGATCCTAGCTAGTGCGTTACGCGTTACGTTATGTATAGTTTACCGAATAGCGAACTAAACTACGACTATCTCAAGGCATATCTTTATCTCCCTATCTTGCTCCCTTCAGAAGTCATCACCGAGGCCTATTCGAGCCCTGGTTTTGTCTGGTTAACTCCGTAGGATTTAGTCTACAGACCATTAACTCCGACACAGTATCAGTCATAATTCAGGAAGCAGATTTACCCGAACTGGCCTGCTTCCTACGCGCCATTAAACGTTTTATAGCATGAAGAGCATGTGTCATTATATGGTAGGTGGGCCAAAATATAGATTAAAGGAGTACACAAAGAGTGACGATTCGGTTTATTACCCTCTTTCCCCCTTTCTTACTCCCCTTTATTAAAGCCTTTCATCGCACCTTCGAGATCACTGCTCGAGGGATTAACAGCGATGAAGCAAAAGGACCAAACCAACGAAGAGATAATACGTATATATAAAATAGATAAAACTTACGGTTCCACGAGCCCAACTCTATCGCAGAATTGTCTACCCTTGACCACTGTATGGTGGGTTGGGGTGTCCCGCTCGCTGCACATCTCATTCGAACATGTGCACCCTCTGAAACTGGAATTACCTGGTCGACAGGACCAGCCCCTGAAACATATGAGATAAAAAGGGATGGAGAGACGTTGGGAGTTTTTTAATCCTGTTTTTTTTTTTTTTTTCTTTCTTTTTTTACTGCCTTTCCCGGAAATTGACAATTATTTTGCCGATTAGCTGGCGCTATATCGTCAGACTTTTAATTAACTCATATATACCAGTCTTGATGCATGAGGTGTTTCTCTGCTGCAGACGAAGCTTTATGGTATTATTAATTATTCAGAACTATACGAAAACGACAGTGATGTGCTTCATGCTCAGCCAACAAGTTCGAAAGCCCACCCTTATGCAGTCGCGGTTTACTAACTAAGCATCGTATTTCACAATCAGTCAAACTTTAAGCTTTGAATATTGTTTAGAATTTATATGGATGAGTTTATATCTGGTAAGAATGTGCCCATTTGAAACTAAGTTTTCAAGCGAGAATATCGTTTGTAATTAATGTCTGAATATATAAATCGAGTAATTGATAATTTATTAGGTTTGAAATTGGTACTGAAAGTATTTATACCTGTACCTACGAGGTTGTAAAATATGTGCGGAAAATTTAACGGGTTCAGGGGGGTGTTAAACGAGGCAAGTTTGAGGAATGAACTTCGTATGAATTTCAAATATTATTACGAACCGGAAAGTGAGAAAAGGCAGACCCCCCAAGACTGCGGAAGTATGGAGGGTGGAAACGAATGGAATTCAATTAAAATGAACCTGAAGAGTGAAAATTGAATAGGCTTAAACCGAATAGATATCAAAACTTCACTGCGATGTTAAGTCTCCTTTGTTTCGGACTTCATTTACTATCATTTGCGCGAAATAAAATATTGGGGAAGATTTGAATTTACGAATTTTGAAAGTTCGATTATACGAAACTAAAAATTCATTTCAGACGATTTCGAATTTTTTAAAAACGTCACGATTCGGGATGATGAAATTCGAAGAGATCGGAATGCAGACAGCTAAAAACTCCGAAAGTCAATAGAATTCGCAAATTTTATGGAAGAACACGACCCTCCGTGCGTAAATTTCAAGTTTTAAAGTTTTAGCCTTTCGGATGTCTTTAGCTTTAGGAATTTTGAACCTCCGGTGTTTTTCGGTTTGAAGTTTTTTGAATCGACAATGCAAACTTCCGGGGAAACACCTTTCCCAAAAGTCTGAGAGTCAGGAGAATTGAAATTCAAAAATTTTCGCCACTTTTTACAATTCAAAGTTACACTAATAAAATGTATATATAAACCGAAGACGCGTGGCTCAATTTTCAGGCATATCGACTCTGTCGGATGATATCATTTTCCCCCTGATTTGAAGCGAAAGAATAAAAATGCACCCCATCGTACTGGCACGTGACACGCACCGAAAAAGCTCTACGTCTCGCACTTATAATATTGATTATCGTTACAACTTCATGGAACGTGACTTCGTGTTGTAATCCGTTCTCGCAAAACAGAGTTGGGGACTTGGTTAGTTAGCGTTGACTTCGAAATTATTCGTTTCACAGGTTTTCAACCCGGTTTAAGTATTACGAAGCTAATTCTACCCGCTCGAAAATCAAATCAAGCCATTAGCCGGCAAGAGAAATGCAGAATCTGCTACAATTAATGTCAATCGCAAATCCGAATCGTGTTTCACACAAGAATGAATAAAATTTATATAAAATTTCATTTCGTTTTTGTTTTTTTTTTGGTAATAATTAATCGGGGGTGAAAATCGCAGATTAAAGTAATAATTTGAATAATTGACGGTATTTTACTCGATAGAATTTGGTCCGAGGTTGTTGAAAAATTGTCTGATCAAACGAAGCATTACTGGCTCAAGTATTGGCCACGGTTTAAACTTGCAAAAGTCATTTTTAAATGATGAAATTCCATTTGACAACTTATCTCGACGTCAGCGTATTTCAAATTTTCAACTTAACGTCAACTGAAAGGCTAAAGGCGAGCACGAGAGACCCCTGACAATTTGGACGGACTGAATTTAGAACTAATCGATGTGAACGCCGTTTCTTGAAATCCAGTCCCTCGAGGACTGGCCTTCTATACCATATATTAGCTTCTTCGACAGCTGATGTATTATATAGGTATACCCACGTCTACCGAGGATATATAACATGGAAGTTACACTCGAAATACAGTTCGATTCATAACTAATTTTCAGATATTAATTGCCCAGGCTTTAGCTGACAATAAAAAAAAAAAAAAAAAAAATTGAAGACATTGCGCTCTCCCAATTTACACGTTTTAACGTAATGAACAGCGAAGTGCTTGACATGAATGGCAAAATAACTCGTTGCACAAATCGCACGAAAGCTCGTTCAGAATGTAATTAAACTATGGGAACTCGCTAATGGCTCGTGAGCTTTGACATATAGTTGAGACTGAATATTGTAACGTTCCTTGTTGCCGTAATTTTACTTCAAGTATCGCGAAGGCGAATTTTTTCACAATCGTACGTATATACGTATGCATACGTATTCCGAGCTTGGGAAACCTATTAAAAAAAATCTCTTTTCGTGATGCAAACGGGAACGTGATACGAATGGATGTAGAAAAAATTGTACGTAGGTATAATCGGTCCTCGAAGCGAGACTGGTGTAATCACATTACAAAACCATTTTCATGGAGTGGAATGTTTCAGCGATACTACTACCCTTATTCGAGGATTTTTTTTTTTCTTTTTTCTCTCCTCTGTTAGGTACAGGCAGAAAATGCACGAGGGTGTATTAAATTGGACATTGAAAAGCCAGAAAAATTTTTACCAGCGATCCATTACACGTAATGAAAAATTTTTAAATCGAGTTCAAATTATCCTCGCGATTAAAGCTTTTAGTAAAAAAATTTTTTGAGGGGAAAAAACTTCAAATACACGAAGATTCTTCTTTTTTTTTTTTTTTACTCTTATTCTTATATACGTAAGAAATTTTCTTCACTCCATTCCGCACTTTCGTGAAAAGTTTCTCTTCACCCCGGGATGTTCACTGGCCTGAATATCTGATCGACTGATTTTGTATTCAAAATCAATTGGTACTCCGGAGATATAAAACTTTTGATTTCTTTCGAGCAAAAATGGGGAAATATTTATCCCCATCTCGCCTCTACCCTACACGTGTATATATGTATGTACAAACATACCTACGCCCCCTCCTAAGGTATTGACACACTTGGATAAATATACGTCTAGACTAGGGAGCATTTTTCAACGTCTAAAATATGTGCAAAATGATAAATCCGATTATGATAAAAATGAATTTTAAAATCGAATGGGACTCCATCAATTGGCCAGAAATCTGACGATATTGATTTAAGGAATTATTAATCAGTAAAAGGTATTCAAAAAATCGTTAAATCGTCCATATAATAGGGAATCGAAGTGGCATTAGGTATGTAACATACAAATTCAATAACGGAATTACCAATGCAAAGTAAAGCGATGAAGAAGTATCTTATACCCCCGTTTCGTTTGGTAAGAGTAAAAGCGTATCTGTAAAAGGGTTGAATAAGGGTGGATTTTCGAGTAGGAGTGGCTCTATTCGTAGGTATTCCACGTTTGTCGTAAAAACAGTACCGAAGGTACATACGTATACGGTAGAAACTGTAGAGGCGATTTTGAAATAGAACAAATTTCCATTCTGATTCGATAAAGAGAGAGACTTTATCCTACGTTGAATCCTCGCCCTGTAGGATACCGTTTATCCTTAAGTGGCGTGAAATAGGCCCTGCAGAGTCTGAGTCGTCAGCTGTGTCCTCCTAAGATTGTATTTTTATTATCCCTACGGGGCGTATCTCGTCAAAATACAAAACCCCGTCCTTAAACCTGCCACTTTATATCCTCCGGCACGTACCATAAAGTAATTAGACATTTTATTAATTAATATTACACAGACTTTCTCGTTCCCGAGTCTAAACGAACCATATTGAACCTCTTCGCCATTATAAATCCGCAGATTTTCAATTCAGCCACTTATCTATCCTCAGATTCAAAAAAAAAAAAAAAAAAAAAAGAAAAAAAGAAGAGAAAAAGTACTTTTCAATTCTTTAGAACTGCTTCAATTCAGTTAAACGTAACGTTGAGTACCCACTGCAGACGAGCTCATCTAACTTTCACAAAGGGATGCTCTGTGAGGGTCAGCCATTGAAATCTCACTTCTTCTTTTTTTTCTTTTATCAAATGTTGAAAATCTATAGAGCTCTGAGAGTCTTCCAGGTGTTTCGTAAAGTAAACTTAATAAAAAAATTGATAAATATCTCGACTTTGAATTATACTCACGTAAAATTGAAGGCGGTATAAGAAGCTGGCTGCTGACCGAACCGTCAGCCAATTTTACTTGGTAAGCAGTAACCCCTGGCGAACCATCCGTTCCATTGACACCCGGCCTTCCCTTTGGTCCTCGGGTTCCAGAAGGTCCTGTTATTAAATTTTCAACCGTTATGAAAATTATTTAAGATAATTAATTCCCTGTTCAAATTTTTGGCTCAAAAATTTCAAGCCTTATGTAGATGTGGTTCGAGGAACCGTTCTACATGTATAAACCGTACCTATCATGTATACCTTTCAAGTAATATCATAGTTGAAAGGTCGTTACCATCCAATTATCTCGCGTTTAATGAGCCAAGGATATCGTATAGAGGTAACCTTGTGTTACTGAGATCCCAAAATTTCAGCCTTATTAGAGATTTGTAATCGAAGCTAAATTGATATTAAAGCTGCCGTAGCTTTGGTAGGACAGAATTTTGCTCCGGGATTAACCGGATTAACCTCGCTGAATTATTTTACTATATTGTTATAGCGGATTTCACTCGATTGCACGGAAGAGAAACAAGAAAGGAAAATTAACTAAAAAAGATAAAAAGATTGGAAAAACAGAGTACGAAGTCTGTTCGCGAATCTGGAACTGCAACCGCATATATTCGTTTGGAAGAAAGAAATGCAGTTCGATTTTCAGGATAGAAAATAACTGGTAAAAATCCTTCTTGCCATCGGTTTCTCGGTACATATGTATAGACCAGCCTATGTAGCTCGTATATTAAATATATATCTCTTACTGCAGCGTCGTTCATTTTTCGAAAATGGCATCGGGAGGTGTATTAGATCATATAAGCTGTAGATATAGACTTTTCTATAGATATATCGTGGGAGGATTTATAACGTATAAAAAAAAGTGAATAAACCCGAAGCCGGCGCCTTGCGTCACAAAATTTAACTGGAATTTCAACCCCCTAATCTTTTAGCTGTGCGGGACCGCATATAAGCTGTGTACAAAAAAAAAAGGTAATATTGCTTTTGGGTATAAGAAGAAAAAAATAAATACCAACAAAAAAATCCACATGCGTGTGGTTGGATAATATAAAAACTAATCTACAAGCAATACGATAATAATTTATCGATATAGTTTCTTCACCCCAATTTTAACCTTCGCCCTAAAAAAAACTTTCGATAAAAAAAATTTGTAAAAGTGTTTTATAAAAGTTGGAAAATCAGGGGAAAGCTATAAAAAAAAAAAGAAAAAAGAAACAAGAAGGAAAGGTTGACTGATTTCTTACCCCGCGGTCCTGGAGGTCCTACGGGACCCGGAGGTCCTTGAAGTCCTGGTCTTCCTGAAAAATAAAAACAAGTTATTATTTTTTCACGATCGATTTATTCCGTCCGCTGAAAGTCGATGAAATGTTTTAGCAGTCTGGAGTAAAGGTAGTCGAAGCTCTTCCTTAATTGAGTAATTATTTAAACCAAAATTCGTTGTACCATGAGGTTGTAGTTTGTGAGGCGTGCTGACCTGATTGCAGCGGGTATTACACTGGCAGATTATCGCCTGTACCTATACATACCCTACAGGCTAAGTGCGCGGGTATGGGAAAGTAATTACGAAACAACAACGCAATGCTTCTCGCTGCTTTTGGTCGGACACTGAACACACGTATGTACAGTACGTACGTACGTAGGGTAGATAGGTAAAATTTACTTCCTGGTTCCACTGCCACCGGTATGACCCACAAAATGAATATCCATTGTCTCCTATGATTAAGTGCACAAGCAGAATGAACTTCCCACACTCATCTATGACGCTGCAGTATAACACGCAGACATAAGAAATGATTGAAATTAATTTTGTCTAAAAATTTAGTAGAGGTTTTGGTTCTTCTATATATTTTTTTTTTTTTTTGTCTTTTGCCTAGCACTGTAATTTGGATTTCTTCCCGTTTCATTTTTCTTTTGAAATTCGAAGATCCATTGACCCCTGCATAGGCTTTGGGTGAAATACGATAGCTGATATACCTAGACGGTGAATTCCGACCCGTGTAATATTTTCCAAGGATTTTCTTTTTTTTTTTTCTCTCTCTTCGAATTCAATATGTTTCGAAGATTTTTTTCCACCGGCATATTCGGTTTGGAATAAAACACACGCTTTTCTGAAATAATGTAGAAACGAAAGAAAAAAAAACCATACAGGAAATAACGATAATAATAATAATAACAACAAATTAAGGTTTTTTTTCTTTGACGAGGAATTTAATTCTTTCGAGCAAATTCCTTACCGGGTTATACCTGCAGCTATATGGGTACCTCTCGGACTATAAAGGATTTCAAACTCTGTAATTGCTTTGAGAAAAACGGATATTTCGTAAAGCTCTAAAAGCTGGGTTAAGAAAAAAAAAATAAAATAAAAAACAAAGAAAGAAAAACTGTACGACAAACAATTCCCACTTGATTATTCATTGTCTAAAATAAAATATTTCTTGTATATACCAATATACATATATGTACAGTAATAAAAAGTTAAATAAAAAGAGAGATGGAGGGAGGAATGAACTTTATACAAACGTATACATATTTACTTTGGTGAAAATAATTTCACAAATTTTATACAAATTTTTTGAAGGAAATTTAAAATTTTTCGTTTTTTCGATTTTTCTTCTAGTTTGACAAATACAACAAATTTTTCCGATCATCTAAGTACGAAAATTTGCCATTTTTAATGAAAAACTGCGAAAATCAATAATTTTTTTTAATGAAAAATTATGAAAAAAAAAGGTTCCGATTTTCGTAAAAATTCGTAATAATTCGTGGAAGTAGAAATCTTTACCAAGATAAGTACCTGGTTTGGTATAGTTGAATGTGAAATGATTCGATTGTCTTTTATACCGCAGAGTAAGAATGACGGGTCGTGATTGCTCAGCAGAAAATAAATCAGTCGAGTAAAGAGGTATATAGGTATGTATAGGTATATTTTTTTTAGAATATGGCAAGCGATTCGATAAATCGTATTATTGGATGTAGAGAAGAGAGCTGACGCAGATGGAACGAAGAGATATAAGTGAATATCACAAGCCGAGTTATGAATTTCAGATTCTGTGACTCGTGGAAATAAGCCGGGAAAAAAAAAAAGAAACGTATAAAATAAAAAAATTTATTCACCCAGAGGACCGGGACTTAAATAGGTAGGCTATGGCATTTCGGAGTGATATACGTTCGAGGTATATACACACAAATGCCCCTATTTCATTCCCTGTAGCAGAGTGTTTGTGTAGCACACATATACGCAACATCACCGTGTCCAAAGCTTAATGGAAAACGCAAAGTATGAATATCCTAGTTAACCGAAGGATCTCCACGTAGCTTTTTGCATTTACTCAGCTCTCGAGTTCCCGTTGATTTTTCAATTGTCTATACATATAAAAAAAAAAAAAAAAGAAAAGAGAGAGAAAGAAAGAAGTCGGTTCATCTCGTAAATTTTCTAATCGCTCTGGCAACCCTTTCCTTCCCTTTCCCCTTATCCCTTAATTTATTTTCCCGACGATAAAGGACAACGTTTTTATTTTGTATACTCGTTTTTATTAACCAAACTTTTGGCAATATTTCCCGCGTAGGTGTGTAGGTGGATATCAAACTCCTCGGTAAAAATTACGACAACGCGGTTTATTACGTAGGGATAAAAATCCGTTCTAACCCTTTGTCGGACACCTGTTACATATAATCGTATGATTACAACGTACGGAGCTTTGGCTATGCATGTATTAGTTTAAATTCATACGCGGTCGATGTTAGTGTAAACTTTGTAAACCCCCTAGTATATATGTACGTATGTACATACATTACATCCGTAGCTATATAGAGCTATGGGGAGTAGTCTTGACGGGCTTGCAGGCAAAATTAGTTTCAGCGAAACATCTGGCCCACCCGCGATATCGCACCAACATAAGCTATTCCGTACTAGTATGCGTATTATGAATATCATATACACACAGTGGTGACAAGTATAGAACCTTAATCGTAATTTACATGGCACAGGCAGCGAACTAAAACGTTTTACGTTATACAGACCCAGACTTTCCTAAATTAGCTCAAATATCGATCGACAGGGTATATAGCAGAGGTTGAAAAAATAAAAAAAGAGGCTCAAATTGCTTTTCAGGAACAAAAACGACCGTCAAAAATTCATTCGTCTTATCATTTAGAAAGAAGCTTAGCTTTCAGATGGATAAATAAATATTCAAGTGAGTGTGGATCTGATTATTGGCTAAATGTTACTGATCGATCACTGATTTTGTCAGGGGTTTATATTCCGAGTCAGACCACGAACTAGAGGGTTGGTTTGTTTACTATGTTATTTCGTGAGTAACGTCAACCGATACCGAGGATTTGAGGGATCACATGATTCCGTGTTGAAATACAGTAGATCAAAGCGTAAAGGGTTAATGATGTAATATGAACCCGAAACTGGGTGTATACGGAGAAAAAAAAATAATTTATTTACGATATTTCATAGACCCGCGGTATTACCTGAATTCGCGGTTCTTTTATTCTCCGCTAAACGAACTGTACATTTTCAATGTGAAAAATATTCGACGGGTGATTTGTCCCTGTAACCTGTACGTATAGCAAAGCCAGGCAATACTCGACGATCCGTCATTCCGGAAAGAGGCAATTTATCTTTCACTTTCGCTCTCTTTACTATAATCAATTTGATTTTTTTCCGCACTTCTCAACGCTTTCCTCCTCTTTCGTGTTCGTTTTTATTTTACTTTTTCTCTTTTTTTCTTCTTCTTCTGCATTCTAGTTATGAACTAAAACTATACGGGCATTCGAGCAACACGTCAGCACATTTCGGAGACAGAAATATCTGCGAAAAATATCATATTTGCTGACACAGATGAACGGGGGACTTTCATACCTTCTTAGAGAATCGAAGAAACACATTTTGAACCTTGTTCAAAATTTTATAAGAATAAATTCTAGTATTCGAACCACTCGACTAACGATTGCGAATTTTACGCTTAAATGAACCGTCAAAAGTTGTATAGAATTTTGCCGATCGATTTGCGGTCAAGCTTTTCACGGATGAGAACTAGAAAGCACTGATTTGAATGAATAGAGATTGGAGTGCGCCTAGACAGGTAATATAAAAGAGAAGACGATTCATATCCTTCCATCAGACCTAATCGTGCGTTTCCAATTCACGATCGCCGTTTAGTATACGAAATGGTAATTAAGATCGTAATGTTCGGAGAACTTTGATTCCGTTACCAGCTGATGCCGACAAGCAATAAAATGAATCGACCGGTACCTTGTAGACCTATACACAGGCACGAAATCGAAAACGATATAATAAGAGCCGGTTTTATGCGCGTCGTTATTCCGCAGAAAGTCTAATAGAAACCTGCAGCGTGTACTATAATCGGTGATAGAATCGAGTCAAAGTTCTTGTCGAGGTCACATCTCTGATCTTTGAAGAAGAAAAAAAAAATGATAAGGTAAAACTCACCGTCTGTACCATTCCTCCCAGGTCGACCGGGTATTCCGTTCAAACCTGGAGTCCCATGGATTCCAGCAACCCCGTCGATGCCACTGCGTCCTGGAATACCATCGAGCCCAGGCTCCCCTGGGATTCCATCTCGACCATCAAGCCCACGTGCTCCTACTTCACCCTTGGGACCACGTAATCCTGGAAAACCGGTCAGTCCTGCAGGTCCTACAGGGCCAGGAACTCCGGGAAGACCTGGAAGACCTCTGTCTCCCGGTGTGCCTGGTACTCCAGGAACACCTGGGAGACCGGGAGGACAGTAATCTCTGGAGGATCGACAGAAGCCTTCAATGGCGTCGTACTGTAAGAAAAAATAAAAATTTTGCTATTAATTTAATTAATTCATTAATTAAGAGAGTGGGTTAAGAATGGTCAGGGGTTTTGATTGATGTTAAAATAAACGGCTGGGGTTTGATTCGGCTGAGGGTAGGGAGGCTGAAGGATTAACGTATTTGGTGGAAGATTTTAATCTACGGGTTCCAGACCCCGAAGCCGAGATATAATTTTTCTCATTCTAATTTTTGATTTAGATTGGTTAACGGAGGAATTTATTAAAAGACAAAACTCGGTAATGAATTATTAATTAAAACAAGATTAAACTTTACCTCGGGAACGCGACTGTTTGCGCCCACCCACGTTTTAGATGGCGCTCGTGGTAGCCGGTAGGTTGGTATGGTACAAGTTTTATGGTCTGAGGTTGAATTATGAACGACAAAGCGGATATTATATGCCCTCAGCCTTAGGGCCATTCCTTTAACCTCTGATATTTCTATCTTTGCTAAGATATCTTGTCGCGTGTTTAATACGTATTAAAAATAGGGGTTGATATGTTACGTTTACGTATGGGATTTTTACCCTCAGTTGCGTGCCAATAGCAGCAGCTGCACATTCCCTCAAAAATAAAAAAAAATACGGAATCAATTTTTCTTCTCCTGATTTTGCTTTCATTTTAGTATCACCTGTACGCGATAAATCATTCGCCCCTAGGGAACCAAAAACAAGCCTTTATGCAAAATGTACATATCTACATCAAGCAAAGAAAACGATAAGTATGAAATTGATTTTTTTTAAGATTGAGAACGAATTTTGCCAGATTTTTATTGAGTGAAAAGGTGTTGAACCAGGAGCTTTAACAGATTACTAATAAGAGCTAGTAACTTGTTGCAAATCTGTTTCGCGAGTTGAATAATTAGTATAAAGTTGGGAGAAGCACGAAGGTAGAGGAAAAACGAAAAAAGAACCAAAAAAAAAAAAAGAGGATAAATAAAACAAAAACGATGATAATTAGTGGCTCAATTATACACCACGATTGACCCTGCCGAAGGTATAACCCCGAGGGCTGAGCCCAACTCGTGGACAACTAAATCTCTTTGCAGGTAAAGTGCCCAAGCTCGGCTGCCGAGCCTCGGCCTTGGATGACACCCCGCAGACAGAGATAGGGCGTCATTAGGCGTAATGTTGTTCGGAGCTGAAAGCTTGATGACCTGCTTCCACAGGAAGCTTAAGGATTCTCCCCTAACCACCCTTCCGTTCATTCTGCCTCCACTCTCCCTCACCCTTACACAGAACTCAACGTCGAGACTGAAATCACGCGGTGATCCTGGCCGACCGTCTAGGTCTTCTACCACTTCGCACGTTGAGCGATGATAAATTCAACAAAATCGCGTTATATTTCATATGGAGGATAATTTCTCGCCCAAAACTCGAGCCTGTATCCATTTTTTTTTTTAATTTTATTGCGATTAGTCGTTTTTCGAGAATAGGACCCCTTTCCGGAGAGCTTGAGGCGTACTTTCCATCGAGCACACTGACATATCTTCATCTCTATTCGTTTGAAGAGCTGACTATTAATTTTTTTCAGTTAACGAAGCTACCCCCGAATTGCATTGATGTTTTATATTAAAACCTTCAGGGTTGGATCAGCGACGTTTTAGATTCTCGAAGTACGACTGATCGCAATGATCTGTTTATAAATTGTAATTAGAAAAAAAATTCCTTGAGATTTTTTTAGATTTTGTCGGCTATGTGAAATTAAAAAATTTTTCAAGTAAAGGAGGGGTGAGATTTGTTTTGTCTGCGTGGATGCACGTTGATTAACAAAATGAGGGTAAAAAAAAAAAAATAAAAATAACAATAAAAAGTGAAGAGAAAAAACGCTGCAGTGATTAAGATAATTAGTAAGAAAGACAGGAAAAAAAAAAAAGAAAAAATCTGGTTCAAAATTCTCAATTTAATTTCGAGAAATTCTATATAGGTATTTTAGAAAATTTAATTTTTTTTTTCTTTCATTTTTTCATTTTTTAAGAAAAGAATTACACTTGGTATGAAATATCACGAAGAAAGAATCAACCTTCATGGTATAAATTATTAGACAGTCAGAAGTCATTTGAGAGATATGAAACATTTCTGGGTGTAATTTAATTTCGCCACGAGTCGTAACGGAGTATAAAACGTAACAAGTTTAGCATTTTGGAGTGGCGGGAACAACGCACTCTTCTCCGGACTAAGGATTCATTTATTTACCCTCATTTCTTGAATATCAAAACTTTTCTTTTTCAGTATTCGGCAACGATAACCAACCTTTTTATTTATTTCTTTACATATTTCCTTTACCGGACATTGATCAAACTTCTCGAATTTTTATACCCCTATATAGGTATACATACATTTGTTAATATTTTTCCATCATTTTCCTCAAAATTGATGTCATTTTTATGTAAAGTAGGTACACGTACCGTAGACTGAGAGTGCGATTGATCAACGGGTAAAATATCGATAATTTATTTTTTTTTTGTGAAATCAATGAAAGTCTATAACACGCGGAATATGTTTTTCAAGTAAAATTATGGCATTTCAAGTAAAACGATTGACATTCGTATCCCGGGAAATAAAAAAAAAAAAAACAGCTTGAATATCAGCATGCAGAACCGAAGTATAAGCTGATATTTTGAGAGGTAAACCGTGGTAAAAGAGGAAAAAAAAAAAAAAACGAAGAAAAGAAAAGAAAAGGAAAGCGAAGAAAAAAAATGAGAAAAACCTGGAGTGAGATGAAAATCCCGCAGAATATTTTGTCGGTTCGAAAGATTTTCTGTATGTATGTGTGTGTATAGGTATGGGTATTTGACCGACTTATACCTATATGTATATATACATCAATACACACGATGACGAGGGTTTCGCATAACCGACTTTGCACAAACACCATCTCGATGCCGATAGGATAACCTGCTGCAGGATGGACCGGTCGAATAAAACGATAATTGCAATATGGTGGCCGGGTCCGGGAAGGTCCGACCACCCCGGGACGTCGCCCTGTTATACCCCCAAACAAACGAGGGTTCATCAACATAAACTTAATTGGGTCAACGTACAAGATATACAGATATACATATAAGTGTGGGCTTATAATCAACCGGACGGATTTATTTCCAATTGTGTTTCTCGCGTTTTTGAGTTTTTTTTTTTTTCTTTCCCCTTTTCAGGAGAATAGAAAAACCGGAAGAAATTTTTTCGAAACGATAGAAATCTAATTCATATATAAATTATTGTATTGTATATTACATTTTTTTTTTCTAATTTTTGAGGGAGCCATATTCCCTAATTTTTGAAGAGGGGTCTCACTTTCCCCTATCTTTTTTTTCTTCTCCGCAATTTCACCCTATTATTTAAAAAACGTGGAACTATCCGGTATATAAAATTGAATATCTATTTCTCTGCGGAAACCGAATCACATATACGACAGCGGTGAATGACACGTAATATCCGAGAAAAGTAATTGATACTCAGGGGGGTGAACAGAGAGGGTGAGTTGAGCACCACATGGGCAAAATTTCTTTCTTTTTCGTCCTTTTTTTATTCGTTTTCGTAGATATATAATGAACATGCATATATGTATTTATTTTATTCTTGTATACCAATGCGTGTATATACTACGAAAGGGAACTTGTCCCGTGGCCCAAAATCCGTCCGGATATTAGATATATATACATAACAGCTATACCCAGTTTACCCCATTCACGTTGTTCTAACGTAAGCCTTAACCGCAAACCGCTCAGACCTCTAGTAACCACAATGCGTCACTCTTGACAGTAATGTACGGAAAAATATCCCAACAGCTCTCAAGAAGAAGCGGTTTGTGGTGGGTACGGTAACTACTGGTGGTACTACATACTACCCATACCGTAGGGGTAAGAGAAGAGCGAAATCCTCACCACGGGTTCCCGAAATATGTACGTAAAAGAAAAAGGACTTACAGGAGTTGGAGGATTCCGCTTACCCTCTCAAGACACCCTTGTAGCCGTTGGCTGAACTCGTGAAATATAGGATAACGATTAGCTTGAAATTTAATCAATTTTATACAAAAAAAAGGAAAAAAAAAAGGGAGACAGCCGATGAAGAGCTGGTTTCTCACAAAATTTAATTCTGCGTAACGATCTATTAACTGAATTAACAAAATCGATACATTTTTACAGCTGTTCGACTTCGAGGTAGATTTTCTCTGTATTTCCCTTTTTTTCTTCAGTTTTCACATCGCGAAAGAAAAATCACTGTGTATTTAGCGATGAAAATATGTTCCCCGAAGATTGCAGTAAATCGCAAGACACATTGCCGAATTTTTATGATAAAAATGAACAAAGAAAAAAAAAAAAAAAAAAGGGAAACCGTGGGATGTGGATTTCGCGTTAACACGCACGTAGGCGAAATTCTCACAGGATGGATTTATCGCTCGAAGATATACATACCGTCGAGGGAGGGGGAGAAAGGGGGGTTGATATACTAATCGCTCAGAATAACTAGAAGCAATATTTAAAGCCGATTTAACTCACAGCTCATTACCTGAATCTTGAAAATAAATAATTATCTTGATATTTTTGAAATTCACTTGAGTTTCTTTTTTTTTTTTGCTTTTTTTTTGAAACTTGCTTTAAACGTTACCCCTCGAAATATTTATTGCAAAAGAGAGAGAAAAAATGAAAGTAAAATCCATTTCGAGGGTTCATTACGGATAAAAAAAAAAAACCGTAACCGAAAACACTTGAGTAAAAAAAAAAAAAAAAAAAAGAATGGACCGTTGGGAGTGGTTTGCGTCAATTTATTTCCTTGACTATATAAACATGCGTATATATAGCTATGTATACGTATATGGGTATTATATAGCTCCGCGGTGGTTGGAAGTTAACGGATATACCGATGTTTAACCCCATCGTAAGTACATACACCGTTATACCCCGACTCTACCCTTACGTCAGTTTATTTAAACGCCACGATCATTCATTGAATAATTGATACTGCTACCTGCATACATGTATGTGAATATAATGTATAGGGTAGGCATGTACGTACGTCATGTACATACTTTATACGAGGGAAGAAAAATTATAGCCTTAAAAGTAATTGAACGAAGATATAGATAGAAAAAACACTGGGGGTGCAGGTAATTTGTCCGTACGTTGACGTTTAAGTAATTCGCACGTACAACGCTCCATAGATTGATATCATTTTCTCGCTAAGCGAAGCCAGGGTTGGGGCGTTAGGGTAAAAGGTCGTAGATATACGCGTATAAAACTACCCCCTGCGCTTATACTCTATATAGAGGATAGATCCTATCTACGAACGCGGCGTTGCATGTTAATAAAAATAACACGTAAACGATTTTCTGGATAAGCAATGAGACCGAGTTTAGGTGAAGAAAAATTTACCGAACATATGTGTGCGGGGTATATGGTATATGGTATGGTTTGTTGTATATATACGACTGACCCTAACACCCTGTATCTACCCTTATAGTCGCACGCAACCTGAGCATTCTAACAACCACGTTGCAGATTGTTGTCCCTCAGCGAAATTCTACTACGTGATATGCATATACCATCAAGATAACGCGCTCTCCGCACGTCGTTTTATATATACGTATATATACCGGGCGATTCGCACAAAATCACTCTATACGTTTGTTAAATTTAATCTCGAATTTTCTAAACAGCCGATGGACCGATTCCTTTATCATAAGTTTTTTCGCACTTGGTACATTTATTTCTTTTTTTTTTTTTTGGGAGAGGGGGGGATGCGATTCTGTGAATCTGCGACCGCTGATAAAGACCGTCGAGTTTCCGGCCTCTGCATATGTATAGGAAAATCGAGCCTACTCCAAAGCGAATTAACGTACAGTATAGAGCTAGTAAAGGCGCGCAACGTCGTCAGCGACCTAAATCGTCCCTCGCATTAACTTAGCCATGCTAAGTGACGTTGAGGCTAAGGGTGGTGACTACGAACGAAGGGGTAAACGGCAAACGTTAAATGGTTATATGGTAAATGGTAAATGGTAAATGGCGAATGGTAAATGGTAAATGGTAAATAAGCCCGTGAACCTAGGCGAGGTTATACCATTGAGATATATACGGGTATAGCTGTAAGTTGGTAATTACTAAACCTCGTGTAGATACGCTTTGGCGTTAACGATTCTTACGATAACCAAGGTCATTAACGAGTTATCTCACTGGTTTGCAAAGATTTGGCAAAAAATATGAAGAAAACAGCAACAAAAAAAAAAGAGTTTTTTTCTTACCCCTCCCGATCCCGCGCCTCGTAATAAGATTAAACGAAATCCCCCATGTACAGTTTATTTTTCGTCGTATAGTTGATTCAGTCAAAGTAATTTAAACGCCTGGCAGCTATGTCACGCGTGTTAATTGCGGGTGCAAAATATATGCGGTATAAACACCGTATAAGCCAAAATGTTAAGCCGACGTATTACGCGGGGACAAATTATTATTGTTATTATTATTACCACCGAGAAACTAGGTGGTTTTACAACGAACATACAACAAATATATTCCACCAGCCACCTGTCTCGCCGGTAAGATTTTTGGCGAGTGAATTAAACCCGCTTTTCGTTATAATCAGATTTAGAAAATTGAGGGTGCCAAAAGTCCGGCCAAAATTCTGGTCGTTTCTCAAGTCTTCGGGGTATAAGAGTTGGATTCGGAATCCCGTATCATCCGCATAGTTGAATCTTAACTTTCGATTCAAATCCTCCGATATTAACGAACTCTTTTGATAACTGTTCAGCTTAATTGGGCATTAAAACAATCCACGAAGAAATAAGAAACGATGGAATCGAATAAGTGGCTGTATTTATACATCTTATATATATATAGGTAATATTTCTATATACCTATATACATAGGGTACTTTAGTTTCTGCGTCACTTCACGCACAAACGGAGGAGAATAAGTTAATTGAATGTAACGCGCGAACTCTTCGGAGAACCTGTTATATCCAACGGCAGAAAAGTTTCCCTTTAGTAAATTGGGTGGGATGGAGGGTTGAATCTCGAGGATAGAGGGGTCAAAGATTTTTTTTCTTTTTTTTTTTTTTTTTTTCTATTCCTCAGCCTATAACGCCTTATACTTTGCCGAAGATTCTAACTAAATCGCGATTTTCCCCGTCTTTTAATTCCGTACCTTTTTTATTTTTTCGTTCTATCTAGGAAATCGATTGATTTTTCGATTAGAATCGTCCACTTTTTCCCTCGTTCTCAACATCTTTCTTCCCTTTTATTAACAAGATTGATGATTTTCACTCACCGGAATCCGAGTATCAGCTGTTAACCAGACCCAATCTTGAGGACCGGAAACAGTCGGTGGTGATTCCCCGTTCACCGGTGGTCCCATGGGAGAGGCAGTGGCCTTTTTAATGTCCCTCTGCTGCTGTTGCTGATGTTGTTGCACTTCCTTGTCGTCCCGGATCTGAAATAGGCATACGTATCGAATTGTGAATTATAGAAGATCAAGTTCCGGTCTTTGGATCCATCCTCATTTTTGATATTATTTCTACTACTCTTCTCCTTCTTTTTCTTCTTCTTCTTGTTCAAAGGGAATAAAGTGTCGGTACAGGAAGTTGGAAGGAAGTTACTCGCCTTGAGTCTAACAATCTTGTTCTAGCCCTGGGAATCCGCCTTTGAACTAAGCTCAAAAGCGACCGAACCAAAGAGTATAAATGGAATTTTGAGGCCGGATATCCGGCCCCGAAAACCCAACCGAAAGACACAAACTACCCTGAAATGAGGGTTCGTTGAATTCATTCTCGCCTCAAGTATTTGGAATAAGTTAAATGGGATCAAAATTGATTCCCTCGATTCCAGATTACTCAATTTTTTTTTTTTTTTTTTTTTTTCTATAAGAACAGTTTCTTTAGTCTTTCAATTTTTTTTTAATCACCTTATAGATTTCCGGCACCGCGTTGTCCTCGAGAAGAACGCTGCTTCTCTTTTTCCTGGATAGTTGTTCATCTCCGTAATCAACAACTGTAATCGGCTCCTCGATATCTTCGTAAGAAGCCCGGGAATTCCGCAGGTCAAATTCTACCTTAGCGATGTAGGAATAGAGGAAGGCGAAAGCTCCGATCTGCACAAGGACCTGAGCCACTATAAACCAGGTCAACAACCTTGAGCGTAAACAGGAGGATCCCTTTGTATCGGCGTCACCCATTTCTGGGCCGAAAACACTCCAGCCTCCAGATTTAACGGTGTCCTTAAATCGGCTTAGCGGTCATGTTAAGCCTGGGCAAAGGTGAGGATGGATAACCTACTCGAAAAGGTTCTTAATCCTTGAAACTAGAGTCTGCTGCAGAGACTGATCTCGATCCAGATCAACTATGGCCACAAAAAAAGTACCTTTTACCCAACCAAAAAAAATAAAATAAAAAATTTATAAAACAAACTATACAGGTCTACGTTATTTCGTTGAATATTTTCCCTTTCATGTACATTAAGTTACTTTCGCGGCTTATCATACCGGTATAATTACTTCCCGCTTCAACACGCGTCTCTTTGAACTTTTAGCTTTTGATACCCCGTTCGTCTACTACCGGGGAGAAGCTCGCGCACGATCGCGTCTGCGAGAGAACTGACAATTGCTTGGGTACGGTGCCGGCTAGTAAACCGCGCGCCGCGGCGATTCTACACGATATCAAGATTCTACGCCTGCGCAACTAGAATTTTTATTTTATTTCAGAGCTTTTTATTTTTTATTACCGTGTCGTTTTTCGGATTAGTAATTTTCCGTTCATCGATAGACGATTATAGACAGAGGACAATGAAGAGGAGTCTTATCGCTTCAAATTTGCGAGAAGTACATGTAAAATAAAGCCAAATAAGTGTTTAAAGCTGATTGTGATAGTCTAGACTCCAGGCAAGGCAGTAGCCTCGGTACATTGTCTAGTTTAAATACAATTTTTGCAATTAGGCAAAAATTCATCCGTGTCAAAAGCCGGAATTTTTACCTCGAGCTTAATTGAGGCATGAACAGCTTCCTCTAATTTTTATATTTTATTTTCCACGTTATAATTAGTCGAAAGTTTTGTTTTCCTTCATTTTCTTCTTTTTTTTTTCTCATTTTTTGTCCACGTCGTTCAACCGTTGGAAGTGGATAATGAAATGATATATAAAGCACTTTAAAAATGCGTTTTATAATTTTTTCATGTTTCCTTTTTTTGTTTTTTTTTCTCTTGCTTTCGGGTAAAGGGGGAAAGAGACCGGGCAGAAAACTCGTGGGATCCAACGTGCCACTTAAATCCAATCGTGGACGGTATAACCACTGGCGTTCTCGCGATTTAACACACATACTCACTCACCAGTTTTTTTCGACCAACCTCCCATAGGCATCGGGTGATAAGCTTAGAACTGTACCCATTAATAACTCGATTCATTCCACCGGCTGCCCTGTATCATTTCGAGTGGCCGACATAAAAGGCGATCTGTTCGATCAGGAAATCGAGTTTTAGTGCGTCTGGAGAATCTCTGGCTTCCATCTATCCCTCTCACTCTATATCTTTCCATCTTTTTACCTAATATCTTCTTACTCAGAGAG
The DNA here is from genome assembly GCA_949628255.1 of Macrophya alboannulata. Classification (NCBI taxonomy): domain Eukaryota; kingdom Metazoa; phylum Arthropoda; class Insecta; order Hymenoptera; family Tenthredinidae; genus Macrophya; species Macrophya alboannulata. Next base: position 16,915,788 of record OX451211.1, on the reverse strand, counting down.
TAGCGAATTCCAACGAATTTTTGAACGTCAGATTTACGAGCCACCAGGGTCGACGTATTACCAGAACTATCCGACCTCACTTGACGTCAATGTGCCGACGACTGAAATATCGAGGCATTCACGTGTATGTACTCTACCGATATATATCATATATACGTCGATATATCTATACAGATACCTGAATTCCTGCTGTATATAAATTATTCGATGAAACTGCATATATAGGTGTATATATGTATACCTGCAGAATTTCAGGACGAATGCAATATAACGTTTATCGCCAATATTATCACTTATATGATTCATGGAATTTATACTAGTGATTAATTTTAATTGACAGTTACTGTTTACTCGTAATTATAAATATCGTATTGAAATATAATTCGAACTGTATTTTTTATATTAATTTTTTATGTATACCTATATATGTATTTTTGCACATTTTTTTTCGACGCAATGCAGATCCTCGTTAAATTTTTCATTTTTCATTTTTCTTTCTTTCGTTTTTTTTTCTCTACGTACTCATATATCTTTTAGGTTCTAGATATTTTATCTCCTTTTCTCTTCCCTTGCACGTCCTCCTCAACTGACAATGAACCTTGAATGCTGCAGGATCGATGATATTGATTTATGGCGCAGGATGAGATTTCTTCTATTGTCTGCTACTTAACAGTCTTACAAAGACCCTTCGGGGGAAGAACCTACCCATAACCGACAAAAGGAAAAGAGGATTCAAAAACCGCCCACAATGGAACGAAACAAGTATTAGTTCGACGTACCGTGAATCGGAGGGGGAGGGGGAATCGAGTAACTATAGATTTTCTAATCAAACAAACGGTGTATTTGCTTATTCTTATCCAATTTCATTAATACTTATTTTCAAACAAACTCTAATCACATCCACGTAGTTTAGTCGTAAGAAAGTTATAATCCACCAGATTTCTCAGATGATTTTCGTCTGTTAGATGAATTTTTTTTCCGATAGCAAAAAAAGGGGTTTGAACGATCATAAACCGTGAGTAGCTGTCGCCCTGCAGACGTTCTCGAATTCTCTGAACGTTTTTTGCATTCCTTGAAGAAAAAAAAAGGGTGAAATAAGAAATTGTACGACTATAAGACGTCGAAAAAAAGGAACTTTAAGATACGGTGGGACTTGGAGAAACAAATTCACGTTATATAACGATCAGAGTAAAAAATGACATCAACAATGAATAATGTTTCAAGAGACGTCCGCGCGAGGAAGAGAAGGAAGAGGAACGCCGTGGGATGGGGAGGAAAGATATTAATGATCAAACTCAACCTGCACTGAACTGAACGAATAATTATTAACCTATATAAGGAGACGAATTGCCACTCCATAGAATAACGTAGAATTAATCATATTGAAGTAAAAAGAGAGAAAGAAAAAATTTGTGTGTTCATGAGAAATTCATTACGCCGCAGATTTCAGGGAAACGAACAACTCCCCAAAGTTTTGTCAATGATCTTCATCCCGTGAATACATACGTACCGTACCTACCTCTAAAGACGTCATATCGGGTCAGAGGAACATCGGGATGAGACATTCGCTAAGATCTACCATCTCTAATGACGCCTCCACCTCAACCTCTGACGCTCTACTACTTCTGTAATGTAAGGGCTGTTGGTGGCGACAGACTTGAATAGAACTTCCCCCGGTATAACGCCGAGGAAATCTGTCTGCCTAGACCGTTGGAATTCCCAAAGGATTTAGAGGACGGTGGTGCTAAGCATTTCTGAGCTGCTTTCTGATGAGTTTACATCGACTCCTTCAACATCCCCTGGCTGTTTCATGTCATAAATGACATTCGACACCATCTGCAGTACAACAGAGTAAATATAGATCTGCGCCATTTTTTTTTTTTTTGTTTTTGTTTTTCTCATTGTCAAAATTAATCTCTGACGATAATGAATGTAGCGATGAACTTTGATTCGAAATTTTATCGTCGACGATTTATACGTGTTTAATCATTTTTAAGAATTCTCAGAAAGTACCAGTTAAGGGCAGAGCTGGGAGAGTAGCTGATGTAAATTAAACAAAGGTATATAGTATATCACAGCGGAGAAGTTTGGCCATTTATAACGCATTGTTGGCTAAGCTCGTTCTCGCGTGGGATAAGGAGAGCAAACAATCGGTTCGCTGGTGCGGCTAATTGCTTTAATATTAATCATTCGGCATCGTGAGTCTTGGGATAGTTGGACGTAGTGTACTTATCCCGATATGAATGATGCGTCGTCCGTGTGGAAGTATTAAAAATGGAAAGAAAAAAATTGGATGATCTTCACTCCGGAACTGTTAAAACTGAAAGATTCATCAAGATAAAGAAAAAAACTTTAAACAAAAAAGCTCTATGGATATCATTAGAAATTTGCTAAGGTTCGCGGATTGGGATAACAAGATTTTGATTCTGCACAGAGGCTGAAAATTTCAGCCAATTATACGGAGTGAAGATATCTCTCGCTATCTCTCTCTCTCTCTCTCTCTCTCTTTCTCTCAGCTTCGAATCGGTATGGTTAACGCATTCCGAAAGTTTTGTACCCCGTAGAAACTTTGCTACTCGCTCGACCGTAAATAATGAAGTACCCCGAATCTACAAACTTGGTAATATCAAACCGCAAGGTCGATGCTGTTACGTGCGCCAAAGACGCTAAGGATCTCGTCTAAATTGAATCAACTACAGACCAGATTTAAGCCGAGTGTACTTCTACCCGCCTCCACTGCCCCCCCGCAAGTTTGTTCCATTAAACTCTGAGCTTTATTGAACAGGACCCTTAAATACATCCGTTGTTATACACCTAACCAATGTTTGATAAAAAAAAACACAAAAAAAAATGAAAAATAAATAAAACAAAAATGAAATAAAGGCGAGGACATCCTTTGACGACTACAATGTATAAGCTGCATCTCGAGCTGCATTCAACCTTTCACCTTTGACCTGATTCCTAAGGGTTCTTCACACGATACGACGCGGTCCGTTGAACCAGAAGTGCCAACGGGGGGTGCAAAGTCACTCGTTGTTGAATCTTCGTGTAGTTTTGTCGAGGGCTGAAATAACTATGGACACAAAAGTTTCTTCCCTTATTCAGTCTTTGCTTTTTCTTTCTTTGGCTATTTTCACAGAGGGTTGTCGTCGAATCGAATTAGCCGAATTATTCCAAAAAAAAAGTTACGATATATTATTGTGCTTTTTATATTTCTATCTGAACATATTTCGCATCTTTTTCCCGATATCGGAAGAGCAATAAAAGTTTTGGAGTCATTGTCCCGTCTATGTGTTTTTTTTTTTTCTTTTTTTTTGTGAATTAGTTTGTTATCTTTAAATTGGCGAAACTGTAAGTTCTTATCTCTTCGACACCCATGGTGTGCATTGTAAAACGTGAGCTTTTCGCCTTTATACATGTGAAATGTACATCACGCCTATGTATGAGTGTAGATGTGTATATGTAAACGGAGTTTCGCCAAGCTTTTTCAGTCCGTTGTGCAAACTTGAAGTGAGAGATACGCTTGTAGCCAGTGTTGACGTTTCTCGTCTCACATCCCTTGCCGTAGTCGTGTTAACTACCCCGATAGGATTCACCCTTGGCTCCCGCTCGTATTCAACAGCTCATTCTCTTCTTCCTCCTTTATGCTTCTCGCTCGCTCGCTCACTCGCTGGCTGGCTGACTGGCTGGCTGTCCGACATGGATAAATTCCGACATTTCGTGTTTAGCGTCTACTCAACATCCACCTATATATATGAGCTTTTGTTTAAGCCTAGACAACGATAAATAGAACTAACGTTCGCTAATGTTTAATGAAACTTCAAAGTTTCTCTCGCCTTCTCTCATTCGGACCCTCATCCCTTCAGCAAACACGGAAGAAAATCACTTTTAAATATATAGTGGTACTATAAATTTTCTTAAGCTCTCTCCTACAGCTATACGTACTTACATACATACCTGCGGCGATTAATGATCAAACCTCAGGTTCCAACGAGCTTTGATTTTTATTATTATTATTATTATTATTATTATTATTATTATTATTATTTTTTGTCAACCGTGAATCGCTTTTACCTGCAGCTGAAAGAACCTTTTTCTTCTTTCTTTCTTATTTTTTATTTTTTTTTTTTTCAATCGAAGTAAACGTGAAATAAAACGAAGCACAATTATTGGACCAATTTTCTGGGCAGTAAATTTTTTCTTTTTTCTTGTTTCTTTGCTTTTCTTTTTTTTTTTTTGGTAAGGGATGAAGGCGATGTATTTTAGAAAGAAATACAATCGTTGTATTGGGATCGTAGAACCGAAATGATTGAATTTTATGGTGCAGTTTACGTCGTTAAAGCTCACTTTGTGTTCATTTTTTCGTTTTCTATTTTTTTTTTTTTTTTTTGATTTTTATTTCAATTACAGGAATTAATTGGCGGATAAAATGCGGACTACCTTACTGCAGGAGCGTACCTAGGTACCCTACAATTAACCCGAGTAATGTACGTTGACAATTATAAGAAAAAATATATGTTACATATATATTTAAAACGCGACCTATTCGCGATACCAGAAGTATAATTCAGTATAGGTATATTGAAACTAAAAACGACGAGGAGGTTGTTATAATTTCAGAATATTTAAAACGTTACTCAAGAGTTTTAAATAATGTTTGCCATTAATAATCGTAGCAATTAACATTAGAAAATAAATGAGTTACAGGCTTCAGAAATGAATTTGATAAATTTTCTCCAATTCTGAAGAAAATTTTTATTCGCTTACTCGCAGGATTTCGAGGCGTAAGAAAAAAAAAAAAAAAAAACGAAATTCTTTGTGTAAAACGTAATATTCAAATTTGAAAAAAAAAAATCACAGTATAAACTCGCGTATATTCTTCAAGGTATTAAATTTAGTTGAAAATGTTTCCTAACAATGTTAGAATTAATTAAGGGTGCAGAAATAATTATAGAAGGAGCCTGGGCCGCTCTCTGCAACGCGATATGCCAACCCTGGAGAGTTAAGATGAAGTAGCGTACCGAGTATACAAAACGAAAATTAGTCGTTTAATTCTTGGACTTTATCTCGGCGTAGAGTAACCCGAGTCTTTGAATATATTAATCAACTGTCTATCGTTCGTTAATTGCGTATCTTAACGTACTTAAGAGTTAAAGCGTAACGAGAATCCATCGAGCTACTTACGTACTGCAGAAACCATAGCCTGAAGCGTCCGATGCTCGAATCAAATACCGACCACAAATCAGGTCCCGCACTCTAATTACAAATAATGAAATCATTCATTCGATCCAAGCCAGGACCCTGGACTGCTGGAGCCACTCGTGGCGTGAACTTTGACACTAAAACACTGTCAGCTCTCGTGGTGTAATTAAAATCGTTACACGCGATCACCCAGGAGGGTATTTTTTTGCCGGTTCATAATTAGCTAATTAAATTATAAAACTGGGTTGAAGTTGAACAGACGTAATTATTGCAGCATTTGATTCTTGTATGTATGCATAGATCAGCGTTAGTTTTAAGGTTTTGTTTACCGGATAAATTTTCCCGATTTTATTTACCTAGGTTTGTACCATAGGTGAATTTGTAAAACATTCAGCTGTGGCCGAGCTTCGACCATTTCGCTTTAACTATTTTCGGTGCAGGAGTTAATGAACACAACGTTCACACCGAGGCAAACCGAACATACGCCAAACTCTATTGACCACCGAATTTCAGATGCAAATTTATGCAAGCGATTTTTAAGCGACCCTCCCTGCAATCAAACGGGATTCGTAATTAACGCCACCGAACTGACCTCACTTTTAAACCCCCGAGTTTAGAATTGCCTCTCTTTGAAAGGAGACGAGAGATAAAAAAAATATATAAAATCCATCCAACTGCCTGCCTTCCTCACTTCGCAGTGTTCACGAAAAAACCTTAGAGGTATTTAAAAAACGGAATTTAGTATCGTTGGGTGAATTTCAAGGGATTTTTTTTTTTTTTTCTTCCTTTTTCTTTTTTACCGCGTAAAAGAACACGTGCATTGCGGATGTAGCTCACCATGAATTTTCAGTTCAGATATATATACGGGGTAGAATATTCCCCTGTGTACTGCTCGGGATAACGTAGAAAGGTAAAAAAAAAAAACCGCGGGAAGCCATGAATCGGCGAAGACGTAGGTAGTATTTTTTATTTTTGTTATTTATACTTTTTTTTTATATGGAAAGTGGAAACGTTTCAGGTGAAGGTATAATACGTATACGCGTTTCTTACCATTCAGTTTCTCAGCTTCTGACTGGACTACGAGGGATGAAAAAAAGTGTCGGAAAATTGAAACCCCGAAATATGTCAACGTACATATTTTTCCTCGTAAGAAAAGTGGGCAATCGCTTTACAGTTTAAAGGTGCAAGTTAAATGCCAAAAACGATGAATAACTCCGGGAGAAGAGAAAAAATTTTTTCAGGGCTTATAATAGAAGGACCGAGGATGGATTTAAAAATTAATCCCTTATACAGGAGGCTGGATCGAGTATGTTGATATTTTTTTTATTTTTAATCAAAATTGACGGCTTGGTATATCGCTGCAGGGAATTCTGCCTCATGCGACAACGATACTCGAGAATTTATTGTTCTGTTAAACGAATTACGAGATATTGCATGTCGAGATTTTGATCAGAGATTTGTTGGTTTTTTTGTTTTTGTTTTTTTGGTATCTGTTGATTATTATTAAAGCAGATGAATCACTCGGCGAAGCAATTCCGTACATCCGAACAATACAACTCCGAGGCATCGTGTCTCGAGATATAATGTCTAGATTCTTTCATAATATATTTATATAAAAGTAGCTAAAATTTCATTCGCAAACACCTATTCGCCCTCGCCCATTCACCCGAACTGTCAAGAGAATAATACAAAGCCATTCCAACCCTGGCGCAAACTCGGCGACAGACACCTTTCCGCCCTTAATAGATCCGGCTTTACGTCATCTACAGAATAACAGTTTCATTTTGATATCACTTACACAATGAAATTTCACACCCCTCACCCAAATGACCGGTTGAAAAAAAAAAGAAATGTTTACCTTACAGCTGTATCAGCAGCTAGGGCGAAGATTGAACAGCAAATTAAACACGTCTAGGTCGAAAGCAAAGGAAAGATCCTTTTTGATCCGAATTCTCAAAGTACAATTTCTGGGTAAGAGATGAGAGAGTAAGTTTGATTCTTCGTATCGAAGAAGATGATACCTTGAGACAGACGGAGGTACTCAACGAGATGTGAGAAAAATAAAAAAAAAAGGAAAATACCAAGTCGGTAAACATGTACGTGTTTGTTAGTAGCGACATACTTCGAGTAATGGGAGCGGCGTCTCATTAGGACAGAAGCCGCCCCTAGTCACGTTGGCTAGGACTTCTTTCTCGCCCCTTTTTTTTCACTCCCTTTCTCCGTATTTTTCTCTTTCTCGTTGACGTTTGGTTTCCTCCGTCCACTCGCTCTGCGCCATCGACTTTTCCTTCTCCGTTTTCTGGGTTTTTTTTTTTTTTTATTCTTTTCGTTCGTCCCTTTTTCCTTTTGCTTTTCCTTTTCCATTTCCTTTCACTTCTCATTCCTAAGGATCGCCTTTTAACCCTAGTTTCCGTCGTATTTTCGTACCGTGCATTTTCGGCTATTACCTACCTACTAGCTATCCGAGCTTCAGCTGACTCCTGACCTTTGCTAAAGGGAAACCTTTTGGAAATTCACGCCACTAGAGAAGGAAAAAAAACATTAATCAGTCTCGAAACTGACGAATAGATTCACTTTAGCCATTCAACCGAAGTGAACAAGTGAGCAAGCAGACCCTGTTTTATATATATACCTAATACCTAACGAAATTGGAAACTCGGAATATCGAATAACGTTACCCCTGAACGCGGGTAATTGAACCCGCGAATTCTTAACCCTCCGGAAACCACGAAACATCTCTTTTTCAAAGACACACACTTTCCCCAGCTCCCAAAATTGTTTTTAAGATCATCGCCTCCTCCTTATTGAACCCTTAGCTAGATCTTCTATAAAAATTGCCTCACCTAAAGGCAGGCCTCTCAAACCGATATATTTCGTCTCTAAGGGCTGGAAATTCGCCTAAAAAATAAATCCATCGGTGAAATCGAGGTAGAAAATTTTTTTTCGACAATTATCAATGAATTGAGATAAATCGATAAATTTATACCGATTCTCGATTGCTACTCGCGACTTTGTACGTTTAATAAAAAATTGTTTGATCCGCAGGACGTCGATTGATCCTGTGCGGCTATACATCTCGCGGTTTACAACCATGCCTCGGTTACAGAGTCAACAGTCCTTAGGTCTTTGGCTATCTATGTCTGGCCTGGGAACACGAAACGTCCATTTATGAATGGCGACAGTAATTACACCTACCTCTATACGGCCAAACACTTGTCCTCAAATTTAGCTTCCCAAGCTCTTGTTGTCGAGCCAACGCAAGTTCTATTATGCGGGCGGTTAGTTTATGCAAGGCTTCACACTGGCAAACAATGCCAGTGAAGTACTCTGTTTGCACGTTGTCGACACAGTCTGATGCTGCTGTGATATACATATTTATGTACGCGATCTAGTCACCGGCAGAATATGCTTAATATCCTCGCTCGAGTGTGAGACAAAAAATTTTGCCAATATTTTTTGATCGTTAAAATATCAGAATTGGCAGGATACAATACGGCACAGATCTGCGAACGGTTTGAGACACTTAAAAAAGGGGAATGCTTATTCCTCGAACCGTGAAGAAGGAAAGGTTTTACCAAAAGGACCGACTCCTGCGTTAGTTGATTACCAGGAGCAAAACGTGTTGATGGAGGTCAAAGGTTGTTTGTTAATTAGCACGCCCTTGGATCAAAACACATCGTGAGTAAGGGAGTGATCGTGCTCATTGCCTTGCTCTTAGGTCTTGACTCGTTAGTGTAGTACAAAGTTTGGTTAATTAACTTTACTCTAGCCCTAGTTAATTCGAGAAGAATTCGGAGAGAGATTATCCTCGGTATCTTACCCCGCAAAGAAGAAAAAAAAAAAAAATCCTCAGTTTCGCATATTTTAGATCCGCGAATTCTTGACGCGAATTGTACATAGTTTGAGAATCTTTTGGGAGGATGCAGAAGAGTAAGTTTTTTTTTTTTTCAAATTCATCGGGGATGAATATAAAAAAAAGTTTCGACAAGTTGTTTCATGGCTAACAAAAAGGGGTGAATATACGTATCGAATTTAGGATTTTTTTTCTCCTTTCTTCTTCTATTTTTCTTATGCGTTTCAAGTTTCTATTGTATCTTTGTAAAAGAATATTCGAAAAGAGGAAAAGAGAGCGCGGAAAAGGGGCGGGAAAAAAAGGATAAAAATTTATCCGAGAACGTGCGAGAAAACTCTGCGGCAGGACAGGTGCGATGAAAAATCTTTGGTTACCTGCTCGCGTGACTTGCCTGACAAAAGATCTTACACTTCGTCTTCGTCTTCGTTCTCGTCCTCGTGGGGTCCTTCCATCTGCGGTTTTACCATCTTAGACTTAAGGTTCGGTTCCCTTTAAAGCTGTAGAGAAATATTTCCGTCGGTTTTCTGTCCCACTTCACGCTAGCCATTGTGACTTCCTCGTGTAAAGAGCCTTTCCATTTTCACGTGACCAAATATTTGCAAAGTTCACTGCTAGGTATTATATCCTACGACGTTTTATGATGCCGTGAGGTAGGTGTACATAGTATATATGTACCAGCCATATACATGTATAGATATAAGGGTATAGGTATATATAAGTTTGCACGGGTAATCTTACACCTCGGGCAATAAAACTGGTAGAGTTAATGAAACGTTAATAAAATTGTCAAACCCGTAACTTCCGTCAAGTTTTATAAGACAAACCCCGTGAAGGAAGAAAAAAGAAGTAAAAAGAAACGGTTAAAAATAAAAATAGACTCGGTTATATGCACGATGAGATGAAAAATCTCATCTGATCCGCAGTAGCTACAATAATTCACAATTTTTTACCCCCCCCTCTCTCCTCGGCCGCAAGTCTATAAAGTAGAATTATTCTTTTCTTTTTTTTTTTTTTTCTTTGGTCCAAGACTTTATTGTTCAAGATTTCTCGAAAAATATTCATGGACCCAAGATATATGAATATTTATACAGTTTGTAAACTCAGCGGTTTATACCGCGGGCTTTTCTCACGGTATAAAGTTTCTCTTCAAAATTCTACTCGAAATTGTCTATAATATTTAACACGAGTATAACAAGATATGCAATAGTACAGAAAAGCTCAAAAGAATTTTGTGAAATGTGCTCATTTCAACTCATATACGCAGTTCTGTTTGGATCCGAAACTGCCTCGCCACTGAACGTCCCATGTGTAGATATGCACACGCGTATAATATCGCGTTTACAAGAGACATTTCAAGCCCTGTTTATTTCCTGTTAAAAAAAGATACCCCTGCACACCCGCCTTTTGGGAAGCTGGTAGCTCCGGGTAACAGTGCTTTATCTAAGCCAAGAAGACGGTGAAATGTCCATAGAGGATTTTGCGGCTTCCGTTAGCCAAACGGCACGTTAAGCCGCTCAGTTTCTGGGCCCTGGCAGTGTGGCCTGGTATAGGCTCACAGTCGTGATCTTCCGCAGCTTCCATAAACATCTTAGGAGAAAAGAAACACGCATACGTGATGTGATCTCGTGTAGGGTTTGAGGAGAATTTCCCGTACGTATTTTGAATAAATCTATAAAAGGTTTAAAATGAAACGTGTTGCAACTAACTGCGCGGGAAAAATTCTTACGTAGGTATTATGTACCTGAAAGTATGAGGAAACAGGAGTGAGATGAAAACGTGGAATGAGGTAAGATGGTTATCCCTATAGCAGTAGCAGCTGACGAGAAGGAAATCCCAAGCGACTTACTCGCGATTAGATTTAGTGATATCCTCAAGCTCGGGGCTAATAAAGACGGGAGAACATGACGCCTCTTCTACGAGGGCCAATTCAACGCAGGAACGTCAAAGGGCGTTGAGAGGAAAGCCTACACCTGAATAAAAAAAAAAAAAATTTCAAGAGGGAAATTCTTGATCAAATTTACAAACTCACTGAAACAGTAAACCTAGATTTTCGTGGAGACTAACGGTACTGAAAAAAACACACACCGGAAATCACAGTCGAAAAAATTAGAGGAAATTTTTGGTTCGCACAAAAGTCCACTTTTCAGGTCACAAAAAGAAAAAAATTTAGTATTGAAAAAATGAAGTGACAAAAAGTTGACAGAAACTTTTTGATATTTGTCTTGCGATCGAGTGGGTCTCGACTTTTACGTTAACAATTTTTTTACACTCCGTCATAATCACGGGTAATGATTTTACCTGCGATGTTTTATTACTAGGATTGAACTACAGATATGCTCCCGTCTCCTTACCTTCCGCAATTAAAATCTGCACACCAACTATCGCTTTAACTCTTTCCTCGGCAATAATTTATTTATTTATTCATTTATGATTCTCTGTACATAGAACGAGATTCACAGTTTTCTATACCCTTTCTACCCCCTAATATTTATTTCGTTTTACTAAGATATAATCACAATCTCGATTGGTATTAGGATTAAGAATCGATTTCCTTGTTGCTCAGTTCCCTGATATTGGGATTTCGCAAACATAGCTGAATCCGTCCTTTTCGGTACATGAGAAATCCCATAGTCCTTCTAACGCGATCGTTATAGCGACGCAGTCTCCGAATCCGAAAGGAAAATTGCTATCCCATGGTAGAGGGGTCGTTATAGTATGGCCTGATCAAAAGACATACGTAATTTTTAAATCCGTTCAAATATCGCATGTTTCTGAATATATTATATTGATCTGGTTCAGACTTACCGTTGTCAACTCTGACCCATGCATCGTATATACGTGATCGACGAATGCCAACGTGCAGCCGTACAATTTTCTTATGATTTTCTTATGATAATATCCGATCGAAAATATATTCACGAGCAGAACTCGGCCTCGGTCTGACTTGTTCTCTCAATTTTGCGATTTATCTGCATTGGCAAATGGAATGAGTTATCGAAATCGCCTGCAATTATAAAGCTTCGTGAAGAACTCGATAAAGTTCGAACGGAATTTACCAGTCAAAACTGTGAACAAGGGAGTCCTTCCCTTGCAGAGTTCCCGTACCGTGTTAATTACCGGGTTAAGACCCTGAGCTGCCTGCAATCCTTTGCTCCTTTGCTTCCTCGTCCAAAGTCCCTGGAGTGCTGCTCATCGTGAGTTTGCCTCATGGTACCGCGTTCTATAGTAAAGTACAGGAACTGGAAGAAGAGGAAGCCACTATGAACTGCCAATCAGCCTTTCCAAAGTGAGCTGCGTTAAATTAGGCTAGGTTGCGTGAACCAGATGAGCAAGGTTGGGTTAGACCGGGAATATAGGGGTAGATATAGCGTTAGATTGGCTGGTACCCTAGTTGGATGTATACGATCGAGAGAGCTGGAGAAGAGCTTCCCTGATCACTTGGTATGCATCGTCGCGCGTACCCGCGTCAGCGTAGAACAAACAACTCTTCGAGATCCCGTTCATCGTTTCGCCCAACAAATTCTAGACTTGTATGTATGTAACCCTCGTGCTCGACTCGGACCTGCTGCAGGTATACATGAACAGCGTTTTCTCGGGTAGAATCAGAGAGATGTTTAACTTGGAGCCGGAAGGATTCTATTTCCCTCTTATAAGGATATGGGGAAATTCGATAAAAAAAAGTATACAACTGCAGCTGCTTTGACTCAATTTCTTGACGAATCGGAATCGAATTTGAGTTCGAGTTTCCCTCTTTATTTATTTATTTATTTTTTTTTATTATTGTCATTCTTGCTGCGAAAGCTTGCGTATACCTACTCGCGTTTGTATGATACATTTTGAAGGGGAAGAAAAAATCCTTATCCGTGTACAGGTATATTCAAAGCGAATGAAATTCGAAAGCTTGTGGATAGAATAGCAGGGGGAACCTCAAAGTTGAGGGAATTAAAAGCTTATACCTACCTACTACAAAAAGAATTTCGTTCTTCAAGCACCGACGAGTGAGTGAATATACGAGAGGAAGAAAAAAAAATGAATCAGAGGAATAAGGAGAGGAAAACTGGGATGAAATGAAATAAGGAATATCCTTCTTTGACTCGATTCAGGTGGAAAAGGAGGAAAAACAATTTTTATCACAGATTCACATTTGCAACTTTTACAGAAGAGCGAATATATATCATCATCCGTCTTTATTCGTCTCGTATTACTTCAGATCTCGGTAAAAAGTCACGCGAGTATCTCCGGATACATATACATATATACTAGTGGAGCGCTAAAAGTTCAGGGAATTAAAAAACTTTCATTCCTTTACGCCGAAGTGAAAAGTCAACCGAGCTAGGGTCAAAAGACTCAATTCTTTTCCCCGAGACGCACCTGCTGGACCAATAATCCTAAGAGAACGGAAAAGACTGACTCGGCACAAACGTACCTTATACACACTCGACACGGCACAGAACATTTAGTACTTGTCGAGACGGAAAAAAAATAATCTGACAAGTTTTTCATCCCCCAATGTAAAAGTAAAATGATCATTCCTATATGGAAAATTGCAGTACGGAAAATGAAAAGTTTTTCCCTTCTCCTTATACCGTCACAAGCTTCGTAATCATTTTTCAATATATATTTGAGAAAAAAAAAATTCATATCCTCCAAAATCTCTCGTTGAAGAATTTTTTTTTTTTTTCAGAAGTCTTGACGATCCAAACTTAATCGTACTAAAGTTTCTTTCAAAGTTTTAAGGAATAACCGTATTACTTTCTCCCTGTTAATTCGAGTTCGTTTAAATGTTAATTTGACTTTGAATAGCGGCGATTTTTTCGCGTTCGGTAAAGGGCTCCTTTTCGCGAAACGTCAATGGATTATTATTAACAAATTCTTGAATTGATTGATCAATTAGAACTTTATCGCGAGCTAATTAGAACCATATTGTCCGCGTACGCCTTCAGAAACTGAAACGCTAATTTGGTAGGTACTATATACCCACTAGGAACACAGCTGATTCTGTCATTCTGATTGTGCGCTGTAGAGAGAGAGAGAGAGAGAAAGTGAGCGAGTATATCATACAATTTGAACTTCAATCAGGAGTAATTCCACGCTAATTGACCCAGTTCTCTGATCTTTGAAGAGTTGAAATCAAACTTGAAACTTAATCAGTGCCATTACACCTGCCGCGAATAACGTTAAAGACTTTTTTATTTCCATCAAAGTTATGAATCATTGTCAAAATTTTTTTTCCACGACCATTTTTAACACCATTTTCACATCAGTTCGGTAGCCATGATACTTTAATTTTGAAATTGCCTGGAAGCGGGTTTATATAACTGATTTGATCGTTGAACAAGAATTTCAGTTTCGTAAAGCTTCCTCGCCGTCATCTCGCTGACAGCTTGGCGAGTCTCTCTCGTAATCCGATTTTCGAATGTCCGAGTAGAGGACGGGAGGCTGATGCCAGATATTGCAACGGCGGTCAAGCAGAAAATACATCCTGGCCAGACGTTCGTTCGACCTGGAGATAGGTATAGTAGGCCAACGTAGAGAGGCTCATTTCACGGTCAGTTGGTACCCACCGCCAATATAGCTACATACATTCTTCCTTATATCGGCTCTTTGACAGTTTTTCCCTTCTTTTTTTTTTTTCTTTTTTGGTCCTCTTTTTTATTTATTTTCTCCTCTCTCTCTCTTTTTTTCACTTTGCGCTGCTGCTGCTGCTGCTTCTCGGCCGGCTTTATCGACGAATAAAATAAACATAAAAAACTCAACGAATGACAAAAGCTTTTCACGAACCATTCAAAGATTCGAAATTACACAATCGATTATACCGTTAACATAAATCATTCGATGAATCACAATCTAAACGTCGTAATTCAACGGTTGAAAGATATTCGCGAAATTAAACAGATTGAAAATGAAAACAAAAAATAAGTGATCAACGTAATTTGACTAAAAAAATTGTAAAAAAAAAATTCGAACGCTTAACACGTATCGTAATACTACGGCAGTTCGACAAGAAAATTTAACCTGCAGACAAGCAAATAACGTGAGGTGAGGTAATTACTCAGACGTCTGGAAGCTCTTACAGGGCTGTTCGTTACTTTTATGGTACAGGAAAGTGGGTATTTACGAAATAGCCAGTTACAGACGCCCGGCTACATCTATCGGTCTGAAAACGTGAGAAAATCCAATATCCTTTCAAGCTAACGATCCGGTTGGTTTCATGACTGGAAGGAACAGAGAACAACAATTCATCTAAATAATAGTTAAACAGAGATTTTCAACCCAGGAATTTAATCTCATGAAGCAATTCCCTCGGAATACAAATAAAGCGAACGTATATACCTACAAACATTAACATGTGATGAGTTGCCAATGATGCTTCTGCGGTCAATCAATATCGAACTTTCCTTCCTTTTCTTTATTTTCTTCCATTACTTCGAAGAATCCACTGTGTTCTGTTGTTTGCTCGTTCTTTACCAATCAAGAAGACCATTGATTGAGGGGATGGCTGCCCCGTTGTTACAAGAATGAAAAAGGTGCCTTATAGCTAGCTAGAGTATTCTCGTATGCGTGCGTGTGTGTGTGTAGGATGTAGGACGGATTTGCGAGCTAAGAACAAAGATGATAAATAAAGAAGAAAAATTGTATCGGTTACGATCGTAGAATGAGACCGGATACTCAAGAGGGTGTGGAAACGCGTTCAATCTCATCTTATACTCAATTAAACCGGGGGTGTAAGTCCCTCGTGTGCCTCACGTTAAAAGGTGGTGCTCTAAACCCGGTACCTCTACGATAAAGCGAAATAACCCGACGTGAACGTGAGAAATTCTGTGAAAATGTCGAACCGTTGCAGGTATAGGTATGTTTTGGAGAGAGGAAAGGATAAATGAGAAAGGAGTAGGCAAGGAGTAAGGAGTAAGGAGCAAGGAGAAAGCTCCGAGAGACGAGGGTTATATAGGCGAATTCAATTCCCCCGCTACACTTTACGCTTACACTTCTATGTACATACATACACACACACTTACCTTACACCTATACCTGATATACACAACTCAGCACACCTACGTACAGATTGAAAAGTTTCGATTCTCGATACGCGATAAGATCGGCTAGAATCTTCATCGATACGAAACAAGGTTACGCAGAGTACGTATATAGGTATATATACAAGCCAGTTTTACCTCTTTCTCACTTTTTTCTTTTCTTCATCTCTTTTATAAACCCTCCTAGACATAAAAAAGTTCTCCAGCTCATTCGCAGCCTAGAGAAAAAAAGGAGAGAAAAAAAAAACGTAACTTTTACCAATTTCAACCGAATGTATGTACGTGAAACTGAGATTCGACATTATATATCTTTTTTCGACTTTTCATCTCCCTTTCAGAGTTTCGTTATACGGATTTTGTCAAGTGTCAATCGGTCAGCTTGCAAAGCTTCGATTATACTGTACATACATACATACACCGTTAGAGCTTAACAGAACATATCCGCTTTCGTTTCCGTTTGTCTATCTTTATCTCTCTTTTTTTATATCCCTGCCTGATCCTCCTGTAACAAAAACAGGAGTTGAAATTAGTTTTTTGTTATCACAGTCGGTAGCTGGTTGAAATAAAAAAAAAAAAAAAAAAAAAAGACTACCGAACCTGCGTGATACACGAACTGTAAACGCGAAGAGGAAAAATGACGGAAAAATAAAATCATATTCGATCCATACACAATATGAAAGGGTCCTAATTAACCTGCGTTATAATTACTATCCTCGACGTACCTAGTCGAAGAATCGAAATTATTTACTCCGCAGGTAAAAGCGAGTAGAGAGACGAAAAGTCTCGCGATATCCGTAGAAGGGGGAACGATGAAATCCGGATTTTGGGTTTATTGAAACTGTTATGGGTCGAATCGTTTAACCGAATGACCTGCAGGAGCGAGGAAAGAGATCGAGAGCAGAAAGTGGGTAACGAAAGAGGGTGGAGAAGAGGAGGCTAGATGGATAAATCGAAGAATACGAAGAAGAAGAAGAAGAAGAAGAAGAAGAAGAAGAAGAAGAGGAAGATGAAAAGGAGGAAGGGAAATGTCCGGATGAGAAAGTAGCTAGAGACAGTAGTCGGGAGAAGATGGGGCCGGAGAGGGCTATTATCGAGAATGATTAAATTTCCTTTGGACAGTCAGTTTAATAACACGAAGCCCTCGTAAAATAACATTACCTGCTCGTGCGGGAGTCGGTCCTCTCTGCAGGAGAACGATTCCACCCAAAACCAGGGTCCCTTGAATATATGGAAATTAAAGCCAAATACAAGCTACGCGCAGACGTCGGGGAGTCCGGGTGATCACCAATCCCTAGGGATACTCGTATTGTTCCAAATTGAATCGAGATTGCCGGATGAATGCGGTCAATGGCCGTCGCTTACTACTGGCCGCGTATCTACATATTATACAGAATGGCAGAGCGAAAATTCCGAAATTCGTTTATTTCTAATCGTCTAACCTCGGGACAATAAATATTGCAAATTTTCGATCTAAGCTCATCCTCTACGGGTACGTTTATTGGCCAACGAGATCCCCGTTTAATACTTCGTACCGATAATACCGTAACGAACAGCTTGTAACCCATTTACGAAATTAATACCGGATTTTCGAACCGTGTACGCAGCTAATCCCATTTCACCAAACTAACAAATTATGAAATTATTGAATTCTGATTTACGAAATGGCGAGTACTATCTCCCGCGGTAATTGCGATACAGTTTCATATCAATTTCGAAGTTTTTTTTTCATTTATTCAATCATTTTTTCTTTACCACGCTGTGACAATCATCACCAACCATCGATGCAGCGGATGAAATTTTATACGAGAAGCCCTTACACGTCTTTAATGGAGTGAGAAAATTGTACGATATAATAATTTGCAACCGCTAGAGGGTAAGAGGATTTTGCATTCTGTCGGTGAGCTGGCTGCTAATCGGCTTACCAAAATTCTAACAGAACAATAGTCAAGCTTGAGCTTTGTGGAATAGGAGATTTCGTTGGCTCCTGCAGTTACGCGATACGTCATATAGCGGGGATTAAAGTTTTTAAAGTCGATGTTAAGTCGATTACTATGTCATTTTTCGGATCATTTTTTTGGCTTTCTGCAGGTACAGCTTTGTAAATCCGATTACAAAAATACCAACACGTTCAATCATCGGGTTGACAAATAAAATGAAACATTTATAGAAATTCGAGACTAAAAATCGAACAATTCACTTCTTTTTTTTTCTTTCGTTTTCCTTTATTTTCAAAATCGTCACGCGTTTAATTTCGCGACTTATTACTTAGGAAGAAGAAAGCAGAGTAGTCCGCAGCCTGGAATGAAAAGAAATTGTAATTTCATTGATCAGAATGATAGTTTTGTTTTTTTGTTTCTTTGATAACGATTTGTAGTGATAATCAACTCACACAAAGTAAGGCATCCTAGTCCTATCAGAGTGACGTCACAATTATATTCGATAAAAATGCCAACCACATTTCCGGCGACACCGGAACCGAGTCGTCCACAAGTCAATGCTAAGGAAACAGCCATAGCCCTGTAAAATAATTGACAAAAGAAACTGATTAACAAACAACAGAGGACAAATTTCGTCTTTTCGTTTTCTTTCGAAACGATCCTCCGGCTAATTGAAAGGTTTGACGATAATTACCCGCCATACACCGTCTCTTTCACGAATTTCTTTTATTTCTTTCGAATACGAGTAACATCAAAGAAACGTCCAAGCAATTTGGATTCAATATTGCTCCTGAAGTGAAAAGGTGTTTCTTCTCTTTGTTTCAGAGAGTTTCTATAGTTTGTCATTTGCCAAGAAAATTATGATCAGAATTTGTACCAAAGGTTCATATTTATATACAAGGGAGCAACTCGTGGTTAAAATACCGTAAAAAGCAACAGTTACGAAAATAGTAGCCAGGGGAAAAATAGGTGTAAAATATTGAAAGTAAGATTGGGGACGAAAAACTTTTCCTCAACTCTGAAGCTTAAGAAGTTATATGGAAGTTCTTACCCGGTTATCTCGCACCTCACAAGAATTCACCGACAAATATAATTCATTAATCTTTCCGCTCGCAATTCATTATAATTACTTCACGAAGAAGAAGAAGAAGTAGAAGAAGAAGAAAAAAAGTTTAAATAGGGAACTTTAAGACGTCGCGTCGCGTCGATTAGGGACTAACAGTCGTAACATCGTTTATAAATTGATGAAATCCTCAGCGATCGAGTAAATAATTTGCATACAACTTGCCTCAAATTAGTTGGATATACGTCGACAATCGCAGCACTCATTACACTGATACAGGTTCCTGCCAATACGACATATCCTGAGAGAAGTAAAGTCAACGTGATCTCATCTCGGGCAAAGTAGGATCCTATACCCGCAGTTCCGCTCAAGACTAGGGCCGAAACTAATCAAGGAAGTAATTAGACTCATGAAGGTATCGAGAAGCGTATATTATTGGATATTGTATCCGTATATATCTAAAAGCGTATAGCTATATACGTGCATGTCATTCGACCTGATTATCACCAACAAGGAAATAATTTTCTTGCCTTATCAAAAGATCAAGAGCGCTGATATACAGCCTTAGAGATTTATTGGCAAATATTTGCGATAGTCTGATAGTAAAAATGCGATAACGAATTATTTGCAATGTATGTATGTACATCTACGTACCTAAAACGTTTCGTTTTCCAAACATACTCACGAGTCCTCCGTAAATTGCATAAGATACCACGTAGAAACCACCGACAACTAGAGTGCTCATGTAAACTTCTTCTCTGATTGAATTGTTGCACTCTGACGTTGATTCTGGGGAGGAATACGAAGTGAGATTTTCCTTGTAGGCTACGAATTCGCAAATAGTAGCTGGGGCATTGGCTTCGTTAATATTATCGCCGGACGTCATCATGTTCAGCAAGTTTGGTATCCAAAGATACACACCGCCTGAACTTTAGGAATGAAAAAGGAAATATTTTTATTAGT
The DNA here is from genome assembly GCA_949628255.1 of Macrophya alboannulata. Classification (NCBI taxonomy): domain Eukaryota; kingdom Metazoa; phylum Arthropoda; class Insecta; order Hymenoptera; family Tenthredinidae; genus Macrophya; species Macrophya alboannulata. Next base: position 16,895,736 of record OX451211.1, on the reverse strand, counting down.
ATTTCCATTCGGAAATAATTTTTTAGTCAGTTTCACATCGGACACAATGAAACACGCGAGTCTTCTCGCTGTATTTGTTGAGAGTATTAAAGTGTCCAACGATTTTAAACAATTTTATGAAACAGCTCTCCCTCGCTCAACGCACGTGGAGATAATCTGACATTTGTGTAAAATAAAATGAAATAAATGAAGAAAAAAAATCTTCCCTGTCTCACTCCGCACTCACAATGTACCAAAAAAATGAAAAAATTAAACAAAGTATAGGAAACTGCCCGCCGTACTTCATTCCGCTTTCATTAAATCATTTTAACGAGCACCCCCCGTTCGGTATAGACGAACATCAATGCGAATTTATGTCTGATTTCGAATACGGAGGAAATCTGAATGGAATTATTACCGTATGAAGTTAAAAGTCAGGAATTATAATAACTCGAATGTTAAATGAAAGGTTTTATCGTATCGTACCTCATGTAAATCCCAAATTGCAATGTGCAGAAAAGCAGAGACTTCCAACCGTACGGTTTTTGAAATAAGGGAGCAGTTTGACGCCACATTACTTTCGCAAGGCTTTTAGGTGTTACAGAAATTTTAGAAGAAACGTGGAGCCTCTCGTCGCTTCCTTCTTCGGAATTTGTCATCTCGAACTTCAGATCTTTCACCTGCAATAGAAGCAATGAAAATGAATTTTCTATTTTTCTATTTTTAGGAAAAATTTTGTAAGTAAATGCTTGCGGAATTCTTACCGGATAGTCGTCGCCACTCTTTCCCGAATTGAGGGCGTAAATATATCGCAGAACTTTCAGGGCTTCCTGTTTCTTACCAACGGACATAAGGAACTTTGGACTCTCGGGAAAATAGAGGAAAACCACAAACTCAACGAAAGACAATGCGCCCATAATGACGATATAGAGACGCCAGGATGTGAAAACGACGAAACCAAGATTCCAGTTTATTTCGGCAGGAAGAAGCAGCCAGGCAATACCTGCAGCGAAAATCCAAGGCTTTAAATTCGCTTTTCATTCTAAGCTCCGTATTTTTTTATTTTTGTTTTTTGATTCTTTTTCAGAAAAAAAAGTCAGTCTTACCTGGGATCAAGAGATACGCGCCGGCAATAAAACCGCAAGTCCAGGTCATGATCTGTGATCGAGTAGAAGAAGGAAGAAATTCGCTGAGGTAGGCGTAAACTGTGGATGTAGTCCCACATAAGCTGTAAAAAAAATGAAATGAAATAATTGACTTATCAAACTGACGATTTATGTAAACCGCACGGAAACATTGTCTCTTTGGGATAAAAAATCAAAAAAAAAAAAGAACAGTGACGCGTGGGTATAAAAATGTTATACCACGAGTGAGCAAATAAATGAATAAATGAATTCGCGAATACGTAAATTTCATTTGACCCTGTGCACAGGCTATAAAACCCCAGTGACAATAATTTCAGGGGATTTAAAAATAAAGGGATTAAAACGAGCAATGCGGTTGAATAATGGCACTGGATATAACTGTATACATAAGTTCGCATACTCGTGACAAAATATTATTCAATAATTCGTTATTATATCATACGTTGTAAATTTACTCACAACGAACCAGTTAAAAATCTGAATACTATAAAAGCCCCAGCTGTAGGCATGAAACTTGATGCAAAACTGAATGCCCAGGCTCCAAAAACTGACGTCAGGAGAACTTTTTTCCTCCCAAATGTATCCGCGCAGAAACCCCAGGCGTGAGCGGTCATAACCATCCCTTAAAAGAATACAAGGTGCAGAGCATGATTCAAAGTCATTTTCGAAAAACAAAAAAAAATTTGTTAACAATTTTGTTATTTACCTATAAATATCACCCCGGATAAATAACCCTTGTCTGCCGTTGAAAGGGCCAAGTCACACTGGGCTGCTGGAAGTATGAAACCAATTCCCAAAGTTTCTACGACCATCGAGACAAGGCCCAATCCACATATCGTGATATGTCCAGCATTGAACCGACCAAATCCTAAACAAATTTGCGGTTCTTCATTTTAGCTGTCCGATAGGAATGGGGATAAAAACTGTCGCGCGTACCTGTCAATTCGAGAGCTCTCTCCAAGTCGACCTCTTCATCTCCTGTATTCAGCGCAGGCCTATTCACTGAAAAAAAAAAATCATTTTCGTAATTGGGATGATGGAAAATTTATGAAAATGAAACAGGGGAGCTATTAAACTGACCTGATAGCTGGACCATGACCTTCTCCAAATCGATTTCTTCATTTCTTGGTCCGGATCCAGTTTCTTTATTGTCTGAAAGAAGAAAAAATAATAATATGCAAGTAATTGTGAAAGTGCAAAATTTTGGCTGATTCTTTTTACCCAGTTCCATGATGGTATGTCATACTTCGTTGTTGGTGAATTTCTGATTGGTTTTCGAGATCACGATTGTCTTAGCACTTGGAGTAGAGTCGGAGTTCCTTATCTCTCACATTTGCAGAGCGTAAATAAAGGAGTATCCGTTTTAGACACCAAAGTTTCTGAGGTTGTGTAATCGCTGTACATAATTAGCAGAGTGTATAGCTAGCCCCCAGAAGCTCGGTACACTTGAGCATAAATCATTCCTGGCAATATTTGCCATCTCAAAGATCGGCGTATTATACTCATCACCGAAATGATTCTCGTATAGGCGTTAAGATATATTTATTATTATTTCTATATGATGAAATTCGTTTGTGCGATTCTGGGAAAACAAATTTGAAGAGAAAGAAGAGGACAAAAACTGGATATAACTTTATTGTGGAAAGGTCGGGATTCATTGGATGGAAACATGGAATACTTTCGAAGAAATAATTTTTCAATAAGTTTTTTTTTTCCTCAATAAAGAATTGCGATAATCAATTTAGCCGAAGGGAATTTTCCCACTTTCGCGAAACTTGAATATCTCAATTTTATCATTCCATTACCAAATACTTCCCACGTCTCTATTCAGTTCGGAATTATAATTAATTTCGTCACATTCGAGGGACGAAAACTCTCCGAGTACCGGGTACAACCTGAATATTAATTTCAATTTCGAATTCATTGATCGAAATTTTTTAATAGAACATAATATACTATTACGAAGACAAAAAATGCAGCAGAATCAGCCCTTCAAATTTTTTACAACGCGCGTATCAAAGCCCTCAATTATTATTATTTTTTTTTTTGCTGACACGATCGTATCGATCGGTTCTGTTATTTTCTACCAAAATATTTTGAAAACAATTTTTTTTACTGCCATTTACTTTTCTTGAAACTTTACCAACTTTTATGAAACCACTTTTACTCCGAGCTTCACGATAATGGACGATAAAGAAAAGCCAAAGCTTAGCTGCATGGCCAAGGGTGAGTTTTACGCCATGTGCCTATCGGGTAAACTCGTTATTAATTCCCAACCCCCATGCCGTTGGGGGGTTGTAATTCACAGCGAGTCCAGGGCCAGCTTATCTATTGCCCAGTCTTGTCGGGTACAACGGCCATGATCCATCAAGATATCGCAACCCTGCGTTCACCATGAGGACACGAATTGGCACGAATATTTCAGGCCTCGGACCAGGTCCCTGCTATAAAATTGAGGGACAGACAAACTACGGGGTGCAAAAATCCCCCGCTTATACTCTGGGCTTTCGAGATGGCGCGAAAAGTAGGCTTGCAATATAATAATCGATCGGACTGTACAACTATAAATTATTCGCAATGATAAGAGCGCTAATGGAAACTCAAGTCATGCACTGCATATGATACAGATTTTATTATTACCCTGTTTTCTTGCAGTGGCTGACTGCAGTGGCCCTGGACCAGGAGCCTACAGTCCAGAAAAATGTCCACCTATGAATCATAGCCTCAGACCGGCAGCCTTCAGCATAAAGAAACGAACAAATGATCACATGTCGGGAGATGGACCAGGGCCAATTTATCTTATTCCATCGTGCCTAGGGCCTAAAGTCCCCGATAAAACAGCAATGGGGGCGTTTTCAATGTACGTTTTTGCAGGGAATTGTTCAACGGTAATCTTAGCCCGTCGCGATCGTCAAAAGAGAGCGTGAAAAATCGCTGAAAACATTCTGCCCAACTTTTCATGTGATAACACACATTTTTGTATTTTTTTTCATCGACCCACAGCGCCAGTCGTCACGGAAAAGATTTTTGCGATTCAAGTCCAGGACCTGCGGCATATGGTAATCAAAATTACGACTTGGTTAAACGGAGACTTCCGGCGTATACTTTGGCCTCAAAACTCGGTAGATCTGGGGTCGATGGTGGTCCCGGTCCTCAGTATTACCCGGGAATCTTTCGGGGTAAAAATCCTCCGAAATTCTCCTTTGGAGTAAAACACAGCGAGTGTGCACCTCCAGCTGTTACAGAATTTGACGACGAATAGGCAATACTGGGAACTAGATTTTAGGCTCCATCCCATGTCCGTCCCATGTTATTGTTCGATGAATAAATATATGCCGTCCTTAAAATCTATTTGTGATTTCGATTTTATTTTACTCCTGATTGATCTTATTTTTATAGATTTTTTGTTCCTGAGAGAATGTTACGAGAAGAGAGAGAGTGAAATTTGAGAAAACGATATGCCCACGAAGTATGTAGCTCGTTAAATAATTTTTCCAATGCGAAATTAGGAGGAAAAAAAAAAGGAAAGATGGGGAAAAAAATGAACTGACTGTGACTTCGAGCGTGGGAATTAATCGTGTTCGTTTATCGACATCTTTCGTTTATATTTAGGGTTATAGGTGAAATCGTTGGAGAAATGAAGTGAAGAGGCAAGCCCGGGCGGAACAAATTAAATAAATTCAAATTTTAAGTAATAATCAAAACAATAATCTTAACCAAACATGCCGAAGAAAGATAAAGAAGCGAAAAATAAAGATTCAAAATCAAGCAAAAAGGAAACGAAAAAATCGTCCGGCTGTGCTGGGAACAAAAGTATAATTTATTACCGTTTAGTTATTTATCCAGATACTTTGCAGAGCGTTTTAGTGTTTGTTCGCACGTAAAAAAGAAGTTTTTTTTGCAAATATCCGCTCATCCCTGGAGCCCAACGAAACATACTAACAAACTTTTTTTCGGAAGGGGTATACATACTTAACTCGTTCAAATGAATAGGTCATAATCGTATAATATTTTACTATTGGAAATTTTCGACTCGGTATGTTGCGATAATCGATTTTTCAGGATCGTAATAATTAACAAAAATATATAATTTAAGACGATGTCGATATCGGGTGAAACTCTCTTGACATTGATATGAAAACTGTAACTAAGTGCATTTACGCATATAATCGGAGACACATGACAACGTGGCGGGTATTTGCTCCAAGCCAAGGTTACAGAGGAGGCATTTGAAAAATTTACGACCCTGACTTAGGTCGCGATAAGAAAACATTGCATGCAACGTTTTATATTACACTACATGTGTGTGTACTGATGTGCGCAAAATCGCGACGAGAATATTCTCAGAGTTCAAGAACTGGTTCCCGCTCGCCAAAATCAAAGAATTATATTTACAAAGATAATACCAAGTTCTAAAAAAAAACTCTTATCTCTGCTACGCTTTATGACTTTGAAAACGAATCCAGACACGTGGACTTCAGGCAATGAGCACAAATTTTATGACAGTAAAAAATAAAGAGATCATAATTTTGCGTCGTTCTAAGGTCCGGGTCCAGCTCGATACCTGCTTCCGCCGTTGACCGGATATCCAAATCATGACACCACAAAGTACAGAAATCCAGCATACTCCTTCAGGAGAAGACAGACGTCCCAAATGCCCTGTAATAGTCCAGGACCAAAGTACAACGTCCTCAAGCCTCCCAACTATCCGGTACCAGCATTCTCAATCGGCTATCGAGCGACGTCGATTGGTGAGGCTAAAAATGTTTTAATTTTTTTTTTTCGATACTTATCGCCGTGTAGTTTGATCAGATTTTAACATTTTTTTGGTTCTTCGTTCTGTTGCTTTTGATCGTTTTATTTTATTTTATTCTTTTGTTTTTAAGGAAAAACTTGCACTCCTGGTCCTTACAAACTTCCGGACTATCCGCGATCCCCGATATTCACAATCTGCGGCAGAACGTCACCCAGAAGTGCCGGCGTTACTCCAGGACCGTATAACCTGCCGCCAATAATGGGATGTCATGTGCCTTACAAACCTGGCGCACCTTGTTTCACATTGTACGTAAAATTCCATTAGGAAAAATAATATACTGCGGAAAACACCTGTTGGTAGATTTCCTTTTACCTCGGACTGGGAGACCCTTGATACTTCGGTCAGACTCCCGGTCGATATTGAGACTGATCAAAGTCCGGAAATAATTTTCTTTGACTCCAAAGATGACTGTTGAACAAAGGTCTCAATTGTTCGAAACGTTGAATAGAGAACTCTGAATTCGTCTGTCCACAGTGGAGCTCGGCCTTGTGGTACTAGATGCGACGCTAGTCCTGGACCAAAGTTCGGACCGATGAACCTGGACGTTATTAAGCCAAGAGCTCCCGGGTTCAGTCTTTCCTCGAGACAAACGGGGAGTATCAAAACTTGCGGTCCTGGTCCGAAATATATGTACGAGGAGAAGAAGTGCGGGCTAAACTTCACCTTTGGCATCAGGCACAGCGACTGTGCACCTCCTTTGATTACCGAGTGCGATGAAAAGTGCTGAATCAACTCAAAGACTTCGTGAAAATGGAATTGGTTGACTCGATGTGGGGACTAGTCAGAATTATTCCGATTTTTGCAATATTTACTCCAAAGAAAACACAGTCTGTAGAATTCAAAAGAAATATCATACAATTTTCGAAATAATTGAAGACACGCTTTAGCTCATTTCTCGCATCTCGTCAAATCGAACCATTCGAACATACCAGGCAATCCTAGTTTCTGGTAATTTATTGTTACCGATAGTCCCTCGAATAAAAGCGAAATTCTTTCTCACAAAACGCCACAAATTAGGAAATTTGTGGCAGCAATCAGTATCTGGCATCGGGTTGCATCTCATTCCAGTACAATGGGGGTCGTATCGAATTTTCAGCTTCGACAAAGGTGATCCGAGAATTTATTTCTCTCTTTATCTTATCAGGACGTCTGCACATCCGTAGAGTGAAGAAGTAGAGAAACCCAGCGAGGCTAATGACACTGTCACCAAAGAACAAGCCGCAAATTCTGATTGGGAATAAAGAAAAACTAAAGTTTTTTAATTCTACGTACTCATCAGGTCGTACCAATCGAACAAGACGTCGTGATTGAACCTAATCGTGTCAGTATGCCTAAAAAATATCTTGACGATACTTTAACCGTCGATTTTTTTAACAACTCTGAAATTAAAAATTATTATTTTCAACAACGAGACTGAGATGTCAATTGCGAGAAGTGATTCCGTCCCGGGTGAAACCAGGAGTTTGCGAATTTCTCCGCTTGGTTCATCCGCGAAATCCAACGGAGGGTTTATAAATATCTATATGTAGTAGCTGAAAGGAAAGCTGCCTCAGATTCTCCGGTTTTCTTGTGTAATATAACCAAAGAGAATTTGGTAAACCTTATATCCCATCACCGAGAGTATCTTGTAGCAGTGATGCCGAAAGTTACAGCGGGGCAATACTGTCAGACCGAATTCAGAACCGGGTAGATCAGATTTTTCAATTTTTTGAATGATTGACCGAATTCGATCAGCGTGTCTATCACTCCAATGAATATATGAAATTCGTTAGACGTTTGACACGGTGAAAATCTTTTGACGAATGTCAATTCTCACTTTCCGAAATTATAGCCTCCGCGAATGTGATTAAAGGTGTCTTGATCTAAATATGTCTTGATGAGTTTCTTGTCTGCTACCCTAGCTACAAAACTGCATTATCTCTTGGCAAGAGGGTGCAAGCTGTGTCAGCGAAATATTGATAGAATTAAATGTGATTTTCTGTACAAGCCACACGATACTTGTAACTATAAATTACGACATGAATGGCGAACTCTAAGAACTCTGGAACTGACCTTTTCCAATATAGTAGATACGTAACTTCCGTATCGTTTGATTAATAGTTGGTGATGTGAATCCAGTAAATCCTCTTCCGCGTCGTTCATGCTTCAATAAGATATAGGTGACCCAGGTACTTTAACATGTCCGTAATTTCTTGCTGATTGAAATTACTGATGTTCTTATAGCAATTCATACGGAACTCAAAAAATCGGCACATCCCTAGAAAATTTACGAATTGAATTACGAAGCTCAAAAAGATTCAAACAAACCACTGTTGGGCATCAGTAATTACAAATTGTAATTAATTACATTGAAATTACTAATCACATTTATAATTTGTAATGAGGAAAAATTCAATTTCTAATTACATTTGGAATTTGTTATTAGGAAAAATTTAGTTACTGATTACATTTGTAATTTGTAATTAGAACAAATCTAATTAATAATTACACTCGTAATTAATATCTATTTTTATCCTAATTACAATCGCAGAAAGTAATTAGTAGTTATTTTCCTTCTATTTTCCTATAGGCAAACGTTAGTCAAGAGTAGGGGAACCAGGGTTCCAGAGTATATTAGCTGCCAGTCGTTCAGTAGCGTTGCAGCGTGCAACACCACGTCCGACGTCCGAGATTTGTGCTCTGTTTCATGCTCGCTGCTCCATCTGTGGAGCAGACTTTGTAGCATCAGCGCCGTCCGTTTCCTATAGGCAAACGTTAGTCAAGAGTGGGGGAAGCAGGGTTCCAGAGTATATTGGCTGCCAGTCGTTCATTAGCGTTGCAGCGTGCAGCACCACGCCTGACGTCCGAGATTTGAGTTCTGTTTAATGCTCGCTGCTTCATCTATGAAGCAGACTTTGAATGACGTACTACTCTTACCGGCAGTCATGCCATATACCGGTTTTACGGGCCACAGTAGTTTGTCCCTTCACCGCGAGATGGCGATACCATTTTAGACTCCGTTGGTGGGGAGAGCAGCGACCTTCTGAGAGCGATCAACTGCACCTGCTGTAGTAGGGTCAGTGCACTCAGTGGCTCCCGTGGCGTCAAAGAGTTCGCACATGGGGGTTTTGTTAACGAGTTTCAAAATGAATACTCCGAACTGATATTTATTTATGTATGTATTTATTCATTCAAACCAGATTACATAGTAACGGTCCAATATAATACTGTATTCTGCAGAGATACACAGCATCTGTACACATCTGTACACATCGATTATTCTTATATAATTTTGGATAATTATTTGTAGATTTTGATTTTATTATTCTTCATGTAATAAAATAGTAATGATAATGATTTTTATTTGAGTGCATATACATATACAATGCTGATATTTCATACACATTTTTAAAATAGTTGCATTGTGGTATATTATTAGTAGTATGTAATACAATTGTACTTTATATAGTAAGATGACCTGTATCCCAAAAAGCAAATAAAGAGACTCGATTACATATTCATTTTTGAGAAAATAATTATTAGTTGTCTTATCGCAAATTTTTCCCAGTCCTAATCGACCAAACTCTCCTAACTCGTCCAGTCCTAATCGACTGCGTTTCCTAGCTCGCCCAGTCCTTTGAAATTTTGAGTAGAAAAATTGCTCCTGGTATCAGGAGAACATCTGACCTGAGGAGGTGAGCTGAAATTTTTGGCGGGAAAATACCCTGAGTGTATGTCTAAGCAAGCTTGCATTCGCATAGATGTGTCTCTCGCTCTCTCTCTCTCTGCATGTGTCATTCGTTTACGAAATAAGAAATTTCTGAAATTTTAAGTCGAAAAATTGCTCCTGGTATCAGGAGAACATCTGACCCGAGGAGGTGTGCTGAAATTTTTGGCGGGAAAACCCCATGACTGTATGTCTAAGCAAGCATGTATGTGTCTCTCGCTCTCTCTCTCTGTGCATGTCTCTCTCGCTTACAAAATAAGGAATTTCTGAAATTTTTGAATCGAAAAATTGCTCCTGGTATCAGGAGAACATCTGACCCGAGGAGGCGTGCTGAAATTTTTGGCGGGAAAACTCCCTGAGTGTATGTCTAAGCAAGAATGCATTCGTAAAGATGTGATTCTCTCTCTCTCTCTCTCTCTCTCTCTCTGCATGTCTCATTCGCTTAAGATATATAGAATTTTGGAAATTTTAAGTCGAAAAATTGCTCCTGGTATCAGGAGAACATCTGACCCGAGGAGGTGTGCTGAAACTTTTGGCGGGAAAACCCCCTGACTCTATGTCTAAGCAAGCATGCATTCGCATAGATGTGTCTCTCGCTCTCTCTCTCTTTCTCTCTCTGCATGTCTCATTCGCTTACGATATATAGAGAATTTCTAGAATTTTAAGTCGAAAAATTGCTCCTGGTATCAGGAGAACATCTGACCCGAGGAGGCGTGCTGAAATTTTTGGCGGGAAAACTCCCTGAGTGTATGTCTAAGCAAGAATGCATTCGTAAAGATGTGATTCTCTCTCTCTCTCTCTCTCTCTCTGCATGTCTCATTCGCTTACGATATATAGAGAATTTCTAAAATTTTAAGTCGAAAAATTGCTCCTGGTATCAGGAGAACATCTGACCCGAGGAGGTGTGCTGAAATTTTTGGCGGGAAAACCCCCTGAGTCTATGTCTAAGCAAGCATGCATTCGTATAGATGTGTCTCTCTGCATGTCTCATTCGCTTACGATATATAGAGAATTTCTAAAATTTTAAGTCGAAAAATTGCTCCTGGTATCAGGAGAACATCTGACCCGCGGAAGTGTGCTGAAATTTTTGGTTGTAAAAACCGACAACGTTTCCTAACTCGCTCAGTCCCAATTGAGCGCGTTTTGGATTTTCAAAATCGACCGTACTTTCTTAAAATTATTAAAATTCGCTTACCCTATTTAACATCTGAAATAAAGAGTCAGGGGCAGGAAGGGGAGAATGAAAAATAACAAAGTCATTATTTATAGGTATATCTAAGAATTTATTGCTGCAGTATCAATACAATATTTCTCATTGTCGATGTTATGTACAATTTGTAATCATTTGTAATAATTTTCTTATCATTTCTTATGTTCTGCTATACAAGTTCTTATAATATAGACCACATTTTATCCGACAGAGTTTTTCGGATTTTGATTGAAGTGCATTCAAGTGTAACAGAAAGACGAGTGTTAACATATCAGGGGAGATCGGGCCGCTAATTAGTGCAAATGCCATTTTCATGATTTTAATTTTCAAGCAAGCAAGGAGGGTTGTTAATGCAACGATTGATTGTTCATGATCTTATAGGAAATCTAATAAAGGATACGACAGTTCGCTATAATAATGCACGTTCATTATTTTAATACATGATTATTTCATTGAACTAGTTCCACGTGTAATCGGACTTCTATATTATGTGTGCAACTGAAAACAAAAATTCAGACACGACGCGTTCTGAGTACTGATTAAAATACAAGCCAATTAATTCGAGCTCTGACATTAGTGGCGAAGGAAAAAAAATTGGGGTATCCAGGTAATTACTTTATTATTTAAAATTTTATCATCGTACGAACAGTTGGTATTATTTTCTAATCAGCGAATCATAATCACTTCGGACAATACATTCGATGTTAATTATTAACGGTACACTGGCTTTTTTTTTATCCGATCGTACAAGCAGTGAAATATAAGCAGAAAGTTGCTTCGCATAGATGAAGATTAGACTTCGCGTGCAGCCTTTTCTGATTTGTAATCCTTGTGAGATTTAGTTTCCGAAAAATTGAAAGCGAAGATACGAATAAAAAAAAAATCCTCTTTTATTAATAGATTAAAGAATTCTTTTCTTTCTCCGAGGACAACGACGAGCTAGACTTTTCGTGTCACAGATAGGCCCCCGAATAACCGGAAAATCCTCCCTTACGAAACATTATAAAGGTAGGATTTCGCGACGACAATCAATATTTGGCATTTGGCTGTATCATCTCGTTCCAGTACAATGGCCATAGGCCCGGCTTTGCAGCTTTGACAAAGGTGATCCGAGAATTTTTTCCTCTTTTTATCCCATCTTTACGGTTATACAATCGCAAAGTGAAGAAGTAAAGAAGCTCGGCTACGCTAATGATGCTGACGCCAAGAAACAGACCGAACAGACCTCCGTAGTTGCCTGAACAGAAAGAAAAAAATTCAAATAATTTACAAGTAGACAAAATGTTCTATAGCCATGTATGTACCAGTCTAAACACATCATCAATCACGATGCTCCTAATTTTTATACAAGAGCACCGGAATTAATAGAAAGAAGAAAAAAAATTGTCTGACGTTATTGATCAGTGGAAAAAGAATTTAGCTTGTGCATTTTTCACTCACTCAACAGGTCGTACCAGTAGAATAGAACGTCCTGTTTAAGTCTGATGGTAACAGGACGTGTAAAATATATGTGAACTATGCTATGACCGTCATTAAGGTCGTAGATATTTCTGGAAGAAAATTATCCTTGAATCTATTGTAGATTGATAACGAAAGGTACTCCGAATTACTGTCATATTTTTACTCACTTGCCCATATGTGCTCTCGAAGACGTCAGCGGTACAGAATTGACCGCAACTTCATACAGAACATCTGTACAAGCTGGGAAACATTCGGTGCAATTCAACTCGCTATTTGGAACATCGGGAGAAATATCTTTTGATGGCACTCCGAACCCTCCGAGTTTTGGACTAACCCTCATCCATCTATCTGACGATGAATAGATACACAGAAAATGAATTATTGCTTCTAAAATTTCATGATTTTATTGATTCAAATACCATTTGGATACGAAGAATGAAAAAATATCTTGAAATATGGACTCTGCATTTATTATCACAATGTTCTGTAATTACCTTTGCCCTCTCTCAAGCAAGGTAAATCCCTGAGATCGCAAACTTTCACGGTAGCTGAAGAAATAGTAACAGAGATAAAATTTCTGAATCAAGGATTAAAGCGACTCGATTTTATGGTCTTTTAGCTCGCGACGTACCTCCGCTAGGTTTTGGATAAAAAAAAGGTACGCAATCGCAGGATTTCAGGATGTCAGTTATTCTGCAATACATTATGCAGTTACTATAAGAATAGTATTTTCCGAATATAACAGACTGCTCGTCGTTGAAGAGACAGCCTCGTGTAGCAACGTTGTATCTCAAAACCTCCTGAAATATATTCAGAATAATCTACGGTTTTTACCAAAAAAAAATCAACAGTAAAATAATGATGAAAAAAAACTCACCGGAACTGAGTAAAACGGCGTAGCGTCAAGAGTCACCGATGATACCGTCTGCGGTGAAATCAAGACTTGCCGAACGCCGCCGCTAGGTACGTCAGGAAAATCGAAAGAAGGCGATATCAGAATCTGGAAAAAATTATTTCCTGAAATTCTCCAAAAAGTATAGGTAGCAAATTTTTTCTATACATAAGCGGGGGCAGTTTATAAAACCTTATAACCCAGGGCTGGGAGTATCTTGTAATGGTGATCCGATGAATCTGATCGGAGCAATACTGTCAGACCAAATCGTGGCCCGGTGGTTTGCGAGCGTTCAATACCACTGAACGCCAAACTCTCCGCGTCGGGATTTGTACTAGAGAATAAAACGGAGGGTTAGATTTTTTGACTTCCTAGGACTTGGTAACTCACCCTGAAAAATCATCGGTTCTTCGAGCGTAATTAAATGTACAACAGTAACCGTCCCCTGTTTTACGAGTGAAGAATATATCCTCGCAAGCTTCTTCCCTTCCGCCCCAGCTACAGTACTGTAATATCCATCGGCAAGAGGGTGCGAGCTGTGATTACGTAACTAATTATAAAATAAATGATCAGCAATAATTATTCGAGGTATGAAATTGCGGAGTACCTTTCGCAATATATCAGGAATGTAAGTTTTGAATCTTCTGATTAATAGTTTGTGGAGTAAATCCACTACGTCTTTTTCACTGTCGTTTAATTCGAATAGGTAAAGGTGCCCGAGGTACTTTAACATGTCTGTCAGCTCATTGAGGGTGAAATTTTCGAAGTCAGTGTGTTCCATGCTGAAAATTGGAAGACAAAAAGAAGTCGAAAGACTCTTTGGATGTGCATGGATTAAAATTTGAAAAGATTATATGAAACTTTAGGACATTGTAGCACCAACATATCTTCGGCAACCTCCACAGCTGCTGAATAGTTAATTTTGTTAATCCCGCAAATTGCTACGGCTGGAAAATCAACGTTATAAATAGGGTATTGGCTTGATTCAGGGGTTGTCACCGTCGGGATTGCAGCAAATGTCAGAGTTGCATTTACTATCATAAATACCACACCCATTAAACAAGCAACGTGTACAGCCAGCCAAGCGATTCTGTAAAAAGTTTCATTTTTGTTCTTCTTTTCATATTTATCACGCGTTTTTCATATCCAATTCTAATTCGTTACCTTTGCTTTGGTCCAATCCCGGATGCGAAGTAAATCTGACACCCCGCGACGGTACTATTCGTACAATAATCCTTCAACCAGTTTTTCAAACTACTAGAATTTCTAGGTATTTGTGTTATGGTCGAAATAGCCATGTTTCAGATTCTCAAATACACACACCGCGCTTTTGTCGGTTATTCGAGACAAACTGAGAACAAAGACTTGGTCTCGATTCGTGAAAACTAATTAACTAGAGTATAAATACGACATATACCAAACGATAACGATAATCCTCCGAAAGCTGGCTAATTAATTATGCAAATATTAAAACACCGGAGTTTAACAGCAGGTCAAAATATTTTTTCAAATCAACTGAACACCCTATGTTCGAGAGGCAACGGTACATGGACTCTCCGGATCTGATACTGTTATCATTTTTTACAATATACTCAGTATTTCATCCCTCGTTAATTATTAACAGCAAACAGGGCGATTTATATTCTTTCATTCTGAATAACGGGAATATTCATTCTGCTGGTTCAAATTAAAAACAAAAATGTATCTAGATTTGCGGTCCGTATAACGGATTTGATTAGGTGAAGAGGAAACGTTTCAATTAGTAAAAAGGTCCTCCTTTGTCGATGAACTTTTATAATGAATTTCATACAGAATTAATTTCTTGTTTTTTAATTCGGTAATAGGTAGAGCTTGATAGTTGAGTAAATATTTTCGAAAGACTCAAATTTCTAGATAACCCCTGCGAGCAGGAATCTTTTGCCAATCAATATTTGACATTCGGCTGTATCATCTCATCCCAGTACAGTGGCCGTAGGCTGGGCTTTGCAGCTTTGACAAAGGTCAATCGAGGACTTCCTTCCGTTTTTTTATCATCCTTTCGTTTGTAGAGCCGTAAAGTGAAGAAGTAAAATAGCTCAACGACGCTGATCAGGCTTATGCCCAAAAAGAAGCTGCAGATCCCACCGTAGTTGCCTAAACGTTATAAAATCACGATTTCAATCAATTTCCAAAAGATCATTTTTCTGAATTGCTAAAAGCAAAGTCAGACTCGAAAAGTCACCGAAAAAATCAACAAACTCCAACCCATAGAATCAAAAAAAAAAAAATCGATTTTGATAACAAGTATTAAAGTTCCACGCATCTTCATACGTACTCATCAGCTCGTACCAGTAAAACAATACGTCCTGTTTAAGTCTGATCGTTCCAGTACGTCTATAAAATATATTAACGATACTGTGGTTCCCAATTTTCGCGGTCCCCCTGTAACGAAGTTAGTCTGTATAAATCTTTACGTATATGGCAATAAAAATTGCGGAATATTTCACCATATTCAAATTAATACACACTTACTTGCCCGTAATCACTTCTCCGGGTCTCAACGGTGCAGAACTAACAGAAACTTGATATCCAACGTCTGCACAAGCTGGAAGACATTCGGTACAGTTTAAAACACCGTTTGGTTTATTTGGAAACTGATCTTCAAACGGTATCATCGGTTTTTCGAACCTTGGCTTGACCCTCCACCATCTGTCTATATCCAACACGAATTGAATGATTATTATTAAAAATCGTTAGCCGCTGTGTAGATAAGCAAACATATTAAAAAATGTCCATCATCAATCGAACTACAACATTTACTTCTGTATTCTTTCAAGCAGCGAAGATCCTGCAGGTCGCAAATTTTAACTGTTCCTGAAAAATTGATGGTAATACAATTTTTAGAAAATTAGGAAAAAAATACAAAATTCGGGATGGCATCGTCGAAGGGGGCAAGATACTTACCTCTGTCCGACGGAGTGGGATAAAAAAAAGGTACACATTTGCAGAACTTTAGGATATCTGATATTCTACAGTACATTATGCAATCGCTGTACGAATAGTATCCACCAAATTTATGAGATTGCTCGTTGCTGAAGAGACAGTCTCGTTGGCTCACGTGGTACCTGGAAACTTCCTAAAGGATACGTTCAAGTGGTGAGAGTCAGTGATCGATCGGACACTACAGTCTCAAGCGGGCACGGGTATATAACGAGAAAAAAACAGAAGTCTACAAACAATTACGAACATCAACAGAGTAAAAAGTTGTCGCCTGAAGAGTTAGCGAAGATTCTGTCCGCGGTGAAACCAAAATTTCGCGAAGACTCCCACTGGGTGCATCCGGGTAATCCCATGGGGAGAATATCAGGATCTAATAAAAAGGGAATAGAAACCCCTGAGAATTTTCACCGGTTATATCAATAAAATTTTTGGTTTATTCAAAAAGCGAACTTGTGCAAAATTTCAAAAAAACCTTGTAGCCTTGTACTGGAAGGATTTTGTAATGATGATCCGAGATGTGTGACCGTAATAATACCGTCAAGCCGTACTGCAAACCAACAGCTCGTGATCGTTCTACTCCACCGTTTGACAAACTTTCGTCTTCAGCATTCTGACTGGAATAAAACCGCCTTTCAAAATTAGCTAGTTTAATGGCGTGGGGTATAATGAGGAAGAAATTATTGTAAATTATGTATAGCTAGGAGAATATAAAGGATCGAGGAACACCCACCCTCCAAAGTCGTCACTTTGTCGAGCGTAATTAAACGTGCAGCAGTAACCATCCCCTGTTTGACGAGTAAAGAATATATCTTCGCAGGCTTGCTCTTTGCCATCCCAACTGCACCACTGCAGCATACTTCGACAAGAGCTCCTGATCTTTATTGAGAAATTATTTACCAAATTTATTGCGATACGTTAATAATTGTGTGAATAATTTTTTACAGTTGAGGGTTAACCTTTCTCAGTACGTTAGGTACGTAGCTTTTATAACGTCTTGTTAATAGTTTGTGGAGTAGATTCACAGCAGCTTCTTCGCCGTCGTTTAACTCGAAGAGGTAAAGATGGCCCAGGTATTTCAACATATCCGCAATTTCACGTTGGGTATAATTACCAGCGTTATGATTATTGCAGTCCATCCTGAGATTGTCGAAGAGAAAGAGAAAAGAAAAGAATAAATAAAAAAAATTATCGATCGTCGGAGAAGTTGGCACAGAATTATGTATTGTAATAATTTTTATAACCAGACTGCACCCACATTTCAGAGGCAATTTCCACTGCCCTTGCATAGCTGATTTTATTAACATCACAAATTGCTATGCCTGGAAAATCAACATTTTGAACTGGGAAACTTGTCGTCTCTACAGTAGTCACTGTCGGGGTATTAGTGTAATCCAATGTAGCCTCCAGAGTCATTGTGATAACAAATATTACAGATGAAACGTGCACGGCGAGCCAAAAAAATCTGCAATATACGATATTGGATTTTTTGCCGACTAAATATTTCCATGGTTTTACGCAAGTTGAGTTGAAATTTTGTTATAGTGTCAATTACCGCTCCTTCGGACGCGTATCGGGTGAAACGTAATATGCACATCCTGCGACCGAACTGTTCTTCAAATAATCCTTAAGCCAGTCTTTGAACCGGCCAGATATCCCGGGTGTGAATCCTTTGAAGTAATTCATACTCCGGATTCTACTTTGCATTTTGTGCTCGGGTCAGCTCTATGGTACAAACTGAGACTAAAAATATGGGCTTACAAAAAGCTCCGGAGAACTGAAGTACCAACTCTTTTTCATGACGCGTGCTGAACGAGATAATTATAAAACTAGGTCCAAGGTAAAATCGTGCTAGTGGGATACTTAATTATGCAGAGCTTTGTAAACAGTTTGTATTTTTGCTCAATCTGTTAATCAAACTATGACACGAATAGGGGATGTGAGTATAGCGATAATTTGAGACGGTGGCGCAGCTTCCTGCAGCCTGATGAATTCTTTAATTATGATTAGTTTTCTGAAATTCGTTGAAATTAATCGGCGATATGAAAGTCCTTCCGCTTATATCGATTCTGCAATATTGATCAAGTCTGGGTAATCAGGTACCAGCTAGAAATTACACCAAGTCATAGTATAGGTATATCAAGCTGTTATAATGGTGCGAAAATTTAACAGTTCGAGAACCAATTGGTTTGAGACGTCAGTTGCACGAATGCACTCTGCACCGAGTATACGTATAACTGTATGTTTAATTTTGCTGGAATAACATTTGATATTTCGCTATGTTTCCGTAATACTGATATTACGCCCAGAATAAGGTGGTCTGCAATCAAAGTCAGATAAAATTTATGAGACTTGATATATATACACAAGAAAAGCACCTGAATAATTCATTGGCAAATTGAACAACAAATTTGCAACTTTCACGTTACGCGATATTACAATACGGCACGCAATTTATAACTTTAAGCGTTAGATTAAACCGACTGAAATAATAATATTAGAGTATCTGATTTAATTTTTCTTCTTTACTTTTCTTATATTCTTTTTTTCTTTTCTCTCATTTCCTCGCTTTTCTTTCATTTTCCTACTGGGTAGGGAAAAAGATCGAGGAATCGGAAAATGGATTGGATTGGAGTAAAATGATTTGGCTAAAGAATAATGTCATTCAAATTGATAAACCAGTTT
Source organism: Macrophya alboannulata (assembly GCA_949628255.1). Classification (NCBI taxonomy): domain Eukaryota; kingdom Metazoa; phylum Arthropoda; class Insecta; order Hymenoptera; family Tenthredinidae; genus Macrophya; species Macrophya alboannulata. The sequence continues at coordinate 16,876,866 of OX451211.1, read as the reverse complement.
TTTTTTTAATTTAAATTGATTAATACTATATTAAAAATGTTCATTTCCTCGAAAGTTTTCTTACAATTTTGTGCCAAGATCTAGGTAATGTTATTTTTTTTTCATTTCACAATAAAATTGATAATCTAGGTATAGAATAATTGAAATTTCACAAAAGACGAGACATCACTTTATACCGTGTTTATTATATCTAATACACGTGTAAAGTTTTGTCGAATAATAATTATACAAACTTCGTACAAACAATTTATTGAAATTTTCTCTTCGACGTTTAATGTATTCCTGTTACAGATATATTATACTCTCACTCCGTAAGTATCACATCTAACAGAAAAAAAGAAGAAGAAAACAAATAAATAAATAACAAATAGAAATTATGTATATTATTTATTAGCTATCGATAAATTCACGGTAGAATCGGTTTTAGACAAGGTACTGCATTATAAATTTTCCATTGAAAAATTGATATGTGTTGAATTCATTTCAGCAAAAAATGATCAGTTCAATGTAAATTGTATTGTACAGGTATAATATATAACAAAACTTGAATATGTTACAAAAATAATTTCGTACATAGGTAGGTATATTAACAGTCGGGTAAAAATTAATCTTGCATTATAACGTGTGTTATTTTTCTTTCTTTATATAAATTGATATGTTAATAATAGTCAGATAAGCTGTTGAACGCGAATTATTATACCTACGATAGATTATTTAAATTCACTTAAAATACAGCTGTATACCTATATATATCGTTGCTGTCTGACGGGTTAATAATTACACGAGTCGCGCACGATAAGCGCTATAACACACATAGAAATACAAACCGTGATATATATATATATACGAGTTAACATATACAATATTCCGTGAAAAATACTTAGGTAGGCAGTAGAATTTAGATTTGCTAGCTGGTAAAACGCAACCCGATATAGTATATACAGCATATACATGCATAGATATATACATATAATTGTATATTATATCTGTGCGTTAAGTTGATCGGTATTCCGAAGAATTTTGAAAACGTTATACATATATAATTATTTATATCTAGAGAAAAAGAAAAAACAAAAACGGAGATCGGATAAATTTTATTTCACCCAATTATCATATTATATATATCTATATAAGTAAATTATTAAGCATGTCGTGAGTAATTATCTAGATCGAATCACGATTGTTATATAGATGATTTCGCCAATTATTGGTTGAGTTTTGCACAAACATACCTCCAATTTTGAGATTTTGTTGCCTTTTCGAGGCTTGAAATTTTTATTTTTTTATTTACGAAGCACCAGTGATCAATTTTTTTGATTTATGAATTTTTGACGGAATTGTGTTTTCCGGGAAAAGTGAAAAGAAAAAAAATATTGATTCTGCTCCATATGTATTTTTGACGAAAATTTTTCGTTCATTCGATTGCGCGTAGTCTCAGTGAGCTCACGCCATCGGAAATGCCTCAAAATGGCAAAAAAAAAAGTAAAAAATTTCATATTTTACCTCGATCCTTCCCCACAGCTTATCATGACCCTCTCCACGAAACATGTTCAAAGGGCAACCTGGCTGGGAATCCAATTTCTTGAACCCAAAAATAATTTTGACAAAAAAAAATAAAAAATGGAAAACTGAGAATAATTATTTTTGGATTCAAGGAATCGTATCCCCAAGTTACTATTTGAATGTCTCCTGAAAAGGGTCATGTTGAGAAAGGGGACAAAAAAATTCTAGGTAAACTATACGTGAGGAGGTAAAATACGAAATTTAAAATTTTTTCTTGTCATTTTGAGGCATTTCCGATGGCATAAGCTCACTGAGACTACGCGCAATCGAAAGAACGGAAAATTTTCGTCAGAAATGCATATGGAGTAGGTACAGTTAATTTTTTTTTTACAGCTCTCCTGAAGCACACAATTTCGTCAGAAACTCAAAAACCACAAAAATTGATCACTGGCGCTTCATAATATTAGAAAAAAAAATCAGAATAATTTTTTTCAAGCCTTTTGAAGGCTGCAGAAGACATATGAGGAGGGACAACGAAATCTAAAAATTGCAGATACAAGAGTACCGGACCAATTGATCGTCGAAATCACCCTTACATACTATGTATATACATTTCACAATAATTAATTGTAATTTTAATTTTAATAACAGTGAACACTAGGAGGAGGATACATCGAGTATATTTACCATGCCGAATAAAGATTCGAATTTGTTGACTTTGATTTTTTTTTTTTTGTTTTTTCATTTTTCCTTTTTCCTTTTTCCTTTTTCCTTTTACGACGAAACATTTTTCAATATCTTTGATATTATAACGTATTATAATTACATATTATCCGTATAGCCACGCGTATAGGTATGTATGTATGTATTTCTGCTGCATTCATATGTAAAATGAAAATTTTCCGGGTATATGTGTACATACACTAGACATGATAATAATTATAATTATAAGTACTATAGATAAAATTATATGCATATTAATCGACAAATGAAAAAATATATTAATTCAAATATTAAAGATATAAGACGTATATGTATTATTGTCTCGCTTTTTAATCACTTGGGATATCCAATATAACGCGTCGATTCAAATCCATCTATTGCCGTTAAAAGTGAGCTGAAACGATTTAAATATACATATATATAATTTTACTCTTTTCTTCACATGTACATACATATATAGGAAGAGAATAATTTATATTATTTATACCAATGAAAATATTTTCAGATACAGGTATGCATAGGCGGTATGTATAGGTATATGTATACCAGCTACTCGTGAAAGAGATTATATTGTATTGTATAATATCAATAATAAATTTTGACGGAAAAAGAAAGTAACAGATCTATCACATCATCTATTATTTGTATTATTACTAATATTATTATTATTTTTATTATCATTATTATTACTATTAATATAGTTGATCAATTTAACAAGGTAGTGGAATTATTGCGATTATTATAGTAGAGGTATCCCAGTGATTTGGTAACTATTCTTTCAAGTTACTCTATTACACATTTGATGAAATATTTTTACTACGGTATAGGTACGTATATTTATGCATTCGTTTTTTATTTTATTTATTTTTTTTTAATTTTATGCTTGCTTATTATATTTCATTATCGGCAATAAGTGTAATTGCCTTGGTGACTAGTTTATGTAAAGATCTTACGTCATATTGATGGTATAATATGTATATCAGAATGAATATAGTATACCTATATATTTATGTATAAACTCGAGAGAATTCACAAGGCTGAAATATAAATAATTATCAAGAGATGGATAAAAAGATAATTTAGTGTTAGCTAAAAATATATTTTACAACCATCATAATGATTTCTAATAATTTATACTGATAAGTTATTGGATGTCGTATATTTTCATATTAATTTGAATTATTTTTATTTTTTTTTATAATTTTATTATTACCTATTATTATTATTTTTTTTTATTTTTTATTTTTTGAGCAATATTACAGTATGTATTATACGACTACGCCTTTATCTTAGTTCTTTGATTAGCGTTTTTGGTTTTTCTTATTTTTTTTTTTCAAATAAAAAATAAAAATAACCAATTCAGGAAACATTATATGCAGTTTAACACACACATGATATTTGTCGATTACCTACCGTTTCAATATTACTAAAGTTAATCATTCCTACATATCTATATACAAATTACGATTTTATTATCATTTAAAAAATTGATTAAAAATATCTAAAATTCAAATCTTCGGCAAAATTATACTATATATATTTACTAATAAGCTCTAATATCAGAATATAGAGTTGAGAATCTTCATAAATATATTTACGGATCATTTCTATTACCTATCAACATTCAGAAATGGTAATAATTCATATTCGATTACCAAACTTCTTGTAAAAGCTGTAAGATGTATGTGTATTGTATAACTGTGAACTATGAGGGATGATTCTATCGAAAGATATGACTATTGTTGACAAAGCTGTGTCAATTAATAAGCTAAAAAAGACCGCAAACCGTAGAATAGTTGGTTTACGAAAATACACCTCACAATGTGCCGCAGATAATTTTTCCAATTAAATATCCTCCATTGAGATATAATATTAAATTTAAATATCAAATGACAATATTTTCAGATATCAAATTCTGTGTAAATAATTAAAAATCTGATAAAACTCCCGTTCAATTTTCATCTTATGATATTTTAATGTTATTCGAGTCGTTTGATATTTTTCTTTTCTATTCTATAAATTATTAAAAGTATCAAATAGCCACAAGTACTTTTTTTTTTATATTCTATAAAACGCGTAAATAGTAACTTGAAATTCATTCTACGTAACTTTAAATCATCGTCACTATGGCCAATAAAGTAAACCATGTGACATGAAAGATTGATTAATGTTCACCAAAGCTATCGTGGAGATGATGAATAACCTGTATTAGAATAAAATTTACACCGGAATTAAAAAATATACTGAAAAACAAAAGAAAGAATACTCTACAACAATATCATCGATGAGAAAAAAATATTAAGCACAATCATTTGATTTAAAAAGTTGCATGGAAAAAAACAAAAAATCACAAAAAGCTTAATGGAAGATCGAGCAAAGTTGATGGGACACATTAATATCGATATTAAAAATTTCACGCACCATAAATTGATATGAAGACAAAGTAGTCAATAATACAATAGTCAAATCTATCCACGGAGGAATAGTTTTAAAAACTGTATAGAAATATATTCTCTGAGTGCCAGAAGATTAATCTTAAGTATCTAGACTCCTATCATAATTTCAGATCCTAATAAATTTTCTAAGCCATTATTAAAAGAAAAAAAAAATCCTGACAATATAATAAAGTCAGCACATTGTCTCAGATGCTGGTGCAGGACCAGTGCTAAGTCCATTATCGTCTGGTGGATCAGCGTCGTTATCTCGTATATTTGGTCTGGCAAGAGTCTGTTCAATTTCCTTAGTAACGCTGATAGTAGGTCTTGACCTGAAAGTCTCATCTTCAACAGCAGAAGCCCTCCTTAACTGTCGCCTCTCGTTATGTACAGTTAAGAAAAAAGCGCCGTCGTCAAGTCCGTCGCCTTCAATATCTTCGAGAATATCAGCCTCATGCATGTATCTCCGGTGTATTAATCCCTCCATAAGCTGGTAATCGCAATCTTCGGCATCTCTTAGATGCTCCTTTTCAATATGAAGAGCCATCTCAGGATTGGACATCTCAGAAGCATATCTTCCTCGACGAGGAGGAGGAGAAACTGGCGGAGTTCTGGGAGGACTTAACAAGCCACAATAGCTTTCAAGCTCGTCTGTAATACTAGTGTACTCTGTTCTCATAGCGAGAAGAACAGACCTCGGATTAGAAGAGGCATTATTATTCCCAGTGTTACTTGGTATCACTGCAACCCGCGGTTCTGCCCAAGTTACGCCTCTGGCAGGAGGTGCAAGGAAGTTTTCTGGCTCTGAAAGCGTGCGGCTTGATTGCTTTATGGAAGGAGGATGCCCAGATGAATCTCGTCTCACTTCAAATACAGAACTAGAAGTGACATCGACACTTCCATCCCTTACATCTTGCTCAATCTGTTCTTTTCCAGTTTTATCATCTCCACTAGCATTGCTAGCATGGCTTCCTGAGGCCTTTGAATTAGCCTGGTGGACTGGGTCATCTCCGCTGATTGATGATTCGTTCTTGCTAAGATTGTCCAAAGAGCTAAGCACTGTCGCACGCAGGGGAACTTCGTCCTCTATAGGTGTAGTTGTTGGGAAAAAAGCTGCATCCGTTAAAGATCTTAGAAGTTTTCTACGCCGAGTTGGAAGCAGAGGAGACTGAACTGGGAGATCGGTTTCAGAGGTGGCTTCTGACCTCTCAGAAGCTCTTCTGGTTCGTAGTTCAGAGGTTCCGTCCAGCCTTAGCAGGTCTAAATTCGACGTATGAGTCGCCATGAAGCGGTGAATTACTCCTAAATGTGCTAAAGTTTGTTCGTTCAGTTCTTCCAGCTTCCTGATCCGGAATTCTACTGCCTGTAATAAATAAAAGAAACCTTAATATCCATGTTACGATTAATTAAAAATGATAATTACCTGTAAAGAAGCGTTCTGATTGTTCTCCTTCTTGTTTATGTCTTCAATCTTTTGATGCATCCATTCAACGCGTTCTGTTGTTACTTTTACTCGCTCATCGGTTGACATTTGAAGCTTTAGTTCCTGCTCCCTGAAATATCCTTCAACACATTCCTCTTCAAAATCGTACAATCTTTCCATATCATCTGCCTCGAGGAATAGTTTAAGCCCGTTATCGTACGCTTCGGTAGAACGCATCTCCCCGTCTTGCCTAATGTATCTTATTATGTATTTGATCAGCAGATAGATGTGAGATACAATGATCAGTGGCGGAGGAAGAACCGGCTTCTGTTCGTACTCCATAACGACGGTAAAACGTTGAAACATCCAGACTTGATGGGCGACGGCATTTACCTCGATGAAAATATTGTTGAATACGGCAATAAGGAGGTTTATGAGAAGGATATTAGCCACGAGTAGATAGACTGACATTACAGCTGGCGTTATCCATCTGCCTGGATGGCAGGCTATCATTCCTGGCTCATCTCCGCAGTCTGGATCTATATTGTCGGCGTAAACCTCTCCGTAAAGCATGAAATATGGCTCGATGAATATCTGTAGAGGGATAAATCGGTTGATAAAAATTCCAAGGAATCTAAAAAGATCGATTTTCATTTTATATATAAACAAACAAAGGCTGCAGACTTACATCTCGCAAAATTCGCCATTTCGGTTCACTGTGCGGAAAGAGAATGGCTTGTCTAGCTACACCAAAGCTCATAAGTACAACGAGTAACAGTACAACAAAGTATATCATGTTTTTAACCATTTTTCCCATCATCGTTACCAAAGGACCTGAAAATTTTTTCATTTAGTTATTTAGTTATTAGTTATTTAGTTTAGCTAAGTATGTAGAGATAAGCTTTGTACCTAAGTACTTGTTCACCCCAAGGATATTGAGGATCCGTAGATACCAGTATATACAATCTACGCAGTAAATAACACGTCCTATTTCCATCGTGGCACTTCTCAGTCTCAGAACAAGTCCAATTTGAAAAAATAAAATAGCTGCAGCATCGCATGGATTCCACATGTTCCAAGCCCAAACGCTGAATTTATGGGACAAAGTTGCTGGCTCTGAGGACACTATTTCTCTTACTTTTTCACACCCGAGGGTACAAATGTAAGCAATTGAATATATTTCAGTCCAGGAAGGCATGGGACCCATTCGCACGAGAATGCAGTAGGAGAAAAGCACCAGGAATATTATATACGCTATCTGGAAGATGATAATCATGTTGTTTTATCAAGGTTTTCTTCTTAATTTAATTGATTAATAATCTACTTAATTTGTTACTCACTGAGCTTGCCCAAAATTTAGTAATCGGAGCTGTGTAAAATTCGTATAATTTTTTCTTAAGCCGTAATTGCCGGTTTGTTTTATTGTCATAATATTCAGGCGGAGAATGAACAAATCTATGAATGTAGTCCTCGTGGTCAGTCATAACTCTACCATTCTCTTGAACTATGGTCTCTTTAGCTGTTACATTTCCATTTTCACTCGCTAACAACGCCTGTGAAACACCCAATTTGAAAAAAAAACATTTAAACAATCTCCAACAAATATTTTCAGTACGAGCAACAGAGACGGATATTAGATGTGGATGTGAGAGTACAAACACATACGTGGATTATCGTTTAGTTAGAGAATATATGAAGAATTGTATTGAGAAAATATGAAAGCAATACAAGGGCAGAGAGACGATTTTACCTGGAATATTTGAATAAGGTAACACATACATATGTATAATCATTTGAACATACACAGAATAATTGTCTTTAAAATAATTGTGCGAGACTATTATACCAGAAGCTGGGGGACTAACGGAAGACAACATTGACTCGTAACAAAGTGAAATTAAATAAGATTAGGGGTTTTATATGCATTTTTGATTAATAGTCGTGGCAGCACATAACAAGGCAAGCAAGCATATAAATAAAAATTAATTTTATATATATATTGATAATCGATTGATTTATTTCGATTTTCCTTGACGCTGGTTGTACCTTGATGCCTTGCTGACTGCAAGAGGATTTGCTGCGAATGCTCAAACTGCTACGCGGACGTTTCTAGAAAATATTTAATACATCCGACCGTAACAATCATATGCAAAAAAAAATAATTAGCTACTATAATATAATGTTAATCAAATTTTCAAAGCAAATGGGTAAATAATTTTAGCCTGTTAGCACTATGTAATTATTTGGTAAATGTTAAAACACATTCAAACTAATTTAATTTTCTTTCAAAGTCCATAAGCCTTACATTTTTTAATCTAAACAACAAGTTTCTGTACTGGTCTGATAAATATCAGATATTCGCAGGCTCTCCAGGCTCTTGAACTTTTACTATTCAAATAAAAAACTTATTGTCACGCTAATAATAAGATTAGATATCGTATTAGTTATACAAACGTAAAGAAGTACTCTAAAACTAATAACTAGTCAAAAATATTACCTCAACTTCTGGGTGCACTTGAGCTTGAGCTTGAGGTAAAGTTGGTGTAACTCCTTGCTCATAATCACTATCTTCGTCCTCGTCTTCAAGAGCGATTAAATGCTCTTCTTGAGTCTGCGGCATCAGTTGTAGCTCTTCTCGGCTTTTAAATTCCAGCCGAGTTATGTAAGGAGGACATAACAAGCCGAGTACTACCTAAAGTTAATATAAATCGTTAGCTTAATAAGAAGATAATTTAACATTCGAAGTAGACAGAGGAGATTTCGTAGAAATAAAAATTGGCAGCTTTCAGGGAACAATACTATACAATGATATAAAACCGAACAGAACAAAAAGCAGGACGTGATGACGGCTAATAATGGTGTCTAATAGATGAAAGCATGCAGTTTATTCTTTCCCTGTTCAATTATTGGTGAATTTAGAAAACTATTCCCTCGTAGGTGTTTAATATTAAAAAAAAGAAATAAAAATAGCTTATACTAAAATGACTTGTTGTTACACCTTTAAATTCGTATTTTTACGTGTTCGTAGCCCACCCATCCATAGGTCTGCAAGAATAATCTGACTGCAAGGATGCGCAAGGAGAGGACGATGGTTGGCTGTAACAGCGAGTGACAAACAGGTCTGACCTGACCAATTCTGAAGCTCTGATGTTAACAACTGTTGAGTTTGATCGTCGTCTTGTCGATAACAAAAATCCAGAAGCTCTAATGCTGAACATTTACAATTTATATGTAAAAGAATATAAAATAAAACGATATTAAAAACAATTTGCAATAAATAAACCGACGAATAAAAACCACTTTCCAAAACTCACCGATATTCTCAAACTCCTTTCCGTATCCGCGCAACTCATCGTACACCTCAGTCTCAAGATCATCTTCAGCAGCTTCGTGAGCCATAGCTTTATAAAGTTTCAAAGCAACAAGTGCTTTAGCCAGAGCCTCTTCTCCGTGTTGCCACATTAGAAGAGCCATTTGTTGTCTTTTTGTTAATACAGCCCAGATGAGTAGTTCATTGAATGGATAATCAAAAAGCGGTGTATCTCTGTCCCCAGGTAAAGTTTCGGCTAACAAACTCATCGTTAAACTATCAGTCTTCCCTGCAGCACCGCTAACGGAGTAACATCTACCAGCAAAACTTGCAGCGCTGTTATTACGGTGAGCATGAGCGTGACCTCCGGACTTTTTCATCACTCTCGAATATACTGCACGAAATTTCCGACGGGTGTATTGAGCCCGATAAGCTCCTCCCATAAGCTTATTTATCACAAGACCTATGTCGTGCAGGGTGTAAACGTAGCCACGTGGTATGTGAGGTCTAACATCCCTCAAAATGTAAGTAAGTGTGTTCGATGGACCCTCTTTCTAATGGATTGAATAAAACGATAAAATAACATGATATTTCGATGGTTTTGCACCTTTTTATAACAAATTAATTCGACTTACGGTATTGTAAAGATCTTCGAGCCTAGGAATGGAGAGAAATTTCCGCATTGAAACACCGTTTTCGAGTAATAATTTTACAAAATCAATCCGATCGTGCTGTAGAGCCTGCATCATGGCTTGCTCGAGAGCTCCCGGAGGCCATTCTTGGCCATAGACAAAGATTTCACTACGAGCAATGTCTACTCTATTCCAGGTCAGTGCTAAGGACAATTGTTCAGCCGGAGTTAGCTGCTGGGATTTGAACAAAGCGGTAAGAATAGTCTGATCGAGTTCCTGAGGCCGATCTTGAGTTATTCTGAAGACAGTTATCTGGAAAGTAAATTGTGGAGTTTAGTAAATTCAGACAAAAACAATAATAACAATAAATATTACTGAAAAATATGATAGAGACTCACGAGATTCTTGTTCCGTGTGCACTGCAGTAACTCCGAGTATAGCTGCTCTGCTTGTTCTATAGAAACTTCAAAGGTACGTCGAATAGTGCCCAATAGATGCTCGCGCATGCTCTCCAACAACCCGTCACCTTCTTTTTCACCCGTTACGCTCTCCGTCGCATACCTTTAGGAGAATAACTTTTAATGCACGGGGCTCTATTCTCTTTCTACAAAAACAAAACTCATAAATTAAACGAAAATTGGATAGCTAAGCCATTTTTTTTCAAACATAATTGGCATACAGATTCATAAATACTATTTAATCCACATGATTATATTATTAATATAACAAAAAATTGATGGAGTACTTGTGCATAAACGCAATAAGGTCAGCTGCTCGGCCAGAACCATCGCATACAACAACAGGAACTGGAGGATCGTCAGTAACATATTCAAGAACTGCTCGGATTGTGTTTGTTCCTCCTTCAATAACCAGTGCAACGACAGGGATACTACTGTGCGTGTCTATAAAATGATGAGAATGAATCAATAATTGGTCTATTAGATGCATTGTCTAATTTATATGAGATGATGGGAGTAAGTTTGTTCTTACATGGATGAAGCTTTTGATTTGAAATATGCTTCTCCAATTTTCTTCTCAGCATTATTTCTGCACCGTATCTTCCCCCGGTTCCATTATCAACCAAAAGAAAATAGGCGTGTCTGTTGTTCAGGACCGCGTATTTAGATCTGTGAGGAAAGGAGTCAAATTCTGTAGTCATTATACAACATTATATAGTTTTCCCAATTCAAAAAGTATATATTTCGCTTTAATTACCTCGGGGAAGCTATGGAATGATAGGGAACATCACGACCACGACCAACTAGCTCATGGCCATTCTCAAGAATACCCCAAGGCGCTATACCAATACTAACAACTCTTCCTTGCCGTTGAGAACGTTCTAGAAGTAAAGCGTCGCCGACCTGACGAGTTACACCTGAAAATGAAAAAAATTGCGATTAATTGTGCCTGTTGTGGATTAAAATGTGAATTATTAGCAAAAAGAAGGCTTTTTTAATGATTACCAGTGTTTGTTCCTCCCGTGAAGATCCAAGCACCCGTTGTCTTCGCTGCCTTGAGAAGACCCTTTCTAAGAACTTTCTTTAAGCTTGGTTGTAGTTCGAAATTTGATCGGCCACCGTGAACAGTGATCAAAAGTTTTGGTAAATCGAGGCTCCATTCGTGCCTCAATAATTGAACGATTGGTTCTGGTCTTGTGTCGTATGCCAGCCTCACATACTGAACAGTATCGCATTAGAAATTTTTTCTGATTGTGATTATATAAGATTGAAAGTATCTGTAAAGCTGTTTTAAATATCCACCTGTGCTTTGGTGGGGTGAGGTCCGCCCTGAAATTCTATAGTGCCATATGCATCGGTGGGACCAGCTCTTGTGTTTTTTCCTGGAGTCCATATCTCCCTCTCTGGATCAGCCTTTTGTTCTCCAGTAGCTATGTTGGCCCCAGAATTTGAATAGGTTTGTATATCTGCCCCAGTTCCGCAATGAAATGTAAAAGAATGTCCGCAGCAACATCTGAAAGATGATCAAGTATCGGATATTTAGAAAGCCTCTGATGTATGATTGAAGAAAAATTTAACGATCAGATATAGAATGTATATTATATTGTATCACAAGATACGTGGAGTTATAATCATATTTTTCCATCTTCTGAGATAACTATAATGAAAAAGAGTGTGCAGTTTTCTTTGTAAAATAAAACAATGAAATGAAAAAAGTATAACTAAAACGCTTGAAAATTCATGCGTATAAAATCCATGTGTTGAATAAAGACTGTACGTATTGGAAAATATCGCCTTTAGATATATATAAGCACACCAGCAATAAAAGAATGAATAACAAGCAATGAATAATTATATCCGTTGAAGTATATCGCTCAACGTCAGATGATTATCGTAAACGTTGTCCATTTCATCTGCTCTGGATGACCAAAAGAAACAATGTATTAATTTGATTTAGGTACAGAGTTTTTAGTGGGATATGATAATATGCATAATTTCAAGTATCTAAAGCTCTGCAGTCATCTTTCATATTAATAACACAATATGTAGTATAATTTCCACAAAGCAGGATGGAGCATTCTAGCAATAAGTCTCACCTCGATGTTGTGATCACGTCGTACTCAGCATCCTTATCTCCCTCTACCTCTTTCAACCTAAACACGCAACGAAACAAGGAAAAGTAAATTAAACTGAGAATGAATGAGCGAAGGTGAAAAGTGGGATCAGTAAAACTATCTTTGCTCAACGTTTTTTATAAAAAACAATCACTTTGTATTAAAATATCGAGGAAATTTTCGATTGTTCAATTGCACAGTGATTAATTTAGAATAGATTACATTTTTTCTCCACTTTAGTTCACCTTATTGCAGAAGAAAGTATAATGAAAAAAAATCATAATCGAGTTAATCGAACGAAAATGAATATGCAAGCATGATCAAATGAATTTCTGATTCTTTACCTACATTTGATAAACACGCATAGCTACTACATAGATATGAAAAGAGAATTGATAATTGCAAGGTATATTTTTAATTGTTATTATGTAATGTTAATATTTTTAGGATTGGAAATAAGATAGAAAGAAGACTCTGCTCGACAAATAGATAAGGATATCTCAGGTCAAAAGTTTTAAAGTTATTATCGACCATAGAATAAGTTTATATGCATGTTGTTATTCGATTTGTTATTGATTCAGTCTTGTGAAACGTGAAAAAGGAAACCCAGTAAACAGAATAAGATGTTGTAGATATAAAGCAAAAATAAAAGAACTAAGTTGAAACTAAACTACTCCATCCCCATTTATCAGTATATACCATATACCTCAACGACTTATTGATGATCCAAAAGGTATTTGCCGATGTTGTAATAACAGCTTCTTACGTAACCACTGATACCTTATTTGAGATTATTATCTCATAATATTTATAACATGCGATTATAATAATTGCCTGCATAGTCTATATGACTATCGTGTTTACTTATGCGTGAAGAAATAAATACACATATTATACAAATTATTGTTACGTTTTAAAATTGCGAAAGATTCTTTGTTCGATTATCCATAGATTTAGTATCTTATATAATAAATAAGCATAGTTTAATGTTACCTATATTATAATACGCTTGTCCCATTTTATAATCCTTAATTAATCCCTTTACCAGCAGTATATCTACTCACCTATGCTCGTCTCGTGGACTAGGAATAAATTTTGCACATTCTCTCTTTTGAAAAGTAGCTTCTATCCAACTCCGCGCCGTTGTCTATAATAAAAAATGTTAGCATTTAAAATTCGATAGATAAATTCTCATCTTGCTTACCGTATGATAAATGTATCTAAAAGTCGTAAGATTCATAAAGTGTATGTAGGTAATTGTAAAGTGAACAAATTTTATATAATCTTGGCCTGTTTAAAAAAAAAAAAACGAACTGAAAACTAAATAAAAAAAGACATTTAATATGCTGTGCAAACATTTCTGATAACAGACTGTATACTGTAGTTAGTAATTTTTTAGCAAAGCATTTCTTAAACACTGCTAATGTATGCAACAAGTTTTTTTTTTTCACTATAAATCATAGATTAATACTAGCTACTGATTAATGTCTGTGAAAAAGGACGAAATTTCCTAGGAAAAAACAAAATTTCCAAAAGATATTAAAGCCAGAGAGAAATATGAATATTGTTAACTATTTGTAGATTGGATTCGGCTCTACAATCCTCCATATCTATCTATAGATAATATATTCAGCAGTAAAGTAAAAAAAAATCGACTTGAATAACTCTACCTTGACCTTCTTTCGTTTCACTTTTGGAGTATTTGCTCCGCAAATCACATTGCCGATGGCCATCTTGATGCAATATGGGGCAGTATTTTCATTCAGATAAAGCCTAAGCAGTCCGTAAACTAAAAAATAATTATTAAAAACAGAAAAGACTAAAATTTATCGTCCATAACTGGATCGTCACCGTTTAACGGGTAAATTATAACAAATACAAGCTGCTATAATAGTTGAGTCTTAAAAAAAATTCGGTTTGTAAAAAATGTATGTTCTTGTCAAAATATTCTCTTCATGTCTTCAGATGTTTCAGTTTATTATCACAAGTGGTAAGCTCTACTAAATGAAAGAAAAATTCACTTCAAACTTATTACACAAAGCACTGGTGCTGAAATTATTTACAACAAGACTGATAGCGCTGCAACGAGTGTCTAGTCAGCTAATAACAAGGAAACGACTGAAACGAAATTACTCATAGAGATAAGAGATAAGAAAAAATTAACATTAGGTGAAAAAAAAAAGTGCTGAGTGTTTAGTTTTCAAAGTTGACGGAGCATTTGAGAAAAAATTTATCAAGTAAGAAAGATAAAACAGTATTCATACTGTTATAAAGGTTGCAGGGCTTCCAGCAGATATCATTCTGATCAATTCAGATAATATCAGACAGTCGCTGAAGCGATTAAAAGACAATTAAGATATTTGGAAACCCTGAATGCACCCAAGTTTGTTAATAATCATGAATTTTGAAAGAAGATAGCTGAAAAATAAGATTTTTCACATTTATTTCATGGTTCTTGTGATTCATTGAATAAAAACTCTTGCATCCAAAGTCTTTTTCTTTTCTCAAACCCTTCCAATTTCTGCTTTAATTTGATTTAAAACACGCCAAACCTGAGCGCAGCTATATAATCTATTGAATTTTGCAAGGTACAAATAAATTGCGTTAAGCTATTCTTTGTTATTAATTCTCTGCTAAGTTATCACAACACTTGAAATAGCAAGCAGATACAAAAATTTGGATGTACATTGTGAGGCACACTACGAAAATAAAAACCAGCTAACAATTAATTTTGCTAATTTGAATTAAAAACGTGGATTTTTCGATCTTTTGTATATTTTTAAGGAAATTTGAGTAACAATTTGTTGGTTTTCTCGTTATTCCAAGCTACTCACTACTCGGATTGGCTTGTTCTTGTCGATCATCCCTGGGAAATGAATGGTGAGACTGGAAAAGTTTCAAAGATGTGGCAAAACTCTGATGTGAAACTTTGTTGATATGCTTCTTGTTCTTATTCCTTTACATAGTCACATAAATAGCAACAAAGAGATTCAACCTTTTCACGGATTTGCGATTCTCAATATGTAGTAAGAATCTCTGTTGCTGTTGATGAAAGAGCAAGGTTGTAGCGAAACTAGGAAATCAATGCCTGAAATTAAACGAAAAATTTAAACATCGACTCACACATAGTAAAAATCTTAATCAGGCTGATCGATTCCAAGAATAGTAAGTTGCCGAAGGTTGAAAAATATTCCGATGCCAATTTCTGTTCAAGTTTTTTTTTTTTTACCCGTTTTTATTGAGTTGAAAAAAAAAGAAATTTTATTTGAATTGTCAATTAGTTCAATTTAGAAGGCAAAATCAATAAATTAGGTATTAAAATTTGAGTTTAAGTTACAACCTAAAGCTTTTGATAATATTTCAAGTATAAAAAAATTTATTCACCTTGTAGCAAATATCTTGCAGAGAATTTGCGATGTTTCAATTCAAATACCATATTGAACGCTATAAATTGAATCCTCGAAAATATGATAGACCCTGAAGCATTGATGATCGTCTGTGTAGCCCAGAATCTATATTTATAATAAAAATAAGAAATAAAATAGGAAAAACCATTTCATTTTTTTTTCTATAGTTTGTTGTGTGTATATGCTATAAAATTGTTGCCACTGTGTTCGTGTATCTTTTGCCTTTTTTCTTCTCTTTTTTAGAATGTTCGTAAGCAGTGAACTTGAGGCGAATTATTATTATTAATATAAATTTCGAAATAGGACAATTAGGCTGATAATCGAGTGTTAAAAAAATCTGAATAACCTTTTCCTTAATTTCCATTTAAAATAATGTATTTTACGTATAAATTGTGGATTTCGTTTGCTAAATGAAATATGTTTGGACGTATCTCTCATGTATAGTATATATTTACTTTACAAACACGCGCAAATAGAATGTGAGGAAAAATACTGTCGTTTAGCTCTTAGTATAAAATTAATACTGTTATACACACACATACACAGGCATACGCATATGCATAGCGTATATTCGAACTAGATAAAAATATGAGAAAAAACTCGAATAAGTTTATACTATAGCCTCACACAAGTTGAGGTTAAAAATGTCTCGGTTTACTAAATATAGAATATTTAACCTTCCTACTATATTTAATAGCATATTATACAATTTTATAATATATTATAATACGCAGTACTTACCCACAGTGTTACTTATCTCTCGACTTCACTTAATATACGTGTAAATTATAAATTAACACTCAATCAATCTACACAAACTTATTGTAGACTTGACTTTAAGTGTGCACGCACGTCGGGACATCAACTGCTGACTTGCTAGTGACGACTGCTACTGCTGACCCCGCTCTTGCACGATTATCCCGAGTTTAGACTCTAGTTATCCACAGAGTACCAATTTTATAGATTCCATGAACTCTAGAGAGTAAAATTTGACCCGAAGTTTGGGTCAAAAACGAAAGAGGGACGTATCGACTCCAAAAATCAAACTCTATTCATTCATAATTAAACGATAGTATTCTAATTCATGTCAGTTTACGTATGTAGTATCGAATCGCTAGTTCGTCACTGACTTCGCAAGGTCAGCTTAAACGCTGCGACAGGTGGTAATCATGTGTATAGTAACATAGTACGCACACAGCCGTATGTATCTATCTCCCCCACCCCCTGACGCCCTTTAAGTTCTTTAACGATAAGCCAATGAATGACCTCGCTACGTCAGAGCGCTAGCGCCTCACCGCGTTATCATTTCAAACTACAAAACATATGATTAATAAATCCGATCACTCGCGCAGTTTATAAGTTAACCTAAAACTTGTATTATTAACTAATGCTGTAAACTATATTATTCGAATTATTTTTATAAAAGTGGATGCTTGTAAGCCGAGTTTGAACTAAAACTGATCAAATTAAAGAAGAACAGCTGACCTAACCTGACATAAGTAAGTTTAAACAATACTTTCTTTTCGTAAGTAAGGTTATGTCGCTACTAGCGACTATTTGCTTTAATTGTTGAACGAAAAGCAAAAGCAAAGGCAGATTAGAACAAAAGATACTGTTTTTAATTTAGATACAAAAATATTAGCTACTTTTCATCATTTTGCTTTATTTATCCTAACCTTCGCGTATTAAAATCCGATTTTACTCAAAGAAAATGAATCGGGGAAGAACAAAAATTGGGACCAAACAAATGAATAAATTTCAGATAAAAATGTCTTCATGGAAGAGAGCGGCAAAAGCGAATCAAAAAACTCATCGTGAGCGTCACCAGCCAGAATCTCGTGCTCACTTAGGTTTATTGGAAAAAAAGAAAGATTATGTTGCAAGAGCGAACGATTACCACGAGAAACAATCAACGATAAAATTATTGAGAAAACGTGCGCTGAATAAAAATCCTGACGAATTTTACTTCCATATGATAAATGCTAAACTAGACAATGGAATTCATAGAGAGAAAGAAAAAGACGAGGAGCACACACCTGATCAAATAAAACTAATGGAAACTCAAGACATCAGATACGTTTCTTACAAAAGAAATATTGAGGCTAAAAAAATCGATAAATTACAGAGCCAGCTGCATATGATCGACGCTGCTAATGAGACCAGAAATAAACATGTTTTTTTTACCGATAATGGAGAAGAATCGAAAGACTTTGACGTAGCTAAGAGACTCGATACTCATTCTACTCTTTTGGGGAGGCGGACTAATCGGCCAAAATTATCTAAACTTCGAGAAATGAAACTGCCTGATGTAGACGATAAGATGCTGGCTAAAATGGAACAGCAGAAACACATGGCTTACAAGGAATTGCATAAAAGAATAGACCGAGAAAAGGAATTGACTATTATTCAACAGAAAATTGAAGTTAAACGAGCTTTGCAAGATAAAACTTTACCAAAACCTAAGAAAATAAAATCTAGCACTGCTGGTGCACCAGCTATTTATCAATGGACGTTTCAAAGAAAAAGATGAAATTGTACAGAATTTTTATTAAAATAAATCGGATTTACGTTTTTCTATTATATTGTCGTATAATTCTTTCAGGGAATTTACAGGATATCAATTCATACCATTTCCCTACTTTTAGTATATTTAGTCTAGATTTAATTTTTAATTAAAATTTCAACTATTTTCAAAACTTGGATTTTCTTCTCACTCCTTTTTATATGCAATTCAAACGAATAGACAATTTTTAAAATTTTTGAAATAATATTGAAAAGTTCGAATCTTCTTCTTTTAATAATAAAATGTAAAATAAAAAAAAAACGAATGAAAAAAAGGAGTGATTAGAAATATTTCGTTTTCTGTCGTTATAAATTAGAAAAAATAAAAATAAAAAATTATAGTATATGGGTGAGAAATAATTATGACGATATTTATGAAAATCAATGATTAAATTACGTATATTGATGAAAATGAATTTGGATAAATTAAATAAAATTAACACGAAGTAAACTCGATGTATTTATTCCGGAAATATAATAGTTCCATCCGTGGTAGTCATTTCGCTGATTTTGCTATTAGGTTGTAGTTCAATTTTCGGTCCCACGGTTTCCAGCTCTTCGACACTTCTATCGAAAGACTGGATCCATTTATTACTATCGATCGGTCCGATTCTTGAAGCTATTCCAAAACTGGGTGGCATTCTATCGGGAAAACTGCTCGTTCTGTTATCGTAATGAACTGAAAATTCCGGGATGATCGGGACGTTTATCAAAGGCGAATCTTCTAGGACAAGAACCGGACGTGTAACCGGAATTTCGTAAGGTGTTAAGCTCGGAATCGGTCGTGGTGTTGCAAATTCTGTCTGACTACCATCACGAATCGGTGTAAACGCGTTGTTCGATGATGTAAAGTTCAGTGTTATCACATTTCGTAATCCTAGCTCGGACATTGGAATCGAGATTGTATCCTGATTGACGATCTTAGGATTTCTAATTGAGGAAGGATAATTGATCGAAGGTTTAAAACTTTTCTTCGGATCGTTGCCAGTTATCTTCGGCAACCGGGTTTTCCGGCTCCTCAAAATCACCTGCATTTTCATAGCAGAATTACTTTGCTTGTTAATGTTTCTTCTCGCACGACTGTTCAGTCTATCGGAAAGATCGTTCTTTGAGACGACTCTCCGATCAAAATCATCCCAAATTTGATATTTAATTGGTGAAGAAACGGGTTTACTTTGTACTTTCCGATCCTCTGGTACTTCTTGGACTTCTTCTTGTAGAATATCCTTCGATACTTGATCGTTGTTTGGTACTAGGGTATTTACTGCCCGACTATTTCGAACTGGTTTTGATTCGCGAGTGTTTAATCTGTTTTTTACTATTCGAAGAACTGCTGCAGGTCGCATTTCTCTTGATTTTTTTGACGAAACCCAATTAAAAAATCCAGGAAATTTTCTGCTACTCCTACTTGAAAGAGACGTTCGACCTCCTCCGTTTACCAATTGGCCGGATGGCTGTTGTCCCGGTGGCATTTGCCCAAAGGGAAATTGTCCTGCTGGCATTTGTCCTGCAAGAAATTGTCCTGTCGGTAATGGCCCTTGTGGCATTTGACCTGCGGCAAATTGTCCTGTTGCCATTTGACCTGGTGGCATTTGTCCTGCTGGCATTTGCCCTGCAGGCATTTGCCCTGCTGGCATTTGTCCTGTCGGCATTTGCCCTGCTGGCATTTGTCCTGCTGGCATTTGTCCTGCAGGCATTTGCCCTGCAGGCATTTGTCCTGCAGGAATTTGTCCTGCTGGCATTTGCCCTGCTGGCATTTGTCCTGCTGGCATTTGTCCTGCTGGCATTTGTCCTGCAGGCATTTGCCCTGCAGGCATTTGTCCTGCTGGCATTTGTCCTGCAGGCATTTGCCCTGCAGGCATTTGTCCTGGTTGCACATTTCCTCCGGGCATGGTGGTCGTATTTGCAGTAGAATTGAGGGTCGAGAGACTGATGCAGTTGTAATTTATCAGCCAATTGTCAGTCTTGGACATGATGTCAAGTTGCATGCAAATCGTCACTGATCTAAAACAGCGACAAAATGCATATAGACATTTTATTTTTTATTTTTGTCGCAAGAACTATAAATGCATATGAATGAAATATATACATCTATACCTTGGAAACTGAGAAACTTCCATAACGTTAACGCAAACGAAAGAATGATAGCAGTCTGGGATCGAAGTGCAGACCTTGAACGCTCTGTAATCTGAATCGAACAAAACATTAATTCAATGATGAGATAGTAATTTATTTAAGATATTCAAACATTTGTGAATTTATTACGTTACCGATAATCGAGACGTATCGAATGGTGTTCGAGCCCAACATGATGGTCATACTCAAGCCAGTCTGCGCATAGGTGAAATTTACGCAAACTAAAGAATCGTCAAGAAAAAGAAAATGCTTCGTTTAATCATTCCTGGCAATTGCTATAAGTATATTATACGTAGGATCGGTAGTTTTAACAACAATTCAAAGGACTTACGATTTCTTGCAATAGCTCGAAATAGAAGCGTGACGCTTTGACAACATGAGCAAGAAGATGTGGTTGGGCAGGAGCATGCTTTTTGACTTATCGAAACTGTTCTTTGAAATAAAAATCCAGCTGACAAATGTGACCCTGAAAAAAAAATCATCGTGTAATTTTCCTATTTGTAGTTAATACGAAAAAAAAATAAAAATAATGTATATTAGGTATATCTATAATACGCACTTCCCTTCACAGCAGCGAGTGGTTTGATCACAGAAACGCCTCCAGAGAATAGAAAAATCGTCAAGCAACAACTGAGTAATGGCCAATTTCTCATTGTCAACGTTTTCTGATTTTTACTAACGATATTTCAATTTATTATCGAAAATACGTGATTCATAGATTTGTAACTAAATCGAAATTCAATATTTTGAATTATTTATAACATGCTCCGTTGGAACGTGAGCGCAGGATCACCGCGAATATTCCATCGCGAATAAAGACATACTGACGAATTATGAACGGAAAAAGTTGCGTTTGAATAGTGGTAGGTATATGGAACTCCGGGGACTCTAACAGGATGCAATTATCTTGTGAAAAAGCGCGTTTGAAATTATTTTCAGTGCGTTGATGGTCCTTTCATGCTAGTTAATACCACATCCGTAAGAATTGTTAATCGCAACGTCGCATTCCCTGCATTTTTAGTATCGCAATTACCGCTTAACACCTTTGTGTATGTATGCATGCCATATAATACGATTAAAACTCATGTCAACCTATTTATCCCACGTGTCAAGGTATATAGTTACAATTTTTTTACTTTATATTTCGTCATTTATCATTAATCATTCTTTTCACGCGAATATAAATTGTAAAAAAATTTCTCATCAATAGTAGCACAAGGTCACAATATACATATGATATAGAGCCTGGAGCTTCTATTTTTTATAAATAATTGAGAGTATATCCTGAACTGAAGTAAGAATGAGAAAAATTTGATCATTACAGATCGCAGAATATAAATCTATGAAATTAAATGAATAAGCACACAAAATTTCCCATCAATCAATTTCGAAATAAATCATCAGAAGAGAAGAAAAAAAAAACTGCAGCTTTGCTCTGCAGCAATTGATAGTTTCGTAAAAGATCGACCGATAGATAAAGTCACCGAGATTGATAGTTTATCTAAATAAGTCAAGCTCCGGTGTGATAAACTTAGCGTTTATACTTTGGTGTTAGCTGTTAGTGCCCCGTGAAGTGCAAAGCTCGTACGACCACGCTTAGCTGTATGCCACTTCGAAAAAAAAAACTGCTTGACCATTAGTGAAGAGATTAGTGAAGAATTTCACTTACTCGTATACCAGTTTCCACTATTTATTTTCATGTGTTTAAAGTTCATATATGTATAGTTACATATGTGCGAAGATAAGATACTTATCGCTAACATTTGGTTAAACTGTAAAACTTGAGCATAGGTCAAGGATCGAGGAATACAGAATCTAGTTAGAAAACTTATATTGGTGAATAATATTGAGTGAGGATATATTTTCCAAGTGAAAATTCTGCTGTACCACGATATTTCGGAGACATCGAACACCATGTTTTTCTATCAACTGAAGAACTTTGACCAACACGCTTTACTGACCCACCCGGAGCCCGTTTGGACGAAAATGAAAAAGTTTTTTAGAGGAGCTTGGCGGTTGCTGATTATGCGAGAATTCATAACACAGTTTGCCTTTGAGATTGAATATCTATGATGATACACTGATGTGAAACATATAACTATATACATAGATAAATGAGATTATCAATAATTAAGTAAATACACGATTAATTCATTCGCAGTGCCATAAATCTTGCTCTAAATACGTAAATTTCGTCGCATGTATATCTAATGCAGTAAATTGTTAAACATTATTTAAATACACGTAGATAACTGTCGAAAAATTTATTCGATCACGATTTACTGATTTTATTTGCATACCTCAAATATTTTACAAGTATAAGTTATTAAATATTACAATTAGCCATACAGTGATCCTATTCGTAATTCATTAATAATCAAATAAACTCTCGTCATCGTCGTCGTCATCGTCATCCCCATCGTCCTCGTCATTATCAGCGTCATCATCATCATCATCAGCATCACTTCCTTCGTCTTCTGGTAAAACGTGGAATCCTAAGTCTCCGCCATCCTCCGGTTTAACAACAGCCACACCATTAGCTCCAAGTCTGAGACAGTCCAGGCCGACCTGTATCATAAAAAAAATCTCTTTTCCGTGATACATCGATAAACTAATGTAACTGATCACCAAAGTAATTTCTATATAACCATATCTCTGATCAATCTTTGAAAATTGAACACCCAGACAAAATGAGATTTGATCGAACGAATCTATCTTTCAAAAGTAACAATTATCGAGTCACGTCGGTACCTATATTACACTTTAAGCAGGTCACACTGTAGGTCATACCTACTATCCTTTATAGCTTTCCTATTCGATTATATATGGCTGTAGCGGACTAGTTTCAGAATTAAAAACACTGTACAGAGAAATCGGCACGATGAGTGCGGCAGTTTAATATGGTACTGTAATTTATGTTTTTATTGATGATGTAGGTGTGGATGAGAGGGAAAATAATAACACGTTAATCAAAGCGACACGTGCTGGTTAGGCTTATCTCAATCCCCGTTTTTTTCATTATTTTTTTATTACTTTTTTTTTTATCTCTACACACGGTTCTTCTTTTATCTTCTTCTTATCGATATCAATCAATAAGTACACATACAACACTGCGATTACTCAACGGTTTAGTCATTTCAATCGCTGTACTGATTGCGATGTATAGCCATGCGATTAGTCCGAGCGAAAAATAAAAAAATGATCAAAAAAATGGAAATAGACGTGTGCATACACATCGTATAGTAGATTTCGATCGAGGTAATGAGACTATAATTGTGTGACCCAATTGATTATGCTACATCCTTACCTATACATATACACCTACTAGCACGGTATATAGTTTATATAGGTATATAGTTAATGAACGATATTACGAACCTTGAAAAGTGTTGTATCCTGAAACTTTCCCTCCATGTTTACACAGGCGTGTACATTTCTACCCTGGAAATAAATGTTGTAGAATCTAACGCACGCCCTAACAACCGGGATACGTGGAACCGGGACACAAATAGGGCTCGGATTTTTACCTTGAAGAAGAAAATGATAACATGAATGATGGCGAATCGTGTTACTCATTATCGAACGTTTATCACTTACAAAATCGTCGACGTCTTGACGGAAGGTAATGAACGAAAAAATTGTATAAATGAAAACGTACCCGAAATGCTCCTCGTGTAAAGAACTCTGTCGTTCATCAGAACGTTAGCAGTGAACCTGAAATCTTCTGGGTCGTACGTGATGTTGACACAAGCTTTTTGGCGAAATGTGCTGAGCAAAATCCTTGAACAACATCCGCACAGTCCGTTGGCACACTGGCATGGTCCTTGTCTGGTTGCAGTCACTTGGGTTTGGGTAGTGGTCGAGTTTCCTGCGGTTTGCTTTGGAGCGAGTTTAAGGATTTCAGAGGAGTCATTTTCAGGTTGATCCTTTCCGGCTGTAGATCTTAATACTTCGTTCTCTGCTTCTGTGGCTCCAAAAATCTCTGTCTGGGATTTTCCACTGTGACACTGCAGCGCAATCAGGAGAATAAAACCGACTCCGAATGGACCCTTCATCTCAGTTTTTCGGTATACAACGTAAAACCAGGGAACGTTGATCAAGATGTTAAGTTAATACGACTTATTTCATGGCGAGACTATCACTGAAATAAACCTGGACTTTCCGGCTCCGAAGAAGCTTCGATCGCGACTGTTCGAACGTAACGAATACGGGGATGACCTCGATATGAAGAGAAATTTAGGTCCAGTTTCAAATGCTTTCCTATACTTTGTTGTCATTTTGTTATTATAGTTTTTTGGTGAAATGAAGATTTTTGAAAGACTGCCGATTACGTGTGTTAAATTTTTTCAAAAGCTTAAAAAAAAAATTTGTTTACATTGATCTGCCCCGATTTTGATGCATAAAAATTGTCTCTCGTGACATCAGAGTCAACGTTTCGATTTCTCATTGCGTGACGTGGGTATTTAAGGAAGAGGCGAGATATATCAATTCCATGAAAATGTAATTAGAAAGTAACGGAGTTTAATAAATAAGTATGTAGTATCCTTGCGGGTGAATTACAAAAAAATGATTCATACATCCTGGTACATAATATGAGAGTTTAAAATTTGAGTGTTCCGATGTTGTCCTCTTCCTCGAGGCTGAGAGAAGACGTAGTTCCGTTTGCCCCGATCTCTGAATCACTAGATTCGAAATTGACTACGTCGTAAATTTCTGGCTCTGCGATTATCGTAGACCCATAATCAATATCCGGTCCATCGAAGCTTTCATTGTCCTCCGGTTTGACCCATGCAAGACCGTCAGCCCCGATCCTAACGCAGTCGAAATGTAACACCAAAATTGGAGACTGCACAACTCTGGTCTCGAAATCGATACATGCCTGCAGATTGTTGGCAGGCATATGTATGTTGTGAAATCTAACGCAAAACTGGATCGCGGGGATGTAGGGAGCCGGTACGCAAATTGGCGGCGGATTTTTTCCTGTAAATAAAGAAAGACAGTGAGAAAAAACAGTTTAAAAAAATCATCATTCGAAAGTTTTGTCTGGATTAGTGTCTAAGATATTTACTGCTTACCAGATACTTTGTTCATGAAGACTTTCCTGTCGTTCATAGCCACCTCCATCCTGATAGAAAAATCGTAAGGATCGTATGTGAAATTTGTGCAAGCCTTTTGGTCAAATTTAATCCTTGTGATATTTATACCAGCGCAGCATCCGCAGGATAAATCCTGACAAGCGCATGGTAAGCTCCGAAATCCAATTCTTGTGAAAGGCAGCCTCGCAGAGTCTTCGATTTCGGTTTTTAGTGTTAAATTAGTGACAGGATCGTAGTAGACAGTTTTGTACACATCAAAAACTGAAAAAAAAAATATAAAAAATGAAAACTGGTCAGCGTAATCCTGCAGTAAACCAATCAATTATTTTATTCTGTCATTTTTTCTTTTGTGAAAACTTTGCGATCAAAGCTGTCTCCTAGATTCTCGTCACGCTCGATCCCGGTCGCGGATTTTTTGCCATAGCAACGTATCCCCAGCGTCGTGGCTCAGCAATCGCCTTCGAGAAGCCACTGAACCCACATGGCCCTCAGGGTCACGGTCAAGCAGTTTCCATACTTTCCTTTTCCCACCGTACACACATTCACAGTCGTGTGTAACAACATATACCACGAAGAACACATACACTGATGAATTTTGGTGGAAATTAAACTGAACGACGGTCCTACCTTTTCTCTGATTCGCGGATAAAGCTGTCTCGTATGAAGGTATGAGGGCAAAAAACGTCACCAAGCAAACGATGATTAGCTTCGCCATTTCTTTGTCCAGGCACTCGGTAACTGAGTATTTGAAAGACAACCTCCGCCGGGCAAAGACGAGTTTGAAATGACTGGAGGAGATGTGCTGGTAGATACTTACCGGTATTATAGATATAGGTATGTACGTATGTATGTACGTTACATACTCAAGGAATCATCAATATGCATTACCCGGTTCCGATAGAAAGTCACAAATCATTCAATTCTGCATAATTCTGCAATAATGTATTCCAATTGAGTATTAAACTGTTATTTTGTGTCAACCAGAGTCAGATCGACGATCGTTAACTAGAATTAGTCAGTGATCCAAATACCAAGTCACTATCTAACGATTGTGGTAAAAAATTTGCAAACTTTATCGATACATGCTCGTTTATTTTAACTTATAATGAGAATAAATTACATAAATACAGATTATCAATTAAATACGTTAGTATAAACGTTAGTAAGAAATAAGTTATTACTATCAACATTTTTCTTTATGGCTTAGCTGATCGTGGGAAGGTACAAATTAATTTCCTTGTTCCACACAATAGCTTTACTAACTACGAAGTCGAGTGGCAATTCCAACTTATCCACTAAACTGTAAATCTATTTCATCTAAAGTCTCATAACTTTGCTTTGACGACCACCTCTCGTAGGCCTCTGTTGTCGTTTCCTCGCCAACATCTCTGCCAATCCGAAACCGTAGTCAGAATCGTCTTCTTCCGGGTCTTCGGCTTCGTTGTTGGAAATTTTATCTATTTTTGCTTCATCCTTGTCGTCGCTTGTCAATTCGGTTATCAACGCATCCTCTTCCTCGTCGTCGTCGTCGTCATCTACGAGACTTTCCTCGTCACTTTCGACTGGCTTTAGCTTATCGTTCGTGGGTTTTGTCGAGCTGATATCGTCCTTTTTGTTGTCATCATTCTCGTCCTCGTCCTCAAGCTCTTCAGCTTCTGCTTCTTCCTCCTCTTCTCCATCCTCATCAGCAATTTCTTCTTTCTCGTCTTCGTCCTCTTCGAGACTACTCACCCCGAGAATATCGTCGTCATCATCATCTTCCTCCTCCTCCTCCTCCTCCTCCTCCTCCTCCTCCTCCTCCTCCTCATCGTCGGATGGTTTTACCTCGTTTTTAATCGGATCAGGTTTACTCGCTGGCTTTTTAACGTCATTTTGTATAGCGTTTACAGTGTTGGATGTAACTGTAGGCTTTTTCAATGGAACTTTGTTGATTTTATTAACGATTATCGACGGTTTAACAACCGCTTCTTCTGGCTTAGACACGTACTCTTCTTGAACCGAAGACTCTGCAGTTTGAAGAACGGTATTTTCTTGTATCACGGATCCCAGAGGTACAATATCCTCCGAAGTAGCTGAAGCTGAGGTTGTTTGTTCATCTGCGACAGAGTCAGTCTGATGATCCTCGACGACAACATCTTGAGGAACATTCGTAGCTGGTATTTCTTCCGCTACAGGTTTTGGGAATTCAACCACTTCGGTTTTTGGCGGTTCGCCATTATCGGAGGGAATAGATTCGATTATGGTCGGTGTTTCGCTTATCGGTTTTGTCAAAAGAGGAATTGAAACCGATACGGGAGATGGAGTTGTGACTTTCGGTTTTTTCGGCGGAGAATCATCGTCCCCGAAAATATCGAAGAAAGACCCAAGTCCAAAAACGTCATCGTCTTCATCGTCCTCCTCATCATCATCGGCGGAAGATGATGGAACCGCGTTACCAGACGGTAAAACATCGCTATCCTCATCATCATCATCGTCGTCGTCATCACCGTCATCGTCGTCGTCGTCGGATCCAAGTCCAAAAATATCATCGTCGTCTTCGTCATCGTCGGCATTCGGGTCGGATTCAACGACTGGCAGCGGCTCTGAAGGACGTAGTTTCAATCCATCGGATCCAAACCTGAAATTTGAGAAATCAATCGATCAATGATGATAACTCCCGTCGATATGTTTCCAAATTTTCATAAGTATATCTTCTGATTCGTTCGCCTAATTACCTGAAGCAACTGACTCGTAGACTGGCTTCAACCCGATTAGAAGATTCCAATTCGAGTCCAAGACAAGCTTTGAAATGATCATCGGCTTCTCTCTGTATCGAATAAATTCTTCCACAAAATTTCGAAAAACCTCCCGGCAGAGGAAGGCAGACAGGTTTCGGAGCGTTTCCTATAAAATGAACGACAAATCAATAATAGAATAAACATTCGATTCGATGAAACGTAAACAGTAATTATAAGTATAGAAATCGCTATTCCTGGAAGTGTTTTGCGTCAGAGTGAAATAAAATAAGAGTAAAATATAGTATAGAAAAAAGATAAAAATTATCGTTGAGTCATAAACGGGTGAAAGCAGTCGACGACGACTACTTCCTGATGCACAAACAGAGCTCATAGCGCGAGAAACTAACGGAAATCGGCCAACGCATACACGCACATTCATATGTGTCATGGTCTCTCAATTAGATATTAGTATATGGGCATAGGTGTACAAGCACGTACTTGATTTTAAGAGATAATTATAATATTTACAAACCATTCACTACAGTGCTGGTCAAGATGTTATCTCCGAAACTTAACTGCAATGCCATATTGTCACCCTTCAGATATTGAACGGAAGCACATCCTGAAAAAAAAAAAAAAAAAAAAATTGTATGTAATGTGATAGATATAAATCTGTGTTAAATAATTCCCACGTAATGGACAGTATCTATTCAATATTATTAATGTGTGTATTGTGTGTACTGCATACCCGGTCCCTTTAACTGCACGACTGGTATATTGAAGTCTCTGCAACAGTTGCAAATGTCGTTACTGCAAGTACAGTACTTGTTCACATTGTCAGTTGCCTGTTTCAGCGATATCGTCGATACTCCAATGTGGGTTTGTTTCATTACGTCATTCGCTGCTCTGAGGACTCTGTCCAGAGTGATGACGTCTTTGGGATCTGCACAGAAAAGGATTTGAACCATAAAATCAAAAAATTTGCGATCAGTTTATGACATGCTTTACACATACCGATTACTCTGGCGTAAGCTGCGAAAGCGACGAGTAAAAATATGAGCAGAAGCTCAAACACCATCGATAATCTCATTATGACGAATCGGAACGTTTCCTTGTTCTTTCTGTAACATTGGAATGAAGAAAATTTGGGATTATTCCTGATTTTTCTCTTATTGAAAAAAAAGCTCTTCCTTACTTTGATGATATGAGATAATTATAAGGAGTCGCGGTCGTCTCCGCGATTTATCTAGCAGCAATAACTCGTGTCCATGAATTGATAATTCCTTTGTTAGTAACGCGGGATTTAACGCAATTATAAATTAAAAATGCAGCTCAATTACTCCGGATAACACGTCTATATACTGTACAGACTAATTCATATGGGTATTATATACGTGCATGTATGTATAAATACGGTAGTTTCCCGTATAAACCAGCGTAAAATCCTCCGCGGTCCTTCGGGCGTGACCGAATGGCCTACATCCTCTACGGTCACGGTCAAAGACCACTTTGAACCGCCACGAAATATCTAGAACTGTACACGACAGTAACAGCTCCGTACGACTTCGTATACGATGGCCGTACAGGTAAAGGAAGTACTTCTATATGGTCAACAAATGGAAGAACTCGCGTCCTCAACATGGCTAACTGGGCTGAACGCCTCAGCATTAATGTCACGATTCTTACTCGACGGTCTTCTTCGGTGCAAGATATGTCGTTGCATATGTATGTACGCGGTAACATACATAGGGGTATCGAACTACTGTTACTTTTCAACGACATTATCATCTTCGTTTCAATTTTACTGGATTCTTACTACAAAAATATATTATATATTTTTTTTTCAACGGCTACGGATTCCGCAGGAATAAATTGGGGTTGAAATTTCACCTGATTTGTATAATTGGGGTTTGAATTTAACGTCTGTGTTCGTTGAGATCTGGGTTTATAAAAAATCTGTCCAAAAAAGTTTCGAAGATTCGGTTTCTTTTTTTTTTATTTTGAGAAATGAACCGTGGGATTGTTTGGGAGCGTGACTTGAATATAATATGGCTGTTTAGGTTGATACAAAACGACTTGGAGATCAAAGATTGCTGCAGTTAGCATGTTGGGGTCCGAAGTTGAGGATGATCCCCACCATCTCGAACACGGCGAAGACACGGTTAAACAAAAAAAGAAAAGAGAAAGAAAGAGAGAAAGAAAAAGTAAAGAAGAAAAAAAAAAAAAAAAAAAGGTAAACCCCAAAGTGTAACTTTTTAAGTTGAACGAATTTCACTTACCTCAAAAATAAATGTGCCAAATATAATAAAATTCCTTTCAGTTGTTTACGCAGGGAATAAATCGACCCTACTCCTCTTCAACAGGTAGGTATCTCTCTACAGTAGTTGATTTTTCGACTCTTAATCTTACGGAGGCCAATGTCCAACTGAAGATTCCGCTTAACTCCCCCCAAGAGTTTCTTTAAGTCGGTCATCAACGGGCCCCCACTTCCGACAAAACACCTCGTTCTTCGTCAAACGGAAGGTAGAGGTGTATAAGGTGCTGTTCCTCTACCTCCATCTACGCAACACCTACTACATACTTGAAGAAAAAAATGAAAAAAAAAAAAAAAAAAATGAATTTATACAACTTTTCGAAAGATTACCAAAGTCCACGTAACGCAACCGCATCATAAATACGTGAGGATGCATTCTGTGCATCTCAAATCAGGACCTTGACGCAGGCAGTTATCAACACCAAAAAAATACGACATGTAGCTGCATACGTGCCTCGGTATAATTTGAAAGACTCATAAATATGCATAGTGTGTATTCGAAGTATATCGTTTAGGCAAAACTGCAAAGAGCACAAATCCGCATCAGAAATTTTCCACACCGTTAATTTTTTGGAATCGTTTCTTCGTTCCCAGAATGATTTTAGGTGGGTTTTGATACGGAAGTTCATGGACCCGCGAGCAGAAGGAGGTAGGAACAGTTTTGCGTCTGTGGCGCATCGATGTAAAACTTTTCTCCTGAACAGAAAATATTAAGGTTGAATTTCTCCTGGTGCAGGTCGTGACGTCACAAGTTTTAACCGAGAAAGGAAATATAAATAAATCTGTCAAAACACGAGGATAGGTGCTGGCTGGTATTTTGGTGTATAAAAAGACCTTTCTCCGGTTAGTGGGTCAAAGAAAGTTGTGTGCTCGGTATAGTGGTTTGCCTTGGATAATAATTTTTCGTTCACCCCACCCCGTTCACGATAATAAGAAGTCCGGGACCCTCGGATCACCAGGAGGTGAATAAATTGTCCAAACACTCGACCGACTACGAGTTCGTTATGGCTTTGGTAATTTTTGTCTGTTGTACAGGATCTTTGAACCGACGCACCGCGGCGATGCATGGTATCCCATATCGGACAGTGAGATATGTAGGCCAAGAGATGGTAACAGGTTTTTATATAATCTTACGGGTATTCGATGTACGCCGGACCTCTTAGTCGTTAAACATTATTTATCTCCATTATCTAATTACGTTTTTGAAGTCGATCGAGTTTATTGACTTCGATCGATTGCGCAATGTCCGCGTAATTTTTCGGGACACTCTTCGGCGAAGGATCCCAACCAGCGCTGCAGCGCGTCTCATTTTCAAAAAAAAAAAACAAGAAGTTAAAAAAAAAATGTGGTCCTAAGACCAAATTCCAAAATTTCATTTTTACTTCTTCAGTAAATTCTTGATTCATGTGATGGTCTTTACGAAAGTGACAGAATATATCAGTGAAAGAAAGAACCGCTACGGAGTTGAGGTGATAGTGATAAATTACGACGGGTAAACGCCTCGGATATCCCGTAGCTATACCCACCCGACGTTTATTTCAATTTTAAAGGTCGCCAGGTCAATGACCAGGCACAATGGACCGTTTAGAAATTCGCAACGCTATTTTATATAGACACCCACGCTCGTATCGGTTGACAAAAATCGGCCTCGCCTCCGGTACCGCAACAAACCTTAGAACCGGAAAGGCGTATGTCGATTTCTAAATAGAAGCGCTCTCGTTTCTTGGGCAAAATAATTAACGATCATCGTCGATCAATTTTCAACCAGTAAAAATCGTCTCAAAAAATATACAACCGGTCGAAAACGATTCAGAAATCGTTTTTATTTATTTTTTGTTATTCAACTTCATTCCCTGCGTACAGATTTATTTTTTGTTTTCGAAATCGTGGAGCTTCGCCGCTATTCCGTTTTTCAAATAGTTTTTTTGCAATCGTCCGAGATCGCGATCCTGGATCGTCATAATCCTCGATCGAGTTAGTCTCCGGGATAACTTATAGGAGAGCTGGTATATGACATGGGAATAAAAAGGACATGGGGCCTTGCTTAGCCAAGGGCCCGATTCAGGTCACCCGGTAACCCAGATGAGGTTCCTTGCCGCCTTAGCTCGTCCAATGACAAGGTCTCCCCGCCGATCTCTGACCAATAACATCGCTTCTTTTCAACCCACGATTTGCTCGGCGCGTATGAGAGTCGCGTGCTCGGTGTCTCGGCAGATTTAAGCCTGTTCCTTGGCGGGCAGGATCTCCGAGACGTCTGCCTTTTACAAATTTCCGTAACGTTTTCGCCGGTTTTTCACATATTGTTAGAAAATCGGGAAAGTTTTCTTTTTTTTTTTGCCCGTCAACAGTATTTCTTTTATTTTCACATTCCGCACGTATATAGATTTATATATATATACAAGTTAAAAATACCTGCAGCTATATAATATATACGCGGTTGCAGATTACAGTCTGTAATTCAGTTGTTCAAATTATTATCATTTCACATCACGTTTTCAAATTAAATTTAAAAAAAAAAAAACCGTTACTTCTTTTAACCGTTAACTAAATATTTCAATTCCATATTTGGAAGAAAACCAAAAAAATTTAAACAAACAAAAAAAAAATCAAGAAAATCATGAATTTCACGGTGAAGTTTTTCGTCCTTTGCTCAGTGATGGTAACCGTGTCCTCAGCAGGAATTCTTGGTGAGATTTTATAACACACAAAATGACAAAAAACTTTTCATTAAATTATATCAATCGATTACCCAGCATGAATTCAAAAACCAAAAAAATCATACAGCAGTTATTGTTTTTTTTTCCCCATTATTTGATCCCCATCTTTACTGTCAGGAAATAATTAGTATCTATCCTTTGGAAAGGATATTACTAGAAATTTTTGACATCCATATGACTGTTCGAGGTTTTGGAATTAAGAAAAATAATAAAAATGGATGAAAAAAATTTAGGCATATGGTTCTGACTTTGAAAACCTTGTCATATATAATTTGTCTAAGTTTATTGAATCGTTGAATATCGGTTATTTAATCAATCGAAATATTATCGCAATGTATTAATTAACGTATGTATGCACTAATCAACTCGGTCGCTAAGTGGTTTTTCTTTACTAATGAAGATGTCGTTCACGTATCTTGTCCCATTAACGTAGGAAAGTAACTCGCTAGAAATCCTCTATAATCTGGCACACTCCGCAACGGTATGTCAGCCTTCTTGTTCTCTAAAAAAAGAAAAAGAACAAAATAAAAAAATTAAATAATGAAGAAAAAAAAAAAGAAACACAAATTTATATTCAAATTCAGATTCGAATTAGTTTATAGCTGATGAGAAAAAAAAATCATTCCACCATATACTTAAAACGAAAGATATAAAGAAGAGAAAAAAAGCAGTTTTATAATACAGTTAGAATTTTGAAATCCGTGAATTAAAGTTAACTGTAAATGTTACCATGATGTCTCGCAAAAAAATATACATACATATATACATATATATATATAATAATAAAATAGTCAGTCTCAAAAAGGATAGAAAAGTAACTCACGTATGATAAACCACACGCAATAGATACCCTATTTTCTTGGGGACTTGCTGAAACCGAAGCTCGATCTACGACACCGCCGTCCAAGTGTCTTTGTCAAGCATCCGGCTGCCTGTGCTGTGTCGACCTTAATTTAACGGCAGCCATTGACCTGGGAGGTCCTGCATGTCTGAATATTAAACAAAAGGATGAAAACATCACGTTGAACATGAGCTTCGGTGACAACGCTATGCACAACGCTACCATACGATTAGGTATATAAATTTATGGATTACGGATTACTTTGTCGATCTTTTTGAATATAAGCAAAGAGTCAAATAGAATACAATTTTTTGAGCGGGTAGATAGAACAGTATATTTAATTTTTCTTGGACAGCCGAAGCAGCCCACAAAAGGACCTGCATGGATCTCTTATCGGACTTGGCCCAAATCTGCGCGACTTTTACATCTGTAAAGCAAGTTGATTCTGGACATGAGGGTTGCTTAGCCGTTGAACCAGCCCTATTGGGTACTACACAGGCGGTATATCCGATTGGTTGTTTCAACTTCAATCAGGGCAACATTCGACAACTGGATAATAGAGTGTAAGTAAACCACGACAAACAGACAGACAGACAGACAGTTTTTCATGATCGTGCGGGCGAAACGCAGCTTTCACCGTGACACGTGGGTGATCATAAAATTTCTACACGTAGGTAGGTGGGTATGTGTGTATTGTACGTAGAACGTATGTCTGCTACATAATTTCGGAGCCAGGTTCAAGTTCCGAATTTTAAAAGTTCCGGACGGTCAAAATTCAATTCTTAAAAGTCTGCATAGGAAATTTGAAAAAAATCGAAGTGATAAACACCAGAACTTGAAAATTCCGAAAGCTAAACATCCGGAAAGCCAAAACTCCGAAACGCATGGAGCGTCGTGCCCCTCGATTAAATTTCCGGATTCTTGGACCTTCTGGATTTTGGACTGTCTGTATTCCGAGCTCTTCCAATTTCAATATCCTGAGGTTTGACGTTTCTGAAAATCCCAAATCGTTCAAAATGAATTCCTGATTTTAACCGTTCGGAATTTCGACCCAGCCCCATGCATAATTTCTCTCCCTCGTTCATAGCATCTCCATCCCTCGATTTTCTGTATAGAATAATTAAAAAAAGAAGCAAAAAATGGGAAAACCATTGAACCTCCTTGTTAAATCAGAGATCCATTTTAACAGGCCGGAGGTACCTGAGGCTTCCGAGACGACCGAGTCAACGGAAGCGACCGAAGAGGATCAGGACTACAATCTGAATACCGAGGAAATAATAGCAGCTGTATCCGCAAGTGCTGAGCAAGGAATCGCGCTGTTTTCTCAATGGCTTGGGTTGAACTTGAACCCAAAATTAAATGAGACAAGTTCTGCTCCGGAAGTTGGCGAATCTAACGTAGCTTCAGAATCCTCGAGGAGTGCTCGAAAATTGGGAGAATTCCATGAGGATAAAAGCGACGAACGTTTCAAGCAGATTTTAAGCGCCCAGGATAATATACAGAAGGAATCTCCGAGGATTGGTCAATCCGTGGACGTTGAGACGACTTATGTTTACACAGAACCACCACGTCCCGGACATTTAGTTTCTGTTGTTCAGCCGGAGGTGGTTAAGGAACCGGAAGTACCCCAGGGAAATCTTGCCGTTGTTCCTCGCGAGTCTAGGAGAGGTGGGAGAGCGTATAATATTCATCAACATGTTAATGAGGTTTAGGGTGCTCCCGTGAGGATGGAAATTTAGTGTCTTTTTTACACGATGCAGCGAAGAACTTGGCCCCAAATTATATTTTTCCGCAATCTTGGTTCGTTGAGTTACTCCTGAATTAAAGATTCCCGAATTTTTAGAAAAGGATCCTTCATTTTTACCCAAAATTTCATGATTTATATTCCATCTCGCCTCGTTGCAGGTCATCGAAGTTTGAAAATTTTCGGAAAAGTCGTATTTTTGAGAGGCTAAGAGTATTTCGAATAAATTTTTTTCTGAAAAATAAAAAATACTGATCAATATTATCTTGCAGATAAATTTGAATTTCCTTCTTTCGATACAGGGCTTTAATTATTTCTGGATTAAACAATTTTTTTTTTTTTTAATTACTTGTTGTATCGTATGGAATATTGATTTTACAGTGTACCTATTGCTGTATCGATAAAGTTTAAGAGGGCACGATTGAATATGGTAAAGTTTCTATGTTTAATTTATTTATTACTGTTTATTTGTATATTAAGTTACACGGTTGCATATTAAAATGTGCTGCACTTACGTCTCTACGCGTAAATACATATACATAATATATATATTATATATATAGTATATAATTTAAGATAATTGTATAAAAGATATATATTTATATGTATATATTATATATAAATATATATATATATATATAATATTGTATTCGTTCTTTAAACAATAAAAAAAAACAAAAAAAAAATCTAAAATATACATATGCGTATGTGTGTATTTATTATATATTCGATCATCTGCGTTATATGTTTCCACCTATTATTATATGTATATATTTGTATGTATAATAATTATGTAAAACGATAATTATTCTATAAAGATTGTATAATTATCGAAGATCACTGTTTATTGAACGTGGACGTTTTTTTTTTTCGTTATTTCGTTTTTTGTTTAATGAATGATCTGCGTTGCCTGTCGATGTAAAAATTCATAATATATATATATATATATATATATATATATATATATATATATATATATATATATATATATATATAGGTATGTATGTATAAAGGTACATAAGCTACAGGAAAAAGAATTTTTTTTTTTTTCAATTTTTTTTTCTTCTTTTAATTACATAATACGTCGAAAATGTTTTAATATATAGGTATATATATATATATGTATATCTAGGTAGCTTTATAATGTATATAATCCCAACGTCCGCGACGACTACAAATTATTATTCTACCGTCAATATTATGTTGACTATAATAATTATTATCATTTATTATCAAAAAATTACTTCGTTTGAGCGAAAATTTCTTAATTCTATAATATAGAAGAGATATATGTATATATATATATATATATATTTTTTTTTTTATTTATTTCAAATTCATTCGTTACACCTTGGGGGATACATTTTACACCATATAATTCTGCGTATGTAAAATTTTCGATATAAACTATGAAAAAAAAAAAAAAAAAGAAAAAAAAAACGAAAGACTGGAGGACTAGATGCTAAAGTGATTTATTCATATCTTAAAAATAAAAATAGAATTATTTCGACTTTTCGTTTAATCGTTTCATATTTTTTTATTTCCTCTTTTTTTCATTATTATCATTATCATTATTATTAATATTATTAAAATTATTATTATTATTATTATTATTATTAGTAGAAAATATAACAACTTTTACGTTTTCGCTATTAGTTTTTACTATTATCATCCTCATTATTCATTCGATTTTACCATTGTAAAAATATTTCTTATTATTTTTATTTTTATTTATTTTTTTTTCTTATTTTTGGGCTTCATCTTTGGGCGAGCACTGTCTTTATAAACTACGGTTAAAAAATAATTCGATTCTTAACTTGTAGTTTGGACTTTGGGTTTCCTGATTCATAAAACCGTGACTATATTAATATTTACGATTATAAATATTACATTATTATATATAATATATATTATTATATTATATCTTAAAATTATTATCGTTAGGCCTTCCTCTAGGATATACATATCTCCGATCTTTTCTTTTTATTATAGTTAAATAATTTCATAGTCACTGATCCCCTCAAAACCCGCAACATATCTATGTAGTAATTATTTGACACAATTATACGACCATTATTATTATTATTATTATTATTATTATTATTATTATTATTATTATTATTTCATATTAGTAATAATTATTCATTATATAGATATAATTATTATATAGTATATATATATCCATCGGTCATAAATATATAGGTATATGTATACATATATAAATACAATTAGTCAAATTTGATCATTGCTTAATTATTTCTCCTGATACGAGATTCGAGTTGTCTGGAAATTTTTCGATCCCAACTATCTCTTTTCTTTTTTTTTACCAAAAAAAAATTGGCATTACCTCGCTATAGATATACGAGTACATACATACAATACATTATATATGAAATCTAAACCTTTAATATTCCACATATTATACTATTCCATATAAGGTTTTTTTTTTTTTTGTTTTCTCGGGAGTCATGGAATAAATTTTTTTTTTTCTCATATCATTTCCCGAAGGAAGTTTTTTTTTAGATTTTCCATATAATATACCAGCTATAATCGTTCATTGAAGGAATTTGGATATTCTACGTTTATAAGTATGTATTATAATTTACGCACTGTCATGTCTGCACTGATCAGCTTCCCATCCAGCATTTACTATTATAGCTATACCTATATATAATAATTATAATGTGATCTTCGTTGCTTTGATATTTATTAATTATAAAAAAAAAAAATGACAGCCAATGTAAAGAGGCAGTCAAGCCTAATAATAATAATATTAATTATTAATAATAATAGTAATATTAATAATAATAATAATGTCAACAACAATAATAACAACAATAACAATTAATTTACCAAAATCTACCGAATAATATTTGCATATAGTTATCACTACACCTGCGATTGACCAGAAATGGGAAGCTGTATGTATTCGAAAATCAATTTTCTTTATTTGTTTTTTTTTTTACGATCTTAATTAATACCTATGCAGGGGTAATATTTGAAGATATATTTAATAACATTATCAATCAATAATATAGGTAGCAATATATCGATATTATATTAATTATTAAATTTTCCAAGGGAAAACCGTTTCCCACGAATATTAAATTTTTCTTTTTTGATATGGTTGCTTACATACGTGTTATAGCTTATCAGCTGATTTTCTGTCTTCTTTTTTTTTTGCTTATCAATTTTTTTTTTTTTTCAAATATTTTTGCTCTCTTTTAACCCTTCGCTATTAGTTCACTGCCTGCAAAGGCGTTGATACTGTTGCAGGGGCCAAGGCTAGAGGCTCTCTTTTACGTCTTGAAACACGACGTCCGATGTGTAAAACCACGTCTCCGGCTTTTACTGATTTAAATTCAGCAATTGCTTCGGCATGCGTCATGCCGTGTAAAGGCTTTGAATTAATTGACAATATCTCGTCACCTGAAATCATTAAATGAAATTTGATCTTTGATGCTCTAAGAAAAAACGGTAAAAAAAATATGGAATCGGTATTTATTCAGGAAAAAAAAAAATCGTGAGAAATCGTTAAGTTTTAGGATATACTGAAGAGGGCAAAACCAACCTTCTTTCACTGTCCCTAGATCAGAGGCCTGTCCATTAAGGAATATGGTTTTCACATAAATTCCCATGTTGCCTCGAGGGCTGTCTGTGCCTCCAACAATGCTGAAACCCAGTCCCTTGTGTCCGGGACCTTTCAAGAACCTGGCAGTCATAATGGTAAAGGAAACTCCGCCTTTTCCTGGCCTAGGAAGAGTGCAAAATCTCGACTCCTCGCCTTCTATATTTTCGTCAATGTCTTCAAGTTCCGAATCTGTGTTTAGGCCTTCGTCTGTGTCCTGAGCACCCTGTAAGAACGTGAATTTTAATTTTTTTAGAGCTTTCAATTAAGAATTCAATTTTTTACCCAGATAAAGTCTTCGGAAAATTATTTCTTTGATTTATTTAGACGATTGGTGGTACTGTAAACGAAATGACAAATGGAGGAATCGACAATTTTGTGAACAGCACATCGCGTCTTATTTATTAGTTTACTCAATTTCACCGTTCAAACTCACCTGCCAGACCTTTAGACCAGTCCCCGAAGAGTTGGGGATGTTAGCAACACTGCGACTGTTTAATCTTCGATTATTTTTCTTCCCCGGACTTCTGCCGGCCCCAAGACTAGTCGGTCCTTCATCAAGAGAGGTAAGAACCCCCGCAGAGCCCGAGGCAGTTTGTGGACTGGTGTAATTCGAGTTAGAAACTTGTCCCCCGATTTTAAATTCCGTGGTCCTTTTCCTGGACGTGACTCTCGGGATATGAACACTCTCGTAGCTCGAGTCCGAGTGGTTTCGTGCCTTTGCGTTATTGTTACCATTCTTTTGGAAATGTACATTTTCGTACGAATGATGGTCCCTCGACTCGGAATGGCTTCTGGCCAGCGTGACCCCCGACCTTTCAGTGAAAACTCTATCGCAACTTTCGCCGTCAGGGGTTCCTCTCGACTTGTGGGACTTTTGGAAGTGGAAATTCTCGTAACACGGATCTCCTCTAGGTCCGTCTCGGTTCTCTGAGTTACTCCGATGTAGAGCACCGCGGGAATTTCTGCCGAAAGCTACATTTTCGTATCCCTCTTTCTGACCTTCGATGTCGGCGAAATTCTGGGAACCGTAAACGAAGCTACCTGACGCATGGGGGCTTTTGCACTGCGGTGAATTAGGGGCGCTGATCTCAGCCAAGGTCTCAAGATTGTCGTGGAACGGATACGGAGGCAAAGACATCGGCCCGTCCGAATTACCCTCCTGACAATTATTCTCTGTTGGAAAACCTTGGCTTGCCGAGGTGCTCAACGGACTGGGTACATAAAAATTTGTACCATTGTCCTTTTGCGGAAATACCTCCGTCACGCTGAGCGCCTTTCGCTTTCGTATTCCGGCGTTTATTTTACTGAATTTACTCCGCAGTACTTGCTGGATATCCGACAAGCCTTTTGAGGTACCTGAACGAAACATATATACGAAAATGAAAAATAATGATAAAAAGAAGGTCATTATAGTTTATTTATTTACACGCTGCAGGATAACAGCCGGAATGGCAATGACCACAAGTGCAGACCAACCTCAATATGACTCACGCTCTCGCATATTCAACACACAATTCTAAAGCAAATCTCTGTACTCTGCAGTACTGCCAGACTAACACAAGGCAATCTAATCAACCGACCAGTCCCGTCTTTCAAAGATAGCGAAATTAGTCATTACCAGGGTTCACCGTACGGTTTTCAGTTCACAAATTACGCGTATTTATTATCGATAGTATCGATACTTGATTTCGGTTTATCTCCTCCGCGTACTTCAACTAATTTTAATCTAGTTTGCCGATCTTGATCGATTCATTAATATCTCAGACACCGTTCGTAAGATTTGAACGAAATTTGTTCAGAACTTTCTTCCCAAATGTAATAAAATTTTGAAATGAAATGTGGGAGGAATAGCGGTTCGAAATTTTAATTGCTGAATTTAATTACAGTTCGATCGATATTCGAGGCAGATTGGTAAGAGGAAATGCAATAATTTTGCGTGAGAAAATCCTTGTTATTGTATACGAGTCGATTTAAAAGTAATGCATAAACATTAACCTGGTAGCCTTAGAGAACTAGTTTGCAGCAGTTTCTTTGGCGACGATCCTTCCTGGAGCGATTTTGCTGCCGGTGAAACCTCCCGGCTCGTTGGCGTCGATCTTACAGCGTGTATTACACCACGTGTCGTTCCACCTTGTATAAGAGATTCTTGAGGCTCGGGTATTTCCTGTACCGAACATCTTCGTCGGAGTTTACGCCAACGTTGGCTTATGCTCTTGTTCCACAAGTTAATATCTGTAATTGAATGTTGGAAATATTTAATAATCGGTTCGGTGTCAAACCGATCAAAACATCTTAGCATACACTGTCGACACCTTCGATCAGAAGAAACATAAAACCAAAGAACAAAAAAAAGTCGTCTATCCCACGCCTGGTACAGAAACGTGGGTGGAAAGTTTTTTTTTATTCTTTTCTTCGTCTTTCGAAGCCTGTTCAGAATTTCAACGAGCTGTATATACCGATCTGCGAAGGTTTGCGGAAGGCATACTATACTTTGCGGTAGTTTAAAATTGAGATAGGTATAGATATTTTCAAGTATATTATGTGTGTACGGTAGGTATACGGGCACGACTCCCACGCAAAAAATCGTTAAGGCGTGGAATTCGTGTGCGTTAAATTCTCCGTGTATTATAGACACGTATGCAAATGCATTGGCACAATACCAGAAATAGAGTTTGCGAACGGAGCAGCTATAATACTATAGTGTCGCGTTACGAAAACGATATGAAGAAAAAAATGCCTTCGATGCGAGTTTTCACAAAGCTCGAAAACAAGACTGACAATTAATAACAAATATCATTCGTTAAACTGCACCGTTATCCACGGTTATCTCTTACAATTAAGTAATCTCAATTCCGCTGCAGGGGCGGTTTTAACTTATCGATTCGAACCATTGACAGTGATGTATGTATATAACTAGCCCGATAAACTAACAGCTACGTCAGTATAAAGATAACGATTATTTCTTGCTAAATACTTCGCACAAATGTTTCCGAAAATATACTAATCACCCGGCGATTTCGAAGAGCTATACTACAAGGAAGAGCAGGTATAAAATTTGACGATTAAATGGGGTTTTTAAATTACAATTTAGTATTGTGTCCATTATACGAGTCCGAGTTCCATCCCCGTTAGGGTTGTTTTTAGATCATGATTTTCGGAACGGTTAGTACCATAAGGGATGCCCTTTGCTATCCCTGGTTTACGACCCCGTAGAGAAAAATTCCCCCTTTTATTATAGGTAGGTATATAGGCCTGGGAATTTTTTTCTTCTCTCTTTACTCCTCTCTTTCCCTCTTTCTATCCTCGTTCAATCCCTTCGGTATAATAAGTGTTCCCAGCAAAAACTTTTGTAGTTTTCATAGATCCGTGAATATTTATGGGATAATACCGGGATAGAACTTTGTTAGAACCTTATTGTGTTTGTATACGTGCAGCAGCTCATTTCCGTAGGAGCAATGATTTGAATTGTTAATTGATTGATGGATTACGTTTGCAAAACTAACGCGTCACCGATATCATCGATTCACTATGAATATTCAGGATTCTTAGAACGTTCTGGATCATCGTACGTCTGTCATATTTTAATCGTCGATATAGTTCGTCGTTTAGTTTGCAAAATCAGACTCTTTCATATTCTCAAAAATCCCGCGGTAAAATACGGTTCAAACTCCGTTAATTTTACGGAGGGATATGTTTTAGGTCATATCATTGATAAACTGACTTTCACTTTTTGTTCGAAAACCTTTTATCACCTGACCGGATATATGCGTCTATGTTTCCCGCACTTTTTCCGCGATTCTATACACTCGATTATTTTATCATTGCTGTTATTCATTCGTCGTATACGATTCATTCGTTTCAACACTTCGGAGATTTTTAATTTTCTTTTTTTTTTTTCTTTGATTCTACTAGACTACAAATTTTGATAATTTATAGTCCTCCGGCGCTATTGCCATTTGCAACTCAAGTCGAAACATTTCCAAGTAAAAATAAGCAAAGCCGATTATGATGGCGAGCATTTTTGTTCTTATTTTTAGTTTCGATTTGTAATTTCGAATATCGATAACCGGCGAAGTAGTAGCACCAAATTCGAATCACTCCGTCTTTTTATATCGTCACAGTTGGAGTAGGTTTAAAAATGATGGTATTCCTTGTATTTTGCGG
The DNA here is from genome assembly GCA_949628255.1 of Macrophya alboannulata. Lineage (NCBI taxonomy): Eukaryota > Metazoa > Arthropoda > Insecta > Hymenoptera > Tenthredinidae > Macrophya > Macrophya alboannulata. The sequence goes on along the minus strand of OX451211.1, from coordinate 16,832,939 downwards.
AAAGTAAAACAGATATGAAAGCAAAATCACAAAAACAGAAGAAAAAAAAAAAACCGGTAAAGAGCACCGAGCTAGTGAAAGATTGAAAAAAAACTGGACTTATAACAGTGAGGAGGCTATACGCAGGGTACGCACTGCACGCGGGCTGGGTACGCACTGAGGCATGGTACTGCCCTCGTGTGTAAACGCGGTTTGTATGTGTCAGTGACATGTTCAAATGCGCACGACCACATTTACCATGAGCAAAGTACGTACCTACGACAAGCGCGAAACAACGTGGGCTGCAGGCAACGCGTGCATTAACAAACGCACGCAGAGTGCATGCAGCGTGGAAATTACTAGTGCCGATTTTAGACACGCGCCCTGCAGATTCTGTGGGAACTCAAAATCTACCCTATTCAATTCCCACTCTTTTCAATTTCTATATTCAACCGAACGAGGGGCTGGACTCCAGACTTCGGTGCAGATCGCCATCGATCCAAAACGATCTAAGGTCGATCTTTACTTTCCTTTGCCCTAGTTTTGTGAGGAAAGTGCTGAGAAATGAAGTAATTAATTTTTCGAGGAATTAACAAACCCGGAAATTCGATTTTCTTCGAGTCTACAAATCTCTGGTTCAAAAAAAAAAATCGTTACCGATTTCCGTACAGCGATTTTTATATATTTTATCCCGCTCGTATGATTGCGAGGACGTCATTAAAATCCTAACGATCGATACTACCAGTTGAAGAATTTTTATTTTGGGAATCCCGATTCCGGTTTTCCTTTTCGATTTTTTTTTTTTTGATTTCATAATTTGACCATTAACCATAACCGTAACTGTGCGAACTGTATATATGTTGCTATGCAATTGTAAAGGAGCGTGGATATGGAAAAATGAAAAATAGAAAACAACAAAACGTACTAATACAATCGGTAATTCAGCTTTGTGTGTGTTATATTAAGTGACACACGTGCCCGTACCCGGTGCCCCGTCCACACTGCATGAGCTCAACCCAAGAGAATGTTTGTTTCATAGCCCCATTGTGAGGCTTACAGGGCCGTAGCTCTATGCCCTCTTCGGGATAACTCTTTTTCTAAACCATATACTGACCAGAGGATCGTCACGATCGGTATCACCTTCACGTCCGGATCGATAAGAATCAAAAAAAAATTTGCATACTTATTGAAGAAAATCGTGTTCTTTAAATTCTTCGAAACGGTATAACAATTCGGAGCAGCTTTAATCAAGCCGTTGAAAAAAGTGCTTTAATTACTAAAGGGCTTTTATCTGCGGAGTAAAAGCTCCTCTTTTTATTTAATTTTTTTTTCTCCTCTTTTTTTTTGTGTATCTGTATCCAGCTGAGAAGATGAGAAAAATAACTACAGAGAATAGTATATACAGTGATCAATGGAGATGCAACAAATGCGATTAAAAGTACGGCGTAAAAAGCACAGTGGATTCTCTTGTTCAAACTTCAGCTTGTATATGTATGTATACCTATAACAACCGCGGGATGAGAGTAAAAATGGAGTAAAAAAAAAAAAAAAGATTGAAAATAAAGAAATAGAAAGAAAAAGAAGAAGAAGAAGAAGAAGACAAAAACTAAGAGAAAAAATTGTATTAAACTTCGTTCAGCAGTTTTATACGCAATTATACAATCTTAGCAATACATATATTGGAATCCTTCTGCCCTCAGGGTCGTAAATTATACAACAAGTTATTGCACATGGCCTAGTGTATATAGGAATATCACAAACTACAAACTATCGTGTATAGTCTAGACGAAAGACGTTGTATAGACTCTAGAACTAAAGTGCGCTCGTCATTAGTGCATATGGGTTAACATCCACACGAGCTACATACATACATACGCATACACGTGGGACTTGAAAACTCAAAAAAGGGCCCAAACAGGCACTCGAGATATAAGGAGTGTTTGGAACAGATTTTACAGTCCAGATTGTAGCGAGGGATTTTACGAGGAACAAACCGATTTTCGTTTTAGTTTGGTTAAAATTATACAAATAGACATTGAAGAGCCTCGCACACTTCTCATCCTAATGAAAAATTTCTATCTCATTATAGCATTTCTCGACGTATACGTATAATAAAATGCTAATAACGTGAAAGACGGTATGAATATTCGTTACGCCGTTTCCTAAGGTACAAGTATACAGGCACGACGTACATACATACAATCCATTGTTTCAATTCTTTGTTCAAGGCGTTTCTCGGCTCTTTATATTATACCTGTACTTATCCTCATAGCTTGTCTCAAAGGATTGACGATTTCCCGAGGAAACTGTCGATGTTTTACTACGGCCTGCCTGCCAGTGTCCCTTATCCATTTTTTTAATTCTGGAAGACCCCGACACGGTGTGATAGCCGATTAAGGTGTGGTTTTACGGTTTTGTACAATGCTATTAAAACCAGTGCATGGTGTAACTTAAGCCACGTTATACAGATCATAGAACTCACGTATGTACGAGTATTGGAAAGACGGGCGTGGTTCGAGACGCGTAGTGGTCTCGATTATCAAAGTCGGTACAACTCAAAGTAATATGTACCAAGTTTCATTATCTATATACCTAATGACGTTAAATACATATACCTTACCCTCGAGTTGAGAACCTCAATTGCAATTAGAAGCAACGATGCGTACATACGTACAATACCGGCAGGCGAAGCCTCATGCAGCCATTGTCTGCGTACAGTTAGCCGATTATATTATCACCCATAGTAGCTCGTACAGAAAAATCCCATTTAAATGTCACCGAGAAACATAATTTTTTTTTTTTGAGTCTAACCGATAACGCGTCGACTATACAAACGATGTACGTGAAGCTCGAAGGGATCTATACCTACGTACAATCTAATTAATTAAATAAAAAAAAATTCTATCGCTTTGAGCTCGTTAATCATTGATCAATCGTCCTAAGAGCCGAAAAATAGCTACCAAACGTCGAATATATATCACTACATATTAGACGACTATATATCTAACCAGTTATATAACTGTGAAGCTATAATAACGCCGTGAGACAGGGTATACATAGTATATATGCTATTGACGCGCGGGTGTTTAATCAGGCTCGTCTCGTCCACGATGTATGTCTTCCTTAAACTTCAACGTATTATACCTATTGGCTAGCATGCATGCAACCAGTCGAATAATCATCAGCTATAACCATATATACGTGTAAGTATGTGCAGCGCGACATAAACGACCCAAAGTCGTCTTTCGGACTGATATACGAAGTTCCAGTCCAAGTAACGAAAAAAATGTATAGGTATGTATCAGTAATTTCACGTTCTGTGAAAGTAATCCGTGTGTACGAAGTATTTGGATACAGAAAATAGAGTTTCTGCGCAGATTATGTATGTATTGTACATACTCTCAGTTATCCGTGCATATGCGATAATACTGGTGGCTACTATTGCTACGCGGATAATAGTATGTAAGTGTCAGAGGTCGCTGACACTATAGACTTTATATTTTATGGTTTACACGTCTTAGGATCGACCACTCACTCGTCTCTGGATATTTCATTATCGTCTTATATGCAGCAGCTACCACTACCGACTACTTTGAATGCACATGAACGATTTCAACGGAGGTTTTAATTATGCAATCCAGATGGAAGAAGAAGAAGAAGAAGAAGAAAAAAAAAAAGGAAAAACAGTTTATCTAAAGATATGGATCAGAGTCTCAAGACGGATATCGCTTTTGTTGTATATACGTATACAAAACCGAACAATATTTTTATATACACGATATCGTAAGGGCTGTACTTTAAATTAATGAATATTCTATAGACCCGGTGGCCCGCATGCTGCACCTGGACATAATTCCCCACTTCTGTTTCCTAATTACGTTATATATACCTACCCTGGCGATCGCGTGTGCATGGTGCAAGTTATGGAATTACAAGAGAGCGTGTGTACGAACGAAGTGGGGAAGGAAAAAACTCGTACGAAATTCGTGGTTTGAAATTTGATGATTGATGAATTTTTTTTTTTTTTGTGTTTTTCAACTATATTTACTTATAGGTATATAGAACGGAACTAGTTATCTAAGTTTAGTGAATTAAAATTGAATTATGCAATGACCCCGAGGTATTAACGTTGTAATTTATTAGTCTAGTAAACTGTATAAGAATGGTATAATTTCGTATTACGTCATCGGGCCAAGTGACCCCCATGAAAAATTTTACAAGAGGGAGCCCCCTTTAAATAGTCTTAGAGATTATCACCGCGGTCAGAAATTAAATGTTACTTTCTTTATTTCGTATGCCGATTCAAGGCTTAATTTTTACTTGGAAATGACAATTAGAAGGTAAATAAGACCAATTATACATTTAAACGACCAGCTCAAAGGAAGCCTCACCGTTTTTTATACCTAGCCAAAGAGTTTAATGAAATGATAAAAATTCGTTCGTTATTTGAAATTCTGTTCGGAAACAGTGATAAAATTAATTAACAAAGCAAAGCATATTCGATCGATTTTAATTTCATAATTTCTTATTCATAAATATTTATACATGGATATATAGATATCTATTTATCTCGTGCCTAGAGCTGGACCAGCTAGGGATGCTGCGTTTACTTTGATAACAAAGTGTTTTTTTTTTCTTCTTTTTATTTCTTTAATTTTCTCCTTTTTTATCTCATGGGGCTTGTGGGGCGATAAGGAGGCGTCTGTTGCTCCGTACTAGAGTTCATTATGTGATTATACATATATACTATATACAACACGTTTATTCACAGACGTCCTCTGTTTCTGGCGCGAGAGATAGCGCGCGAGGATGACATTCGTAAATACTCTTCTCATCAATCTTCGAATTTCTAGCCATAGATTTGACCGGTCGGAGCTTGAGGCAATCGCCAAGACAAGAAAAAAAAAGAAGAAAATCAAATCAAAAAAAAATTTCGATTCCAGATTCATAATTTTATTTTTTATTTTTTCTTCTTCTTCTCAGTTCATTTTTTAGAATATCATTTCATTCAATAAAATTCGAAAGCTTGTCAGAAAATTTAGAAGTAAGAAGTGCTGAATAATTTTACTAAAAGAAACTACATGATCCTTCGTCGTTATCTGATGGACTTGAGCTGATCCAACAAAGTGGTGTATAAGACAATACCGAGAAAATAGTAACATGTCTGGATGTAGATTAGATACGCCAGGAGCAAAGCTGCTTATTTAAGATTATCTCAAGACTAACTTATACAGTTCGTATGCAAAATATAGTATAAACTCGATTATTTGATCGAATAGAAATCGTTTCATATCACGGGTACGAGAAAAATATTTATAAATATCAAAAATTGTTTGAAATTTTCAAATTTCTCTCACCCTTAGAATCACAGACATCACACAAGACCATCTCCAGGATTACGAAAGTCGTTTTTTACTTCTTTACGTTGAAGAAACTGCAGTCATTATATCAACAACCAATTTGAACCGAGGTAAGTGGTTCAGTTTAATTTTGATTATTTTATTTTGATTATAGCTTTTAGGATAAAGTCGATTCGATGCAACAGCAGGAGATATAAAAATCGAGGGTTAACGGTATCGAAACTCGTTAAAGAATTACTACCGCAATGCCAATTATAATACGCGGGAATGTGTTGATGTGTCACCCGGTTTGTCCGCGCTGTGTTAACGGTTTGACAGCTACGTTTGTACTGTCGAGAACATCAGACATATGGACTATGGTGGGGAGGCACATTTCATTGTAACGTTGAATATAGTAGAACTGTATGGGGATGAGGCGAAAACCCAGATCAATATTAGGGCGTAGACTGAAGGGATGCTGGGGTCGTTGAAGCGCAGAGCGCGTCGAGCGTCGCGTCATATAGCATACCGAGCTGCCATCAGGGTAAGGAAAGTAAAGCAAAGTAAGGGAAAGGAGAGGAGAGAAGCTCGACTGAAGAAGTGTCGCAACAAAGGAAACCGGAAGTTTCAAACCCCTGGATTTAGGGGAAAAGAAAATTCCACGGAACAGTCAATTCCGAATAAATATAAAATTCAGCGAAATTACGAGCAGGAAATATCGAGATTTATACGTATAGGAAATTAGGCAGATTTCAATCAAGAAAAAAAAAATCAGACCAGAAATGGACCCTGATGATCGAATTACGAAATACCAGAAAAAAATTATACAGTATGAATAATCTCGACAACGATTGCTACGTGGATTATCATAAGACCTGGACTGATCTCCGAGGAACTCAAGTTCGAGATTCTTTGCTTATCTGTATTTAGTCTGGTTATATCTAGGAGAGCAGGGTTCTCCTCATCTGCGATAAGACACGTTTGCCTGTCTAAAAAAGCAAAAAAAAAAACCAAAATAAAAAAAAAAACCGCGATTATACTTACGACAGTCTCTCTTACTGGCCAACAGTGCAGCAGGGTTAAAAGTTTTCGGAAAACCTTTTTACAGGATTGTATACTTGTTCTCGAGACAATTCCGTTACCGGTAATCGTCTTATTATTACCTCGGAAATTTTTTTTATTTCATTAATTAACTCGCGAGAGTGTATTAATCGTTATTTTGCAACGCTAATTAACACTGTCTGGTCGCATTATAATTGCTTCACCTTCAAATATACGAAGTGTTACAAAGAATCCCGGAAGTCGTCACGGTCGTGTCAAATTTTTTTTTTTTTTTTTTTTCTTTCGTTGCTTCTATACATTCCAAAATTCATTCATAAGCAGAATGAAAAATTTTCGTAGTTCCGTATACGTTTTGCGGATTCATATCACTTGCAGTCGAAACAATTTCTTTATTTTTTTTCTTCTTTTTCTTTCTAATAACAAATTCCCGCGTAACGGGTAAACTTGAACTAATTATGCCTAATGACGAAACGCCAACACGCTATATGGCTATTAGCGCAGCTAGGATAACTTGCATTATCTCTAAACTCTAAAGAACTGTAACTAGCACTACAGTTAAGTAGATATTGTGCATCAAAGTGCCTCTTCTTCTTCTTCTTCTTTATCGTTTTATGCAGTTTAAAAATCTGGAACCAGACCCCAGTAAACTCTCGGCATATAGAATATACCATCCCTCTACCTACACAGCCCTGGGGCTAAAATCAGGGGCAAAAAATATAGTTATACACTCCTGACACTAAGTAAACCCATATGCAGCCACATATGTTAGGGTCTGACACCCTGACCTGGACTATGGCATAACTAAGTGACACAGGGTGCAGGAAGACCGCTTTAGGGGTAGTTCGACTAAAAATAGGGGGGTTTCGGGATCCCAAACCCATACTTTGCTACACTGCACTATTCGTATACGAAATATTTCGATCCTGATTAACAAAGCTGGCTGGCTATGCCGTTGGAAGAGATTTGGAGTTTGATTTAGCTCCAATTTCGCTCAAAATTTGAAAGAGAATTTAAATAAAACTTGGAGATCTTTTGGTTTTTACTTTCAGATTTACCTTTGTGTTGTTCTTCGTTGTCTGAGTGAAGTTCGACGTCGTGAAGCCTCATGGATTGTACCATACCGCGCCAAACGCTTCTTGGTCTGCTTCTTCTGGTTGTCATGTCTTGTTGTAAATCTGCAATTTGTTTGTCAGATTCTTTGACAAGACCTTCGAGAATATCCGGTCGTTGTAAAGTTACGTAACGTTTGGTTAGTCCTACGGTTTCGATCTCCTTTTCTTTAAAAGTTTCAGATATTTTTCGATTCTGAAGTCTGTCGTTAATCAAACTCGCTTCTTCGCGATCGTTTCTACCCTCTGAATCATCGGGCTTAATATCCTTTCGTTTCCGGAGCGGAATCGAGGGAATTTCCGGTTTATTTACCGGCTTAATAACCGGCGTTTTTCGAGGAATCGATTCCAAACTCTGCTGGGACCTCGTGGCTTGTTTTGGGGGCTTAGAAATCGTCACATTCGTGTTTCTCGAGTCACTCAACGAGTACTGTCTCTCCCTCGTCAATCTCTCGTCGTAATTCGACGATTCTGATATTTTATGTGTCAGATTTTGACCACGGTTTATTTCCGGTCTGGATTTTAAACCGCCAAAATTTCTCCTGGCTGGGGGAACCTCGCTGTTCGTTTTAATCGACCGATTATTAGCGGGGCTATTAGCGGTTTCGAACATCTGTTGAATCCTCGAAATATCTGATTGGATTTTGAACGGATCTCGTCTCGCGTTTATATTACCATTTTTCAAATCAACCGCCGCCATTTTTGACAGCAATTTTATATCTGCCAACTGGCTAGCTCCTCGGGATGTTTTTTCATTCCTTTCGGCCGGCGGGGTGTTCCTGAGTCTTTCGAGATCTCGCAAATTTGCTAACATCGTGCTTTGGGGTCGGGAATTTTTTGCGTTTCTTGCCACGTCGTTTTCGGACGGTACGGCTATCGAATAGGGCCGATTATACTTGGCTTGATCGTTTCTACCGATTAATTCGATCGGGGTTAACGATCGATCGACAAAAACTGTCTCCCGTATTTCGTTTATATTCCTAAGCTTCGGGACTCCGATTTTTCCACCGCTCGGTCTGTGCGATATTTTTTCATCCATTTTTCTACCTTCGTAAAAGCCAGGGGATCCTGCAGGGGAATGGGCTGATCCTGCGGTTCGTGAAGCTCCGATGTTATTAACTCGCGAAGATATCCTCGCGCCGCTTGAACGAAGGGGTGCCATTCGGACAAGCTTTGGAGCATCCCTTGGATCATCGGTTTGCAGACTTCCTCTGTACACCATTTTTTATTTTTTTTTATGAAAATCTTCGATGTGGTCAGCTTTTAGAAAATAGCTTCTGGGAGGAACTTCCTGTCGATTGGTATAACCAGGAATTTATTCTTTATCCGCACCTCCAGATGCTGGGGAAGGTTAATTCTTGTCCATTACATTCGATCGTAATCTGCGGAAATATGAAAACAGTTCAATATCGTGTGCATACAATAATTATCATAAACTAAGATATTTCTTAATCAATTATATTTTGCTGATTGTTTTTTCCAACAAAAAAAAAAAAAAGAAGGAAGGAAAATATTAAAATTCGTATACCTGAAACTTTTATTCGTATTGACTCGGGGGAAATTCGTGTTCATACGACATGCAGCTGACGTTTAAGTTTAAACTTTGAGTGAAATGCAATATATATATACCTATGTATACCTATACCTATATATACATAAGAAAATTGCCGAATAAATATGCTATAAAAAGGAAAAACGAAAAGAAAATGAGAGCAAAAAAACTACGAAGGTCGCGAGGAGTGAAACGTGATTGGAATTAATTCGCATAAAAATATAAGAAGAAATACATATAATTGAGGAATGAAAAAATTAGTCAACGTTTTGGATAGAAAGTGGATATTTTTTATATTCTGTATAAATTAATTTCATCGTGTATCTTGATTATCAAATCTATAGACTTATGAGATAATTTAGTTCACAGTCTGCGGTCTTAATACCCCCTCAAAAAAAAAAAAGAAATTCAAATTAATTAAAAATTGAAAACCAACTTTCGATCGAATGAAATGTGATTTCGTAAGTAATAGCTGTGGCTAGATATATTATTCAACACTTCCGAGGATTTTTAACTGCATTTCCGAAGGCCACTTATGTGGGTGGATAATATGTAGGCAGAGACCCCCACCTAGTATACCTTATAAGTTATAACGCCCGCGTGTCTGTCCGTCCGGGTGTCTGTCCTTTCGTGTTGCAATCGAGCAAACCTAACGATATGTTAATTTAAACATTTAACAGTAAAATATATATGTGCTATTTCGAGCAGATGGATTAATTTATTCATACAATAACCAATTAGCTATACATATATGCCTCAATTAATATCTATAATAGATTTCGGAGTTGCAAAGTGAGATACGGGAAGTGAGACGAAAAAGAACATAGAAAAGAAACTGCAGTTCATAATCGAATCAAATTTTTCTTTTAATTTTTTTTTTCATCACAAATTTTGAATAAAAATTCTCGTTTCTTTGCGCATCATTTGTATATACCTACCGTCAATTAAATTTGCGAAACTATCGTTTTTTTTTTTTTTTTTCTTATAACTGTTTCAAAATCGATTTTATCCTTGATATTCCATAGAGGCGTTCTCGCCTGTTCTTGCTCGTAGCACTGAACTATATTCGAATCGATCGTTGATGCAGAACTAATAGCGATCTGTTTACTGTTACGGTTACGGTAGTCGTATTCCGTTTTTGTGTCTAAAATATTTGTATGAAAAAAAAAATGAGTGAGAGAGAGAGAGAGAGAGAGAGAAAGAAAGAAGAAGAAAAAAAATAATTGAGTAATCGAATTCAGTGAACACGTAAGTAATTATACCTCTATATTATATTCATCGATGAAAAAAAAATTTCCTCATACTTATATGTATGGTATGTATGTACATACATACATGTATACATGTACACAAGGTGTAATGGCAATAATAATAATTTTTTCTTCTTTTTTTTAACGCTTAGAATTGCGATTGCCATTGAACACGCGACACCTGCTGAACGTTATACCGTATACTCGATGCATGCGATATCACCATATAAAGTAAAGTGAAACTTCGTACAAACGTGGAGCAATATTATAATCTGTTTTCAATTTTTCCGTAAACTACTGATCTAACAAATACCTCGCACTGCAGTTTCGATCTAATTGACTTTTAGTGATATTTTAAGATCGGTAATAATTAATACGTACAGTTTAAATTAAGTGGACTGATAAGATCTAGACTGTGTTTATAGAATGTTTGAAAACCTTTATTCTACACGAATAGTATATAGCATAATGTATATATATATATACCGAAAATCGAGGCTGTAAAACTTCCTCATGGAATCGTATATACGCGATTTAATAAATGATGATTCTACGTCGTGACCGCTGGGGTTTAATTATAATAATATTATATCAAAGTATATATATATAGGCGTACATATACATGTATATGGTATATTTATTGAGAGTATAAAAAAAATAAATAAATAAAATCGAATCAAACTAACTTCCGTTTTCCCCAAGGTGTTCGGAGCTTCGCGACGCGATAGACACTGAATGACAGAAACGTGTAATCACATTCACGTACCTACACCTCTTCTCTCAGTTCCCTCTCTCTCTTATTCCATCTCTGTCTCTCCCTTCTCTTCGACATTAGCTCTGTTCCTTTCCACACTTTATATATTACACATAATATAACCATGTATGTATATGTTACGTATACATACTCGCGTATGTGTTTAATATGGTTTTTGTATACGGAACCGCACGCATTGCGTCCACACCGAATTACTCCCACACAAAACTATATCTACACTTTATACGTATGTATATACGATGTATGTATAGGTATATATATTATACACCAACTCGAATGATAGTATATCATACAGATTGTTACGTCACGTTTGATTATACCAAAACATATGTAGAAGAGGAAAAAAAAAATTCATTCTTTTTTATTAATTTATTTATTTTTTTCGTTTTTTAGGAGACACAAAAGTTCAATCTTTAACCTTTTCTCTAAAGAATGAGGAACAGAAAATTACAGCATCATTTTTTTTTTTTCTCCCTCTCTCTCTCTCTTTTTTGTTTCTTCTTTCTCTTGAGGCTGGAGAGTAGCCCTTTGCCCTGTTACTATATAAGTCGTCCATCGTCGACGTGGGATTGCAAGATACGAATATTATTAATCGATCGAATAACGTTGTAAAATATATATTAACGATGATAAAACAAAAATACATAGGTGATTACGAAATTTTGGGCCCACTCTGTTTGTCTGGTATATCTTGTTTTATTTTCTGACCGATATTTGCACATCTGTACCCAAGTACGTTGTGTAAACGCAAAACTTCAGCTGTGGGATTAAATAAATTGTATATTTAGGTTTCTAGGCTGTTAGTATAACGTATTTTATTCATCCATAAGTATATACATTTCAAGATATGTATAAAATTAATTCTCTAGTTATTAGTATCATTATCGTTGATTATCTATTCATTAATTATCATTACTTTCACGAGGAAAAAAAAAAAATTGTTCATCTTCTTGATTCACACCGTACTTATAACTATACATACATATACCTGTATAAAATAGCGGGTATAACAAAGGCCAAATATTTATGCAGCATGCAACCCATGGGCGAGCCCACGAATGACACAATATCTTTGAACAATGACGATTCGTATAGGCATTTGAGAGTCTCGCCTTGGTATATACCGGTAAGAATATAGTACGAAAATACACTATTATACACTCACTTGGATAAAACCGATTTATCAATACTTGAACCATGTAAAAAAAAAAAAAAAAGAATGACCGATCGACCGATTCGAAAAATTGCAGGACGACGTGTGTTATAGTGTTGCTGGTCGTGTCATTCCGAAGCGAAATGCTCGGAGCAGAGCGAGGCCGTCAACTTGTCGCGTATGATATAGTTATTTCCGTTGCAAAACATTATATCATATTATACATACCTATAACACGATCGGTATTTGTATAATATTCGAAAAAAAAAGACGGAATTCAAGCGGAGAAAATTATAACTTCGTAACTTGATTAAAAATTTTGGAGATAATTTTTAACAATTGCAAATTTCTATATCTGTAAGCTTCTATATCTATTTTTTTCGTTTGGATTTTGTCCCTTACACAACCGTCTTACATATCGGAGCACGCGTAACACGTATGTGAATGCGGAGAAGTAAGACGTGAAACTCGCGGAAGAGCGAGACTATATTCTTAATAATTAACTTTTGAGATCACCATGGTATAAGGTGGAGGATATTATATACAGCGTTCCAAAAATGTGTTAGGAATTTCGCGTACAACGATCTGAGGGTAATTATAAAGTGTTATGTACTGTATTATACCGGTTGAATTAACTCGAACCATATACCATAAGTCTGTACAACTATATATAAATATTTCCCAAGATTTGAACCAAAGATAGATACTATTGTGAAAGGTGCGATAACTCCTACTAATTTAACTATGTAGGTATATAGGTATAATAATCTTATCCTCGTGCAGATCGGTTTAATTGTTTCTTTCAAATAGATTATTTTCCCAGGAATTATAGAATTCTACCTTAACCCATGCTCACACCCGTACATATCGTCCTAATACATACATAAAATCGTCTGTAGTTTTGTTTCTAAAGGATGGATTTTCGGTCCTTTTTAAACGCGATTCGTTATATCTCATAGCCAAGATCTCTGAACCTCGCGTATATACAGCGGATTTGTTTATCCCACGATTTACCATTATTAAGTCATTATTTTTTACGATCTTACCAAACTGCCTGTATACGATTCCTTTTCTCTAATGTACCTACGTTACTTTTTTAACTCTTCGTCTACTTCTTCCCTATTTTTTTTTTTATACTCTTCCTTCTTTTTCTTCTCTTCTCGGGTCGTGAACTCGAAGGATATAGCTTCGCTGCAAGATCGTCGGTCGTTAAACGTGTAAGTTTTTCTAATCATACAAAGGTTACTTCCGGTCAAATAAGACCGGAAATTCAGCGCGTGCCCATCCATATCCGGTGGTGGTGCAAAGAATTACTGTTATGCTACCTTACCTATTATTATACATACTATACCGTAGGGTTTATTCCACTGCAGGAATTATAACACAGCTACCATGAAGAATGAATTTCATATGAAAATTATGCACTTGTGTATCAATTAACATAATATTTTCTAATTATAGAGTGAAAAACCTTTTCAGAATTACGAATTAACTGCACACAGCAGCTGCAGTGACAATAATCGATAAAGTAATCGATCATACCTCAACCGGAAAGGTTCAAAAATTCTGACAATGGAACAAGCAGCTCTTCCCACGTCCAGCTTGACGCGTATACACAAGAAAAAAGAAGCAAATTTAATTCTGCATAATTTTGAATTGCATAAATTGAACGTCGCAGCCCAGACGAAGAGGCGACGCGCATGTAAGTAGGTATGTATTATGTACTCGCATTGTACAAGTACATCTTGTACAGTGAATGAATGATTCACTTATTGTTGGGATATCTGTGGAGTCTGTAGACGGCATTGTTACTGGACCGTGGACAATTATAGCTAATGTTAAACCAGCGTGGGACGACAGTCAGGCTGGTGTAGAAAACTGTCTAAAGGAAGCGAAAGGTTAACGCTGCTGACGATATATCCGACGAAAACTTTACGGTATGTAAGGTATCAGCAATTCTCGAGCGAGATAGGCGAGAAACTTTCGACACGATTTGAATTTTTTTATCTCTATATATCGACGTATATACCTACGTGCTGTGAACTATGTGTATGTAGGTACCGCAGGATTAATGCACCGATATCTGCATGCCGCGCTATTTTCATACATGCAAATCCGCGTACTTATATATACGTGGGAAAATACCGCGTCATGCGGTGTAGTGAAGTGCAGAGAAGATCGTTATTTAATCTCATCGCTGCAACACGAATCATTCAATTTTCTACTCTATAGCTATGTTAAAACGCGGAGGCTTATGCGATTACGCGCTAAATAACGTTACAGCAAAGTGAAAGAACCGTGCAAAAAAGGTCAAAAGGACGCGACCGGTGCTTACCGATGCAGAGGCGTTACATCGCCGCAGATTCTGACGAAGAGGAAGAAGAAAATGAAGAAAAGAAGAGCATATTTGCAGGGGTTTCAATCGCCTGTAAAGTTTGGAGAAATTGCGAAATTTGAAGGCGAATATGGCAGAAAAAAAATATATATAAATCATACCAATAAGTACGAGGATGAAGATACACCGCGATTATTTGTTACACTGCAGGAGGGGAAATAAATGAATGGGTAAAAAATCGTACAGCGTTATTCAGCCCGTACCGTAGGCGACGAGATGTTTAATATATGTGGGTGTGTAATGCCCAACGGCGATGGCCGAAATATATTTAAATATATGTTGTATACAAGCCAACACTTTGGTAGATCGCGATCTTAGATATAAATCATAAAGATAGACCAATTAAAATTCTACGTCATTTGCAGTGTATGAGACTGGCAATAACAACGGTGGCGGACAATATACAATATAGGTATACCCACCGAGCTACAGTGTCGATGATCTTTTGGGAATCGTACAATCCGCCCACTAAACTGATAGTCGAACTCTGAAGATAATTATACACATTCCATAAAATTGGTTTGTCGAATAAAAAATTCTCTTAATTTTGTTCATTTCAGGTATGTATACATTTCATTTCAACAGTGGTGAGAATTATTTCGAAATTGAAATTGATTTTGCATCGAAACAATACGAGAGAATTCCTGCACCGTTTTTTGGTTACATTGAAATATTTTTCTATCAATCAAAACTACGTGTTAAAATTATATACAGATAAGATCGTAACTAGAAAATGCATTAGGTACGCTGCATTACGTCAGGTCATGGCTCGAGCCACCGTTGTATATCACTGCAATAAACAATATTGACCAGAACGCATTACGCCAGATATTTATTGAGATATAAAGTGCATCGTATTTAAAACTAGAACGGGAATAGGTAGGGTTGCTGTCTGTCGTTAGTATCGGAGCCATAGATCAGCGTGGAATTATCTATACCAAGGTATAACGTGAAGAATCGAAAGGGACGATTTTAGAAACTCTATTTGAAAAGAGGAAATTGTTTTTTATACACAAACACAAAAAATTATCATTAACCAAAATCTAGGTCGACTGCATTCTATCAAAGATCAGCAACATGCTACGATGGACTGTTATAGTATGATCGCTGAGCACGTTCGTCCACTGATATAATTCCGAACTGCACTTTAAAATACTCGCCCCATCGACGACAATCTTCACTATGGAGAGCGTGAGTGTAATGAGATTAAAATCTGAGATGTTTTCCAATAATTGAACGACGTCCATTTTACTAATTGAGCTACTTTAGATGAATTAGAATGAATCGAAAAGTTGTGTAAGACTCTATGGACCTTTTTTTGATTTTTTTACTTCAATTTCATCACGTTTATAAATTTTTATAGAGAATTTGCGATAAATATTTTTGCCACGTCTTCAAGGATAAAAATTTGATAAGGGTGTCGAATACTTAGTCCGATTACGAAGACGGATTTTCAAAATCTCTTTGCTTCTTCTTGACGTTAATTTCCACCGATCTTTCGCCTTAATTGATTCTCGCAACTGTTTTCTGTAAAAAAAATTTTCCAAACAGAGAATAAAAATTGCAAATATTAGGCCACCGCCTAAAACAGCTAGAATTGGCAATACACCCCTGAATGGAATGTCGGTGTGCTCCGATGCTGACGGATCTTGTATCACCCCAAACTCGTACTTCAAGCGGTTGAGAATTCCATGGTCCCGAAATTTCTGCACACTGTAGAAAAATGAATATAATAAATTGAAAAACATGTACGGAATTATGTGGCAAATTTTGAATTCATTCAAATTACCGTGGTATTATACTCACTGGTAATTTATCAATTTATTGTAAGAACTGCCCTTCCTTAAAGCCATGGCTAAACTCATGCTCCGTTTTGTTCCGATAGCGACTACTTTACAAGGTAGTGAAGCTCTGGAAGCCTCCTCTAAGGCTGATGCTACGTAGAAAGCAACCTTTCCATTGCATACCTGATGCGAAAATACATGAAAAAAAAATTCTCACAATACTCGTGAGGTTTTCGCCTGTTAACAGGCAACCCAAGATTCACGCGTGTATTAAAATGTACATACATACAAGAATTTAAGGCGTTTATGTACCTGAAGAAATCCGTCCTCCAATGACACGGGTAATGCAATCCGGTCTTTCATCATCAGCGACATTCGGGCGAGGGTAGGGTCAGTCGAGGACTGTGCGAGAGAAACAATTTTTTTTTTTTTTTTTTAAATACTGTCACACATACATTCATTTACTTTGGTAGAAGGCCTGAGTGAAAAAGGATTCCCACCATGAACATATCGTACTCCGCACCGTCTCTGAATACAATTAGGCTGTAAGTACCATCGTCAACAAATTCTTCCAGAGTTGTGAACGGCAATGTTGTACCAGTTACTGTTAGGAAACTGACCAAAGCGGCTGCGTAAGCCGCAGATACAATCAAAGCTGACAAAAATATAGAGAAGTAGGCGATTCGCGATGGTAAATCAGTTGGAAATTCTGAAAAATGTTTATTTATTGCTAGAAAATCAGTATCCCTGCCTATTGAAGCCAAAATATCGAACCCATAAGGCTCTGAAACTTACCGGGTAATCCTTGCTGACAGTATATACCGAGAACTAGCAATAAATACCCGGCAAATACGTTTATCGTGATTTTATATCGTCTGACAGCAGATATCACAGTCAAAAGTAAAGTTGTGAATAAAATCAGGAGCTGTATAACGATCCAAACTCCCGAATCCAACGTCTGGGAAGATAACGCAGAAAAATTTGTAATCAATACATTTTTTTTACCAACGATAAGGAAATATTGTATATCATAGGTGGATTAAAATAAACAAAACCTCCCAGTATGCGGACCAACGTATTCCGTTGTCTGGTCTTTTAATGTACAATGTATTGTAAGATGAAATCAAGGGAAGAGTGAAGTCGACCGATTCCTGACGAGCAGTTGTGATCGTGAAATCACTCGCGGCAATGCTCGCCTTCTCATTTACCAGCATCCCGATCATACCTGTCCACTTCTCTTTCTCAGCATCCCAACTCCCGTATGTCATTTCCTCCGGTGAAATAAAGACAACGTTGAAATTAGCCGCTCGACTTAACTCCCCCAATATATTTCCGATTAATCCACCCATCGTTTCATTCGCGAAAGTAGACATCGGGGGACTCTGAAATTATCTTAACGTCACGCCGAGCTTAGGGGCTTCGAGGAAGACTCGATACATCGGCTTATGGCTTGTGTACCCTTTTTTCGGTAATTTCACAGCCATCGTAGGAAGCTTGAATTTTATTTCTTTTACATCTTTCCTCTTATCTATAAATAAATGTTTCAGGCAAAGCAAAAATATCCGGAAAAAGAATGCTGTGTCGTTTTAGTCAATTTAACGTCGGTGTTATTTATTTTTTTTTTTTTTTCTGGTCAGCTGTAGTTTTGGACTCGATTCCTTTACTTTGCAATCGTATCTGTTTCTCAATTAATTATCTTACGTCCAAAGCCGTGACTACGATCGGAGAATTTTCCAAGTTGACTCTTCTCTCGTATAGACTATCCTCCGTTACGAGTTTGAATCCAGTGTCGATATTCCACTCAGCAAGGTCTTCCATTTTAATTCTATCCTTCAGCCAGTACCATTCCTGAATAGTCGAGTGATTATTCCGAGCGACAAGCATCTCGGTATCAAAGCTTATGTGAAATATATTTTCTCCTGATGTTGTGGGGTTTGTTTCGAGGTAAGCTTCCTCGTCGAATATCAATAGCCAGTATGACGCATGCATGTCGAAATAGCTCGTTAGATTTGAAAATTTAGTTACTAATTTGCGGCTACGCAAATTCACGACTATCAATGATCTAACAATCCGTTTTGAATAGAAAGACATGGCTTCTTTAAGTCGTCTGAATTCTACCGTGACAACGAAAACATTTTCCGCGGAAAAATGACGAATTAATTTTTCAATCCTGTAAAATTCTTCCAAGCCTAGATAAAACAAAAAAAAAAAAAGAAAGAAAGAAGAAAACCTGAAATTTAGTGCTCTCCGCTTTTCTCATTTTTTAAAACTTATTACTTACTCTCTTGTCTGCTGTGCACCACGAATATACTTGAAGTACCAAAGTAGTTATTCACATTTGCAACCAAGCCGAAATGACTATTAAACATGTCAGCAGAGTACGTTGACAAAAAAGAAATAAAAAAAATTTTAGCAATGACAGGAGCCACCCGCATTTCTCCGTAAAATTCCATAAGCGACTGATAGTAGAAGTGAATAATTCCCTCGATACTGCAGCCGCAATACAGATGGAAGAAAATTGTAGGCATTGTATCAGCTGTGAACTAATAATCTCTTCCATTTATCCACCGTGGTAATCCTTGCATTTTCCTTTCTCCTTTTTTTATTTTGATAAATTATTTTTTCTACTCGCAGTCACTCATTACAACTATATGCCATTCCCCGTCACGTTTTACTCATCAATTATTTATCGCCATTAAACCACATTCAACTGGCTTTTACCTCCGTACAATGCACACAATAAATACCACCGTGATGCGACGTAAAAATCGATGTAATTATACATAGATGTAATAATAATAATAATGGGCACATTCAATGAAAGTCAAAAACGTCATGCCTTCATCTGCTGCGAATCATTAGCCGATTTTTTTTAATTTTTTTTTGAACGGAGCTGCTTTTCGAATTTCTTCTCAATAAAAAGAAAACTTTATTTCTAAGATGTAAAAAATTCGTGGACCCTTATTCTCATATAAAATGTCATGTCTTGTCGTTTTCACCGCGGCTCTGGTGCTTTTATCTTTTTCGAGGTACGATAATTGGCGTACGTCGCTCCAGGATGGTTTTACGCGGTTCTACTGTAAATAGATAGGCTCACGCGTAGGCTTTGGGCATAAAACTATGAATTGCATCTCATATTTCCCATAGTTTTATTCAGCTCTTTCCGAAGATATCAGAAAATATCTGAATGATTTTTCAAACGAAAACAGATCCGCGCGCGCTTAATCTGTAACACCCGATTTAACCGTTAACCCCCGGTGTCGCGTCACACCTTGGGATATACACGTGGGCTTAGCACGTGTGTACGCATCGAAGATACCCATAAATACTTCGTACCGCAACTGAGCTGCGCATATTATTCTACGAGTGTCCTCGAGCAGCTGTAGTGTTTCTTACGATCAACTACGACTGGTATTCTTGAATAACATTGATTCGATAGTAAATATATACTTGAATCATTATAATCGAAAGATTAATACTTATTAAAGCGAGTGAATAGTTTCACAAAATATATAAATCGTACCTCTTGATATATTCCTAATAAGTTTTAGAGTCATTTACAATGGCTGATACGGTCAGTTTTAAAGTATTTCTCGACGGAGTCAGGAGATTCGGCGTCGACAAGAATGTCGTTTCAAATTTTCTATATTTGAACGAGAAACTGCAATCCGTATTCCCCGCACTTCGATCGGGGCACTTCACCATCTCATGGAAAGGTAAGTTCGATTTATATTTAAATTTAGATTTTAATTGATTCTAAAATCACATTTTATCGCCAAAGAATCACCTCATTCCCATACTTTAAACACTCCATTAAACTCATCAAATCCAACATCTAATACAATTTTCCGATAATTCGTATCTCTCGAAATACATTTAAAAAAACACAACCGGGTATCTCTGTGGTAAATTTCACACGCCATCAACCCATTTTTATTTTATTTTTTTTCACCAATTTTTTTGCTGGATTTTGATAAACTTTTTTGCAACCTTTCGCAAAGGCCTTAGACTCTTTAATCGCGAATTAAGAAATGACGAAATTCCACTGGAAAAATATAATTTTTTTTAATTCCAGACGATGATGGAGACAAGATCAGAATTTCCAGTGACGAGGAGTTGAAAATAGCTCTGTCTGAGACAAGCGGTCAAGATATCCGCAAGCTCTTCGTAACTCTGCATTCTGAATACCCAGGTAAGCACCAAGTAAACAAAGAAGTACCACGAACTCTTCATGAGGGTATAACTTGCGATGGATGTGACAAAGCTGTCCAAGGATTCCGTTACAAATGCATCCAATGTCCAGACTACGACTTGTGTGCGGATTGTGAAGCTCAAGGACTTCATCCAGAGCATTGCATGATCCGTAGCGCAGTACCGCTTCAATGGAAACCACAGTTTGGACGCCGTTTATCTCACATATTCATGCCGAATGGCATATAGGCACTTGAGAGTCTCACCTTGGTATACAGGTAAGGATGAAGTTCGAAAATACACTATTTATACATAAACTTGCAAGCACGGCATTTATACACGAGCAAGGCCGTCAATTTTTCGCGTGATATTGTTCAATGATCAAATTTTAATTTCGTACGGAAAATTTTGCAGATAATTTTCATCACTTGCAAATTTCTATCTATACCTATACATGCGATTTTTGATTTTTTTCTTCTTTTTTTAGTATCCCAAAGCTTGACAAAGCATTTTATTTTCATTTTATTTTATTTTTTTTCTCGGATCTTGTCCCTTACACAACCATCTTACGGAGCACATAACATGCATGTGAATGCGGACAAGTAAGACGAGAAACACGCGGAATAGCCAGATTATATTCCTAATAATTAACCTTTGAGATCATCGTCGAGGTTGAGGATATACAGCATTCCAAAAATGTGATGGGAATTTTGGATACAGTGATCTGAGCATTATTATGAAGTGTTGCATATTGTATACCGGTTGAATTAACTCAAACTATACCTATACATATTTCCTAAGATTTAAACTAAAGATAAAAACTATTGTGAAAGGTGTGATAACTCCTACTAATTTTAATAAGTCATTAATTTTCACGATCTTGCTAAACTGCCTGTACGGTTCTTTTTCTCTGATGTGTGTACTTACTTTCTTACTTTTTTTTCCCTTCCCTTTTCCTTCCTTTTTTTTTTCTTCTTCTTCTTCTTCCTTTTATTTTTCTTCTTCTCTCGGTTCGTGAACTCGAGGAATATATCGCTTTGCTGCAAGAACGTCAGCCTTTGGACATGTAAGTTTTGGTGGCCCTCGTGGCGTTACAGAATTCGCATGGGGGTTGCTTCAACGAAATTCATTATGAATACTCCGAACTGATATTTATTTATTAACAATAGAAACAATAGATATGTATATAAGTATATGGTATATATATATATATATATATATATATATATATATATATATATATATATATATATATATATATATATATATATATTTTTTTTTTTTTTTTAATTAACAAAATGAATAATTAGTGCAAATTTGCGCATATCATATCAGCTAACTGTTGAACCCCGCGGAAGCACATATCTGTGCTTGGTACATCTATATACCCACAACTTCTGGATATCAATGGCTTTAGAAGTATTATCTGAAAGTTTTAACAAAATTCGCAGAACTATAAAATTATTGTACTCTGGTTCTCCAAGAATGTTGATTATTAAAAAATGAGAAATCTTCATCTTTGTGAAATTCAGTTGCATATTATACCTGCTTAACTGTAATTTATATCATTTCGTAATAACCCTGTTTTAGTAATATTGAACTTGGACTCGTGCTCTACACACTATGAGTCAATCTTCAGCCTTTGTCGTTCTCCTTGTGACGGTGGTCTGCATCTGCGAAATCAGTTATGCCAGCGTAATGAACAGGCCCCCATACATCCAGTGCCAGACTAACTCGGAATATTCGCCAGGATATTGTTGTACAATTGGTAATACGCTTATAATTTTTATTTCAGTACATGAGATTTGGGAAACTAATACGTACGTTTAAAGGGCAGAATGAATTCAGCATCCCACAGTGCAAGCCATTCGAGGATGACGGCGGAGTCTGTCGTCCAGGAAAGCCCATTACCCTGAACACGACTTTGGTATATATCCAAGTGGTTCTGAGGTCGAGCTTACCGACGTTCATGTGATGTTCCGTTTTTGTGGTTACGGACTGACTTGCAGCCCTGTAGAAGGTGTTTGGAGGGACGAGCGTCAACAATTAGGTTTCAACAGTTCGATAGGAGAATCAAATTATCCGGATGATTAATCAGCGGATAAAAAATGAACGTCAATAAATGTATAATGTATAAACGCGTGTGAACTGCAATATTTAATTGATTTAGAAACTGAGACAACTAATCAAAACCAGCTTTCAGCAGATAATTATTGCCAAAATAGGAACATTGATATTTTTTTTTTTTATCGGAAGTATTGATAATCAACTCAGTTTATTGTACGGTATATCAAAATAGCTGCATGCAACTACCACCGCATACATTAATTTATGTAGCTAGGTATAATAGAATACGAGATGTTAAAAATAAATCAATACTGCTTGCCTGATGAGCTGTTCCTGTATTACTTATACGTGAAAAATAATAAAGTTTATTGCTGAAATATACGAAAGTTTATTTAGTTTCAATCTCCTGTCCGTCATATTCATCGTAGAATAGATTTTTTTTTTTTAAATTTGTTAGGTACAGTGGGATCAGATCAGATTCAAAAATTCCAAATTTCGTTAGCTAGAATGAGACATATGCATAGAGACACTTATCTATACGAATGCATGCTTGCTTAGACATAGACTGAGGGGGTTTTCCCGCCAAAAATTTCAGCACACCTCCTCGGGTCAGATGTTCTCCTGATACCAGGAGCAACTTTTCGACTTAAAATTTCAGAAATTTCTTATTTCGTAAGCGAATGAGACATACACAGAGAGAGAGAGCGAGAGACACATCTATACGAATGCATGCTTGCTTAGACATAGACTGAGGGGGTTTTCCCGCCAAAAATTTCAGCACACCTCCTCGGGTCAGATGTTCTCCTGATACCAGGAGCAACTTTTCGACTTAAAATTTCAGAAATTTCTTATTTCGTAAGCGAATGAGACATACACAGAGAGAGAGAGCGAGAGACACATCTATACGAATGCATGCTTGCTTAGACATAGACTGAGGGGGTTTTCCCGCCAAAAATTTCAGCACACCTCCTCGGGTCAGATGTTCTCCTGATACCAGGAGCAACTTTTCGACTTAAAATTTCAGAAATTTCTTATTTCGTAAGCGAATGAGACATACACAGAGAGAGAGAGCGAGAGACACATCTATACGAATGCATGCTTGCTTAGACATAGAGTCAGGGGGTTTTCCCGCCAAAAATTTCAGCACACCTCCTCGGGTCAGATGTTCTCCTGATACCAGGAGCAATTTTTCGACTTAAAATTTCTAAAATTCTAAATTTTGTAAGCGAATGAGACATGCAGAGAGAGAGAGAGAGAGAGAGAGAGTCACATCTATACGAATGCATGCTTACTTAGACATACACTCAGGGGGTTTTCCCGCCAAAAATTTCAGCACACCTCCTCGGGTCAGATGTTCTCCTGATACCAGGAGCAATTTTTCGACTTAAAATTTCAGAAATTTCTTATTTTGTAAGCGAATGAGACATGCAGAGAGAAAGAGAGCGAGAGACACATCTATGCTTGCTTAGACATAGAGTCAGGGGGTTTTCCCGCCAAAAATTTCAGCACACCTCCTCGGGTCAGATGTTCTCCTGATACCAGGAGCAATTTTTCGACTTGAAATTTCTAAAATTCTCGATTTTGTAAGCGAATGAGACATGCAGAGAGAGAGAGAGAGAGTCACATCTATACGAATGCATGCTTGCTTAGACATAGACTGAGGGGGTTTTCCCGCCAAAAATTTCAGCACACCTCCTCGGGTCAGATGTTCTCCTGATACCAGGAGCAATTTTTCGACTTGAAATTTCTAAAATTCTCGATTTTGTAAGCGAATGAGACATGCAGAGAGAGAGAGAGAGAGTCACATCTATACGAATGCATGCTTGCTTAGACATAGAGTCAGGGGGTTTTCCCGCCAAAAATTTCAGCACACCTCCTCGGGTCAGATGTTCTCCTGATACCAGGAGCAATTTTTCGACTTAAAAATTTCAGAAATTCCTTATTTTGTAAGCGAATGAGACATGCAGAGAGAGAGAGAGAGAGAGAGAGTCAGATCTATACTAATGCATGCTTGCTTAGACATAGAGTCAGGGGGTTTTCCCGCCAAAAATTTCAGCACACCTCCTCGGGTCAGATGTTCTCCTGATACCAGGAGCAATTTTTCGACTTAAAATTTCTAAAATTCTAAATTTTGTAAGCGAATGAGACATGCAGAGAGAGAGAGAGAGAGAGAGAGAGTCACATCTATACGAATGCATGCTTACTTAGACATACACTCAGGGGGTTTTCCCGCCAAAAATTTCAGCACACCTCCTCGGGTCAGATGTTCTCCTGATACCAGGAGCAATTTTTCGACTTAAAATTTCAGAAATTTCTTATTTTGTAAGCGAATGAGACATGCAGAGAGAGAGAGAGCGAGAGACACATCTATGCTTGCTTAGACATAGAGTCAGGGGGTTTTCCCGCCAAAAATTTCAGCACACCTCCTCGGGTCAGATGTTCTCCTGATACCAGGAGCAATTTTTCGACTTGAAATTTCTAAAATTCTCGATTTTGTAAGCGAATGAGACATGCAGAGAGAGAGAGAGAGAGTCACATCTATACGAATGCATGCTTGCTTAGACATAGACTGAGGGGGTTTTCCCGCCAAAAATTTCAGCACACCTCCTCGGGTCAGATGTTCTCCTGATACCAGGAGCAATTTTTCGACTTGAAATTTCTAAAATTCTCGATTTTGTAAGCGAATGAGACATGCAGAGAGAGAGAGAGAGAGTCACATCTATACGAATGCATGCTTGCTTAGACATAGAGTCAGGGGGTTTTCCCGCCAAAAATTTCAGCACACCTCCTCGGGTCAGATGTTCTCCTGATACCAGGAGCAATTTTTCGACTTAAAAATTTCAGAAATTCCTTATTTTGTAAGCGAATGAGACATGCAGAGAGAGAGAGAGAGAGAGAGTCAGATCTATACTAATGCATGCTTGCTTAGACATAGAGTCAGGGGGTTTTCCCGCCAAAAATTTCAGCACACCTCCTCGGGTCAGATGTTCTCCTGATACCAGGAGCAATTTTTCGACTTAAAATTTCTAAAATTCTAAATTTTGTAAGCGAATGAGACATGCAGAGAGAGAGAGAGAGAGAGAGAGTCACATCTATACGAATGCATGCTTACTTAGACATACACTCAGGGGGTTTTCCCGCCAAAAATTTCAGCACACCTCCTCGGGTCAGATGTTCTCCTGATACCAGGAGCAATTTTTCGACTTAAAATTTCAGAAATTTCTTATTTTGTAAGCGAATGAGACGTGCAGAGAGAGAGAGAGCGAGAGACACATCTATGCTTGCTTAGACATAGAGTCAGGGGGTTTTCCCGCCAAAAATTTCAGCACACCTCCTCGGGTCAGATGTTCTCCTGATACCAGGAGCAATTTTTCGACTTGAAATTTCTAAAATTCTCGATTTTGTAAGCGAATGAGACATGCAGAGAGAGAGAGAGAGAGTCACATCTATACGAATGCATGCTTGCTTAGACATAGACTGAGGGGGTTTTCCCGCCAAAAATTTCAGCACACCTCCTCGGGTCAGATGTTCTCCTGATACCAGGAGCAATTTTTCGACTTGAAATTTCTAAAATTCTCGATTTTGTAAGCGAATGAGACATGCAGAGAGAGAGAGAGAGAGTCACATCTATACGAATGCATGCTTGCTTAGACATAGAGTCAGGGGGTTTTCCCGCCAAAAATTTCAGCACACCTCCTCGGGTCAGATGTTCTCCTGATACCAGGAGCAATTTTTCGACTTAAAAATTTCAGAAATTCCTTATTTTGTAAGCGAATGAGACATGCAGAGAGAGAGAGAGAGAGAGAGTCAGATCTATACTAATGCATGCTTGCTTAGACATAGAGTCAGGGGGTTTTCCCGCCAAAAATTTCAGCACACCTCCTCGGGTCAGATGTTCTCCTGATACCAGGAGCAATTTTTCGACTTAAAATTTCTAAAATTCTAAATTTTGTAAGCGAATGAGACATGCAGAGAGAGAGAGAGAGAGAGAGAGAGTCACATCTATACGAATGCATGCTTACTTAGACATACACTCAGGGGGTTTTCCCGCCAAAAATTTCAGCACACCTCCTCGGGTCAGATGTTCTCCTGATACCAGGAGCAATTTTTCGACTTAAAATTTCAGAAATTTCTTATTTTGTAAGCGAATGAGACATGCAGAGAGAGAGAGAGCGAGAGACACATCTATGCTTGCTTAGACATAGAGTCAGGGGGTTTTCCCGCCAAAAATTTCAGCACACCTCCTCGGGTCAGATGTTCTCCTGATACCAGGAGCAATTTTTCGACTTGAAATTTCTAAAATTCTCGATTTTGTAAGCGAATGAGACATGCAGAGAGAGAGAGAGAGAGTCACATCTATACGAATGCATGCTTGCTTAGACATAGACTGAGGGGGTTTTCCCGCCAAAAATTTCAGCACACCTCCTCGGGTCAGATGTTCTCCTGATACCAGGAGCAATTTTTCGACTTGAAATTTCTAAAATTCTCGATTTTGTAAGCGAATGAGACATGCAGAGAGAGAGAGAGAGAGTCACATCTATACGAATGCATGCTTGCTTAGACATAGAGTCAGGGGGTTTTCCCGCCAAAAATTTCAGCACACCTCCTCGGGTCAGATGTTCTCCTGATACCAGGAGCAATTTTTCGACTTGAAATTTCTAAAATTCTCGATTTTGTAAGCGAATGAGACATGCAGAGAGAGAGAGAGAGAGTCACATCTATACGAATGCATGCTTGCTTAGACATAGACTGAGGGGGTTTTCCCGCCAAAAATTTCAGCACACCTCCTCGGGTCAGATGTTCTCCTGATACCAGGAGCAATTTTTCGACTTGAAATTTCTAAAATTCTCGATTTTGTAAGCGAATGAGACATGCAGAGAGAGAGAGAGAGAGAGTCACATCTATACGAATGCATGCTTGCTTAGACATAGAGTCAGGGGGTTTTCCCGCCAAAAATTTCAGCACACCTCCTCGGGTCAGATGTTCTCCTGATACCAGGAGCAATTTTTCGACTTGAAATTTCTAAAATTCTCGATTTTGTAAGCGAATGAGACATGCAGAGAGAGAGAGAGAGAGTCACATCTATACGAATGCATGCTTACTTAGACATACACTCAGGGGGTTTTCCCGCCAAAAATTTCAGCACACCTCCTCGGGTCAGATGTTCTCCTGATACCAGGAGCAATTTTTCGACTTAAAATTTCAGAAATTTCTTATTTTGTAAGCGAATGAGACGTGCAGAGAGAGAGAGAGCGAGAGACACATCTATGCTTGCTTAGACATAGAGTCAGGGGGTTTTCCCGCCAAAAATTTCAGCACACCTCCTCGGGTCAGATGTTCTCCTGATACCAGGAGCAATTTTTCGACTTGAAATTTCTAAAATTCTCGATTTTGTAAGCGAATGAGACATGCAGAGAGAGAGAGAGAGAGTCACATCTATACGAATGCATGCTTGCTTAGACATAGACTGAGGGGGTTTTCCCGCCAAAAATTTCAGCACACCTCCTCGGGTCAGATGTTCTCCTGATACCAGGAGCAATTTTTCGACTTGAAATTTCTAAAATTCTCGATTTTGTAAGCGAATGAGACATGCAGAGAGAGAGAGAGAGAGTCACATCTATACGAATGCATGCTTGCTTAGACATAGAGTCAGGGGGTTTTCCCGCCAAAAATTTCAGCACACCTCCTCGGGTCAGATGTTCTCCTGATACCAGGAGCAATTTTTCGACTTAAAAATTTCAGAAATTCCTTATTTTGTAAGCGAATGAGACATGCAGAGAGAGAGAGAGAGAGAGAGTCAGATCTATACTAATGCATGCTTGCTTAGACATAGAGTCAGGGGGTTTTCCCGCCAAAAATTTCAGCACACCTCCTCGGGTCAGATGTTCTCCTGATACCAGGAGCAATTTTTCGACTTAAAATTTCTAAAATTCTAAATTTTGTAAGCGAATGAGACATGCAGAGAGAGAGAGAGAGAGAGAGAGAGTCACATCTATACGAATGCATGCTTACTTAGACATACACTCAGGGGGTTTTCCCGCCAAAAATTTCAGCACACCTCCTCGGGTCAGATGTTCTCCTGATACCAGGAGCAATTTTTCGACTTAAAATTTCAGAAATTTCTTATTTTGTAAGCGAATGAGACATGCAGAGAGAGAGAGAGCGAGAGACACATCTATGCTTGCTTAGACATAGAGTCAGGGGGTTTTCCCGCCAAAAATTTCAGCACACCTCCTCGGGTCAGATGTTCTCCTGATACCAGGAGCAATTTTTCGACTTGAAATTTCTAAAATTCTCGATTTTGTAAGCGAATGAGACATGCAGAGAGAGAGAGAGAGAGTCACATCTATACGAATGCATGCTTGCTTAGACATAGACTGAGGGGGTTTTCCCGCCAAAAATTTCAGCACACCTCCTCGGGTCAGATGTTCTCCTGATACCAGGAGCAATTTTTCGACTTGAAATTTCTAAAATTCTCGATTTTGTAAGCGAATGAGACATGCAGAGAGAGAGAGAGAGAGTCACATCTATACGAATGCATGCTTGCTTAGACATAGAGTCAGGGGGTTTTCCCGCCAAAAATTTCAGCACACCTCCTCGGGTCAGATGTTCTCCTGATACCAGGAGCAATTTTTCGACTTGAAATTTCTAAAATTCTCGATTTTGTAAGCGAATGAGACATGCAGAGAGAGAGAGAGAGAGTCACATCTATACGAATGCATGCTTGCTTAGACATAGACTGAGGGGGTTTTCCCGCCAAAAATTTCAGCACACCTCCTCGGGTCAGATGTTCTCCTGATACCAGGAGCAATTTTTCGACTTGAAATTTCTAAAATTCTCGATTTTGTAAGCGAATGAGACATGCAGAGAGAGAGAGAGAGAGAGTCACATCTATACGAATGCATGCTTGCTTAGACATAGAGTCAGGGGGTTTTCCCGCCAAAAATTTCAGCACACCTCCTCGGGTCAGATGTTCTCCTGATACCAGGAGCAATTTTTCGACTTAAAATTTCTAAAATTCTAAATTTTGTAAGCGAATGAGACATGCAGAGAGAGAGAGAGAGAGAGAGAGTCACATCTATACGAATGCATGCTTACTTAGACATACACTCAGGGGGTTTTCCCGCCAAAAATTTCAGCACACCTCCTCGGGTCAGATGTTCTCCTGATACCAGGAGCAATTTTTCGACTTAAAATTTCAGAAATTTCTTATTTTGTAAGCGAATGAGACATGCAGAGAGAGAGAGAGCGAGAGACACATCTATGCTTGCTTAGACATAGAGTCAGGGGGTTTTCCCGCCAAAAATTTCAGCACACCTCCTCGGGTCAGATGTTCTCCTGATACCAGGAGCAATTTTTCGACTTAAAATTTCTAAAATTCTAAATTTTGTAAGCGAATGAGACATGCAGAGAGAGAGAGAGAGAGAGAGAGTCACATCTATACGAATGCATGCTTACTTAGACATACACTCAGGGGGTTTTCCCGCCAAAAATTTCAGCACACCTCCTCGGGTCAGATGTTCTCCTGATACCAGGAGCAATTTTTCGACTTAAAATTTCAGAAATTTCTTATTTTGTAAGCGAATGAGACATGCAGAGAGAGAGAGAGCGAGAGACACATCTATGCTTGCTTAGACATAGAGTCAGGGGGTTTTCCCGCCAAAAATTTCAGCACACCTCCTCGGGTCAGATGTTCTCCTGATACCAGGAGCAATTTTTCGACTTAAAATTTCTAAAATTCTAAATTTTGTAAGCGAATGAGACATGCAGAGAGAGAGAGAGAGAGAGAGAGAGTCACATCTATACGAATGCATGCTTACTTAGACATAGACTCAGGGGGTTTTCCCGCCAAAAATTTCAGCACACCTCCTCGGGTCAGATGTTCTCCTGATACCAGGAGCAATTTTTCGACTTAAAATTTCAGAAATTTCTTATTTTGTAAGCGAATGAGACATGCAGAGAGAGAGAGAGCGAGAGACACATCTATGCTTGCTTAGACATAGAGTCAGGGGGTTTTCCCGCCAAAAATTTCAGCACACCTCCTCGGGTCAGATGTTCTCCTGATACCAGGAGCAATTTTTCGACCTCAAATTTCGAAGGACTGGGCGAGCTAGGAAACGCAGTCGATCAGGACTGGACGAGTTAGGAGAGTTCGGACGATTACGACGGGGAAAAATTTGCGATAAGACAACTAATAATTATTTTCTCAAAAATGAATATGTAATCGAGTCTCTTTATTTGCTTTTTGAGATACAGGTCATCTTAATATATAAATTACAATTGTATTACATACTACTAATAATATACTACAATGCAACTATTTTAAAAATGTATATGAAATATCAGCATTGTATATGTATATGCACTTAAATAAAAATCATTATCATTATTATCTTTATTATATGAAAAATAATAAAATCAAAATCCACAAATTATTTAACCAAAATTATATAAGATTAATCGATGTGCAATAACAATGCTATTGAAACACTGCAAATTAATATTTTTCGTAATTTGTATTTTGTTTCAGGTCAGGATTAAGTGGACGGATTGTGTACAGATGCTGTGTATCTCTGCAGAATACAGTATTATATTGGACTGTTACTATGTAATCTGGTTTAAATAAATAAATACATACATAAATAAATATCAGTTCGGAGTATTCATTTTGAATCTCGTTAACATAACCCTCATGCCAACTCTTTGACGCCACGGGAGCCACTGAGTGCACTGACCCTGCTACAGCAGGTGCAGTTGATCAAGTGCAAGGTCGCTGCTCTCCCCACCAACGGAGTCTAAAATGGTATCGCCATCTCGCGGTCGAAGGGACAAACTACTTTGGCCCGTAAAACCGGTATATGGCATGACTGTCGGTAAGAGTAGTACATCATCCAAAGTCTGCTTCATAGATGGAGCAGCGAGCATTAAACAGAAGTCAAAAATGTGTTGTGGCTGCGTTGTAATTCTCTGACGTCAGGCGTGGTGTTGCACGCTGCAACGCTAATGAACGACTGGCAGCTGACATACTCTGGAACCCCGGTTCCCCCACTCTTGACTAACGTTTGCCTATAGGAAACCGAACGGCGCTGATGCTTCAAAGTCTGCTCCACAGATGGAGCGGCAAGCATTAAACAGGACTCAAATCTCTGACGTCAGGCGTGGTGTTGCACGCTGCAACGCTAATGAACGACTGGCAGCTGATATACTCTGGAACCCCGGTTCCCCCACTCTTGACCAACGTTTGCCTGTAGGAAACCGAACGGCGCTGATGCCTCAAAGTCTGCTCCACAGATGGAGCAGCGAGCATTAAACAGAACTCAAATCACTAACGTCAGGCGTGGTGTTGCACGCTGCAACGCTGATGAACGACTGGTAGCTAATATACTTTGGAACCCCGGTTCCCCCACTCTTGACCAACGTTTGCTTATAGGAAACTGAACGGCGCTGATGCTACAAAGTCTGCTCCACAGATGGAGCAGCGAGCAATAAACAGAACTCAAATCTCGGACGTCAGACGTGGTGTTGCACGCTGCAACGCTGATGAACGACTGGCAGCTAATTTACTCTGGAACCTCGCTCCCCCCACTCTTGACTAGGGTTTGCCTATAGGAAACTGAACGGCGCTGAAATTTTATTTCAACAGCGTTGAGAATTAATCATTTCAAAATTGAAATTGATTTCGCTTAATAATAACACGAGAGAATTCCTATACCATTTTTGGTTACATCGGAATTTTTTTCTACCTCACGACGTACGTTAATCGAAACTCTGTAGTAGAATTAGATACAGATAAGATATAGTAACGAGAACTGAAATGCATTAGGTGTACGCTGCATTAAGTCCGGTCATGGCTCGAGCCAACGTTGTACATCCCTATGATGAGCAATATTGACCGGAACGCATTACGCCAGATATTTATCGAGATATAAAGTGCATCGTATTTAAAACTAGGACGGCAATCTGTTGTTAATATCAGAGCTACAGATCAGCGTGAAATTGGCTATACCTAAGTATACTGTGAAGAATCAAAAGGGAGAATTATGGAAGCTTCGTTTGAGAAAAAAGAAAAAAATTTATTTGCAAATACGGAAAATTATCATTAACCAAAATCTAGGTCGACTGCATTCCATTAAAAATCAGCAACATGCTACTACCATAGAACGTAAGTATAATCGCATATGAGCACGTTCGTTCACTGATATAATTACGAACTGCACTTCAAGATCCTCGCCCTATCAACGACAATCTTTACTATGGAAAGCGTGAGTGTACTGCGATTGAAATCTGAGGTGTTATCCGATAATTGAACGACGTCCATTCTACTGATTGAGCTACTTTAGGTGTCTCAAAATGAATCGGAAAATTGTGAATCGGAAGGCTCTATGTATGTACCTTATGTTTGATTTTTTTTACTTCAATTCCATCACGTTTATAGATTTGTCTAGAAAAATTGCGATAAGTGTTTTGATTACTTATTCAAGGATAAAAATTTGATGAGGCTGTCGAATACTTAGTTCGATTACGAAGACGGATTTTCAAAATCTCTTTGCTTCTTTTCGTCGCTAATTTCCACCGATTTTTCGCCTTAATTGATTCTCGCAACTGTTTTCTATAAAAAAAAAATTCCAAACAGAGAATAAAAATTGCAAATATTAGACCGCCGCCTAAAACAGCCAGAATTGGCAATACACCCCACAATGAAACTTCGGTGTGCTGCGATGCTGACGGATTTGGTGTCACTCCAAACTCGTTCTTTAAACGGTTGAGAATTCCATGGTCCCGAAATTTCTGCACGCTGTGGAAAAATAAATAAAATAAATAGAAAAATAATTGCCGAATCAGATGACGAACAAATTTTGAATTCGTCGCAATCGCCGCGATCTTATTATACTCACTGGTAATTTATCAGTCCATTGAAAGAATTGCCTTTCGATAAAGCCATGGCTAAACTCACGCTTCGTTTTAGTCCTATACCAACTACTTCACAAGGTACTGAAGCTCTGATAGCCTCCTCTAAGGCTGATGCTACGTAGAAAGCAACGTTTCCATCGCATACCTGATAAGAAAAGGAATGGAAAAAATACTCACGAATTTGTAAGATTCGCACCTGTCTACAGGCTGCAATCCAAGATTCACGCGTGTATTAAGGTGTGCAAGGATCTGAGGTGTTCGTACCTGAAGAAATCCGTCCTGCAATGATATGGGTAATGCAGCTCGATCTTTCATCATCAGCGACATTTGGGCGAGGATAGCGTCTGTCGAGGACTGTGTGAGCAAAACGAATTTTTTTTTCTTCAATACCACCGCAAGTACATTTATTTACTTTGCTAGAAGCCCTGAGTGAAAAAAAGATTCTCACCGTGAACATATCGTACTCCGCACCGTCTCTGAATACAATTAGGCTGTAAGTACCATCGTCAACAAATTCTTCCAGAGTTGTGAACGGCAATGTTGTACCAGTTACTGTTAGGAAACTGACCAAAGCGGCTGCGTAAGCCGCAGATACAATCAAAGCTGACAAAAATATAGAGAAGTAGGCGATCCGGGATGGTAAATCAGTTGGAAATTCTGAAAAACGTTTATTGATCGTTAAAAAATCAGTATCTCTACCTATTGAAGCCAAAATATCGAACCCATAAAGCTCTGAAACTTACCGGGTAATCCTTGCTGACAGTATATACCGAGAACTAGCAATAAATACCCGGCAAATACGTTTATCGTGATTTTATATCGTCTGACAGCAGATATTGCCGTCAAAAGTAAAGTTGTGAATAATATCAGAAGCTGTATAACGATCCAAATTCCCGAATCCAACGTCTGAGAAAATAACACAGAAAAATTTGTAATCAATATATTTCTTTACCAACGATAAAGAAATATTGTATATCATAGGTGGATTAAAGCAGACAAAACCTCCCAGTATGAGGACCAGCGTATCCCGCTGTTTGGTTTTTTAATGTACAATTTATCGTAGGATGAAATTATGGGAAGAGTAAAGTCGACCCCGTCCTGACGAGCAGTTGTGATCGTAAAATCCCCCGCGGCAATGCTCGCCTTCCCATCTACCAGCGTCCCGATCAGACCTGTCCACTTTTCTTTCTCAGCATTCCAACTTCCGTATGTCATTTCATCCGGTGAAATAAAGACAATGTCGAAATTAGCCGCTCGACTCAACTCCTCAAGTATAATTCCGAATAATCCACCTATTGTTTTATTCACGAATCTAGTCATCGGGGGATTCTGAAATTATTTTAACGTCACGCTGGGCTTAGGGGTTACGACGAAAATCGCAATAAATCGGTTTATGACTTGTGTAGCCTTTTCTCAGTTATTTCACGTCCATCATTGGAAACGAAGTGCATGAAGCCGGAATTTTATTTCTCTTACATCTTTTCGCTTATCTATAAATAAAAGTTTCAAGCAACGAAAAAATATCCGAATAAAATGATGCTGGGCCTTTTTGGTCGATTTAACGTCGTTACCGTTATTTTTATTTATCTTTATTTTTTTTTTTTTGTTGCACAACTGTATTTTTGAACTCGATTCTCTTTGCTCGTATCCGTTCCTTAATTGATTATCTTACGTCGAAAGCTGTGACTACGATCGGAGAATTTTCCAAGTCGTCTCTTCTCTCGTAAAGACTACCGTCCGTTCCGAGTTTGAATCCAGTGTCGATATTCCACTCGGCAAGGTCTTCCATTTTAATTCTATTCTTCAGCCAGTACCATTCCTGAATAGTTGAGTGATTATTCCGAGCGACAAGCATCTCTGTATCAAAGCTTATGTGAAATATATTTTCTCCTGGTTTTGTGGGGTTTGTTTCGAGGTAAGCTTTTTCGTCGAATATCAATAGCCAGTATGACGCATGCATGTCGAAATAGCTCGTTAGATTTGAAAATTTAGCTACTAATTCGCGGTTACGCAAATTCACAACTATCAATGATCGGACAATACGTTTTGAATAGAAAGACATGGCTTCTTTAAGTCGTCGGAATTCTACCGTGACAACGAAAACGTTTTCCGCGGAAAAATGACGAATTAATTTTTCAATCCTGTAAAATTCTTCCAAGCCTAGACAAAAAAAGAAAAGAAAGAAAGAATAAATCCTAAAATTTAGTGCTCTCCGCTTTTTTCATTTTTATCGCTTTCATTATTTTAAACGTATTACTTACTCTCTTGCCTGCTATGCACCACGAATATACTCGAAGTACCATAATATTTATGCACATCTGCAACCAAGCCAAAATGACCATCAAACATGTCCGCAGAATACATTGACAAAAAAGAAAGAAAAAAAATCTCAACAATCACAGGAGCCGTCCGCATTTCTCCTTAAAGTTCCATAAGCGACTGATAGTAGAATTAAATAATTCCCTCGATACTGCAGCCGCAATGAAAGTGAAAGAAAATTGTAGGCGTTATATCAGCGATGAATAAGTAATCTGGTCGATTTATCCACGGTGGTAATCCTTGCATTTTCCTTTTTCCTTTTTTTTATTTTGTTAAGTTCTTTTTCCTAGTCGCGGTTCCTCATTACAGCTATGTCATTCCCCGTCACGTTTTACTCATCAATTATTTATCACCATTAAACCACATTTAACTAGCTTTTACCTCCGTACAATGCACATAATGGATACCTGCACCGCGACGCGACGTAAAAATCGATGAAATTATACATATAGATGTAATAATAATAATAATAATAGGCACATCAAATGAAAGTTAAAAACTTCATGCCTTCATTCGCCTCGACACATTAGCCGATTTTTTCTCTACAAAATTGAATTTCCAATTTCCTTTCGATAAAAAGAACACTTCATTTCTAAGATGTTGTAAAAAATGTGTGGGCTCTTATTCGTAGATGAATTATGCTCTATTTAAAAAAAATTTGCTTTTATAATTCAACTTACATTTATTGTCAATAAACATAGCAGTTGATCCATATACGCAATGAGCAATTTTTAATTACATTGATCCTGCGAGTAAGTGAAAAAATAAAGAATTTTTGAATTGTCTCGCGAATAAGAAACGCGAGACTCTCTGAATTGAATCTTGTAGAATTATTTCTGAAATGTATAAAAATGTTTGACTAATTTCTCGACGATTTTCAATGTTGTAGTTTTTTTTTTCAATAAGGAAAGTTGATTCTGTTGCTTTTCCATATCTGTAAACAAATATATAAATAAAAAGAAATCGTATCACGCAACTGTCTGTAATACTACACAACCGCGTATCAAATGGTAATGATGATGAAAAAAAAAATGTTCGAGAACTATAATACATATGACTAACGAATAATAATGATCTGTTCAATTTTGAACATAAAATTTGCTCGGTAATGCGATGTCTACCGCGAGACACTTGAGTTGGCTTCGCTCCGACCTGACGCAACGCGTATCAACATGTTGAAATGTGTATATGTAGAATTGCACAGAAGAAATGTCAACGATCTTTATGACGTGCGTTCAAAGCGAGTAATAAGCTTCGAGAGGCTTCTTGTATGGTTATATTTTTTGTGTTACAGTCTAAAGGCTTTCCACGAATACCCATTTCTTAGTAAATATTATAACAATAATAATGATAATAATAATAATGAAATTATTATTATTATTATTATGATTATAATAACAACTCAAATTAAAATACACAATAGGCAATGATAACAATTTTCCGGTACAGTTTCCGTCAGATTACTCATCTAGGATTTTAGTTATTATTGTTATTTTTTTTGGATTCTTATACCCATGCGATAAACCTTACGTTTATCGCAATTGAATGAGTCATACCGACAATAATAATTATAATAATAAAGTCACGTGCTTCGCATGAAGAGCTGCAAGTCATTCAATATGGAGACGCGGTCTTATGCCTCTGTATTTAAATATACAGACTCAGAATTTGTTTTATTCATGGATTTAGAATTGATCGGATAAAATTTAAATCATAGAATTTCAAACCTACGGTTTAAAATGTATTTACAGAGTCTAATATACTAGGTCAGAAAAACTTCTAAACGTCGAGTCACGGTGTTTTTCAAATTCAAATATCGAATGCGTGGTACAGCGCCATTCGCACACAGTTAGCGCAACTCTCGATGACTAATGTCAACTAATCGATTTAGCGAGCGTATAAATACCTTGGTTCACAACTGCGCATATTATTCGACGAGTGTATTCGAGCAGCTGTGTTTCTCCCGAGCAAGTCCGACTGGTTCTTAAATAACATTGATTAAATAATGAATATACTTGAATCATTCTAAACGAAAGATAACTTGTTAAAATAAGTGAACAGTTTTACGAAATATATAAATCTTGACTTCTTAACATTCCTAAAGAATTTTAAAGTCATTCACAATGGCTGACACAGTCAGTTTTAAAGTATTTCTCGACAAGGAAGAGGACGCCGATGATGGTAGGGCAGAAGTCAGAAGATTCGGCATCGACAAAGATGTCGTTTCTAATTTTCTATATCTAAACGAGAAACTGCAAACCGTATTCTCTGCACTTCGATCAAGACACTTCACCATCTCATGGAAAGGTAAGTTCGATTTAAATTTCAATTTCAATTGATTCTAAAATCACATATCATCGCCAAACAATCACCTCATTTCAATATTTCAAACACTTATTCTTAATTATTGTACGATTCTATGCCAAAATTCGATTCTCATCTTCGTCGAAGTAACACAACCATAAAAATCGTCAAATCTAACCTCTAATACAATTATACCTCTAATACATGCCCATCAACCCATTTTTATTTATTAATTTTTTTTTTTTCACCAATTCTTTAGCCCAATTTTGAAGAATTTTTTCGCAACCTTACGGAAAGACCTTAGTCTCTTTAATCTCAACTCAAAAAATGACGAAATTCCACTAAAGAAAATGTAATTCTTTTAATTCCAGATGATGATGGAGACAAGATTATAATTTCCAGTGATGAGGAGTTGAAAATAGCTTTGTCTGAGACCAGCGGTCAAGATATCCGCAAACTCTACGTAACTCTGCATTCTGAATACCCAGATAACTACCAAGCGGACAAAGAAGTACCACGAACTATTCACGTTGGTATAACTTGTGACGGTTGTGAGAAAGATGTCCAAGGATTCCGTTACAAATGCATCCAATGTCCAGACTACGACTTGTGTGCGGATTGCGAAGCTAAAGGACTTCATCCGGAGCATTGCATGATCCGTAGCGCAGTCCCACTTCAATGGAGACCGCATTTTGGACGCCGTTTAGCCCACCACATGAACAAGTTCGCTAGAAAGAGCGGACAATGTGCTGGAAAGGACAAAGACGGACCTGAATGCCCATACAAGAGAGGAAAGTTCCATCACGGAGGTGGACCCCATGGCAGCGGACACCATGGGGGTGGACATCATGGAGGTGGACATCACGGACATCATGGAAGACCTGATGAGAGACCTTCATGGCTCGATACCTTAGCTACGTATTTAAATGACTGGGCTTACCTCCCTGGCGAAGGTGATTGCCCGATGAAAGACAGTTCCGGAGAAGATTCAAATACTGATAAAGAAAAAAGCGGAAATGGGAAGGAAAAACAGAGGACCAACCCTCACGCAGAACTCTTCAAAAATATTGGAGATAATCTTGCCAGTCTTCTAGACCCGTTGGGTATTGACGTTGAAGTCTTACCTGAGGATAGACAGTCTGGTAATAGAAGTAACACCCCTCAGGCTCCAGCCCAAAACACCGAAGCTAGTACTTCAGCCAGTAAATTTCCTGGGGAGGGAAAGAAACTGGTCGAAAGACCACCACCGGCTGGTATTAACACTGCTGCAACTACACCTGCTGAAAACACTCCATCTGCACCTGCTGAAAGATCTAACACTGAAAACGAGGGGTGGACTCTGCTCAATCAACAGGATACTGCAGTTTCACCTACTCCAGTTCCTGCTGCAAATTCTGTTAACGGAGCGATACCTAAGCAGGTATATAAAATTGATTTAATGGATATTCAAATCCCAGACGTGATTTATTTGGACTAAATATTTATAATCAATTGAATACTTTCAGCAGCTGCCGAATATCCCCGCAACCACTCCATCGACTTCGGTATTAGCCTCTGCTCCAGCTACGCAGCCAATTTATCCACAATTACCTCAGCAGATTGAAACGCCTGTAACTTATCACCCAGATCCAAATATTCAACGTGCTGTTATCGCCATGATGCAAATGGGATTTTCAAATGAGGGTGGATGGCTGACTCATCTATTGGCTTCTAAGAACGGCGATATTAGCAAGGCTTTGGATATTCTTCAACCAGTTAGACCTGCAGTACGCAAACAGTAAAAATAATGAAGAAAAAAATCGCATTTTTTAGTTGATGACCAAGTTTATTATAATATTATATACATTTATCCAAATATTATACGTTCCGGAACGTTTCGATATATTATGATATCTTAAATCATTTATAAATACGGTAAATCACATTCCGTTACTACTATATTGTTATGACTGCTAAATACCTAATCATTGTTCCCGATTGGTGGCTGTATTGATAATAATATATCTTTCTTTTCCTTGATATACGAATAAAAATTGATATGCATATCTATTCCTTCGACTATATTATTCTATATCCTGAACCCCCCTTTACAATAGAGAAGAGAGAAAAAATAATGCAGAGAATAAACAATAGAATGAACAATATAATTAGGAATAATTTAATTCAGGTAAATGAAAACGATTTAAACTAAACAACGTTTTATTTCATCTATTGGGCTATATCTTATAAAGGTGCACACAGGTTCATTAGCTTATAGGCATTTTTGTCCGACAGTAGTTTTAGCTCTTGTAAACCTTCTTCGTTAATGTCTCTGACCCATCTTCGGTCTTTATAATAATCCATAACATTGTAAAATTCAGCGTCTGTGTAGGGATCCACAGATAAAGGTAAAAAAGGATCCAAATGCTCGAAACCTTCCTTCCCTAATTGATATCTCGGAAGATCGGACTCCTTTTTGTCCTGAATAAGACATAAAAATTGGACAAATTAGACAAGAAATGAGAAAACGAAGATGAAAATACACACATTTCACCTCAGTTTATCACAATTCCAGTACCTTAACAGCCATCTGATCAACAGATACGACAACAGAACCGTTGCACCAATCGTAATTAGTTATATCCAAGAAAGCTTTGGTAAGTGATACTTTGTCAGGAAGTATCATTGCTTTAGTGTCGTTAAAGACTCTAGTAGAGTCTGTGAAAAATGAATTATAGCCATCGATAACCACAAGTGTATTACATTTCCCAGCTATACTAGATTCTTTGAGTTCAGACATCAGGGCGATTATTACTTCAGAGGCGTATTTCAATCTGTTTATGCCTAAATCGATCATTTCTATTATCGGAGAGCCACTCTTTGAAGATTCTCGCTTACTCCAAACATAGTCGTTGCCAATTTTTAACTGAAAAATAAGTAAGTTTTATTAGATTTTCAATCCCTGAGTATATATTTTTCATAAATTCCTTACATCAAGACGTGTTAACAGCTGAAAGTTTTGGTTTTTGAAAAGTACAAGCCAGGCAGCTGCGTCTATAGGTAGATCCACAAATCCCTCCCTCGTTATTGAATTAGCAACTTCTTTAGGACGTCTATACCAATTTGGGACTGAAAATTATACGATAAATAAAAAGGATAAGCCATATTTCAGGCCAGGAATATTCTAGATTATGATTAACAACATCTCTACACGTACTCCAAGGTGCGTGGACGAGTATTCTCTCCGCCACGTACCCGTAGTTCAAAATATGTGCGAGTGTAAGCGTTTTTCCGCATCCAAGGGGTCCATCTATTTACTCAGAGTCAAGAATAATTATGAAACAACTTCATCAGGATTTAGGAATTGATAAGAATAAATAAATTCCAGTATTTCTTTTAAAAAGGATACACAACACGTATCTATTTACGGGTTTGTTATAGTCTGTATTACG
Organism: Macrophya alboannulata; assembly: GCA_949628255.1. Lineage (NCBI taxonomy): Eukaryota > Metazoa > Arthropoda > Insecta > Hymenoptera > Tenthredinidae > Macrophya > Macrophya alboannulata. The sequence continues at coordinate 16,791,318 of OX451211.1, read as the reverse complement.
CATGTAAGATATAATCTCTAGGGCTGGTTCTCTTATTAATATTGAACATTCGTTGAAGGTTTTAACTTGTTTTTCGTAATGTGTTGCCAGACCACCGTGTGCGAATAATTTCTGATAAATTTCACTTGGCATTGTGTAAAATCGGCCTTTATGTTGCGCTGTATGATTTATCGGGTTACTTTCAATCGTTCTAAAATGTACTGGAGGTTCTTCTTGTAATTCTACAGCCTCGCTTACGGTAGAATATTTTTTTATACTCATTGCAGATACACGTCGGAGAAACGATTCTGCTTTTACTGTAAAATCGAGGAACTTTTGGTAAACAGGGAAATTTTTTCGGAATGATTAAACCGTGTCAGAATTGTCAAGGGATTAAATTCCAGGACAGAATGAAACAAAGCATTAGTTTATGTATGCTAAAATATTATTCGAACGATAGTGCTTGTATATTGTTATAGATAATAAGTGTATAAAACTTTTTAAAACAAGTAGATTGTGAAACGGGATCACAAAGATCGTTCGACTTTAAAAACTTAACGTTTGGTCTAAATCAGTAGGGAACGTTCTATTCTTACGAGTTCTTAATGCCATGATGTTTTTCTTGATTACTGAACTGGAGTAAGCTGCATATAAATTCGAAGTAGTTTTTTTTTCTTCACAGTAACTTGATTTGTATTAAAGGAAGATTTAAAGGTTAGGTATTATTATTTCTTCCGCATCTCTCATTCAGGCCATAGACGTATGGTACGGAAGCCCGGTGGGGACATCTAGAAACACACACAGTCGGTCTACACTCTACCGAATGCGGCCGACATAGTACATATGTCTGCCGTGGATTTAGACGCCTCATGGGCGCAGACATTTTCAAAAATTTTGTTGAAATTGACATCAAGTTCGGCCCTACATCGCAAATCAACTGGACGCAAATTAATCCTCGCGCATGCGCGAGCTGGAAGACGGGAAAATGGGCTTGGGGATATGAATAGTGTCTAAATTTACCGACCGAAATAGCATTACTGTGTATCTATATATTCGCTATAGATATACACTATAGATATACCGCAATGTTATTTCTGTCGGTAAGTTCCGACGCTGTTTCGTCCCCAAGCCCACTTCAAGCCCACTTTCTCGGCTCACGAAAATGCCCAGGGTGAGCCGTCTTCAAATTCTTCAGTCAACGTTATAACTAATTTATCAAAAATTGAAAAATAATAAAGTCACGGACCAACCGCGCATGTGCGAGCCGCCATGTTGAGAGCCTGCATGACGTCATCAGTCAGTTTAAATTCTGGCGGGATCAGCTTTTCTAATTATATAGATCGTTGACTATAGGTATTAATCGTTTTCTCAGTCAACGCCGTTTCATAACTATAAATTGATGATAAATTTATCAAAAAATCAGGTTAATGTATTTTGACTTTCTTGTTTATCACATTAAATTACATTATAACTTGACGTCTATTTTGATAAAATTTAAAAAGCAATATTATAATCCCCTGTAGAAATAAGACGTAATCGTATTGAGCGAGGACTTTTTGACTCAGAAACCGTGCTTTCAGTATACCGAAATTGATATTTAATAATATTATTTACACAAAATTATAATAAGCATATCTTTCATGTTAAGTACATACTACATAAATAAGTATAATGATCTATTCTTGTCAACAAACTTAATTACTCAGCACATTCTACTAGCACAGTAGTAAGGAAACTGTATACCCTGCAGTAAAATTGCCGCAAATTCCTGTAAAAGATTTTCAAAAATGTTTTATCGATAATTTTCTATCATTTACGTTGAAAGCAGTAAATAAATTCAGTATTTTTTTTTTTTTTTTTCTTAGAATCGAAGGAGTTTTATGGATTGATTTTTCAAGAGAAGGATAAATATTTCTCAAACGTTTTGTTACTTTTACCATAATATGTAAATTTTTTTTATCCATCTTAAAGCAATTTTTTTATGTCAGTGAAAATGATGTATACTTACACCACAAGGGGAGATCCATGCGCTGCAGCAGTAAATCAGTATATACCATATCGCGCAAAAAGTAGCGACAAAAAATGATACAAAAATTAATACAATGCCCCAGAACAAAAAGGCGAACGGATTGCATGCCATTATAGATGACGATTATCCTTAGCTATTTAGAGTTGTTACTTATTTCCTTCTTCAAATAACTGGATTAATTAACTGACAAGCTTTGACCGTATTGTAATCAACAAAAATGGCAAATAGAATAAATAATTGCAGTTCGAAGAAAAAGCCAAAAAAAAAAAGAGATATTTCTATGCCGTTGTGATTAGTCAGATAAATTAGGTAATTATCGGTAATTTTCATACAGGGTGCCTGATTTCGTACTAATAATTTACTTGCGCCTTGTTAGAGAAGAAAAGAAAAATACTATTAAAAGAGTTTTTAAACTTTACCTATGTTAGTCAGAATTATTTCCGAATACCTAATAATATTCTATTTTATATTATATTAATAATAGTTTAATCATGAATAGTAGCAGGAATAAACAGTAATATATCATTTTGATAAGCATTTTAATATAATAATAATAATTATTATTATTATAATAACTAATAATGTTATTAAATATTTTTATACATGTATATAATATTGTATTTATAATAATGGTTTGTAGTTCGTTATTAGGTATTTTATTATTAGTATTATTATTATTTTTTCTTTTTTTGTTGTTTTTGTTTAGTTTTTTTTTTTTTTTTTATCGGGACAAAGACTTTATGTAAGTAGACAATCCTAGGCTTTTTATTTTTCAATTTTTTTTTTTTTTTTTTATTATTATCATTCTTCGTTTTTATTATTTTCTATACAGCGGTTAACAGCACTTAATATATGTATAAGTCGGTCAGGCAAATTCGCGGTGCTGGTAAATATATTTCTACTCATTGTATCTATTCGTTTATTTATTTATTCATTTATTTATGTATGTATGTATGTACGAAAGACCGATTGCAGTTCTAATGCGCGCGCGTTTGCAATATCAATAATTGCTCTGTATAAATACCTCACCGTCCATTAACATCGACTAACAGATAAAAGTTTGAAAAAAAAAAAAAATAGAAAAAGAAAGAAAATATTTCGCGATCCACATGATTTTTTCCTTATTTTATTTAATTTTTTTCCATATTTTTTGAATGTCTAGTAATCTATTTGCATAAAATCTTTGGTAAGAGGCATTACTGAAGTTACTTAGACCCGTGATTTACTGTAAAATGATAATATTTAATCTAAGATTGTTTTGCATTTGACAAATAACCGGAAGCCATTCATCATGTTTTGTTGTTCATTTTTTTTCTTCATTTTTACATAATTTTGATTTCCTTCTGTACTGAGCCACCCAAAGATTTTCTTGAGTTGCTCTCAAAGTGCACCAGATTAACGTTGACTCTTAACGAGGTTTTCTTCAGTTCTTTCAACCCACGCTATCTCCAACTTCGTTTGGGCTCTCTTCAACGTCTACCTCTTCTAGTCCTTCTATCGCTGTTCGTACCGGTTCTACTTCGGGCTCCGGGTCACCATAGGCATCAACAAATTCCTGTAAAATCATTGAATAAGTTTATAAAATGAAATAACATGAGCTGATCCTTTTTTCTTTGTTAAAGACTTGAATAGATTTGCATATTTAATTAAAATTAACAGTTTAAGTTCTTCTTAAAATGCAAATATTCGAAAACTGTCAAAGATAACTAATAGGTAATTAAAATATACAATATCCACAGTTTACTCACATCTAAATTAAGTTCCACAAACCCTTCGCCATTCAAAGATTCACCTGATAATAAATAAAGACAAAATTAGATGAGAATTGATTAAAAACCAAAACAAAAAAAACTTCTTACATCTTCTATCAAATTCTAAGAAACACTGATAATAGGCACTTACTGGGATCTGTTTGCGTCTGGGTAGAGGTAATTGTATTTTGCATAACACCACGTCTTTGAACGTCTGCATCTACGGCGTGAAGACGTTCTCTGCTCCTTCTTAATTCGCGTCGCATTCTCTCGCGCTCATCTTCCCTGTCTTTAACTATTTCCTATAATAATCATCGAATATAAAATGATGAGATATTAACCAAACTGTTCACTCTCGAATATGGCAAAGAATAAAAATAAGATTTCACATCCTATTAATTATAACTTACCAATAGCTGCGAGAGCTGAGAAGCCAACGAGTGACAAACTGGCAGCAGACTAGCAGCTGGTATAGACGGGTGATGAGAAAGAGCATGAGACCGAGGAGCAGGACATCCTGGAGCTTCACAATTTCCTACTGCTGATACAGAAGCTCCACGAGAAGCAAGCACAGTCTCAGTTTCGCTAACGTTTAATGAAGCATTAAGCATTTCCATTAATTGGTTGGCTGAAAGATAGAAAATAACGTCAAATGAGGGGAAATAATAGAGTAAATGAATGTTTAGCTAAGAAACTGGGTGAAATTAGACAGGATGAATCTCCAAGTAAATTGAAAATACCATCACCAAGCTGAGAAAAACGAATTCTCGATATTTATTTCAGACATTATTGAATAAAGCCTCAAGGATAAACAGCTATAATATGATATACCCTTGCTAACTGCAGCGAGCATTAACTCAGCAGGCTCCTTTTCCATTCCTGAAGGTTCGGAAGCCATGTCTGCAAGATGTTCAAAGTCTTCTCTTGGAACGTTCAGAATGTCTGCTACCAAAGCCTGTTTTTCTGTCAAGGCTTGTTTGATCAGAGCATCCTTACGCCGCAAACGTTCTATAAAAATTACAGCAACATTCATAACTAAGAATGAAAAGAAGCAAAGTAAATAAATTTTCTACACCTTCTGCACATAAATTTTATTAGAGAAAACAGATTTCTTTATGAAAAGATTAAACTACATGATATCAAAGTTCAAGATTAAAAACGAACAAATCAACATTCAGAATATTACCAATTGGTGTTAGAACAGGTTCCGCCAAATGTATGGGTCGCACTTCGACTCGTACTTCATCAGGTTCAATGAGAGATGATTGAGTGCAGGTAACTAATCGTAGAGGATCTCCACAAGCTAGAAAAAATGATGATGACCATGAATTCGAATCAAAAAACCATTTCAAACAAACAAATAAATAAATAATCTCAAATCTGAATTTGAATCTTACCGCTAGTAATTACGGTCTGCGGTTCGACTTGTTGAGGTTGTTGAGGTTGTTCCGGTTGCTGAGATTGCTCAGATTCCTCGCTAGCCTGAGGTTGTTCAATGTCCGTTGGCGTAGTTTCAGTTAAATTTGAATTCTCATCTTCATCCCTATGTTCGACATTAGCGTTAATTGGTTCCTCCGTGGCGTTATTTCCCTCAGATTGAGTTTCTTCCTGCACTGATTTATCGTTGTTAGATTCATTCTCTGATACAGCAGGTGTTGTTTCCTCAACAAGAGGCGTTGGTTCTTCTATGGGAACGGTTGGATGTGGAGGTCTCCTACCCTCTCTGTCTCGTACTTTGTAGGCCTCAGCAGCTTCGGTGATGTGTTTAAACCAGATTTTTCTTTCAGCAGGTGAATTTGCAACCAGATCATATATCTGCGCTCCACTTTGCGATGTGTTTACCAAATATAAAGAATTTTTATCAACTGCATTGTGCCTCACAAGTACAGTAGACACTTTGACTACCGGACTCAATACAGCGTTCACCTGATTAGTGCTTATAAATTTAAGCAAATACTTTTCTTCCTGTCTATGAAGCAGGAGTATCAGGTCATCTAGCAGAACGACATGCAGATCGACCAGTTTGGCACGATTAACAATTCGCCATTGAAGAGGGCCCTCGAATACGAGTTTTCTCTTAGTTATATCAAGATTTTTGAACTCGTTAACAGTAGAGTGATCAAATTTCTCAAAAGCCGATCTATCCATGGTCCTCTGAATTTCGGCAAGGCGATGATGATCCTCCGCCTCTTTCACAGCCTGATTGACTCTGTTTAAAACCTCTTTGCTTCTCTCTAGACTTCGCAGTACGCCTGCTTTCTCCTTTTCATTACTTGCAGGCGTGTATTTGGCCAGATTTTCAAATAGAAGAGGGTATTTTGTTAACCTTAACATCCCGGTCAGGATGTGATCTTTGAGTTGAAGACGGCGACATAGCGGACTGGCCTCTACGTCGTTTAGGAAAGCGTGAAGTTTCGGATCCTTTTTACGCCTGTCTCTAAGTGCGTCTAAAGCAACTTGTTGTTTTGCACAATAGGTTGAAGCAGCTTGCTCAAAAGTCTCGCCAGCCGGACCATCGAACATACCGAGAAGGAGCTCCCCCACGTCACCGACACACGGATTTTCTTTCTTCTTACTTTTCATTCGAGAATTAAACCCGGAATGAATTTCTAGCATCTCATCCAGATTCGAAAATAGAAGCTGAATCTGGTCTGGTGGTAAAACCTGAGATTCAACCATTGGTTTGTGGAAAACTTGCGAAAGAACTCTAAGAGCTCTTACATGCGATCGCTCTGTGTGAAATAATTCTGCAAAAAGAAAAACAAGGGGAAAAGTATTATCTACTCTGTTTATTAATTTCTTACTCATTTATCTAACATTAAAACAAAATGATTAAGATGAGGGCTTAAACACATGAATAAAGTAAACAAACCATTGATAACTTCTTGTCTCTTCTTTTCAGAGTTTGTAAGCCGGGCGAGAACTTCTTCTGCAACACCCTGGCACCAATCAGGAGGATCTGCTTCGACATCAACGTCGCTATCCCAGGAGGCAGTTGTGTTGGCGGATGTAGTAACAGGATGAACATGTTCCAAGCTTGTACTTGGGCTGTCCAAACTCCTAGTAGACAAGCTGCTGTTGGATGAGCTGCCCGCTGAATTTCCAGGGAACGTTCCTGTCGCGTCGCAGTCACTGAAACCAGCCCTATGGTCAAATGTTAGCAGATCTTGTCTCGCACGTTGAGCTACTACCCCAGTTTCCCAATATAGTTTTTATTCGACAAACAAATAAAACGATAATTCTTATCAATTTCGAAGAGATCAATTATTCAGCAAAATCCTGAATTCTAATAAATCGCAAATAATTATATTAATGAATGAATAATAAATTGGCGATATAAACTATTCGGGAATGATATTAATAAAATAATTTTGTGATCGAAGTATTTTGTAATAAAAAAAAAAAATAGATAAAAAGAATTGAATTTGACTGTCGTGAATTATTTTTTCCAATGACAATTTGTCATGTGAAAAAATTCAATTGTCTTATTTATTTTTCGGGTTCTTATAGAGCAAAGTCGTGTATAATTATATCACGACTCTCCAACAAGTATCCGAAATATTAAATTTTTCGATAATCCTAAGAAGATGAATTTTTTATGCATAATTTATAAAATTCTTTGAAAATTATCCTGTGCTTGAAGAATTGATAAAATATTAACTAGTATTGTAAAATAGTAACGAGAAACGGTTTACATGATATTCCGCGATATTTAATCATGTTTTTCAATCAGGATAGGAATTCATTGAAATTCTGATCAGACTAGTTCCTCTAGAGTAGAAAAAAATTGATAAAAAAAAAAAAGTTCGAAAGTGAAAACAGTGAAACAATAAAACCGAAAAAAATCAACGAATAATCCTCCTAGTAAGTCTAACCCGGAATTACAAACATCGACACAATTACAAGCACCCCTGCAAAGTCCAATATCGTCGCGACTAAAATTAAGCTTAAAAATCAGGTCGAATTTATAGGTCGATGTAATTTTTGCTGCTGCTGCTGCAGAGGCCGGCTACTATACATCGACCCAGTTGTCTTTTGAAATTAATAATATTATAATTATTTTTTACACACAAATGGATCATACGATTTTATACCGTGGACCCCGAAATATATATAATTTTATTCTCTATGGTGCGAGTCTATAAATTTTCGGAAAAAAAATTTGCTGTCCAAATGCAGCTCTCCTATATAATGTAGGAATAGACTAGATCGTAGAATTTATTTTATAGTGCCTGCGTCTGGCAGTAAATTACACCTATATATATGTATATATATGTATATATCTGTATACGTATACGTACATATGTATAATGCATGTATGTGAACTTATAGGTCTATGTCATAGCCAGGGGCTGATAAATTGCTAGTAGAGAAAGCGAGGGAGAAGAATAGGAATAGAAATAGACGAAGGAAAAGAGAGAGAGAAAAGGACAGTCTAGGTCGACATTTAGATACCATCCCCAACGTTTCCATCCCCTTTCTACCCTAGTCTGACGTAAAGCATCACCTTTATCAATTCCTTATACACCGATTCGCTTCTCCGTATAAGGTAAGAGTTTTAGTACCCACTAAGAAGAGATTGAAATTTTTTTTTCTTCTCTTTTTCCACGGCTATGTAATCGGCGGGGGGTATGTACATAAAAAAAAAAATAAATAAATAAGAAATAAAATAATCGTCGGTCTAATTTTAGACGACGGATTTATGCGATCGTAGTAAAAATAGGAAATTTCTGTCTTTTTATTCATATATTTTGTTATTTGAACAGAGTTCATTTTCGCATTTCGGTGCCTTTTTTTTTTTCTCTTTACATTTTTTTCTCTTCAATTTTAACTACCTTTCCGATCTGCTCCGGCGCTCGATGACATTGAGGGATTGAGTGGTAGGTAGAGTGTGCGATGTCGTACGATCTATTTCGTTAAGATTTTTAAACTTTTTCGACAAATCAGTCGTCCCTTCGCCGCATGGTGAAGTTGATAATTTAGTACTTTCATCAGTTTCAGGCTCAGACGGTATTTGAGTCTGATTTTGTGACTGACGTTGCGAACGTACGCGTTTAGAGCCACGTTGTCTCATTCCTTACCTTCAGATTCGATATATGAATCAGTAAAACTCACAAATGAAAAGAATATAAAGAAATAAATTCACTTATTTATCACGCGACGAAAAGCATATCAGTTTTTTTTTCTCTTTCGTCGATCCGGCCAACCTTTAAAATCAACTATATATACAGTGATATATCATGTATACTTAAAAACTCTGTTCACCCCAAGACTACACCGTCGCGAAGTACTCGTAAAAAACAAAAAGTACGTGACATCTTTACGATTTCATTTATCGTAAAGTTTCTAAAGATCGCGAATCCCTCCCTAGGCTTTTTGTCACGGAAAATTCCCTTTTTTTTTTTTTAAATTCACACGACCAGAAAATTATCGAACTATTCTATATTCTATTTCGATCTTTTCTGCTCAGCCAAAGCACAGTTAACTATTCAGTTTAATACGCGGGAATGAAAGAAGGGTATCGATAAGATAATAAGAATAATAATAATGATAGGAAGAAGAAGAAAACATGTCGATGGGATGCCCGAGCTTTTGAACTGTACGTCAATAGCTTTAAATAGAATATATAGATGTACGTATAAATAGACGAAAACGAAAAGAGAAAAAAATAAATAAAACTAGAATCAATCTTTCGCGCTGTATAGGTAACACAACAACTTGGCCAAACTCATCAAACTACCAAAAAAAAAAAAATTAATAATAAGAATTTGAAGAAATCTTGAATCGATCTCGTATCGTTTTAGGAATTTCTATTATCTGACTCTGACTGTGAGTTTTATCCCGGAGAAGGCCGCTCCTCGTATAAGTTTTGCCACTTTAATCAACCCTTAGATACATCGAAGGGTTCTCCTATCTTTCTCTTTCTCTCTCTCTATCTCCGTCTCTCCGCAACATACATAAAGTGACTTAGTATATACGTGTTGTTAGATATATATAAGTATATGATATGTATGTGTACGAGGAGAAGCGGAGGCTGGGCCTGCCTATCCGACTATTGATTTCGCGGGATCGATTGGTTCAAAAATAAAGGTGAAACGTAAAGACATTTCCAATGTCTTACGGTATAATCATCTCGCTCCATTCGACTATACTTTTAAACCATCCCATCAAACAAAAGTATTGTTCAACTATACAACGTAAAGCACAAGAGCAAAGACCTTCAACTATAATCTGGATAAGGCAAGATTCAAAAATCTATCATTTTCTCTATACGATATTTAGTCGATATTCTATGTATACTTATATATCCGTAACTTTATAGATCAAAGTACATAATATGTAGATATATAAAAAATTATCGTTCGCGTGAGAAAAAAAACTAAAAAATAAGGGAAATCTTTTTTTTCTAAGCATACATATCGATATTTAATCGATTGTATATAGATAGTTCCATGATTTTTCGATCGATTTTTTTTTTTCTTCTATTTTCTAAAAGGGTAGAAAAATAATTTTAAGACCCTCGATTTTTTTTGCCCTATAGATATCTGTACAATATAACTGGGTTAAATTGGATTTTAATCGATAATAATTGATTTGAAAAGTAGGCCGGAATCGATGTACGAATGAGGACGATAAATTGCACTAAATCGCACGTTGGCACTGCACACCAAAAATTATATTCACCCTACAATGGAGCAAGGTGAATACGTTCGCGGTATATCCTCGTGACATGAGGATTACGTGTATTATATTTTTACCTTTCCTTATATAGGCAATATTTCGCCGATTCATTTATTAAATAACGGTTAAACAACGTCGAACATAGTGAAACATGGAACGTAATTTAAAAAACAAAAAGAGAAAGAAAGAAAGAAAGAAAAAGGAAAGATAAAGATGAAGAGAAGGACAAGACAATGAATTTACAAATCAATAAATAATAACAATTAATTTTTTATACGATTCAACTATTCCTCGATAAATTGATCGTCCGTTTTCAAACCGTAGATATCAATCGATATCGATGAAATTTAATAATAATTGATATTGACTTCCGTCATTGTTAATCGTTGTACGTTTTCAATGTCGTTTAAATCGCAAATAGAGTTTAAAACTTGGCGATATGTAAGTCAGTACGGTGAAACGTATGAAGAATGGAGAAGAAATGAAAAAAAATAAATAAAAATCAAGTAAAATGAAGGAATAAAAAAAAAAAAAATAAAGAAAACAAAACCACGAGTATGTATAAACGTGGCCGCAACGCGGAGAGGGAGAAGAGTCGTTCAAGTTTGACAAGCGCGTCGTGTCGCGTTGCGTTGCGTTCCGAAGTGTTGCGGTCTGCTTCTAACGCAGGAATGAATATATAACCGCGTTTTGCGTGTATATGTATATTTATAAAGGTACAACCCCCGATCTCGCGTATGAGAGACGCAACGTCGTACTGAGGGTAAAAACAGCTCACCTATCCAACAGTTTTTTTTTTCTTCCCTCTCCCTCTCCCTCCCCCTGTACCTCTTTTAGACCCCTTTCCACTCAATACATAACGCCCACGCGATTCTGCGCGGTTAGTACGATACTGCAGTCTGCCGCGGCTTGCGACGCGATACGACGCAACGCGCCGCGGCGCGGCGGCAATTTCTCGCTTCTTATAGGTATATAGGTATATATACCATGCTCGTATACGCGAGAGAGGTTGTCGAAAAATCTATACCTACTACCTATCCTATATATGTATATCTATACACGTATATCATGTACATACGTAATACCTATATACCCTATACCATCCTATATGTACGGAAAATTTCTTGTAATACTATAACTGCATATTATAGTTGGCATTAAAAAATTAATAATTAGAAATACATATATGTATACTACAGGGTTTCTACAGAGAAAAAAAGTTTCTTCGCATCTTGACGAAATCTAGAAATTTTCTCATTTCTAATTGCCGAGTTCTCTGTACGTATATATTTTTCGAAAATTCAAGAAACGAGAAAAATGGATAAAAATTAAGTTTTTTTTTTTTTTTTTTTTTTTTTTTGGGGGGACGGAGATGCTTTGGGGGGCAACGAACTATATAAACATTAAACTCAGAATAGCACAAATTCTTGCATGCAGTTTTTTTTTTTTTCATATGTACTGAACTGCATCAATTGAGTTTAATTTCATCTAATTACTGCAGGCACATATGGTGTGTATATAGGTAGATATAATATACACACGTTGGGTATAGCGTTGCGAGTTCACGTCTCCTCTGTCAGACGTAATGACTAGACATTTTTTTTTTTTTTTCTCTCTCTTTCTATTGCGTTTTGTTTCAACCCTATATTATTATAGAAGTTATTTTAGAAGCCTGATAAATACCCTTTACCAGCGGAACGAAATAATCTAATTATATGGTATAAGTAGCTGCATTATAGCTCCTATAGATTCATAGATATATTACCTATATTACCTAGGCGATTGGACGTTTAAATATGGCGATAAATTTCGAATAAAAAACGAAAAAAAAAAAAAAAAAAATGAAAATGTACGTAATGATTGGGAGAGAAAATTTGAAAATGAGGTAAAGATATAAAGGAAAAAAAAAACCAACAACAAAAAAGAACAAAACTCACTTGGTTTTCGAGAGATTCGGGTCGCTGGTTTTTCGCTTTTCACGCAACTGTCGCTGCAAGAAAATGAACACATTTTATTATCCAAATAATTAACACATAGGTATACGATTTTTTTTTTCTTCTTTTTTTGTTTTTTTCACTCGCGATATAAAACGATTCGTGAGCAAAAAAAAAAAAATCTTATTAAATTGTATATATAACGTGTAATATGGATTCGACAGATGATCGGTGGGATCGCCTCTAGAGATCGTTAATTAGATAACGACTAAGACCGCGTAGGAAAAGCACCAATCAACCACCTGTTGCTTTTATAACGTTCAGAAAAAGATACGATCCCCGAAACTAGGATCCTCGAAAGCCCCCTCTTTGTCCAGGTGGTCAAATATTATAATATTCTGTTCAAATTGCCTTCAAATTCGAATTTATTTAGATCTATAAATATTCTATAATATAAACTACAATTTTTAGGAGAAGATAGCATGGCGAGGGTCAATTTAATCATCGATCTATCGGGTATATACAATAATGCAGGCGAATATTTAGGCAATACGATATAAAATGTATAAAAAACTAATTAAATTTTTTATACGATAAATATATTGAAAATTATTATTATTTATTTTAATTTTCTTGCTTACCTTGTGGTGTATCCGCTCCTTGTAACTTTCAGACCTGTTTATGTTTGATGTCTTTGGCTTACTGGAAATATTTTGCTGCACCCTAAGTAATCGCAATACCAAAAAAGCGTAAATTAATATAACACACTATGTACGTTCGAAAAAATAATAAAAAAAAAAAAAAAAAGAATCTTTCAAAATTTGTTGAAATTACAAAATTTCTAGAAAAGAAAAAAAAAAAAATTTTGGTTAAGAAAAGAATTAAATAATAAAAATAAAAATAACAAAAATCAAAAATGGGCAAAATTGTTGTAAGTCGATTTGTTTTTCATTTTTCGATAAACACGAATCAATAATAATGCGGAATGAAAAATTTGTCTAAAAATGATATATGGTATATATTTATTAATATTATTTCTTCATCATACATCTCCGAGATATCTTCCCTCGAGGAAGGATCGTCCATACTCTCGTTGTGCTCCGCCCCCGTACCGTAACCGGAAGTACGTCCTCTTTCGCTGTTACCGCGCGCACTTCCGGTCCCCGCACCACCGCGGTGATCTCCTAGACATACGAGAATAAGATCGAAAAATCAACCCCTTTGTTTCTATTTTTTTTATTTATTTTTATTTTTCATGTATATTCCATGTCGATCAGATGATTGGAAGAAAACGAAAAGAATAAGAAAGCGAGAAAAAACTTTCTTTTCTTCCCTCATCTCATCGTTTTTTTCGTTCATTTTTTTTTCAAAATTCTTTACTGTATATATTGTTAAACTTATATAGAAGTGCAGCGCTAAAAAATTCGTTGCTATTTCATAGAAAAAAAAAACAAAAAAATCAGGTAGAAAGAGAAAATCAAAGAGGAAAATCGACCAAAAAGGTGGAGAAAAGAACTCGACTTTAAACTCTACTATAAACCCTCGATACACAAAAGCTTGTTACCCCGCAAGCAAAGAGGGTGCAGACCGCGTGTGATAATTAAAATTAAACAAGGGCGATATATAAAATAAAGGGTGTCTTCCCGCCTTTCTTTCTTGCAGGCAGGCAGCTCGGGGTGACTCAGGGTTTACTAAAAGCACTCAACATATGTTACGTATGTGTACTATACGCGCATCCCCAAATATATAACTTACGTAGATTTTTTGATTTTTTTTTATCTCTGTGAGGTATAAGCGTAATGTTTTTACTCAGAATATACATACCTACAGGCATACCTACTATCATTAAAAAATGAACATTTCTACCCGATTACATACAGGCCCAGAATTTTACAATTCGAACTATGTAAAGCGGTATGTAACGGTAATCAATCGATTATTTTTTTTTATTATTATAGTCGCTATTCTTTTCGTTTCGAAAAAATTGGAAACCAATTTCCATATAGAAGTAAAATACGGGATAGAAAATGAAATATAAAAAAAATAATAGCAAAACCATTTCTTGAATATTTTATCAAGTCTATATAACAGAATTGAATGACTACTCGAGGGCGTTATAGTTATAGGCGATCGTGGTTGTGTGTGTGTCGCGTTGGGGGCGCCTAGCTGTCGACATACATTCTATCTCGCGCGCGCGCCCGCTTTTTCTAAATATAGAGAGCAATATTATCGTGGAAATCGGTAGCTTTAGCTTTAGCTTTGCGGCGTTCGCATACCTATCTCTATACCAACAAGTCCATACGTATATGTACGAGTATGCATGTTCGGTCTGACGCGTGGAGAGGCTCCGCATGCTACTGCTACTGCTGCTACAGGCTCGTCTCCGTTTCCTGTCGGGAATTGGGAGGAGGATGTAACACAAGAACTTTAAATGAACTTGGAAAGGGAGAGGAAAAGGACCAGCTGAATGAAGTAGCGGGCGGTTTACGAATGCTAAAAATAATTCGGTCTACGATTTTTTTCTACTTTCCTCACTTTTTTCGAATTTTTTGTCTCTTCAACCCTTCGGAAAATTCTGATTATTGTTTCAGAAAACAAAATATAAAAAAGACAGAAGTGTCAAGGAAAATGAATAGATAAAAAAAAAATGTTAACAATAATTCTAACATCGAAAGGAGAATGAAATGATCATATATGCGCGATTTGTCATCTACCGCAGACGGATAGGGACCTTGGATTGAAAATAGGAATTTATTAATGACAACTAAGATCTGCATATATGCGATAAAAAAAGATGAAGATAGAAGAAGACTTGGAAGAAGAAAAATACACAGATTCGCAAAATTTTCGTTTACTTGTTAGATTCGAATCAGAGGCATGAGAATGAAAGATATATAAGAAAGCTAAATTAGATGCATGAAATTATAGTCCGCACGGATTCAATTGCTGCTGAATTTCATTAACGAATTCCGATGATTATTATTGAAGCCTTAAACGGTTCAACGAGCCTTGGTTAAATCGTGCGAAATAAATATACGATCCTTGAACCGCGAGTGCAGACTGCTGCAGCGGTATAACTTATACCTCGATTCTTGACTCGAACAATAGTAGCGTCAGAGTCGAGTATATCCACTCGTTGTCAGTGTACCTCGTTTCGTACGTTATGAATGCATTTATAAACTATAACACACGATGTACGGAAGCATCTAATCTCGCTTCCTTCCTGCTGCAGCAGCAACGCGTGCTATTTCTAACTCGTCCGCATTCGTTTCCGTGCTCACTCCGATCTCCGAATCTACGTAAGTCTCGGTCTGTTTAATTATTAAGTTTCAGACTAATTTCGAACCCGTTAATTTTGTCTTCGCGGTCTAAAATCTGCGGATTATATATTTCTACGGGTTATTATTATAGTTATATGGAAAAAACGCGTATATAAAGCTACAGCTTTTATTTTTATTTTTTTTTTATACTCATACATCTACGGCGTGTTTTTTAATTGATAATTATAAGGCAACGATTTACTCTCTATTCAACCTGCAGCAGAATCAGCTTTTCATTCATCGCCTGAGCCTTATTCCTGGCTTGTTGACGTTCGAAAATAGAACAGTGTTTACATTTAACACGTGAATTAAACATCCCCTCGGGCTATAGCTATCGATTATTTATTTTTACCATTTTATCACAATTATTACTGATTCTGGTACGATTTTAGTCAATTTTATTCAATTTTTATACCCTTTTTTTTTCTTCGTCGTCTAATCTTATTTTTCAAATGATATCGTGAAGAAAATTTGAGGAGGAATTCTTCTTAAAAAAATAAGAATTTTTCGTATCATTTTATTTAAATAAAATTTGTTGCCAGCTATGTAGTAATTTCTAGAAAATTTGCCAAATTAAATTCAAGATTTTTGAAATCTTGTTAACGACTCAGCCAGCCAGTAATTTAAAAAAAAAAAAATTTTTCATTTTCTTGGACATATATTTTTTTTTTCACGCCTGCGCCTAGATGTTGGTGTAATGAACAAAACCGCGAAAACGTCAGCCGCGAAAATAATCACGTATTTCATAAACCGCGTTATTTAGAACTCCATGCAGCTTTATAAAAGTTCTATTTATGCAAGCTTCTTTTTCTTTTTTTTTTTTTTTGGATTTCAAAAGAATCAAATAAGTCATTTCACGACGTTTCTATATAGCGTCGAAAAAAAAAAAAAAGAACAAGAATAATTAGAAGAAAATATAAATATGTGTATCATAAAATCGATTGATATGGGAAAATTTTTAATTTTTAATTTTTTTGTTTTTTCTCAACCTGTTGTCGATTGTCCGTTGGGCGGTAGAGGTAAATCCAATCCCAATAATTTCTTCGCTGTTGAATTAGCGGACGGTGGTATTTTGTCAAAGCAAATAACGATATCTGTACTCCCAGCAATGTCTCCGGCACTCCGAGTCTTTCTAACCGAACCTAATCTCTCCCAAACTTTACCGGCTATTGAATTTTTTCCATGACTCGATCTCGACTTTAAAGATTTAGACTTGGAGATTTTTGCTACTTTATTGTCTCTGGTTATCAATTTTTCCGGTACTCCGATCACCTGCACTTGATGTCCAACTCCCTGTATTCCTGCAGCAGTATATACATTTCACAATGATGATTCCATAACATTATGCCACTCCATTATTATCATTATTATTATTATCATTACAAGCATCGAGACTTTCATTTTTTTTTTAATCAATATTATCATTATTATTATATTTTTCAAAATTTTTTTTTTTAAGAACGTTTCGCACGTTAATCAACTTTCCCGTATATATAAAACGCCGCGATCGTTTGTCTTCAAACATCGTTGACATTTCATAAGTATGACAAGCATCTTATGAAATCTCAACGAATTTGTGAAAAACGAAATGAAGAAATTCCGACGAATGTCATGAAATTTTGTTTCTCCTTTTATTTCTGTTATTTTCATTGAATAGGAAAGAGAGAATCGAATACGGGAATAATTGATTAGCCGCAAAGCGTATATTGAGCATCTCTAATAGTTTTGTTCGTTTATTTATGATTTGTTTTTCTAATTTTTTTTCTTTTTTTGTTTCGTTTTTTTTTTTTCTACCATCAATTTTTCGCGATTTGCGTGAAAACTTTCTCCTGTAGTTCTCCGAGGAGATTCTGAACTGACTGAATCCGCTAATCAGGGGTGAAGAATTTCGGGGGTGGGGAGAGATCTTTAAGCTCTTTCCCTCTCCTAACGAACTCTCTTCTTCTCCTCTTCCACCACCACCGCCACCTCCTCCTGAACCTCCTCCTCGTAATTCTATCTCCAACATCTGTGAGACTCGTTTATCTTTTTCTTTATCCTTTTCTATTTCTTTCTCTATCTCTTCTTCGACAATTTTCTTCTCTCCGCTTTTCCAACAGCAATTATAAAACGTGTTTGGTATTTTAAGTATTTTGTTTATTTATTTATATATATAATTATATTTATTAATCAGTCGCTAAACTTCGGTGGACTCTCTCGTCCTTTATAGGTAATAACCGATCGCTGATCTATACTTGACTCAGGTATTTCCTCTCGCGATGTTAATACGAAGTGTAATAAATAACGAGAATATTTTTTCATCACAGTATAAATTCCTATAATCTTTATTATTTATTAATTAATTAATTAATTTATTTATTTATTATATTGATATGGGTAATTTTGTATAAAGGAGGAAAGTGAAATAAAATTTGCAGCGAGAAATGACAGGAGAAAAAAAAAATTAAATAAGAATATATATAATTTTATGCGTATTTATGTATATTATAAGGAAAAAATCCCGGTTAAATATATTATGTATGTATATACGTATATACATGTAGTTTATATTCGCGAAGGTCGTCGGCGTTGCGTGTCACTTTAAAAGAATTATTATAAATTACATTCAACGTTCGATCGAATAAAGGAGAAGAAAAATGTAAAAAAAAAAAGATTTGGATGATTGATTGAGTCGAAGCTGAATTATATTTATGAAGAGTCATTCGTTTCTTTATAATTCTTCATCCTTCGTAGTTGAAAAAAAAAAAAGAAAATTATTTTTATTATTTATATAATGTATATAGTAATTAATAGGTAAACGCGGGGGGAAGGAACAACACTCGCGGTTTACCACAAGCGAGACCGAATATATAGTATATGTATATAAGAATGAAAAATTTTTAAAATTAAAATTTAATCTCGTTTATTGTTCACGATACAAAACGTTGTACACGTATACACAACGTCGACGTCGACGACTCGCGACTTTCAACTCGCGGTTGTAACTAACTAACTAACTAAGAAGAGTAGAGGGTTTCCCGCTCGGAGATAACTAAAACCACGACAGAAAAACGATAGCCAACTACAACGCTTTGCCCCGTCCCTTCCTCGACGCTCGCGAGAGTCATGCTTATAATATACAACAGACAGGAAGCTGAAGTTAATTTCTTTCAAACGATCAAAGGATAGAAAAAAAGAAGTAAAAAAAAATTATCCAATTAATTTATTTCAATCAATATAAAAAAAAGATTGAACCTTTCCTGCGTTTTTTATTTTTTAGATATCAGAAAATGTTTAGATGATGGAAAAAAAAAATTGAATTTACGTTAAAATGACGAAAATTTTCGATCATGTCCAGAGGAACAAGAAAAAAAAATTTGGTAGAAGGTAAAAGTATTTTTTTTTTACTTCGAAATTACGAATTTGATTTGAAACGTTTTCGTAAGGCACGTGCGTGTTGTGTATGGGGTATAAGAGAGTTGAACGGATTTTCTATCGCGGGTTCAAACTTCGTCTCGAATTCCTGTGACTAATCCTATTTTCAACAGTCAGAAGTTTCCCTCGGGAAGTTAGTCAGTATGTTGGTGGCATGCAGTTGCACAGACTAGTATAATAAGACAGACGTATAGGAATTAAAAATAAGCAGTGTTTATATATAGTCTTCTTCCCTCGGTCGCGTTTAAGACTAGGTATAGCACGTATAGGTATATAGGTATATAGGTATAGGTGTATATACGTGAATATACGAATACAAGTGTAATATACCCGATGTAAAAATTTATCTGAATTTTTATACCTGGGACTGGACCGTTTTTGAAAATTCTAAATCGTCTGAAACGAATTCGTAATTTTAATCGTTCGAAACTTTAAAAATTCGAGACCGTGGTTGGTTGATGTTATTTCATATATATATATATATATATTTTTTTCCACAATTTCTAATCGCGTGATAACTTCAATGCACATACATACTATACGTACGAGTTACACGAAGAGAATCGAACTTATCATGTTATACCAGGATGTGGTTTTTCGACTTTCTTGACTTCCTCTTAAACTATATAGCTACATACCGACTCAAAAATATCATTTTCTTTTTTCTCGTCGATTGCGAATTAAACTCTACATGTATAATATAATATATTATGAAAATAAATGACTATACGCAATAATTAAAGAAGCTAACAATAAGTAACAAGTATACCAAGACCAACTGCTGCATGTATGTATATGATATAAGTTGAAGGAAAATAATTTTATAATTATAGCGGAAATTGAACGGAAGATATTAATCTTTAATTAGATTTACCATTATTCATACTCAAAGAATTATTAATAGGAACAAAAAATCATTAACTATATATAATATACCGCAAGTTATAAGTATATAAAATCGAACTCAGCGCAGCTGAAGAATGAAATATGTATATTGTTTTATATTTTATTTAATTTTATTTAATTTTTTTTTTTCGTTGTTAATATATCTTCGCATACACAACATCTGTGCCGATTATTTTCTATACTGAACGCTTTGTTCAATAGACGTCCATGAATATATATATGTAAGTATATAATAACGAAT
This sequence comes from Macrophya alboannulata, assembly GCA_949628255.1. NCBI lineage: Eukaryota > Metazoa > Arthropoda > Insecta > Hymenoptera > Tenthredinidae > Macrophya > Macrophya alboannulata. The sequence goes on along the minus strand of OX451211.1, from coordinate 16,771,063 downwards.
GTGGTACAGTTAATTAATTGAAACGTTACTCCGCAAGCTGTTTTTAAACGGGGTTAAGGCCCTGAGCATATATGTATAAAAAAATAAAATAAAAATTGTATCCATGTAGTATGTTCGTGTATAGTCTACTGACAAAAAAAAAAAAAATGTTGGTAGAATAAGACAAAACGGTAGTAAATAAAAACGACAATAATTACCGTCTATATAACAATTGTTTCGAGTTTAATTTTCGCGTATTTATATGGTATATAAATTTTAAGAGGTTTCTTTATAAATTCTAATTATAAGCGATGCTGTAATTGTTGATATAAATTATACACGGAGTTAATTTGCCATAATACAACCTTATATATTTCCCCACGTTACTTTTCGACTCTTCCTTTTTTCTCGTTTTGTTATCACAATCGTAATTTTTTCTTTTTTTCTGAGAGAGCAAAATTCACGTCAAAGTTTGTCTTCTGGTTCGTTTATTTTATTGTTATTTGTTATTCATTTAAAAATTTTTTTTTTTTTTTTACACCCTATTTTAACGATCACAGACCAACTAAAACACACAACACCATTCGCAGCTGATGCTGTTGCTCCAGCCAAGAGTGCTTATGCTTCAAGAATATATTAATTCTGAAGCACGTCTCGAATTTCTGCGCAACGTATACCCTTTGGCATTTGACCAAAAACTGTTTTTCCTACCCTACTGCATCGTATGTATGTATATTATAACACTATTATACAGAGCTCTATACCCATACGTATCTATGTATATGCGTAACAATACAGAGGATTGCTATACAAACGTGTTTAATAAGCAAAAACATTTCTGAAAAATGTAAACACTGGCAAATAGTCCCAAGCTAGGATAAATATATCTATGATATTCGAAAACGTTCAACTATACTATATACAACGATATGTATAATTCGTATACCTTATATATCTTCGTAATTAACGGATTTAATTAGCGTAAACATACAGACCTATACGCATCCCGGAAAACTTACAATTTATTCCCCAAAATATACCCAAAAAAAAAATAGAAGAAAAAAAAATCCGAAAAGAAGTCGAAGTCTTATCAGAAAGATAACGATTCGTATAATTATATCTGTGTTTAATATTATTAAACAATAATTATACGCAATTTTTTTTCTTTTGCAGACCAGTGTTATCAATCAGTATGAAAGCCGCTATCTTGCTATGGAGGTTTTTTTTTTTTTCATAAAAATTGATAAAATCGTGGCGATTTTTTGTTAAAAAAAATATAAATGTTCAAAAGAAAAAAAGGTTCCATAGCAAGATAAAGAATGGCGTGAAGAATGTTGTGTCAAAATTTGAGATAAATAGCTTGAAGACTCTTTTTTTGAGAGTGTACACCGTCCGCGCCAGTTCACACGCAGCTGCAGCTCGAATCACTTTATTTAAGCAAGGCTGTAGCGACCGAGATTATTCGAATTTCGCCAGAAAATTTGCACAGCATGTTTATAACCGTCTATACTATCGGATAATGGGGAAAAAAAATCGATTTTTTGAAAATTTTACACTGGGATGATCCCTTAAACAGTCCGAAGTGGTAATGAATCGTTCGTAATCGTGGAGCTGGTTACAAAATAGGTTCTCCATTGATCGAGAGATAATAAAAATGATTTGCGATTTGACTGGTTAGATAGATAAATAGATAAGTGTATTATACTCAAGTGAATTTCTATGTTAAGACATGAACGTATATTTTTAATAAAAACAAAAAAAAATTAAAAAATTAACTATACCTTCGAGGTAAACGAACCATTCACTTTTTCGATACATTTACGCAAAACCCTGGCGTACTTTAGTACACATCCACTCCACTTCGTTAAATATGAACTAAAAATATTTCATTAGCCTACAAGAAGGTATACGACGACGAATACGTATACTGGCCGATTATTATTATCATTATTATTGTTATTGTTATTTTGATCACCGCGATTTTTCGTATCACTTAAATGACGACAGCAATGACTACGACGACGACCATTGGGATGACGATAGCTTATCTCCTTACACTTCGGTACAGATAAGTATTGAGCAAATTAAACGAAATACAAGGCAAAGTGAGACGAAACGAAAACGAAAACTAGATTAAACTAAACTAAACGAAATATTGAACATTAACTGTTTGCTAAATTACGGAGAAAATTTAATCTCGAGATCAAACAAAATCACTTATGTTTATTTATCGTATATTGACTCTGTACTCGGAAAACTGTGTGATACATTTATTTACGAATTTTAAATTTATGTCAATAAGGGAGGATAATAGATACTGATATTTGTAGATATTTGATTTTCGGGATCTACAATTTTCCGAAGACTTCATTAGTTTGGACAATTTGCGAAATTTGGAAAATTTGGGGAAAAAAATAACAATAAGATCGAAACAACGAAAAATCTTATAAAACTTTTGCTAATGAAAAATTCATTGCAGAAATATCGACTCATTATCTGCAATTTTATTTCATTTTTATCAACTTAAACGCTGCACTCCGTTTTATAAATGTATTTATTAAAATTCCTAGTAACGATGATCGAAAGAAAACCAGTAAACCGAAAATTAACTGTAAAAGAAACTCACCGTTTTCTCCATCTGTCAAAGCCCCTGTGTCATCTTCGGATTTTTTGACTCGATCGACTGAAAAACGGGGAAATCTTTTAGGAAATCATTTGTTAATTTTGATTAATAGAATTGTCTAATGATTGAATTTCGTCGGTTAATTCAAGCCCACATTATAAAAGATTCGATCTTTTCTCAAGACTCTGCTTAATTTTCAATTTTCGTTATGAAATGTAAAGGAAAACAAAAACACAGAAAGAAACGGTAAATTAAAAACAAGAAATTAGGAATTAATCTTTCTTACGATTGTGTAAAAAATGCTGTGAGTGATGATGATGAGACGACGGTGGTTTACGCTCTGGTCTGATCCGTTCCATAAGTTTACTGATACGATCTGGCTTCTCTTTCCTTACAACCAAAGGACCTGGACAACTTTCGTCTACTATACGAACACACTGACGATGAACGTTCAACGAACAATCTGTAATTATACAGAAAAATCAGAGTTAAACAAAAGATATATTGATATTATATTATTACGAATGAATGTTGTTCAAAACTACGCATTTTTAGGTAAGGCATAAGCAATTTAGCTGACCATTAGAAACACTAATCGACCAAATTGCTCCGAAAATTAAATTTAATTTAATGAGGCGAATTTTTGGAAAATTTTTATTTATTCTAATTAAAAATTATAAACAAATCGATGTATTCAGATGTTGCTTACCGCTGCACTGATATCCCTGTGGTCCAACGCCCCAAATGATTAATTGACAATGATTGCAGTAGGTGACAGTGAAGTATTGATGAGCTACAAAGTGGTGTCCTCGAACGGTAAGTTTCCTTGTTTTTCCAGTCAAAAGACGAGCCTTGATGTTTGATTTATCTTTTGAAACGAAGGTAGGAATTCTGTCCAAAGTAACAACTCGTACTTGAAATATTTTAGTGAGTATTGTCGCGAGTCCAGCTGCTGTAGTAAATTCGCGAAAATCAACTCTCTCCTTTTCTATGTTTTCCCTGAAATAAAGAATTGATTAGATACCAAATAGAAAGCGTTTTGTAGTCAGAACTGTCGAAGATTCGAAAATTTTATGCTTTTAAAACGAGATAATAATCGATGTTTTGTAGTCAGCTTACAAGTAAGGCTCCATTTTTGGCAGAAGAAAGGTGTCGATGACCTGCGCCTCCCGAGTTTTATCGTTCGTGCTTTCGTCAAGCTGAGCGTCACTCGGTCCAAACAAAGTCCCCAAACCTGCCGTTCTTTTTTGTTGAAAATCGGCGAGCTGTTCGTTGAGTTCTTCTTTTGCTCTGGCTCTAGCTTTCCAGAAAATCTGAAATAACAATAAAGAAGAGTAAGATAAAAAGGTAGCTAACACCATTTTCGTTTTTGTAAAACTGCACATTGTCGTTTTAGACTATTTTCCCTCCTTTTTGTCAATTTTTTGCAAACAATAGGTCGAATGGGCATTGAAAATTGAAAAAAATTGATCAAATTACCTTTCTCAAAATTTCCTCTTTGTCAGATTCCTTTAATAAAACTTCGTCTATCTCCCTAGCGACGTTTTCGTCTACGTTGTTTAATCTTAGAGGCTGAAAAAGAGAATAGGACCAGAAATTTTTAGTTGAAATAAAATGCAGTTGTGAGATGATCTTTAATAAGCCCGAATTATTTGATTAACTTACAGCACCAGGCACCAAAAAGCTCGAATGTATTTCGTAGGCCCATTTTCTCATCTCTTTGGCATTTCCCTCCTTGTATAAATCCGTTATCAGATAGAACAACTGGAAAAATAATGGTAATTTTGATTGTCACGAAACAATATCGCCTATTTTGATGAATATATCTCAATAACAAATGAATGAAAAAGATGTGGATTTAAAAATTTGGTAGTAATTATTCAGAATAAAAACCGAAATGGAATTAAATGAAATCCTAAAAGGGTAAAAAAAGAAGCTAAGAAATGTCAAAAACATCCGTATGAAAGCCAGAACTAAATAACAAAATGTCTAGAGTCTAACCAGGCTGGAAGGATCGCTATTGGACAGAACATAGTTGATGAAAACAGCGAGATGTGCATGATGCTCCCAAAGTCTGGAAAGAGATTTGAAAGGTCCGTGATCTTCAAGTTGACCCTGAAAGAACAATAACGAATGAATCAATAAATAGGAATTACAAAATATATTATGTACCTCGATATTTGGCAATAACAAAAATACGCCCACACTCGAAAATGCAGAAACGTATGCGGAATACAACAAACGCCTCCATGTCAGACAATCATAATTATCATTAAAAGTGAAATACTCACAACTTCTTGATCACTCATGTCGTCATCTTCCATTGACATAATTGGCTGTTGTAGCGGAGGTAAACCAGGACTACTCTCATTCAGTAGACCTTGCCGAACCGGCGATACTGTGACAAAACTCTCTCCCGTACTCTGATAAAAAAACCAAATAATTCAAAACAAAATAAAATGGGAGAAAGAAATGTGGAGAAATCAAGAGAAATATTTCATACTACGTTCTCTTTTCTCTTTGCAATTATATTTTCAGGATTAGAAAAACAAGTTTTTTCCACTTAAAACTTACATCGTTAATTGAGGAAGAGAGCTGATCCGCTGACAAACCAGATGACTGAGGATACGGAGGTGGTGGAGTTCCAGGAGGTGTGACATGAGGTGGATCATCTAAATCAATACCACTATGTCGTCCTGATTTAGATCTGGAAAGATCGTTCATAGATTCTGAAGCAATGAGACGTCGACTTGCTTCGGCAGGTGAAATAGCTGGAAGATTTGTCGTCCCCAATTGTTCAGGACTTGATTTTGTTCTTTGATGTTTATTCAGGTTTGACATAGAGCTCAGGTTTGCTCCCTGTGAAAACTGCATTTAGACACACATAATAATTTTATTAATAAAACCTGTGCTCTTGAATAAACAGTAAAGTATATTAGATTTAATAAACGCCAGATACAGTAGACACATTATTTATTGTGATTACATTAGAGCACAGAATAATGAGATGATAGACACGATTTTTTTTTTTTTTCATTTTCTTTGACTGAAAAATTTTCCAAATCATTGATAGAAATTTTAAAGAAGAAGAGAAAGGAAAATCGGTTCAATTGAACTGAAAATAATTCATTAGAATTATTAACGACAGATATTATAGAGTTAGTCTTTATTATTCACAAGAAGATCGATATGTATGTGTATTAATTATACATGTTTTGCATAAACGCAACGATTTAAGAAAACTAGGCAACCCTTGAAGCAGCAAAGTTCAGAATTTGAAAAAAAAAATTCAATTCCCAACGTGAAAACAAAGAAATTGATGAGTCAGTACTAAAAATAAATTTGCATAAAATCTAAAATCGAAGATTTCATCTTTTCAAGGGCTGCTATCTGTTCATCGATAATCAGCAGCGGATTTCATTTATTTTCAAGCATGTGTTTCGACCCGCCCATAGTTCCCTCAAGTTAAGTCACATACATCAGCGTTAATAGAGAAGTATGTGTGATAAGCGAAATGTGAGTAAATATGTATATAAAGTATAATTTTCACCATACAGTATGAAGATAATGAATAAATGAACCAAATTACACATCCTTATACCTTGAAAATAAAAAGCTGATAAGTAATATATTGAAGTAAAAGAAAAGGAAAAAATTAATAAAATAAAAATAAAAATAAGTGAAAAAATAATAATTTCTTATTGTTTTCTCTTCTCTAGTCAGCAGCACACTCCCCCCTGAATGAGTAAATGTGTACGAAAAATACCCGCAGAGTTTATATTTTCGATTGATTAGGTGATTAGGTGGCTACTTACAGAGATAGGTATACCATGACTGTTGGCAGGGGACGTTAAATGGGTCAGCTGATGTCGCTCCAGGTCCGACTGGACAGTGTTGTGGGTGTTTGATATTGGTGTAGGTCTAGGAGGCAGCGGCGGAGGAGCTAGGCTTTGCATTGATAAGGATTTACGGGATGGTAATGGTGGGGGTACATCGGTTGGAGGTGAATAACGATTCGGGGAAGGTGGAGTGTTTGTTACCAACGAGCAAAGCTGTAAGAGAGACACAACAAAAGCTGTTAGGCGAGGTTAGCCAAAGCCTAGCTACGTGTAGAGACGCTCACACCCTTTAGTTACCATTTATTTTCACATAAGTACAACAATTGTTTAATTTATAGGTAAAATAAAAACAATAAAAAAATCCAAATAAAGTAAACGTAGTTCATTAATTTAACTCAAGTTAAATTCAACAAAAAAATTAAAAACATTTACATTTCTTTTTTCTTTCTTCCTCTCTTCTCTCTTTTAGAAATGAAAGAAACCTACGAAACTAGCCTCGGCTAGTTTCGTTGATTCCGATCAATAAACAAATCCGAGAAGTTAGTCTAAATTTATAAATCCGCGAAATAAACTGATTTACGAATCGTCGAGTGAGTAGGGTCTCTAATTTAAAATTTTTTACTGCCTCAAGGGAAATCTGTGAAATATTTTTTTTTTATCTTTTTCTTTTCCTTTTTTTTTTGTTCCTATCTAATTTCAGAAGCCCGTAATTAAATTCCATCATACAATATACCACCTATGAAAATTATTGATCATGTATGATTTTGCACTGCATATGTTAGAAAAAGCAATTCTATTAAACCTATAAAATATGTATATGTATGTACCTGTATATGAAACTGAGGCGTGTTTTTGCAAGCTGAATAAATTATTTAAATATAAATAATTTCTAAACGTATATACAACGCTGAATATTTGAAAAATTAATTGTATAGTAATAAAAAATACCTAAATGACTAAAAAAAACTATATAATTTTAGAAAAATTAGTAAAAAAAAATTTCTTCACATATATAAATCATTTTTTCGGAATTCAATGTGCGCGCGAGAGCGAAAAAGCGATTTTGATCATTACAGAGTTTAAAAAACAATGAAAAAAAAAATATATTTTTAAAAAATGATAAAAACACACCTGATCGTTGGTAGTTATAGCTGTAAGCTGGTCTTGCAGGGTGCGTATCCGCCTCTCGGCGCCCGCAAGTTCGGTTTGTAAAGTCGCGACGTTGTTACCTCCTCCACCGTTGGCTCCAGCTTTAGCCAAATCGCTACGCAATGTATCAACCCATCGTTGTTCCGCTTCTAACATTTGTTGAAACGTGTGAACTCGCTGTGTTTCTAATTGTCGTAATTTTTCGTGCTGCAGAAGAATTTTTTTTCATGGTTTTTTATTTTTTTCCTTGTTTTGGAATATTGTTTTTTTTTTGTTTTTTTTTTTTTTTATATAAGGAATAATATATACCCATGTATCATATTATGTACATATTGATTAATTTATAGTTAGTGGTGTAAGAGTCATGTTCGTAAAGTTTATCGTTGTTTCGTTGTAGACGCGAAAATTTGTCAAATAATAATAAAAAATGAAAGATAAAAAAAGGAAGAGGCTAAGAAGAAAAATAAGAAAAATGAAAACGGAAGAAAATAACGAAAAATTATTTAACATAAGTAAAGTACATATAATGAAATTAGAGAATACATATATGTCGCTAAGTCGAATCAGATAAAAAGTAAAACAGAAAAAAATTGCGGTGAAAGAAGGGACGAGAAAAATGTAAAATGAAAAAGAAAAAATAATTTTAAAAAAATTCAAAGCTGAATTGTTGCGAACTTTATTTCTAACTTTCTCGAAATATTTCTTCGACAGTATATATTATATAAAACGAGAATTTTTCATACGGAAAAAAAGACACATCATCGTTAATTCCGTGAAAAGTGGTGGCAAAAAATAGTAAAATTTCTTGTATCAGATTCGCAACACCGTTTTCCAATTTTGCAACAATTATAAAAGAAAAAAAAAATGCTGGAAAATTAAATTTTGAAAAAAGTATATATACATACATACACAAATATATATGTAAAACAAAAAAGCAAAAAAATAAAATATAGAAAATAAAATAAAAGAAGAGAAAAAAATAGCGAAAAATAAACTTAAAGGTGTATAATAAATAGTCTTACGTGTCGTTGTAACAACGGTGAGCTAGAAGCATTCGGTGATCGTTGTGTTAGTGAAAGATACGATAGAGAATCAGAAACAGAAGACGTGGATGATAGAGTGGTAGTAGTAGTAGTAGTAGGGTGAAGAAGGTGCAGTAGTTCGTTGCCAGTGCAGATAGAAGTAGACGGAGATATTGACTGACCGTGCAGGTCGAATTGAGGCTTGATTTTGGACGATTTTGGACTTACATCGACGGGCTGAGGGCCGGTTATACGAGCACTGCACGGCGCGCCTCCGGCCGGTGCTGTCGATGCCCTGTGAAGGGATGTTGTCGTGGTTGGCGAAGATACCATCGCCGGACTACCGCCGCCCGTCAAACTTGCCGGACGTTGAATTTGGTGACTCGTTAAACCACCCTGCAAACCTGTTGCAGGTTTTTGCTGTACCGTCAAAACCACCTGCGTCGACGCTGCAGAGGGAACAGAAAAAAAATATAAAAATGTACCAACATTTTCGGGGCGTTTTTATAGTTTATTCTGTCTTTTTTTTCGAATTTTTTGACTCCGAAAATGATTTTTTTTTCTTCGATCTTTTTCTAAATGAGCTTCGTGAAAATCGATAGAATTTTTGTTTTCTCTCTCTCTTGCGGATGAATTTAATTTTTTGTTTTTTTTTTCTGTCGGCTGCATATTGCGAGGTGTAGATTTTTTTTTTTATTAAAAATGAGGGACAAATAAAAAAAGAAAAAAAAAAATTGGGCAATATTTTAGTGCGTGACTGGTTTAGATTCCGAGAATAGCTGCTCTAAGCAAAGACGTATGGAGCAAAGCAAAGTTAAGTTAACCTGGCGACAGTGGGGCGGCGTAATTTTGAATTTCTGAGTCAGACGGGATATTATTTATATTTATATGTATATATATATATATATATGCAAAAATAATAATTGAAATCAAAAAATTGTAATATATCCATTATTTGATTGTATAATAATTAATTGTAATCCTCAATGCACTGAATCGTTCGATCTGCACAAACCGGGTAAATAATTTCGTATAGGTACAATTACATAAAAAAAAAACACCCAGGAAACAAATCTCTGAGGATAAAAAGGAAATTCCAAACGATTTTCTAATTGCTTTAAATAAACGTAGAGTCACCCAGCACGCACACTAACTACGTATGATCATTACCGCACTAACAAGATTATAATGATCAAACATCACACAATCCTATTAAATCGTATCAAATTCAATAATCGAACAAAACACAAGTTAAACAATAAAATAAATACATGTACATACATACACTAATTTATAAAGAAAAAGGAAAGTTTAAAGTACCGCAGTAAAGTTCGACGGGGCTCTGGTCCCAGGCACGTTTAAGGTCGTAAGTAGTTGGCGTTCTCATCAAGATCATGTAATATATCTCCGTGAAGAGATATGCACGATATTATAGAGTTATACAAATTCAAGTAATTAAGAAGAAGAAAAAAGACCAAAAATTGTTAAATACTTTCTCTTCGTTTTATACGTCGATTGTTATAATTCTATTTATTGCACACGACATATTAGCTATTCGCGACTGGGGTAGGTATAGATGGGGGTGGTTGCGGTTCGATCTATCGATTGATCAATAATATACAATATTTATTCGCCTCGTTATAAAACCGTGAAAAAAAAAAAAACGTTAAGAACCGGAAAGACCGACTGCGAACTACGTAAAAAAAAATCTCACTGCCTCTATAAAATAACCGAGGATAGGTACATACATATACGTATATGTATATGTATCATTGCACACGACCGCGGTATAAAGTAAGAATAAGTATTTTCTAAAGAAATAGCGTTAGTTAGTATAGCGGTGAGCTGGCGCGCGCGCGGTTTAGACGACGAATGCCACTATACGAGGACGTTTTACACCAGCGGGGAAGTCCCGGAGGAACCTGGGGCATTCTTGAGAAGATTGAGGAGAGTAAAGGGGTACAGGAGGGGTTAAGAGAGGGCGAGGGGGGGCAGGTATACCTATCTATATACTTTTACATATGTATACCTATTTGCACGATTTATTAATATGAATGACGAGCTCAGATCCGACATTTTAAATAATGGATTTACGGTTGTTTAGCAAGTATATACGTATACATGTGTAAGCGACGACAAGGTGGCTAAAGAAATCATCTAAATAAAAAATTTTTTTTTCTCTTTCACTTCATCCAAAAAATTATTATATTGTGAACTTTTTCTTTTTTCTTCTAATTTCTTCGAGGAATACTGTCTATAGAATTTCTTCGAGATTTTCTTAAAGTATACGTTTCATCAACACGGATACTGTACGAGGAAGCGAGTTTATTTATTTGTTTATTTTTTATTTCATAGAGTCTATGAAAAATTATAGAATAACTAGTTTCCAGGATTTTTCTTTTCCTTTCTTTCTTTTCCTGGGTCAAGGATTCAATTATTTCTGTACTTTTTGAAATTCACACAATTCGATATTTTTGTTCTTTTTCCTTCAGCTTTTTCATGTTTTTGGCGGTCAGTTCCCGTGAGGGGGATCTAAAATTATCCCCGAAGGACGTGACCACATACAGTCGTACATATTACAGGTCTAGCGACGAAGAAAGAAGCAAAAAAAAAAAAAATGAAAAATGAAAAATGGAAAATTTCATTTCAATATTTCTCAGAACGACATAGACGACGTCTGACCATCAGATGGGCTAACACGCGTCTTTAAGAAACCCAGAATCGTACTAGTTCGTCCTAGAATCTCGAAGGTTATATAAAAAAAAAAAAAAAGTTAGAAAAAAAAAGAAGAAACTAATATCCACAAACTGTACCTCAATTCTATGCACGCATCATTATACTGGTATGGTAAAATCATTCGGTAATACATAATACCTATATGTATAATCTATATAATCATATGTATAATTGATGCGTTATTAAATTATAAATAGAAATGAACGATTAGTCAATGTTTACGAAAAGATCAACACATTTATTATTATATATATATATGTATCCTAAGTAGGTAGGTAGGTAGGTAGGTAGGTAGGTAGTAGGATATGACCAAACGTACAGTACATATGAAATATTGAACATAAATCAACTCATTGATAATAATAATAATAATAATAATAATGATAACAATAATAATGAAAATGTTATGTAACGCGTTTGAAACTAATCGAATCTGTATCAATCATTATGTGATACATAAGAGGTATGTGTGTGTATGTAGAAGTGCAGAGACTGCAAGTATAATGCGTAAGCACAATAGTATGTATATATAATCGGAAACTGGGATGACATGTATGTAGTTGTATACGTGAGTATAAAGTGAGGGAATTGAGAGAAGCCCTGTAACTAAACGTTTTGGAGAAAAAAAACCGAGAGAGACTGTGAATGAGAGAGAGAGAGAGCGAGAGATCAAGAGAGCAGCGAGTTGTGAGTGAATACTGAATAAAGGCCACAGCCCTGCAGCAGCCCGTGATCCATGCCGCAAAGAGACCAAAGCAGCGTACATGTATGCATGCATGTACTATAAGGCCGAGAGACGGATTGTCTGACGGACGGCAGTCACCGCTATAAACTTACGCGCTTACGTCAGTCATACGCTTCTCGCGGCCCCGAAGAAATACGTATATGTATGGGTATGTGTATATGTATGTATGTAGATATAACGTAATAATAATATATAAAGAACAATGATAACAACAGCATAAACAACGTAAATAACAACAGCGATGATAATAAATTAATAATAATAATAATAATGATTAGCAACGGAAGGAAAAGACCTCGTTTTTCACAAATTTTATAATTTTCCTGCGCAAAATAACTTTTTCTCACATACTTCACATTATATTATTTTTTTCGTTATTCGTTTAAAAATGTATACCTATATATATTTACGGGTGGCGATGGTAAAATAGCGCGAGAGCTGGGCTCCGGGTTGAAATTCCGAATATAAAAATGGTTCCAAACGGTCAAAATTACGAGATTTATTTAGAGACGATTTAGAATTTTCGGAAACGTTAAGATCCAGAACTTCAACCTGGCATTCGCGGAAGAGTCTGTTTCCTTAATTTCTGAGAAAAAAGGGAGGGTGGGGGGGGGGGGGGGGGGGTTGCAGCGATTTGTTAATCGCAGGGTCGAAAATAAACGAAACATTGAACGTATACTACATACGTGTATCGAAAAGCTATGGGAAGTAATCATAGATTTGAAAGCAAATTAATTGAAAAAAAAATGAATTTTCATTATGCTCACATTTGATCAGCTGGACAACGTCAGTATGGGTCGACTGCATCACGTTAACACCGTTCACCTGCGAATGTAAAATATAATTGATAAAGAAAATCGCAGACTGATCGTTATAGTCGCCGTCAATGAGGTACGTTCGGAGCAAACAGAACAAGAAGTAAATGAACTAACGATAAGAACAAAACTGTCGCGGTAGAGAATCGTAAAAGAATAATATCGTCGTTGGTGCAGCACCGACTTTTATGTTTACGTTAAGATATATAGCTCTATGTGGTAGGTATTAATATGTGTAGCCAGAATTCTCGGTATGCATATACGATAGGTATAAGGTATACCTTACAAGTATTGTGTCTCTCCTGAGGCAAACTCGCGACGTTGGAAGAACTTTCTGTGCAAATAGTAGACAAATGAGGTTCTTTTTTTCTTATTTTTTATTTAAGATTCCAAGAAGGAGAAATTTCCTACTCAACATATTTAAACACTGCGATATATATACTATATACTCGATTCTACATTTCCGGTCTAAAGACGCTGCTCTTACTGCAGCATTCACCCGTTCAAATAACACAAAATCAAAAATCAAATATCCGCAAAAAAAAAAAAAATGAAATAATTTATAAAACGTAAAAAATTGGAACAAGGGACGAAGATTATTATTATTTTTTGTTCTTATTTTTACACACACCCCTTTTTAATAAATTTATAAATTATTTGAACAGGCTTACCTTAATTATTTTGTCACCAGAGTGAAGTCCCGCTCTGGCTGCAGCACCGCCTGTAATCAATTATTGTATGTTTCCTTTTTTTTCTTTTTCTTGTTGTTGTTTCAGACGACGAGGAATAAACTAAACAGCTTTGTCGCGATCGAATTTCGCGTATTTATAAAACATTTAGTATATCGGAATGTATTATGTATGTACGTTTATACAGGCTTCGATTCAACGTCATTAGTTCCTCAAAAACGACCTTGCATCGCCGTACTCTTTAATTCCGGATATGTACACGCGATGTTCAAATATGTATATGTATGCGATTAAATAATAACCACGTTGCAATTACGGAGGTGACATTTTTGTGATTATCTATACTATAATATGAATATATAATGAAGTTTTTCTGTTTCAATCTTTTTTGAGCACATATCTCTACAGAGTATACAGTTACGGCGTAGTTCGTACCTTCTTTAACAGATTGAACGTAAACCGGGTTATCCCCGGATACTTTCATTCCATATCCGGCATCGTCCTTATATACAACAAGGGTTGCGATCGGCGGGGGTTCACCAACCCCGCTACCATTTCCACCGGAGGCGGCGCCGCCTGCACCGGCACCGGCACCACTACGACGCAGACCAGCGCTCCCATTCATCCCTTGCATCAGCTTCGCACCTCGAACGCGGGGGCTCACCTCTGCAGCCTGTTTAACCGATGAACTGATTCACCTGTTTCAATTTTAGAAATACCCATATTCCTTATTGTCTTCTTTCACGATAATTAATTAATTTTTTTTTCTTCATTTTTCATTTTTTACCATAACACATATGAAATAATCGATCTTATATTAAATTCTAATTATCGAGATGAACAAATGTTTTGAATAGAAAAAAAAAAATCTTTAAAATATTTTTCTCTCTCGTCATTCCTACGATGTTCAAACCTAAACTGGCCTGCTGCTTTATGGGGTTCTGTAAATATCTACGGTATCTTTCGTTATTACCCTAACTACACTACTTATCGCAAGGCAGGTGTTTCCTGCAACACCTCATCCGGCATAGTGTATAACAACTACAGAGAAACAACGAAAAGAAAATACCAAAGAAGAAAAAAAAAAAGGAAAAAAGGATGATAAAATTTTCTGAAAACTATTAAATTTTCCTTAGTTACCGTAAATATATATATATGTGTTTAATTATACATTCGTAATAGTTATTCAGAAATTTTGTTACTCCGAATTATTAATAGCTGATTATACTATTTCCGCATCTAATTATTCGATTATCGTTGAGAGCATAACGTAATCTGTTTCGATTAGCGAGAGATTCTGCTGGCTGGCTGGCTGACTAGACTGCTGCCCCTGCAGGTACTTGGTAATCGTTTATCTTTATTCGCGGCTGTGCTTTTTTACAGGCTGTAAATCTAGTTGGGTTTGAGTTTATATATACGTTGTATATATGTATATACATATATACGAACGCTTGTAAAGCTATGTAATAGTATCTGTATTGTACAGGAGTATGTAAGTAAGTTGGAGTCACGTGGACGCGTGTTGCACCGTTGAACACCGAGAGATTCAAAGCGAAACGAAATAATATGTAGACCGAGGAGCTGGCAAGCTGTACATGTATGATGTAGGTATATCTGGTTGTTCTGCTGGCGGGATTATAGTTAGTTTTTAAACTTCTTCGTATGTTATAATACATACGTGATACATGCAACGTTTATCACTATTCAACAGCTGAGGCACATTGTTTAAGCCGATAATCCCCAATCCATAATTATGATGATTCCAAGCAACATGCGTACGATGTATGTATGTAGATACGTATATACACGTGCGTATACACATGTATATATATATATATATATATATATATATATATATATATACATATATATATATATATATATATATATATATATATATATATATATATATATATATATATATATATATATATATATATATATATATATATATATATATATATATATATATATATATATATTTATAATAGATATACATAGATATAAGAAGAATAGATTAGATATTATGTGTACTCAACGCAAACTTGAAGAACAAAAATTAGGGAACGTCAAGGACACTGAGTGTCAAATCGCGTTTTACGAAATACGTACAAGATCGATTTATTGTCCATACGAGAATTAGTCATAAGTTTTTATTTATTGTTTGTTTGCTTTTTTTGTTAATCATCGGAAGAATTGTTGTTTTTTTCTCTCTCTCTCGCTCTCTCTGCCTACGATTTTAACGAGTCGATCGATTCGTCGTAACAAAATTTTACATTATAATATAACACATAATTATTTATGTATATATGACTGTAGATACGTTATTATATGTATATTCGAATGAAAAATATCTTCTCGACTATGTTTATCATTATACGTTTCCGGATCTCAAGAGCTACGATAAATTATCCATCACCAGTGGTTTATCTTCTCGTGGCACTCGGTTATTTATATAATATAATAAGAAATATGAAAAATTATCATACATATAAAAGAGATATACGTATATACATATACTTCATGTTATTGTTTAAAGAAAACGAGAGATCAAAAAAAGGAAAAAAAAAAAAAAAAAGAGAAGTTACAACTATCCGAACGAAAAATAATTTTTTCGCCAGTTTTTTTTTTTTTTTTTGATAAATAAACTACTTGAAATTACGTACTACATATGTGTATACATATAACGTATAGGTATGTATGTATATATGTATACATGTTCGGAATGTATGATGTTACGCAGGAAAGCGTCCCGCAAGGAAGAGGCCTCCTCGCATAGTCGTACGTGTTTGTACCGCCCATAAAGACGTGCATACGTAGATACATACATCACACACAACACAAAATACACACATTTGGAGTTACGTGTATGTACGTAACGCGTAGCTATGTCATAGGCAAAAAGGATATTTACTATTTTATTAGTAAAATGATTAATAAGAGGAGTACTTAGAACGCTTTGAATTACCAAAGTCTATGCTTATTATCGTTGAAAGATTTATTTGCGAGTTTCCAAGCATTTAAATAACATGGAAATGAAATGAAATTTAACAAAAAAATGTAAACTAAAGAAAATGCTCAGCGCAGATTTACGAAGGAAAATGACGCGAGAGGTTCGTACCAGCATAATCGCAGACCGATTGACAGACGGTCTTTTAGTCTGACAGTCTAAAACTATCATCGTTCACAGTCCTGTTACCACGCTAATTAAAATCTTGTATTTTTTTTTTTTTTTTTTTTTTGAGGCCAACCGAACTACGTACCAGTAAAAAGTATTAACGTAATAACGTTTCTCGTTCAACGTAAGAAAAGAAAAAACAAAGAAACCAAACAACGAATATAAAGATTACTTGTCCTAACAAGAGAAGAGAATTTTTCTCTTCTACATCTATGCCGAATAAAGTGAGGCTGGGAGTTGTTGTAAAGGTGGGTGAATGATGTTTCTTCTGCTTACCTTTCATTTAATCCAGCAGCAGCTTATGATGTGTAAATAAATCTCCGATTGAATATTTCTTGAAACACACTGTTTTAAACGACGACGATCACTATGTATTAAATACTATTATTTAAACAATAATTATATCACAATGCCATAACAAAAGAATACAACACAACACATGAAACATGAACATGGCTGGGTGACGAATAATTATTATCCCTTTTAGTATACACTTTCACAGCCACATCGCGTTTAGAGGAGCGCCTTTTTTTTATTTTTTATTATTGTAAAAGTTATAAAATATGTTTGAAAAAAGCTCCCTATAACTTATTAACTAGTTGTATAAATTTAATCGTAACATACGCCACTATGAAGGCACTGATTTTCTTTTATTATAAAATGCACTTTGAATCGAACAAAAATACACTACTAACAAGTGTCAGCCATCTTGTATCTGCCCGAAGCACAACCCATCGTCCCGTCATGCATTGCGGCTGAAGAGTGGGTACGACGGGAGAATGCGAGAGCAAACATTTAAATCACCGTCTTCCTTGCTCAGTCGATAACAACTCGAGAAATAATAAAAAAAAATTACTCGCATTATAATCTCGTTTTTGTTATTTGTTTTTACCGACACTGTCGTTTTGAACTTTGAAAATGCACCCCCACCTATAATATGTGTATGATTAAAAAGAATAATAAGTAATGATGTTTAATTATTCTTCATACAGGCACGAGAAAAATATTCTTACAATCGCGATTTAATTTCACTTATAGGGATAGTTATGATATTATAATCTTACGATTGACATACATATGTATATTGTATATTGTTTACAATACAATCGTATAGATGATTTTTATTCACTCATTTACAGTTCATCACATGCCTCGCAATTAGTCATGGATGGTGCTGAAATGATTATAGACTTAGTCAACCCGTGGTCAGTTATCATCAGTATTATACATACTTACATACGTATGTATGCTTTACATTTTTATCTATACTTAGGCTCAAATTAGTCGTACATTTCATTCTGCCGACGGTCATTGTATAGTAGGGCGGTGAATATAATATTAGAATGTACTAAATAGATTCGAATCATTGTTTTGAACAGAACGTATAAAAAAAATCGGTGAGTTTTATAATTATTAATACATATTATTGTATACTTATCTCGCTCTGTAATACATCATAATAATAATGAAGTGAAAATAGTTTTTTTTAAAATTAGCCAGAGATTTAATACCGATGATCAATAACAAGTTTTATGGGCTATTAATTTATTTGTAAAGATCTCGATTCACTCGGGATGTGTAGTATAACGCTTATGTTCTCCGTGATGTAATAGCTTCGGTAGTTCGTCAAAAACTTTCGGTCTCAGTATAAAAAAAAATTTCAGATGAACAATAGACTATAGACGTGGCAATAAAATGGAAAACTAATTAATTTCGCTCAAAATCTCAACACTGTAGAAATTTTAATATTTGATTTTATCTCTAAACTAAATAAATAAAAAAATAAAATAACAGGAAACAAGGAGGCGTTGCGGGACAAAGAAAAAGTAGAAAAAACAACTAACCGCGGCACGTGGTGTCATCTAGCGCGTGCGCAAGATTTGCTGTCTGACGATGACGTCACGCGGAAAAACTCAGTCGATAAAAAAGAAAAGAAAACAAATTTAAAAAAACGAGATGGCCGCCGTATGGCGGAATTGCATACGTCATTGTTTCTAATAATTTGTTTTCATTATTTCCTTGTATTTGACAGCTGTCAGTTTTCCCAATCACATCATTTTGTCACATCGAAATGCGGCACGAACTTAAAATCCTATAGATAAATTAGCGTAAATATTTCTACACTATAACCTCACGTTGTCATCATTCATTCATCATGTCAAAATCATGAATTAACTACAAACCCAACCTCAAAATATTCACAAATCAACCATCGAATAATAAATCAAGAAATCCTGTTCCTCCTCCTTTTCCTCAAAAAACAAATAAAAATAAAATAAAATAAAATCAATTCTTTCGATTAATCTATAGTCTCTTTTATTTATTTATTTATTCCTCAGAAATATTGTTCTGAAGTTAAAATAATCGCCCAGAATAAATGTCAACACACACAATGGAGAGTTCGACGAATTCCGTAACAAATGACTACACAGAAATAGTGAGAAGACTACCCTGCAAATTGCGGATAGCATACGGCGTTGGACATGTATTAAATGATATATGTGCTTCGATGTGGTTTACTTATCTCATAGTATTCTTTCACTATGTACTTGGATTCAGCGCTGCTCTGTCAGGAATATTATTCCTGGTTGGTCAAGTGGCTGATGCATTAGCCACTCCGTTTGTCGGTCTACATTCGGACAGAAATGACGATTTCTGGTTGTGTAGATACGGAAAAAGAAAAATGTGGCATTTTTTTGGTGAGATTAATGACAACAATAATGATTTTTGATGATATTGTTCGTTGTTAAATTGGTTTTGATTTTTATTTATTTTTTCTTCATTTTGCAGGAACTGTTGCAGTTATAATTTCCTTTCCATTCATATTTTCACCCTGTATAAATTGCCAGGGATCTCATCAATGGGCTCAATTAATTTATTACTCTGGATTCGTTGTGATATTTCAATTTGGATGGGCATCTGTACAGATATCACATCTTTCTTTGATTCCTGATTTAACACCGTCGGAACATGAGAGAACGGAACTTACTGCGATTAGGTATATTGGATATTGCTTTAAATTTTAATACGTTATTCTTTTATTTCACAGATGATTGTCCTGGGTTTATTCAAGGATCTTGAAATCCTGAAAATAGTCTCAGATTTGATTGATAACTGAACTGATAACGTTATTTGAAACAAAGAATTGAATAACTTTTTTCTCGATGTCATGATAGATCTAAGTTTTTTAAACTTTAAGTAAAAAAAGTTTCCTACAAAAGTAATATATTTTTTTGTGTGGATTCATATCTGCACTAAAAAATAAGGGTTCCCATTGAAAAACTAAAGTTACCCCATAAAAACCCAATGAAACCCTATAAAAATTCAAATCCCATAGCATCATCGAATGTCCCCCTTGGAATCATACAACTTTTGTCTCAAGTATTTTCCTGTGTCTTGCTTAGTTTCGAAAATATTAGCCTTGATTGATTAAAATGAGCCACTCTGGATATCTAACGCAAAGACCCTGTAAATGAATTTCAGAACGTTTTCTGTGTAATAATAGATTAAAAAAATGATGGATAAATTCAAGTATGTTTAATAACAAAAGCAAATAAAATACCAAGAAATGCTTTAAGAATTATTAAATGAATGAAATTAAAATTTTGGAAACACTCTGTAAAGTGAAACTCTTTAAATTCTGTTTACAGATATAGTTTCACCGTCGTTTCAAATGTCCTCGTTTACTGCATCACTTGGGCTGTTCTTCACATAACAAGTGACGATTCTTCAGACGCCCAAATCGGGCCTAAAGACGTTTATCATTTCCGAACCGTGGTCCTTATTGGATTGGCAATTGGTTCCTTTGCGTCACTGATATTTCACGTTTTTGTTAAAGAAGGTGTCTCAAGCGATACAACTGGTATTGAAAACAAATCCCTCAATTTTTCTATCAAGTTATATAAAAAATTGTAAACTAAAAATAATTGAAAAAATTTGAAAATCTATTCATTACAGGGCCTTTACTACGCGATAGAAGAACTGCCGCTACTTTACTGAAGGATATTCAGCTCTACCGAGTAGCAGCAGTCTACATGCCAACTAGACTTTTTGTTAATTTATCACAAATTTATGTTCCTTTATATTTACATCGATCTTTGGAAATGGCAGCTACTTCTTTAGCCATTATACCCTTAACAATGTTTCTCAGCAGTTTTGTGACTTCCTTAGTTATAGAAAGTTTGAACACTAAACTAGGAAGAAAACTGTCTTATTTTATCGGAGTATTGCTCGGCGTTGGTGCCTGTCTATGGATCAGGCTCGGAGAAGGAGAAACTTATGTAACTTATGAAATTTATCCAGTTTCTCTATTGCTAGGTAAAATATACCCAAAATTGATGAATGCTTTCTAAAATAGTCCGGTCAAATAACCAAATCCTCATCAACAACTATTTTACTTTCTCAGGCGCGGGTGGATCAGTTATGTTAGTCACAAGTCTTGGAATAACAGCTGATTTAATTGGGCAAAGTACAGAGAGTGGAGCTTTTGTCTACGGAGCTATGAGTTTTACTGATAAACTTTGCAACGGATTGGCAGTCACAGCTATTCAACATTTGCAAGTTTAACTTATCTGATAATCAAAAAATTGTTCCAATTTAATGATCGAGTTCAATCGTTTTTACAAATTTTATTTCAACTATTTTAGGTACTCGGGCACCACTCCAACTTACTTCAGAGATATTATTGCATATGTTTGCGGTGGAGCCGCAGCATTTGGATTACTGATGCTGATTTTCATAAGGCCGTTCAGCCATAATGAAGGTAATCAAACAATTTTATAAGAGGCTGGTATATGAGACTAAAAGATTTAAGATTCTGATTGATTGAATTTCACTGATTCTTACACAATATATTTGCAATCTTGATGTGATCAAATTTGGGTACCTTTTTTTTTAAATTAGATGATTTCATATCATAGTGAATAATTGTTCGTGTTTTCTGATCTTCAATTCAAGTATTTGAAACATGTTTTGAAAGAAATTGACCATGTATATATTTCAATATTTTAGATTACAGAACTTTGACTGTACCTGAATCCGTGGATCCGGATATAAGGGAAGATTGAAGCAGGGGCTGATACATCGACAGTTTATATCTGATTAGTGATATATTTTTTCAACTATTTTTGTTATCCGAGATATCGAAGTGCACAATCTGAGATCTCGTGAATAAATACGTTTTATTGAGTCACATTCGGCATGCTGGGTGATCCCACGACATCAATTATATCCGCTTTTACTTCTGGTTCAATTTTGGGTAGAAGTGATGGAGGGATGGTTAAAGTCTGTTAGAAAGTAAAAAATAAAATGATATTATTATCGATAATTGTTATAACTCTTAATCTTAATATTAAATTTTAATATTCAAATAAGATTTTCACCTTGCCAGGAGCTAAAGCTTCATATTGATGTCGCAAAGACTGAAGTTCGTAATCGCAAGTAGCTAAAGCTCCCCTTAGTTCATAATGTAGGACAATATCGCTTCGCAATTCATTAAATTGTTGACAGATCTGTTCCGTCGGTGGTGGATTCAATTCTATAAAAAAAAAAAAAAAAGAAAAACATAAAAAAAGGGCACCATAAAATAGACTAGAATTATTTATCTTATGTAAATAACATGTTAATTTTATAATTAATATAAATCTTTCTCTCTCTCTCACCTAAATGAAGTTCTGTGAGCATTTGTTCAATGCTCTTCATTTTCTTCTGACCAAGACTGCTGGGCAATTTAATTCTCTGCGAGCGTAGACTAACTCCGCTGTTTTTGAAATCTGGAAACTTTATTCCGGCAGATTCAACAACCTGAAATTTAACAAAGTTTATTAATTGACGGAGACAACCATCTGGCCAGTAATTAATTAAAGCGATAATACAAAATATAAATAAAAAAATAGATACAATAAAAGGATCTTTTTTATTTTCTGCATTACTCTAATAAATTTCTTCTCCTTAATTCATTAAAATAACTAGAAAATTAGTCCAATTAATGTTTAGAAAAGTACGTGAAAACCCACATGAGAGGAGTCAATCTTTGTGGGTCTATTTCTATTCGAACTAGTATTTTTCTTTGTAGATTTTCTCTCAGTTTTTCTAGGATCAACTTGATGGTCTGCGGCAGTAATTAGCTTTTGCAAATCCTGGGTTTTACGATCTCTTTCTTTTTTCCTCTGTTCAATTTTTCGCAATTCAGAAAGCAGAGTCTGTTCCTCTTCGACTTGCTCAGGGGTTCTATCGAACAATTTTTTCAGTTGTTCTTTTCTACGTTTTTCATGCTCAGCGTCAAAAGTGTAAATTTTATCATTGTGGGATTTGGCCCTTGTCAGAGCTCCGCAAACTTGATAATAACTAAAAAACGGAAAGAAAAATATTAAAAATGGATCAAAAAATATGAGTCAAATAAAAGACATACAGAATTCAGTTTAATTTTATCATTCTCTATGCCGCACCGTTCTTTGAGATCCTCTACCGAACGGTCCGAAAATTTATTCCTATCCCATCTGTCTTTTATAATAATAAATCTGAGGTCAAATCTTCTGCATAAATCAAACAGATGGTCAGTTTCAGATCTTGTCCATCCGCTGGTTACTAAATGTTGGACATATTCACCGTCAGTGTAAGACGGAGTTGGAACTTTTTTGTTAAACTTAGCAAATGGGTATTCTTTTCCAGCGTCAGCCACCCGACGCCAATGATGAAACACTGCACCGTCAGTTCGAGCCGGGTTTGTAAACGGAGTCCATTTCCAAGGTCTTACTTTTCGCATTCCTAGCTTAGCTTTAGCTTGTTTATAACCTTTACCAGTGTCGGTTGGAAATAGGGGCGGTACCTCGTTGTTGTCTTTGCAGAGTAGTGCGAATACCTCGCGGTGCATACCTTCCGGACGTTTTGGCACTTTGTATTCATATTTTTTTTTGTTCTTTTTGTCCACGCCGAATATTGCCTCTTTCGTTAACTCGGACGCCGACGGGACTTCGATGTCTAGTATATCGCGTACGTCGGACATTTTTTATTTTTATTTATTTCTTGAGAAATTTGTAAAGAATTTAGAAAACTTGCAGCTTTCCTGCGTCGGATTTTTTTTTAATACATTTATTTCATTCGGTTTCCATGTTGAGATATTTAGAATTTAGGATAATAATAAATCATTTATGCGCACGAAGAAAGAGGTTAACTTTTACGAATTACATGTTATGCTCTTACTTTGCTTTGGAAGAATCGGACTATGATTATTAATCGGAGTTAGTGGATATCAGGAGAAGGAATTATTAATGGGAGTTGAACGGTTTTATCTTTATGTATTCATTTAGACCGTATTTGTTAAACTTTCACGAAGCTATTGACAGTATTCGTCATTTAATTCACTTGTCACTCTCGTAGCGGTAGACGACACACACGAATACTTCCGAACTTTGCCGACATCGAGCTCGGGTAGCTGGCTGGCGGCCATCTTGCATGGCGTGAAGATCCGAAACGACCGAAGATGGGGCAGAGCTCGATGCGAATGAAATTGACATGATAATCAGTACGTGTGAGTACTAAAAGAGATGAAATTGATCTAACACATGTATAATAATTAGTAAATCGATTGATGTAAAGTTTTATTTGTATTTATCTTCTTCGTATTAAATCAAGTATAGCCGCATATTTTGAGCGCGGACTTGATACTCTCAGATTCTGAGGGAAAATCCCGCACCTTAGTTCTCCAATATTTCATATACTTCATGCCCATTAGCCATAAACCATGAGAACATAATGTAGAAATTAAAGAGCAGTATTTTCTACCTACGAAGTCGACAACGACGACACAAGTGTTGCCAGACTTGTCGTAGAGTTTTAGAACCGAGTTTTTGTATTTGTGCCTTGGCATTAGACACCGAGACCGAAGATACGTTACAGCTGATCGCAAGGGTTAAATTCGTAGAGATGTTTTGACGCTAAGAACAAAAAAAATTCGCCGAAAATCTAAACACAAATACAAGTTATCCAACCTGCTATTCCCCGTTCTGATAAACCGAAAAAGAAACTCGTATAAAAACAACCGTGTTAGTGGTTAGTCAGTAGTGTGAAACCCGAGAAATCTTATCGCCGGTAATATTACATTTATCACGGTGTTTCAGTCCGACTATTAATATTGACAGTTGTGTGTGTCGTGTCAAGGAAAGACGACGCTGCAGCCATGATGGTAGGTGGTACCTGTTATCATTCATCGTATCATTAACATTATATGTATATTTATTCCCGGCATTTATCTATCGCCGCATATTAAATGAAACTACTAAGCCACTAACCCAGGAGAACAAAAAATAACGTATAATGAAACTTCGAACTACCGTTTATTTTACAAAATTTTTTCTACCTGATAATTATGACAATTGTAACATTTTACAGGACGGAATATGCGACGCCAGCGATATACTGAACAGTGCACCGCCAAAAAAGGTAAAAAAAAATAAAAAAAATCATTCATTTTATTTCCAAAAATTTTCATCAATTTATTCCTCTAATCGAATCCGTGAACGTATTTTCTCAGACGGTACACGCGGACACCATCGACCTGTCCGACAAGTCTTTGCAAGTCGATATATCCGATGCTCTTAGCGAAAAGGATAAAGTGAAATTTACAGTTCACACTAAAACAACACTGCCGGAATTTCAGAAGCCTGATTTTATGGTCGTAAGACAACACGAGGAGTTTGTATGGCTACACGATAGATTCGAAGAGAAGGAAGAGTATGCTGGTTATATCGTGAGTTTTATTTTATTTTTTCTACATTCCTTTTGATTCTTGAAACTCATTTGTCATTAATTCTTTATCAAAATCCTGCTTATCAGACGATGATTGATTCTTTTATCCAAATCTGTGCCATTATTCATTAGATTTGTTGTTTTTGTACCTGTAGATTCCACCTGTACCACCAAGGCCTGATTTCGATGCTTCGAGAGAAAAATTACAAAAACTTGGAGAGGGAGAGGGAACCATGACCAGGGAAGAGTTTACTAAAATGAAGCAGGAATTAGAAGCGTAAGTTCTCTATTTCTATGAGGCTAAAGAAATTCCTAGAACGAATTTAAACCTCTAAAAGAACTGAAAGTTTTCTATTTCCTTAAAGACAGCGAAAATATGTTTTTTCTGTTCATATTCTTTGAGATATATTTCTTTTTATTCGACTAACCAAAAGCAATCTCATTTGCTTATTTTTTGACAATTTTTTTCTTTTCCCTATCTAATCCCTTCAAATTATTCAACAGCGAATACTTGGCTACGTTTAAAAAAACCGTTGCGATGCACGAAATGTTTCTCACTCGTCTGGCGCATCATCCTGTATTCCGAAACGACCATAATCTAAGAGTATTTCTTGAATATGATCAAGACTTGTGTGTGAGAGGTAAATATTTGTGAAAAAACGATAAATTTGTCTCTAAATAAGCGAGGGATATTATTTATCTTTAGTTACCTATAAACTTTGGAGTTAATTTTTTGTTTTTTCATTACAGGTAAAAATAAAATGGAAATGTTCGGCGGTCTGGTTAAATCATTCTCTAAAACAACCGACGAATACTACCTTTCCGCCACTGTTAAAGATGTTAATGATTTCTTTGATCAGGAAATGACTTTCCTGCAACAGTATCATCAAAATTTAAAAGAATCTACCGGCAGATCTGATCGTCAGACAGCAAAGCACAAGGATGTTGCAGATTCGTATATAAAAATATCAACCAATCTTCTACAGTTGGCTACCACTGATAATGGAAAGCTTGAAAGGTTCCTTACAAAGATTGCGGAAACTCTTGAAAAGCTTAGGGTACGAACAGTTCAGCTTTTGGTAACGATTTGTAGCGATTTTACTCCTTTCAAAAGGTTTAATTCTATTTTTTTTTTGTACTCTTACAGAAAGTAGAAGGAAGAGTTGCCTCCGATGAGGATTTAAAATTGTCAGATACGCTCAGATACTACATGAGAGATACAGCAGCTGCTAAACGGCTGCTTTTCAGAAGATTGAAGGCACTTCATGCTTACGAAACTGCTAATAGAACGTTGGAAAAAGCTCGTGCTAAAAATAAAGACGTACATGCAGTGAGTAAAAAAAAAAAAAAAGTTATTACATATTTACGATAATTTCTTTGCTCCTAAGTTTATCAGGCTCGATTCCGTTAGCGAATTATGCTCGTTTCTACAAATTTTCAGCTATGCCAGACTTCGGATATACATATTGAATTTTATCCCATGATATAATAATGAAAAGTAAAGTTAGACTTTATTGAATCCTATTTTACGCGTGAAATATTACTTTCCTAAAGTATAACAGCGTTTTAGCGGTCGAATTTGAATTTGTAATTCATTGAAAAATTATACTATTCGCATTTTCACAAACAGTAGTGTTTAAAGGTATTTTAAATTGAATTTTATACATATGTGTTGAATTTAATTTGTTACTGCTCCGAAAAGGCACTGGAAGTTGCAGAGGTGTGTCCCCCTTTCTATATACATTTAATATACCTACCTACTTGTACGCATACCTTAAAAATCAGGTCACTCCCATTTCTCCGGCATTCCGAATTGAAATTTAGAATAGAGTCAATGTGTTCCCAACTTAAACTATCATCTCGTAGGTCGATCCTCTTATCTCTTGTTAATCCATTGACTATAAAGCAACAATCCTTCATTCTGTTGGCTACTTAGCATCGATGATTTAAATTCTATCATCGCTAAGAGTAAATAAACTCAGACTAACGACGATCCAGACATTATATCTTAGCCCGATGTTTTTTTATATGAAAGAAAAACAAAAAAATGACACGGTTTATTATTATTCCTATACCCGACGCGAGGTTTGTGACCAATATCCCAAAGCATGTTTATGCGAGCTTATAGCTGCATGCCAATAGAGATAATTAGACAAGTTTTTAATGCGAATGTGTATAGACAACATGAACACCCTTCTTTCCAATGGAAAAAATTTGATTTTCTAAAAGAATTGATTATGAAAGCAAAAGGTAAAAAAAAAAAAAAAATTTAACAGTATTTCCTCCCTCTAAGAATTTCTGTGTAATAGTTCTCAGTGTTTTAGAAATACTTTCTAACAAGATTTTGTTTATTTCTACAAAGGCGGAGCAGTCTCAGACAGAGGCTTGCGAAAAGTTTGAACAGATGTCTGAGAAGGGAAAAGAAGGTATGAATCGTTATTTACTGTGAGAATTTTTTGCGCAGGCTTAGGTATTGAAATAAACGAACATTACCCTTTCAGAATTAACGGATTTTAAGACCAGGCGAGTAGCCGCGTTTAGAAAGAATCTTATTGAGTTAACAGAGCTGGAAATAAAACACGCAAAGGTATGCAGAAAAATGAATTGATTATTTTCTATTTTAGATTAAAAAATTTTAAATAACGTTTTTTTTTTCTTCTTTTTATCGATGTATAATAATTTTTTCTAGGCTCATGCGGAACTGTTGAAGAAGTGTTTGTCAAATCTGCGAGAAGAGTGACGCAGTGGGAACAAACGCTCAATAGGCAGTTAGGATAGACTTAAGATACCAACATTCTACACATAATACAATATAAAGAAAAAAGAAAGGAAAAAAAAAATTATTATAATATAATAATGATTAATAGTTATGTAAAATATATTTTTTGTTATCACTAATAGAGCTTAAGCAGGATACCTATCTACCTAATAAACGTCAAACGTTGTATCAAAAAGCTGCGAAGGGTCTTGGAAATTTTGGCGCACTATATTACCTATAAATTTGGTTTGGAAAAAGAAAAAAAAAAAAAAAAATTACAAACGAAAAAGAAAGAAAAAATCAACAAAATAAAATCTGCTATACGAATTGCTACTTTACGTTATTCAAGCGGTAATAATAATCCGTTGATCTCTGATCTTAGGTAGTTGTAATTTGTTTTTTTGCTTTTTTTTTTATATAGAAGTCAGCTGTTTGTCTCTGTGATTAAAAGTTTGCTCATTCTAAACTACTAAAAACAATTTATTGAATACTGTTTAATATCTATATATCGGATAATTAATTAATTAGCTAGTTACATTAACTGAGAAAACAAAGAAAAAATAATAAGATCCATACCCGCTTTGTATTAAAATTTAATCTCTAATTAGACTCTTTGTAATTACCTAGATGCAGATTATTATCATTCATCTGCGTTTTGTTTTCGCTACTTATCCAATGATGATGATGATGGGGTAAAACTTTTCTATAATTTGTGTATATAAAACAAAAAAAAAAATTATAAAACAAATCGTCACAATTACTTCGTTAAATTTACCATAATAAAAATGCTTCTATTATCGTATTAACTTTAGGGATATTATAATAGTTATAAAACATATTGAACGGGTTGTTCGTCGATAGTTGAATACTTGGTAGGTTTTTTTTTCCCCTTGATTTCTTTTCTGTTTTTTTTTTTCTTTCTCTCAGTGCCAATTTAACTAGAAGTTTTACTGTTAATTATAAATAGAATAGGGTATTATAAATGTATAGCCGTTCATAATACCTATTTATAAGATGCGAATTTTTGCAGCAGGTGATAATTGTAATATAATTATGTACCAATTTTGCATATCCTTTATCACACATAGAAGTTATACGTATAGGTAATAATTATCAGCTGAAAATTTATTCCTTGCTTCCTCACGTGAGATGTGTTAATTATAATTCTCTAGATACATACCTTAAACGCGAACTATTTAAGAATTTATACAAAACGAAAATTAAGAACAACGTAAATTTGACTAATTATAATATACAGTTTAGGTAAATTTTTCTGTGAACTCTATGATATATGATAAATGACAGTATAAACTGATCGTCGTTTAGACCCTGTCGCAGTTTGAATCAATATATGTTACGTTATATACATTTACGGGCCTTTATATTGTATATTATTATATAGGTATATATATATACACATACATATATTATACACAGAGATAATCAGAGCGTTATATTCTGTTATTCATATTTCCCTACATTAGTCATAAAAAAATAAGTACATAGTATATATTTTCCTCTGTCTTTACAGGAGAATGGGGGGGAAAATATTTCATTCATTATCCAAAAGGGAAGGGATTATTATATTACATAATAACGAATAAGTATGAAATAATAATGTGCAATATATTATATTCGACTATTTTCCATATTTTTTATTGAATTTAATCAATCCTTCTATAATACATGATTGCAGACATATATTGAGAAATGTTCGAGTTGCAAGTATCGTTATTAGAGTTTTTTTTTTTTTTTTTTGTTGCTTTCTTTCTTTTTTTTTGTTGGTAGAATTAATTCGAAATTACATTATATTATCAATTATTATCATAATATAATATTATCTTAATTCACTATAAACCGGGCCTAGATATATTAATAATAATAATGATAATAATGAAACTAATAATGATCATAATAATAATCATAATAATCATAATAATAATAATAATCTCTCATATACATAATTTTTTATATATATATAATATTAATAATTAGTTTACAATAATTAATTACAGTCATTATTATGATTACATAATAAAATAATAATAAAAAGTATTTTATTTTTAAATTTTTTAAATTTTCTTCTCTTCTGTTTATATTCGCAATTGAAAATATTTCTCGGTATAGGTAGGTATACACGTATATATATATATATATATACATATATTGCATATATATATATATATATGATTATTACGTCGTATAATATATACTATATATAGAAATTATTATTCTTTTTTTTTTTCATTATTTCTTTATTATTTGTATTCATTTAATTTTTTTCTCCTTTTCTGTTCTTTCACGGGTATGGAGCAATATAATTATTCATATCGCTGCAGCGCAGTTATAATGTATTTATGTATGTATGGATGTATGTATATTATAGGTATAGGTAAACGCGAATTATTTGATGATTAAAATTTAAAAATATCACGAAAGTCGCGAAAATCTATAATAAATTTATATAATACATAATTTATATTATTTAAACTAACGGTAATTTAACAATAATTATTGTTAATCGCGTCGATCCGTGCGATGGAGTGCGATCCATTTATTTATTTATTCATTCATTTATTTATTTATTTATATATTCAATTTTTTTTCTCTTTTTTTTTTTTTTTCAAATTTTTTTTACATATCTTTTCTAAACAGACTCTCGATATATCCTCTCGACGATGTAGCTCGCATACGATATCGCTGCTATATTTTGTACAACGAGGAACGATAAAATCATATACATATGCATACGTTTTTCATATAATATACATGAATACTATATAGTATACTATACATGTATATAGTCATAGTAAACTTCAAAAAACTAATTATTGCTTTATCTTGGTATATACGCGTCAATTATGTATATCGATTTATGCGATTTATTTTTTTTTTTTTTTATCTATATATTTCGTCTCGCCGATAGCCGGTATAACAAATATTTATTTATTCAAATAATTATAGGTATGTATGTATGTATATGGTATGGTACCGTATACAACGTATACGTTTCATTCTCTTTCAAATTAAAATTTTGAAAATTTATTATCGTTAATAAAACTGCACAGGTCTATAAGACGATATAGTATATGTATTCATAATTTCTACTATTTATTTATGCAGATGCAAAAATTTTTTCGAAGTGGTCCCTTATCATTTTCTCTTTATCAGAAGACGAAAAAAAAAACAAAAAAAAAAAGGAAAGAAAAACAAAAAAGGAAACAGGAAAAAAAAAAATAAAAAAATTCTCTCCAATGCTTTTGTAATCGTGCAGATGAACGTTGTGTGCTGTATAGACCTGCATGATATTATTACAGTATATGGCATGAATGTTATTATTAATTCGCGATTCGCGTGTATTATAGAAGAATAAGGAGTAAAAAAAAAAGAAAAAAAAAAAAAAGAAAGCTAATCACGTTTACATATTCATTTTCTTTATTTATCGTCTTCGTCTTCGTCGTCTTTGTCGTCTACGTCGTCGTTAATTATTATTATTATTATTATTACTATTATTATTATTATTATTATATTATTGTTATTATTATTATTATTACGATTATATGTATTGCATCGGAAATTAAGTATACTATATAGAGAGAGAAATATATAGGTACATACATACGCGATAATTAAACGTTGGTTTAATTATTCCTTTATACGCGGCTCATTTGCGAGCTACATCGGGCATATCCTAGATCCTCCAACAGTATTTTCAGACCCTAATTTTGTATTTTCAGACCGTTATAAACCCTTCCGCGTATTTACGTTATATACGATCCTTAACGATTCGACTTTTAACTATAATTAGGTATATGTAACTTATTATTTGTTTCATCTCAATTTTTGAGTCTCTTGCAATTTTTTTTTTTTTTCTTTGTTTTTTTTCTCCTTACATAGGTATCCGCACTTATATGATTCGTGCAATCCTATATATTCTACATATATACTTACGACCTTTTATCATCATTTACCTAGGCAATACCTTTTTAAGGTCATTTGTCTTTTTGTTTCTTTATTTTATTCACTTTTCTATAACTCCAATTATCATTATTACGATCTCTTTTTTTTTTTTTTATTTATTAACAAATAATTACAATAAGAATGACGTTGAATGGATTATTAGCTAATTGATACAATAATATACAGTATACAGCTTTCACTCTTCAGGCTTTAGATTTTTTTTTCGTAGGGCATTTATAGGGCGTGTATCTCTATAATATTCCTCTAAATTTATTTCAAATTTTCATTCCTCTTCTTCTTCTTGTTTTTTTTTCGGTCGTTCGTTCGTTCTTTTTCCTTTTTTTTTGGAGGGAGGGGGGGGGTATTTCTTTTTTTTTTTTATAACTTTGCTTACATCAATAATAAATCTCTCTTTGCACGATGCTGCCGACGACGCTAACGAGATAAGTAATTAATTAATAATGTGTATATATATATATATATATATATATATATATATATATATACCTACGCGATAATTATGTTTATTCAATAATTAATTAAGGTATATAATAAGGTATTCTCTTACTACGTCTTAAAATTCTTTCATCTTTCAACAATTATTCGGGTTCTTCAAAATCGTAACGAAAAAAGAAAAAAAAAAACAAAAAAAAGAGAAAAAAAAATCGTTTCGTATCTTTTTCTTTTCTATTTAAATTCTTTACAAAATTTTCTAACGCGGGAAAAATTGGAAATTATTGTATGTATGTACAACATCTCACGCTTTGTCGTAAACTTGAATTATTCATTCGGTGAAGAGAGAGAAACGAAAAAAAAAAAAAAAAAAAAAAACGAAATTGACAGAATCATAAATTTCGGGAATTAACTCCCATCGATCAATCCCTCGCCGTTAATATGCGAAATTATCTCCTCTCTTCCCTTCTCTCGTATATATTTTCGTACCATATTTTCCGGATTTTTTTTTTCTTTACCGCGGTGATATAATTTTATTATTTACACCGCGGCTGATCGCTCGGTGTAAACAATTTAACCTGTTTTTTTTTTCTCTTCGGCCCCTCGCACCTTCGAACCTATACCTACCTCCGGCTATAACTCGATACAAAACTTTTTCCAATTTCTCTTCGCGTTTCACGAGTGACCGCGTCCAAACAAATCAAAGGGAGTTTAATTGATCGCGCTGCACAGTTTCCGCCCTATTTTAAGGAGAAACAATAGAAACCCTTATTCGGTATACTCGCGACAAAACCCTGGGCTTTAATCGGACCTACGGTAGTAGGTAAGTAGGTGGCGTAGTTACGACAGCGTATAAGATCGTTTCGCAATTATAAGTTTTAAACGACATAATATAATATCAATTACGATGTTATATAAAGGTTTTGAAAAATTAAATAATTTTTGTTTAATTTTTTTTCGTATCTTTCTTTTTCTGTCTCACGTTTTTTTTTTCTCGCTTTTTACGCTGTACATTATATCTCTGCAGGGTAACAAAATTTTCTACAGTTAATAAGCTATACTATATGAAGAAAGTTGTTAGATGACGGATATACTTTGCCTATACATCAGTTCACGATCAGCTGAATAATTTTTTTCTCAATTTTCTCACCTCAATTCTTATGATCTTTTTTCTTTTTTTTTCTACATTTTTTTTTTCTTTTTTTTTCTCGTTTTTACAAAATCGTTTTCACTCAACGAACCATACAACAGGTAATTATAGGTAATAGGTATTGTATAGAGAGACAGATGCGATGATATTACAAACTATAAATATATTAATGAATAATTTATATCGTTTATAATAATTATATGTATAATAGAATAATATATGTATATATTTATATATGCAAGAATTGTTAGTCGAAAGGCAATTAATGGAATGGAGCAAGTGATCTCCTAAGGGAGGTTTTTTTTTTTTTTTTTCTTTTTTTAGTTTTTTTTTATAGTTTTTTTTACATTTTTTTTTCTCCTTTTTCTCTTCGGTTTTGGATAGAACAACATGATAGACGGAATAATTATATTTTTGCCAACAATTATTCATGCCAGTCAATAATATATATATACATATACATATATATATATATATATATATATATATATATATATATATATATATATATATATATATAATGTATATATTATTTATTACTCGACGCGCCCCGCGCGCCGATCGCACGCGTCGATCGCGATTATGTTATGGAAGATAATAACGAGAAATTATCAAAAAAATGATAATGACAATAATAATAATAATGAAAAAACTGAAACTAAATGGAAAAAAAAAAATTTTTACCCATAAGTCAGACGCTGTACTTGGTTTTGTTAATTTTTTTTTCAATTTTTTTTGTATTTATTATCGTAGCATGTCATCTCACCGCGAAACGCACGAAAGAGATGAAAAATTACTTTATTGAAGTCGTCGACCCTTCAAGTATAAAATATATAGTTAATTAATAATTTCTCTGTCATCGAATAAATTGAATAAAAAAAAAAAAAAGTAAAACAGAAAAGCACCTATTACGACAATTCCACCGAAAAATGCCGAAGAAGTTTCACTTCTGTCGTGGGTCCCGCGATGCACCCGTTTTTTTTTTTCTTTTATTTCTTTTATTATACATGAGACAATTTTTACGTTAATATACTTTGCCGGAGTATGCGAACCGCGGTATCCCAATCAGCTTATAGGTACAACATGAGAATGCGAATGATGAGCAATAATGTTTATTCCTTATCAATGGCAATTGTCGAGGTTTTGCTTTTTCAAAGTTGAAGGGTCGTCGAAGATATCTAATTGTTAATGAAAAATGAATAATATAATATACGAGCCGTATACTGAGACTGCAGCAGACGATATATTGTTACGAATGGAAATCGGAGTCGAGGGAAGGCCGTCCCGACACGCGAATTTTTTTTCGATGTACATGGTAGGGCGGTTGAAAAAAAAAACTCAATATATCAACAAAATAAAAAGGACGAAAAAAATTCCACATTTCAGATATTTAATTGCTCATCGATTTTTCTCCTATATATACATACCTTTTCACTAAAGAAAAAAACAAAAAAAAAAATTAATTATCACGCGAGTCAATTCGCTTTCATCTTTTTTTCGCATATATTTGTTCACGAAATTTTTTTTTTTTTTCCTACACATCGATATTATAACGTTAGAAATTAGAGAGGGAAAGTATGTAGACGATCATTAAAAAAATACCACAAAAATTGCATGAATTAAGAAAGAACCTCCTCGATCACTGACAGTGATGAACGTACTTTTTAAGCTCAGTATAACGTCTACCGTTAAAAAAAAAAAAAAAAAACTAGAGAAATAATAAAAAAAATCTTAGCGACCTTCTCTTGAACTCTCCATCGTTTTATATGTGCCCTCGGTATTAGGTACAGTACATACATATACATAGTACGTTGCAATTGGTGAAGTAATCATACGTATACACATATATAACCACATAATATGTTCTTTCTATTCCGTGCAAGCGCCTGAACCCTGTTTCTCTCTTTTTTCCCTTTTTCTCCATTTTTTTTCTCATTTCCGATATAATGATTTAAAGGTATCCATATAATCGGTCAATCTTTCGTCGAAATCTCCTGCACTCATGCACTCGGGCGCGTATATATGTATATATAAGGTAGGTAGGTAGTTAGTTAGTTAGGTAGATAGGTATAGGTTAACATTATAGTATTTTCATAGTATAATATTCGCACTATACATATACATATACATATATACATACATATATATGTATATAATAATAATATTCTCCACAGTGGACATACACATATACATATGTGATATATAAATCTATATATATACATAATATACGTATACGCCCATATAGTATAATATATATCTATATGAAATGTTTATGACGCGAAATATATAACACCCGAGAATCGTAAATAATCTGCATCTATTATACATACGCACGTAGGATACCTAACATATCTATATACACAAACACACACACACAATATATATAGTATATTTATCTGTGTATTTTATTAAATATATGTATATGTGTATATATGTATTAGGGTGACAGTTATTTTCGTTTTGGTTTAAACTTTTCGCTCCGAGGGCATAAAACGTTTCTAAATGAATAAATAAAAAATAAACAGTGAAAAAAATGACTCTGGAACCCAGAATTTTGTATTTTATCATTCAATGGTGCCACCGGACTCTGACTCTGGTGTTCTCTGATGTTTCAATTTTTTTTCAATTTTTTTTCCGCGATCATAATCATCCGTTTTAAAAATCTGAAACTCCGCGAAAATGTTGACGTCAGAAGCACCTAGATACGAATGAGAATATTTTTTTTTTGTCCAGCAGTATTACGGGTTGAGTTATTTGCTGCAAATAACTCGAACCTGAATCGACACATGAATTTTTTAGTTTGAATTAATTCGCATTAATCTATACAATCCAATTTAATTCTTGTAATTCGAATCAGTTCATTATAATTTAAATTAATTCACTATAATTCCAATTAATTCATTTCAATTCGAAATAATTTCGTTTAATTTGAATTAATTCAATAATTCTAAATAAATTCCTAATAATTCATGTTAGTAAAAGTTAATTCGCGATGTGAAATCGAGAATAAAATTGGACTTGTACACCTAGAATACCGTCTTTCGACCTTTACAGTCATATCGACAATAATTAAGACAAGATTTAAATCAAACGAGTAATTTTATACTAACCGTGGTATATCTACGTTCGATTTTCAATATTTTCTTCTATTTTCGTTTGGTTTTCATCGATTCTTGCCGAAATTCGTCTTTAAATTTTTCTTCCGCATCTCTAGATCTTGCTAGTTGCTAAATTATAAATATTTATATTCACATAGGTATATTCCGATAATATCTTCGGGGTAGATTCTATGTCGGTAAGCGAACCTCATTACCGAATAGTTCGGGACAACGACGGTAGGTGGCGTACCGCCGGATTGAAATCAACATGGCGTCCTTAGTTACGGTTGTTTACTCGCGTAGTTGCGTTGTTATAAACATTAACAATAAAAACTGCTTTTTTATTTAATCTTTTTGTGATTGTTTAGTGATCAAGTGGTGGTTCCGACATTGGAGATCATCGCAGACGTTTGCAGGCTGTTTTTTATCACGCATACAGAAGGCGATGCGGCTAAATAAGTGTAAGTAACCAATGTCACAATTTTCGATATGCCGATAGAATTTTCCGTTACAGACAAATGGAATTACACAGAAATATAGTTGATTCAGTATTTTGAGTCATCATAATCTCGCGTAATAGCATATTCGCATACTTAGAACGAATTTATAATAAATAGCAAATTCATGTATTCGTATGAAGATTTTTTTCTCTACAAACTCGAATGAATAGGAAACGAGTCCAGGTGAATCCCGATTAATTCGGAGTAATTTTCGTCAATGTTCGCCTAATCTAAGTTAACTCAGTCTAATTCTGTTAATTTTATTTAATTTTTTTTTTTTTTTTTTAATTTTTCTCAATTTCAATTAATTCATATATTAATTCAAAATATTAATTCATTTAATTCGTGTTAATTCGCATTAATTTCGATTAATTTGTATTAATTCACGGAGCATTGGCACGTCAATTCAACGAGTTATCTGCCCCACGGTGCCAACCCCGGTCATAGAATATTAAAATAAGAATTCCGATCTCTGGTAATATTTTTTTTTCAATTTACTTTATATATAAAGAAACGTTTTATACCCTCGGAGCGAAAAATCTAAACCAAAACGAAAATATAACCGTCACTCTAATATGTGTAAGTATACGCGCGAAATGAACAACAATAATATGACAGTAATCATGATAATAATAATAATAATAATAATAATAATCATAATAATAACAATAATAATAATAATAATGATAATAATAATAATAATGATAATGGACAATTCGCGAATAAAGTTATATTATTTATCGGACTAATACGGCGTTAACCGCGATGAATATTATAACGAAGGCTATATTTCCAATGTTCCTTTTCGTTCCTGATGTCTTGCGCCGTTGTATGGCGGCCATCTTGTCACCTGTAAAATATTTAAAAAAATATATATAATTCAAAAACGAACAATATTATTAGATGAGAAGTAATTGAGGAAATACAGAAAAGAAGAAAATAAATAAATAAAAAAAAGAACCCGAAACCCTCCGGTGAAAATTTCTGCCACCCGTGATTTTTTTTTGTTTCAGGGAAATTAGGAAAGTGTTCATAGTTTTTCGTTGGAAAAAAAAAAAAATTGTAGATTCGCGTAGTGATTCTAGGTTTGAAAAATTTGATTTTTGATTATTTTTTGTATCGTCGATAAAATGAGAAGAAGAAAAAAAGGAAAAAAAAAAAAACTACAATATTTCTCATGAAAAACTGTATCGGAAAAAGCTCGAATTTTTTTTATGTTTTAATTCGTAAAAATTCACATGGAATTATTTCAAACGCAATATTGTAAGACAATGAAAATAGATAAATCTCCGTAAAAGTTTTAATTAAGTTTACATAGGATTATATACCAATATTTATAACGTATTATATATGGGTACAATACTTATAGCTGCTTGGGGACTGTATAGGAAGAGGTATATTTATATAGGTATACATTGGAGCTTCTGGTGCTATATGCAAATATGTATGAAATAATAGGTATTATATACATACATGCATAACCATACATACGGGTATTACACTTTTGTTATACATATATACATGTATACCTGCATTTATATGACATACATATGCTACACAGGTATATATATATAATATTATATGTATTGTACGTGAGAACGGCGAGAAATGTTACACATATATATAACTGGACAAATAATATATGCATGTAATATATGGTTGCATATATACCTATATATAAAGGCCGAATATATACATGTATACACATAGAAATATACCATACCTATATACCTATACATATATATGTATATATATGTATATATATATACAAGGTATATCCTATATGTATACATGGCGCGGGTTATAAAAGGTTTCGAGGAAAGTAAAGTCTGGAATACAAAGTGGTGAGTTTATTCAAGATTGCTGTAATTATTCATCGAGCAGGGAACCGGGCGGTGCGCCTCATAGGTAGGGAGCATGGGTACCTGGTAGGTAGATAGGTAGGTCATACCTATACTTTTCGTTGGCAGTGGATTTTCTTTTTTCTGTTTTTTTTCAAACCAAATTCGTCATTTTTTTTCTGTTCGTTTTTTTTTTTTTTTCAACCAAATGTATTACATACGGGGTTCCTTTTTTTTCTTCTTATATATTCACCCGTACATTCATACGTAGATATATTTACTGAGCCCGTCTGCCCCATCATATGTATATATATATATACCTTATACCTACACCCATTTACCAAACGCCTTATATAGTACACTTTAATTTTTAGAGTGGATATCGACATTGACTACTTTTCTTCTTCGGTTTTTTTTCTTTCGCTCTCTTTTTCATTCCTTTCTTTCCCGTCTTTTCGTTGCCGTTTTTCTTCGATTTTAGAAAAAAAAAAAAAACGAAAAAAAAAATTTTCCTTAAAGAAGAGTAATAACAGGATTGAATAAATGAACGAAGTATATAGGGTAGGTATACGTATACCTATATATATGTATATTGAAAATTGTAAAAGGCTGCAAAAAAGAAGAGGTAAAAAAAAAAAAAATTTGTAAGAAAAAGAAGAAGAATCAAAAAGAGAAATTTTTACTTTTTGTTTTTTTTTTTTTTGTTCAGGGAGGGTGTTTGAAATATCTGAAGAAAATTTATTTATTCGCGATTCAAAGGTAGTAGGATACACACCTAGGTCAATATACATACCTATCTATACATAGATTGGTATACAGATATACATAAATACTCGTATATACTATATATATATATACCCTAGTATATTTATATATGTATAATATGCGCGTATATCTTCTATTACGCGGCTTTTCAACAAAATGTAAATGAAAGCTCATGAAAGGCATAGGCGGCGAGGGGCAGCAGAGCAGAGCAGGGTAGCCTAGGGTAGGATAGGATAAGAGGAACCCCCGTTCGCATTTGCGTCAGAAGCGATACAACCTTGCGAGCTTTACGTTTAAACGTAGGTAAAGGTTACTCAAGAGGAGCTTCAGCCTTTCTGTTTACTGTTTACATACGTATATATATACATATGTACATACGTACATATATACCCATATACGGCGCACTTACGCACTACCATATGGAGTAGAAATGCGCGCCCAGAATTTCCGCGAAATCCACGGAGATATCGTGAACCGTGGAAAAATTACGATTTTATTCAAGTCTCAGAGAATTACCACAACGTTCTAGGAAAGAAAAAAAACAGACTGTTTTCCAAAATTTTTTCGGCACACTTTTCGATTTGAAAAAAAAAAAAAAAAAAAATTGCAAAACTCAAAGCTCGAAGCTTCAATATTACAAGGATCAAATATATATACCTATATACCGCTATATACCTATACGTATATAGGTATAACTGAATTTTGTATTATTTGAATGAAGGCGATTATTGGGTATGCAATGTATAAGACGTAATTAATTTAATTGTACAGCTTACTTTACATGCATGTATAATATGGTATGTAGGTAGGTATATGTATTGTACATACATACTATATAACAACGCCGAAAAAAGAAAAAAGAAAATAAAATAAATTCAACTTTTTCTATCCGTAAACTCCGAACCATATTATAACAGTGCGTTGGTATATATATACCTATATTTATATACACATCGTATACATATAAAGTATGTGCCTGGGAGCTTTTTATACCTATAAGAAAGTTTTTTTTTCTTTTTTTTTTTTCTCTACTTCAAGAACGAGTTTACCAAATCAATATTTTCGCCTTTACACAATCTCGTGCGTTTTCAAATTTTACTTACTTTTCTTTTCGTTTTTTGTTTTGTATTTTTTCTATTATTATTATTATTATTATTATTATTATTGTTATCATTATTATTGTTCCCTGTCTCGCAAATATTTTTGTTTCTTTTTCCCCTCTTCGTCGCCTGCTCTTTGAAACTCGTATATCCTATACCCAACCATGTAAAAGAAAAATAAAAAAGCTTCCCTATTATAAGGACCCTTGCTTTATACAATTCGAAAAAAAAAAAAGTTTTAATATATAGGTATTTTTGAATAATCGATTTATCCATTCATTCTATACATACATACCATAAAAATATTATATAATATATATATAGGTATAGATATATATTCTCTTATATTATTTTAACGCTTTATTATTATTATTTCATATATTTATCTAGGTATGTATACCTACCCATATATGAACGTGTATTTACAATATTCACACCGCTGTCATTTAGAAAAAAAAAAAAAAAAAAAGCAAAATCAATAACCGTGCTGCAGCTGTACATCGGAAATTGAGTATAATTAATAAATTAATTAATTTCGGTGCATATAATTATCTATATTTATATATACGTATATGAACGAATCGAGATTTTGCGCG
Source organism: Macrophya alboannulata (assembly GCA_949628255.1). Taxonomy (NCBI): domain Eukaryota; kingdom Metazoa; phylum Arthropoda; class Insecta; order Hymenoptera; family Tenthredinidae; genus Macrophya; species Macrophya alboannulata. The sequence goes on along the minus strand of OX451211.1, from coordinate 16,729,322 downwards.
ATGAAGAGATGTACTGCAGAGAAAGAGAGGGGAAAAGAAAGAAAGGGCTACGTCAGCTCTGCGAGTCGGTGATAGTGGCGTGGTGTAAATTTTTTTTTTTTTTTTTTTTATTTCTCCGCAATTTTCAACAGACTTTTAGGCTCTCCTCATCCTCCTCCTCTTTCTCCCACTTTGGTAAATCCATGAAAAGAAGTAAAGAACAAACGGGAAAACGAGCTTGTTATTTTTTAATTACTTAATACCGAACAACGTTGGCGCGATCACCTCGATCGACGCTCATTAGCGCGCTTGTTTCATTTACTCGATACAAAAAAAAAAAAATGAATAATAATAATAAAAATAATTAAACAAATAAATAAAAATAAATTTGCAAACGCACGTATAGCTATAATATATACCTTTAGGTAGGTATAGAATTTCCTCGAGGTTTCACACGATATATACATATGTATAAGTACAGTATATACCTACCTATATTCGTTAATTTATTTAATACGTATAGAATATCAAAAATGAAAATGGATAAAACTCAATAATAATTATTATGGCGATTATTAATTATTATCTCACAAGCATTGAGATTACACATCATATAAAGTTTCGACTCTTTCTCTCTCTCTCTCTCTCTTCAAGTTGAAAACAATTTCCACACGGTACAGGCGTCCTTTGCTTTCCATATATCCTACCTCCTCTTCCACTTCCTCTCTACCCTCTCAAACATCAACTTTGTATTACATTATTATTTAATAAGCGCTCTACCTCCATCTCCGGGGGTAGATATTTCCGCTTGTCAAATTTGCTTTCGAAAATCTTCTACGGATCACGGGGAATCAATCTCTTGAGATAAAGCTTATATAGGTACGTTTATAGTGAAACGTATATACGTATAGGTGTATTCCATATAAAGGCAGCTATACGCGCCTTATAAGAGTATAGTAGGATCGATTTATACGAAGGGATTGATAGGGCCTGAACACAGCTATATATACGGTAATGAAGAAATAAAAAATAAACAAAAATATTGAATCATTTTTTTCTTATTTTGTTTTTGGGTTATTTGACGGGATTGGAAAATGGAACGGTAAAAATTGGGAATTTATTTTGGACGATATCGAATTTTCGGTACCGGTATGATATGTATAAAGTTCCGAATATTAAAATTGGGAAAGATCAGAGTACAGGCAGCTAAAAACTTGCGAGAGTCCAAAAACTCCGAAAGACCAGGAATACGAAAATTCAATGCGTGAATTTCAAGTCCCAAAGTTTTTGCCCTCCGGAACTTTAGCTTTCGGAATTTTGAACCCTGGGTATTTTTTGATTTGGGATATATCGAGTCAAAGAAAAAAAAAAAAATGAAAAATGAAAAAAAAAAAAAAAGAGTATACTTGCCTTCGGTGACGAAAACGAAGATTGAAGCTGGCTCCGTGTTCGAAGCGCTACAGGTATAATTCCCCGTGTCCTTTTCGACGGCATGGCGGATGGTTAGACGACTCTGGGTACGCGGCCCCTGGTCCGTTTCCACGGTGACACCCCCGCGGGCGTTGTCGTAGTTTATCATACGATCGTTGTGGTACCAGAACACGTACTGCGGCGGAGACGGACTCTGCAACACACCATACTTTGCTCAACAGTCATTACGCACCGATTATACTCGCTCGGTTAACAATAATTATATACCTACTCTAGTTTATACTATGTATGTACCTATATATACCATATATAGCCATATATCATACAATCATCAATAACTGTGTCAATTACCTTTCCAATAACATTGTACATACATATATATATACGTTTTCATACATTATTATTAAAAAAAAAATATATATATATATATACAGGTATGATGTATATATATACCGCAATTGATAGGTATACATTACATGTATACATATATGTATAATAGAATCGCGTGAGAAATGGATTCAACGATTAAAAAAAAAAAAAAAAATATCGTGTGGTTGAATTTTCGTTTCGGTCGAATTTTTTTGATCCATTTTTTTTTTTTTTTTCTATTGTGTGGAAAAAGAGCGTCACTACATAGTTGGTTTGAATCAAAATGTTGAAAAAGTACTTTTAGTCCGTTTCCGTATATACCATGCGCAGCTGCAGAGTCGCGTAAATGAATTCGGTATACAGCTCCGAAAAGCTTTCATTCCAACGAATACCGAATGAATGAAAAAAAAACTAAAAAAAGGAAGAAAAAATAAAAATAAAAACAAAATCTAACCAACGAGCAAAGTGACAACGTCGGGTTAGTTTCCTGGTTGACGTATATGTATATATATAGAAGAACCTGACGAAGGCTGCAGGGGCTAGGACGAGGCATACTGATACAGGCTTCCCCATCAATAATTCAAAGCCAATCAGCTTAAATCCTCCCATGTCTTTGACGTAGAAAAGCGATCGGTTCGAGCTCGTTTTTCCCGGATTTTCTAGCCCCGTCTTTATATGTCTACATATATATATATATATATATATATATATATATATATATATATATACCTATACGTATACATGAGTCATTCCACGTCAAACCGGACACCTTTTTGACCTCGATGTTTCCGATTTCGTTCTAATTTTTTTAACGGGTTCTTTGGAACAAATGAATTCATCAAACAATTTTTTTTTTTTTTTTTCCGCCCATATTTTCCAAGTTACACGGGGGTGAAATTCACGAAAAAGAGCTAAAAATTGAAAACATACTCCCCTTCAAACGGTTATATCTTTGGCTGTGTTCATCCTAGAGACTTCATCCAGAAACCATTGTAAAGCTATTGAATGACACTATTATTATATATTTATTGAATTCCGCGATAACGAACAATTCCATTTGCTATAAACAAATATATTATTTAAACGTGATTTTCAAATCGAGATCGACGCTTTAAAATTCCCAAAAAAATATGAGCGTATTCCTTGATCAATTTCCTACAAGACTGTTAAGTTATAGAATGGAACTCCGATATAAACTATATTAAAATGATTTATTTGTAAGCGACGGCGCGCGCTGCCGCTGAGAAACCTGGCTCGGGTACGCGTAGCAATGCGCCACGCGTACCCGAGCCAGGTCTCTCAGCGGCAGCGCGCGCCGTCGCTTACAAATAAATCATTTTAATATAGTTTATATCGGAGTTCCATTCTATAACTTAACAGTCTTGTAGGAAATTGATCAAGGAATACGCTCATATTTTTTTGGGAATTTTAAAGCGTCGATCTCGCCTTGAAAATCACGTTTAAATAATATATTTGTTTATAACAAATGGAATTGTTCGTTATCGCGGAATTCAATAAATATATAATAATAGTGTCATTCAATAGCTTTACAATGGTTTCTGGATGAAGTCTCTAGGATGAACACAGCCAAAGATATAACCGTTTTAAGGGGAGTATGTTTTCAATTTTTAGCTCTTTTTCGTGAATTTCACCCGCGTGTAACTTGGAAAATATGGGCGGAAAAAAAAAAAAAAAAATTGTTTGATAAATTCATTTGTTCCAAAGAACCCGTTAAAAAAATTAGAACGAAATCGGAAACATCGAGGTCAATTTTTGATTTATTTTGTCCGGTTTGACGTGGAATGACTCACATACACCTATAAACATATACGTATACTTTTTACAATAATTTTTTCAGCCCTGTATAATATTCTTATATTTGAAAAAATTTACCGTTTCAAAAATTGATAATCTAGATTTCTGCTATACCTGTGATATGCGATCTCCAAGATAAACTTCGAACCGCGGCGCAAAGCGATACTTTTTAACCGTAGGTATCTCTCGAACGCGACTTCGCAGACCCCATGTTCTTCGGGGCAATTTACTCGGTTCGATCTGCTGTAGAACACCTTTTATTTTGGACATTTAGTTCTGGAACATCCTGTATGTCTACATATAATTTCCCCGATTCTCGGTTATCATTAAATTTCAACGGTGCAGGTACATACATATTAATCTATGCGTATATATGTATACCTATGTATATAGAAATCTGTTGCTGGGCGATTGACACGTTCGTTAATCAATGATCTGTCCAGTAATCAAACAAGCTGAAGTCATTATGAACTATACGCGTATATACCTATACATATATGCATGGAATTTATTTAGTCAATAATAATTATAATAATGATAATAATAATTAACTGAACTATATATAATTCTATAGTCTGCTTTTATGATAATTTTATCTATGAACTAAATAATACGAACGAATCTCTTATCGTTCACAGAGAGAGAGAGAGAGAGAGACCGAGAGAGCGGACTCGTCTGCAACATGAATTAGATATGCTTTTAAATTTCTACAAGTGTATTAAAAGCCCCCTATTATTCAAGGGTGATTCTGAGACGAAAATGAAATTACTTTAACGCGAGTTCGTCGTAGACGAGATTTTTTTTGTCTCTTTCCTTTTTAAAGGTTTTCTTTTTTTTTTTTTTTCTTCCTTTTTTTTTCTCTCTCTCTCTCTCTCTTTATTCTTCTTTTTCATTCTGTCTGACCTTAAACTGGGCGCTGTACTATCCCTGTTACTACTGCTAGGTATACATATATACAGGGCGCGGCAACGTTTTAAATGAATTATTTTAACCCGCTGCAGGCTCGCTTTTTTTAGTTCTCGCGCTACCTTTTTACGTTTACCTATATATATATATATGTATGTACGTATGTACATACCTACCCACTAGGATGACAAAGTCTGAACGGCTATAGTGTACCTAATCGTACCTATAGATGATAAAGAAAAAAAAAAAAGAAAATGAACAATTAAAAAAAATTAAACGAGATTTTATCCGTGACCTGGATAAGCACAGGAGAGGGTGTATTCGGTGTACATATGAACAAATATCATTAAAATCAGAATAGCTCGAATGGCAGTATTCGTAAATTTAATCAATATACTATTAACGAGCCGATTTTAATTATACCTATTTATTTACGCTTTGTGTATATATATATATATATACATATATATACAAACTACCTTATATACCAATTATTTCACGTACGAATACGCCAGGGTATTCATACATAACCATGGTATTTTTCAACGGTTCAATTTTATCCACGTACCTGAATACATATATATGTTATGTACATACATACGATAGGTATATATATATATCCATATATAGAAAAACTGTGTGAAAAAATACAACTGGCAAAAAATGGATGTTCGTTACGTTGGTGGTTATTCATTCATTTATTTATTTATTAATTTTTTTTTTCTACTTATTTACTCACACTCACTTCCATATCGTAATAAAATGGTATATATATACCATATCGGTGTATATACCTAAGGAAGTAATCGTCGTTTCAGATAGGCATATGAAAGGCTGCTCGTTTATTATACGTGTATATACATAAGGGCTTTGAAATATTTCACGAGCACTAGATATATATAAGGTATACGTATGTATGTGTATATATGTATGTATACATACGTATACATGCGTACATACAGAAGTTACGGCAATAATTTTCACTCAGCGAGGCAGCGATTTCGTAGGCAATTGTCGAGGACGTAATTTCCATTGCTACAGAAAGCACCTTTCGCGCCTTGTATACATCTACTACCTACCAACGGTTTCTACCCCCACAGTCAAACCAACCGAGTTGATAAGCGTCTTGAAAATTTAATAAGATCCCGGTCGTTGTGGTATTTGCTTAGCTTATTTACCACCGGCAAGAAAGAAGAAAAAAAAAAACCACCACCTCGACTCTACCACCTATAGCTTGTACTAAAATTCTCTAACGTTAACTCGCGCGCTAAAAATCCATCATTTATATACGTAATAAGTCATTAAGCACATATGTACATATGTGGCTTTATATATATGTATATGATTTAGAAATTTTTTTACCTCTTTTTTTCAATCTCAACGAGTAAAAAAATTCCAAAAGAATTCTGATACAAGAATCCTGAAAGAGAAAATGTGTGTTGCCTATAACCCGAATCATTCGATCCTTAATGGTACCATAATATATCGTAAATTGGTATCATGTAATAACGTGCAGTACAGTCCTTTCCGTCGAGATACTCAAGGACCCCAAATCTGAGGCTCGATGTTTGGATGTTAGTCCGTCCCCGCAGATGTTTCTCGGTATGACAGAGGGTGCAGGAGCAAAGGGTGACTGTCCCTTTGACCAGGTCCCTAATTAGGTGAAACATGAAAGATGACGCGAGGTCCGGTCTCGTAGTGAACGTTAGGTTTGAGGACCTGCGGTGGTATTCAACGATCTGACGAAACTGTAATCACTCTGTAAATGTGCGGGACGATAGAATGGCGAGCATGCTATTCACGATGGACCTATTCGCGGTCGAATGATTTAGAGGATTGATATATACGGGCGTTTAAACATTGCAGTATATACGGTACACGGTGTATGGAATTATATTTTAGATTCTGGGTATAATTCTGGTCCGGGAATCATAAGACACGACTGCAGACTGCTATTCAGAGTCTCGTTTTATTCAACGGTAATCGGATTTCCCTACCAGACGAATAAGGGATTTCACTCCTAATTTTGAGGCCAGACTATAGACTAACGTCGGGTATAGGTAGGTACGTATACGCGGGAATCCTGCAGAAACGTGATTGTTGTGGTAACTGTCAACCCCCGCAACCCTCCGCGTTTCACCCTCTTTTATACTATATAAGGGACAAAAGACAAACTCGAAACGTTATACAGCGCGATGTTTTGCCGTTATGATTTATCACTCGTATATATGTAGGTACGGGGTATGTATAAGGCAGGGTGTATGTTATCATTTTTGTAGACCGTTTGAATAATAGCCTGAAATAAATTCATTTCAATTATTACTGGGAGGCTGTATAAGATGTATGTAACATAGGAAGTTTACATATAGGCGTACGTAGATTAATTCTAGAGCCATTTTTCTTTTCTCTATGTAACAATTTATATAGATTTTTATATCAACGCGTGTTATATATATTGAGCCGAAAAAAAAAAACCTCGCTGACTATAATAATCGGGTTTAACATTCGATTATTACTAAAAAGCGCTCGAGCAGTCAGAGAAAGGAATAAAAATCGTCAAAGAGCTTTCGGGATGAAGGAGTATACGGCGGGATACTCGCGAGTCGCAATTCGCGAACTGTGATAAAAAAAAAAAAAATGAAAAAAAAAATTCAACGAGTTGCGAAAATGCTTGGCAAAAAATCAAGCTGAAGGATCAAAGGTGTGGGACTGTTGATTAAACCTTTTTGTACGATAAGGATGATAATTGGAAGCTATAAAAAAAAAAAAAAAAATGAAACAAAAAAATGAAAAAGAAAAAAGGAAATTTTTTATATTTCTTTCTTTCTTTCTTTCTTTCTTTCTTTCTCTCCTCTGCAAGAGGGAAATAAGTTCTATACTTTATACTCCGTTATAATATTTCGTTTTCAAGTCACGATTCGAGCGTACCTAGAATTTCGTTATAGTATTTCCCATCCGTCTCTTCGCTGCAAATTGCAATCAGCGATTGTAATTCCCTGTACCCAACCTATGTACATATAAGCTCTGTAATTTTCCTTCGTGTTATAAAATTCCCCTCATCACCATGATGATAAAACTATAGGTATATAATATATACATGGTGATTCTCTCTATATAGACCCCTGCAGACGTTATATATATATATCTCGTAAATTTGAATTTATAAATCCTCACGTCTTGTGTCTAGCTGTAAATAGGTTACAGTACCTATGCAAAGCTTATCGCTGATCATTGATGCGAACGGTAACTCTGCAACAACAAAAGTAGCAACATCAGTATGTATCAGTATCCTATAAAGGTGCGATAGGGTGACTATAGAGTATTTGCAGAAGCCGTAAAAATTTGTCTCGGTGAAAGTGAACGCGAGTGATCGAGCGCGATTAATTACTGTACGGATTAGAACCCGAAAGGGATTCTCTAGACTTAACAACACGCACACATGTTAAACCGATGAATTTTTAACGAAAGAAAAGAAGAAGAAAAGAAGAAGAAAAAAATGGCAAGAAAGAGAAGGAGAAGAAAAAAAAGAAAAGGAAAAAGAAAAAAATTATTATACAAGTTTTAACAAACCGGGATAAAAAGGAAAAGAAAAAACTTTAACCCGCTAAAGATCTTATCCGCGGCTTTCGTGACTTTCCACTTGCAGGGCTAAACATTTCCACCAACTTCTCTAGTTTGTGGTATACTTACGTACACATATATACACATACCCGTATCTGTGTACGTGTATAATTTCGCGGTATATACACCTGTATATACTTATGTATGTACTTATTAAACGCATGTAGGTGTAAATACTACCGTGACGTACGAGCTAGCGAAAAGTTTCAAAGGCTTCTGAACAGTTGATATAATATATGGCGTTTAGATAACTACGTAAACTGAGATAATCTATAAAATCTGCACAGTTCGCGTACAGAAAATCCACAGGCTGTCGTCGATATCTTTTCTTTTTTTTTTTTTTTTTCTTGTTTTTCGGGGAAAAAAAAATTCTTTCTCTTGATTCGAACAGAAATCTACACTCATTCATTTTTGAAAATTAAATACTTTATCTGTAGATATAATATCATCCCTTCAGGCTTGAAAAAACGGGATAATATTTTCGACGTTTTGTAAAATTGATGAAAATATCCTATAGAAGAAAATATATGTAACAAATAATAATTTTTCCCGAAATACCAGCTTCAAAGGATTCTCTTATGTATATACCTGTTAAAAAAATATCATATTCATTTTCTGCTTTTTTTTAAATGTTTAATACATTTTTTTTCCCAACTGGTCCATAGTCTCTCTCGATCTCGCTCTTCCCCTTTTCTCTCTCTTTTTTTTTTATTCATTTGTTGATATATATATTTTTCGCGGGGTTTAATTTGTCAAAGTAGGGAAGCAAAAGCACTGCTGCACGTTTCGCTTTATTTGTAAGAACCGGACTCTACTCGACTCGACTCGACTCGACTCGACTCGACTCTTGAAGATTGATTTTTTTATCCTGGGACTTGGCACTCGAGTCTCAGCTATATCTTTCTAACCTTTCAACCTTCTAACTCCTTTCGCTGATTCTCGCGCAGGGATGCGAACAGATATATGTATCTCTATCTATCTATCTATCTATCTATCTATCTATCCATCTACCTTCACCCTGCGGGGATGAATTGTGAAAAATGAAACTGTAGCTTCTTCGGCAGGATTCGCGTGCCCAGTTTATGCTCGATAAAGTCTACCCTGCGTTAAATGTAATGGGATCGGCTATTATCGAGGGCAAAGGTTATACCAAAGGTTTGGGTCAGCTGCGTCAGCTTGTAGAGTCTTATTCCTATATATACACGCGATGTTATACCTCGGGATTTTCGGGCTGACAGTAGTGATGGATTTGGTCAAGCACGCGGAGTCCGGTATACGGTGAGCCGGAGCCGATGCTGGACCCTCCCAGCTCCGCTTTGCAATCACAGGATTTAGATTTTGAGGGACCGGAAGTGGGCTCCGTTCAAGCGTTACGGTACAGGCTAAGGTATTCGCACGGATCCCTGGAAAACCTCGAGGCGCGAGATTCCGAAAGGATTAATCAGAGGGTTTCCTCCCCGTACAGGCTAGTCGGTGTACGTTTTATCCGATGAGAAAATCCGTTAACTATTAATCACCAAAATGTGTGTTTCAAAAAAAATTTTAGAAAATTAATTTACTCCCAGGACCTTAGACTCCGAAACTCGATTCACTATACCTGCAGCTATACCCTTAGCTTTTATACTTTTAACACGAAGATTGTACGGATGGATTTCTTCCTACTTCCTACCTGCTGGATGGTAAATTAGAGTGAATGTAGGCCAGCTGGTATAACGGCGATGTAATGGGAGCGATAGCAATTAATATTTCGAGCTATAAACAAGGAATTATGCAAATTACGTATTTTACTCTTTTATCAATTGATCGTTAGTTGAAAAGTGGTGGGTGAGAAGGTATCGATCATTTTACGACGACAAACCAGTAGAGGCGTCCAAAAACTACCACTTCACTTCTCGTTACGAAGTAGCGAAGTATTTTTAGCGAAATTTCGGTAGGTATTCCTTTTTAATCTTTTTTTGTTTTTAGGACCGATCTATGACACACACCTATACGTAAAATTTTGATTCACTTACACTCGTCGCAATTTTAAAATAACGAATGAAAGAAAAAATAAAATAAAAAAAATGGTTTATATGACTCTCTTACAGAGGGTAAAATACTATACATTCCCCATCGTCATTCTCAGGACGTGAAATTTCTTTGACGTTTTCTTTTTATTTACGTGGAAATTCCAGTTGCCGGGTGACGGGTCTCAGTACTATTCCCTATGGAGTTTTGTGCGCGATTTTTAAAAAGCACCGAATAAAGTTACTCTCTCTCTCCCTTTCTTTCTTTCTCGACACGGTACCGGGCGGTGTGGGAATCCCTTCCGAAGAAAAAGTGCTTAAAAGTAGGAACTCGACACCGGATACACGATCAGTCAAACTTTGACCTTTGACCTCCGAATACTTCGTCTAACAAAAAATCGTAACGCTTATTCCGTATGGGAATCACGATTTTCTTTCTTTCTCTGTTTTTTTTTTGTCCCCTTTTTTTCTCTTCGCTGAATATATATGTATATATTTCAATTTTTCGTATAGCTACATATGTGATCATAAAATAATAAATATATATATCAATATCAATAATAAGGAAATAAGAAGTGATAGAAAAAATAACGGGGTCAAAGGTAAGAAAGTATAGGCTTGTTTCGAAATTCGTAAAGCGTATATAATACGATATACGTATAACATCACGTACCGATTACTTATATAGAAATAGTTCCAGATATCTAGTCAATTTCCGAGTTCATTTCATTCCGGAACTGCCAACATGAATAAGTTATGTTATACCGATACGTTAGTGGCCAATTTACTTCGTAGGTCAGAGGTATAAAGATCGAAAGAGAAAAAAAAAAGATAGAAAGAGAAAAGAAGTATTTTTAGGTAGAAAAACGATTCGACTCGAATAAGAAAGTCTCTCCATTGTCCACTTATATCTACTATAATTACAGCGTAGCTACTGACGGCTGACTAATTTTGGGGGGCGAAAAAAAAAAAAGAAAATACTTCGAAACTACCCTTGAAGCTACTTTCGTTGCTAGATCGTTTATTTATTTAGCTATTTATTTATTCATCTGTTTATTTTACATGTTTCATTGGGGTTCCTTATTTGTACGTAGGTATGTATGTACGAGCAAGGTATCGCATACACAGGGTGGCGACAGACCGGGAAAACCGCGAAAAGCTGGAATAGTCAGGGAATTTTGTCAGTTTGGAAAATTCAGGGAAAAGTCAGGGTATTACTTCGGCCCACATGGAAAACGAGTGATTTTTTTTGTTGTATTTTGTTTTAAAATCAGATACTTTCGAAATTTTTTGGGCTTGAATGTCTCAGGAACTATTTATCTTAGAACAAAAAAAAATCGACCGACTAATTTCAATTCAAAAATCAAACCTGTTTTGTACTGGAATAATGCGTTGTTCGGGAACTGCAATCGTCTTTATTTCATTTTTTTGTCACTTTATTTAACTTTCTCGTAATTTTTTGTTTTTTATGCATTTTTTTCCTCCTCGCTATAACATGGGACAATTTTTACTCTTAATTACATTCCGGCACTCGCTATAATCTATAACTGTCTAATTGTGATGTGAATTTACATTAAATGTATAGACATATAAATCACTGCAGATTTACACAATATCGTAACTCAACATTTACCACGATAAATGTAGTATTCAGACAACATTATCATGAGGCGTTTCATCGGATTTACATTAACTTGTAAATTATTAAATGTTGATTACTTTTCGATGTAAGAGTCCTTGATACGTGTAAAAACATTGTCCGTGTAAATTCGTGTTGTAAATAGACAGACTTACAATCATTGTAACAACATTATCCGTTGTAAATGTATCAACGTTATCAATGAGGCGAACATAATGCGGAAAAACATTATGCAAATGTTGATTACTCTAAGTTGTAAGAACTTTGATATAAATTTGTAATATAATTAGACAGAGACGTTTCAAGTTTTATTTCTCAATGAAGTGATACAAGTACAAATTTGAATTATAGAAACGTCGAAAAAAAGAGGAGAAAAAAAATTGAATGATGCAGAAAATATTTTCACTCAATTATATCACAGTTTTCTTATATATATGCGGATTCACAGTTCTGCAGATATCATATACGTATAGCTTTGGTTTATTCGTAGACAAACGGAATAAGCTCTTCGCGATATATATCTTTATCACATTATATATTGCCATTAGGTATATCCATTAAACGCCCCGGGGAAAACAGTTGCATAATCCGTGGAAATTATTTATATATTTATTCACTCATTTTATTTATATACTAATAATCGCGTAAGAAACAGGATAATATATACTACTAATCCCCCCCTCCCCCCGCGCAAATTCACCATGACTTCGCTCAACTTGATTGCGATTCTGTCGAAAGACGTCAGGGAATATCGAATTTTTGTCTGGACAAAGTCAGGGAATTTTATTTTAGCTGAATTGTCGCCACCCTGATAGGTACATATGTACATAGAACAGGTCTCCCACCTGCCCTTCGTTTTTTTTTTTTTTGGATTCTTTTTTTTTTATTTTGTTTTTTTAGCACTAAGCTTGCGAATTTTAAGAAAGAGCGTATCGACCCGCTCCAGTACTCTCCCAGTTGCGTTGATTCTGCAGGGACGGCGCACCGCGACCACGCAGGGCGTTTGCTCGTCCAAGCCAGCGAATCCGCGCGATAGATCTGACGATTTTACCTTCTGCCTTTTGCCTTACTGACATTACGACTTTTGACTTATCCAGTCTTGAAACTCACAATCAACCGTATAGTTTCTCGTCATTTTTCAAACGACAATATAGCTGTCGCGTTTTTTTTCTTCTTTTATACCCGCGTATAATAATCTAGAAAAGTCACCTCGCCGCGATATCGCGCTTTCGTTTTTGCAAAAAAATAAAAAAAATCTATGATGATAATAATTCATCGAATAAATATACGAACACCATGCACAAACGTACCTATATATCATTGCCTAATTTTGAAGGATGCGAAACACGGCCGGGCATATTTTAGGGTATTGAAAAATTTATATTCACGCCGCTTGATTTCTCGAGGGGAATATATATATTTTGTTCTTTTTTTTCCCCCGTTTTTGAAAACCAGCCCCGATCGGTTTTAAAAGAGTTCTTTTTTTTTTTCTTCTTTATGCTTTCATTTTTTTATTTATTTTTTGCTTCTTTTCCGTTCGCGTAAAAATACCCGAAACTCCGTTCGCTGTGTAGAAAGAGAGTGAGAGAGACGAGAACTGCTGAGCCGGGAATGTAATACGAAAATTCGAAAAATAGCACTTGCCAACCCCGACCCTCGAGCCCGTACCATTCAAGGAAACTGCAAGCGAAGATGACACTCGAAGTAAACAAGATAAAGATGGGGAACGAGAGGCTGCAGTGGTTAAGCCGAAACTATACCGAGCACCACTCCACTCAAAGGGATTTTATACCTATACATATACCAGTTTTAAAGAAATTTCAACCCCCATATGCGAGCTTAGAAAAATAATATCTCATCTCTCGCGCTATTAGGGTTCCAAAATATAAAATCAGACTATACGACGCGGTTCTTTCTTCGTTTCGATTTTCTCTTTCAGAAATAAAATCAACATCCTACAATTCAAAATCTGTTCGTATAGAAATTGAAACGTCATCAATTTCCGGGTATTTTTTATGGAATAAAAAAAAAAAAAAAAATTCCTCTCCGATGAACGCCAGTAGTTTACATCTTTGAGGTGAAAGGATAAACTTAGAAAGAGTACAGACTGTTATTTCGCAAAATTTCGAAATTTCTAGACTCGTCAAATTCACGAAATGTGACCGACAGCTGAATTTTTTTCCAGCTTCTAAGGAGCTATCAAATTTCTAAAATGTGGATAATGTAAGAATTTTTTTTCACCGGCTAAGTATATCCATCGTGTTTTAAGAAACGCGTCAATTTTCGAATTTTCTTAGCTGTTCGAGCGTCGTTGATTTTACCCCGTATTTTATACATCGCGGAATTGGTCCTAAGGGTATGAATATTGTTGCTCGGTAAGGTGTCGTTCGAAAAATATATCGCCGTACTCTATCACTCTGAAGGTATACTGTACGTATATAAATTTGAAAAATTGTCATTCAGAATTACATGAAGCTGACGAAGCGCGATAAACGGAGTGAATAAAAACAAAAAAAAAATCAAATAAAAAACGAAGGAAAAAAAAAAAAATCGAGGAAAAGCAAAAAAGAAAAATGGCGCCGGAGGGAGCGCTGTGGGGCCGAGTCAATCACTTACCGAGGAAGTCATCCGGCCAGTGAACACCTCGGCCTCAGGGCACCGGGGTGTCTCGTGGGAACTTTTAACGACTCGATTTCGCGAAGCGACGACAAGACGCCAAATTTCACCGAGTAAATCGCTTTAAGCTTTAGAAAATTGCCGTTCCTTCCTGATCGTGTGCCATATCTCTCTCTTTCTCGTCTCTCTCAGCTCTCACCTATTATTAGGTACTCTTTTTTTTTCATTATTATCATTATTATTATTTTTTACTTCGCTTCAGTTTCGCTGGAAGTGCGAAAATTAGGTGAAAAAAAAAAAAAAGAAATAGATCGAGGAAAAAAAAAAACAACAACCAAAGACGAAGAAATGACTAAAAAGTAAAACAATTTATAGATTCTGTACACGTACCGTCCGAGCTAATGGCAGTGGTGGTTAATTAATGGAAAACGTAATTGTTCAAGCTCTGTATTGTATATCATGTATACGTACGGTATCGACCTTTGAAGTTAGATATATAGAGAGAGAGAGAGGGAGCTTCGTATACCTTCACGCGATGCAATGTAACGTGCCACCCCAACGTGACTTGACGTGACGCAACTCGACTCAACTCAACTCAACTCAACTCAACTCAACTCTGCTCTACCTAACGTTAATTTGTAATTATTATTTACTCGGAAACTTCAAGATCCCAATCTATGTATGTACATACATACATTGAATATATACGTACCTATATATCTACAGCCTTTCAAGCATTTTACTGTTTATAGCCATATTTGTTACGTGACTAACGATTCGAGACCGTATATATATATATATATATAGATATATATTATTTACTGAACTGTGAAATATAATCGTGTCATCTCCTATTCTGTTTTTTCTTATATATATCGCCGGGCTTTTTTTTTTTTTATTGTTTTTTTCTTCACTCGCTAAACGTATGCAATTTTGTCGGCCTTTGTGCGAGATACTTGACACGAGAGAGACCGTGGTAAAATGTCTAGTACAGGGTGGCGACAGACCGGAAAAACCGGGAAAACCTAGAATAGTCAGGGAATTTTGTCAGTTTGGAAAATTCAGGGAAAAGTCAGGGAATTACTTCGGTCCACGTGGAAAACGAGTGTTTTTTCTTTGTTGTATTTTGTTTTAAAATCAGATACTTTCGAAATTTTTCGGGCTTGAATGTCTCAGGAACTATTTATCTTAGAAAAAAAAAATCGACCGACTAATTTCAATTCAAAAATCAAACCTATATTGTAATGGAATAATACGTTATTCGGGAACTGCAGTCGTCTTTATTTCATTTACTTGTCACTATATTTAACTTTCTCGTAATTTTTGTTTTTTATGTATTTTTTTCCTCCTCGCTATAACATGGGACATTTTTTACTCATAATTACATTCCGGCACTCGTTATAATATAACTGTCTAATTGTGATGTGAATTTACATTAAATGTATAGACATATAAATCACTGCAGATTTACACAATATCGTAACTCAACATTTACCACGATAAATGTAGTATTTAGACAACATTATCACGAGGCGTTTCATCGGATTTACATTAACTTGTAAATTATTAAATGTTGATTACTTTTCGATGTAAGAGTCCTTGATACGTGTAAAAACATTGTCCGTGTAAATTCGTGTTATAAATAGACAGACTTACAATCATTGTAACAACATTATCCGTTGTAAATGTATCAACGTTATCAATGAGGCGAACATAATGCGGAAAAACATTATGCAAATGTTGATTACTCTAAGTTGTAAGAACTTTGATATAAATTTGTAATATAATTAGACAGAGACGTTTCAAGTTTTATTTCTCAATGAAGCGATACAAGTACAAATTTGAATTATAGAAACGTCGAAAAAAAGAGGAGAAAAAAAATTCAATCATATTACAGTTTTCTTACATATATGCGGAATCACAGTTCTGCAGATATCATATACATAATATAGGTTTGGTTTATTCGCAAACAAACGGAAAAAGCTCTTCGCGATATATATCTTTATTACATTATATTGCGGTACATATAGGTATATCCGTTAAATGCCCCGGGGAAAGTAGTTGCATAATTCGTGGAAATTATTTTGCGATTGCATTCGTAATAGCTGGGAAAAAGTCAGGGAATTTTATTTCAGCTGAATTGTCGCCACCCTGTAGTATTTTTTTCTTTTGAGGGTGTACATACATCCCACTTCACATTTTTAATTCTTTTTACTATCAATGAGCCTGTCATTTTAGGCACGTCGACTTATTTTTTTTTTCTTATCAAAACGATACCGAAAGTCACACCATTATATGTGACGGTGAATTAATTTTTTATCTCAAGGTGGGCCATTTTACCCCGGTCTCCCTTACAGTTATATTGACAAAATCGTGCGGTTACGGAATGGTTAAAAATTTGACGAGAATATTTCTCCCTCGTATAATATCATACCGATGTTACATTATCCATAATCATGACTGGCGACAAACGATTATTCCTATAATTATCAAAAATTCTGTTATCAACGAGTAAACGTAGATCCGTTTTGATCGAGGAACAGTTACGTCATCAAATCATGGCACAGGTCACGCGCAGACTAGCTCAGTTTTTGAATACTCTCAAAGGTAGTCAACCGTTCTTCGAAGCTCCGGTACGTTTAAGCCTCGAGGAGAAAACGGGATGGTAGAGAAAGTCACGTCAGGCTTACAAGTTAAGTTGGAATAGGGGTTGGGGGTCTGGGGGTTGGGTTACTTCAGGTTACGTTAGGTTAGGTTAGTCTCTGAAGAAGGGCGGGCTCCTCTTTGCCTGCAAAGGATGGAAAATCGTGGCGAGGGTGAAGGGCTATAGGGGCTGTAGGGCTGGAGGGTTGGAGTCGTGAGTTGCTTTGGAATTTCAGTTTCACCGTCGGCGTAATTGGCCGCTCTCTGGACGGTGCTTTCTTTCGATTCCTCCCACTCGTTTGTCGCTCGGCTTACCTGGATTGGAGGCTTGCTCCAAGGCTTAGCTTGGTTTTTATAATTGGGATACTCCCAGGGCCGACCTTTGACCCAACCCCAAAGATGTTCTCCTCATCCTGACAAGATTTCGCACGCTGCTATCTGATCGTCCATATATAAGTAATATACGTATTTACACAAAAAATTCCTATACACTCGTCGTATATGTATACTCCGTGTATATTTAAGCGAAATTGAAAACCGTCTTCCACCTCCTCTTTCTCCTCTTCCTTCTCCTTTTCAGTCTTTCATGCGGTACAAGTATATGGCTACAGTATGATATATATAGCATTAAACTATGCGAGCTTATGTATCGTACAGGGTGAAACTGGATACCAAGTATTTCTCAGTTAATAAGATACTCGCTAATTAGTTCGGGGTTAATTGCGCGAATTGGTGTTACTGCCTGGGCCCACCCACCCACCCACCCCAAAACCCTACAGCCCAAGACTTGATGGTTTACCGCTGCGCGTGTCGCACCGCGTTTTGGTACGATGGTCGTTAAACTCGCATTGTCTCCGGTTAAACATAAGCATGCAAACACCGCGGGGCTATGAGAGTTGTTTACCTTCATTTTCATCTCTTCGAAGCTTTTCTTTTCTTTTTTCTTCTGCCATTTTCATATTTTTTTGCCTTTTTTTTGCCTTTTTTTTGCTTTTCGTTCGTTCGTTTTATTTTACCCCATTTATTTTCAACGGAGTTCGCCCCCGAGCTCTTGCACACGGATTTTATACTGCAGGCGATTATCATAAAAAAAAACATACTATAACCGAGATATTTATCATGCCAAAAACAAAAACTCAAAAATATAAGAAAAATTAGAAATCTCAAATTTTTGATCGAAAAAAATGAAAAAAAAAAAATGCAAATGTTCGCGATGAAAGGTACGAATATCGTACCTTTTTTTTTGTTATAGACAAAGATCGAAATTCGCAGATTCCTTTTGCCGAGACACGTGATATCACTTTGCGTTAATTAGATGGATATATCCAGAACTAGTTTGTCATCGTTATTGAGCCGTTGTCAATACGGCGTAATTCACTGGTAGGAAGCATCAGCTGTAGTAACAACGGTTTGGCTATATACTTTGCCTACCTCTACATATATATATATATATACCTATACCTGACGGTACTGTTAATTGTGATTATAGCTACTTACGCGCTACGAGCCTGAAATATCAATCATTGTAGTTGTATAATTAGTGGTGAGCCCTGCAGAAGCACCAGGCGTAATAATTTCCTGTCTTACAATTAGCGACAGTGCTATTTATATGTTAATTATATATACTATATACGTACTATATGTATAAATTCACGAATACCGCAAATGCGTAGCGATAATTAATCATAAATCTGTGGTTCGACGTATATCGGGTAGGTATGTAGGTACCACGTCCTGTCTGCTAAACGGTCGGTGTCTAGTCCTCGAACCAATTTCTCACCTTCTTCTATTGAAAAAGTTAAAGAAAAAGGAAAGTTTACGTCTCTCAGCTTCAACTATGTACTGTTAACGTAAGAAACCGACGTCGAACGTCGAATGTCGAACCTTGAACGTCGGGCGTTGAGCGTCGCAGATGCTAGCTGCTTTCTGGCTGATTAGACCGAAGCGACGCGACACGGGGGCTACGTCTGAGGCAATAACTTTATTTTTTGGACACCTGCGCACTATTACGTGGAATTTTTTTTTTCTCCCTTTTCACCATTTTTTTTTTTTTTGGTTCGTCGTTTTTTTTTTTTTTTTTTTTTCGTTTGCACCTAAACGGGAGGCACTTTCATTCCTGAACTTGTCAACCTGATCACTCTTAAAACTCAGCTGCGTTGTATAATACATCGAAATTCTACAATATCTATAGGTAGGACTATAGATATTTGTATGTACGGTATATAACCTATTTGTATGTGTATGTAGGTATAGGGTATATATAACATAGTTGTCGAGCCATTCCTGTTTTCAGCTTCATAAATATTCCCGCCGTAAAACGGACCCCTGATATTTTTATCATATAGGTAGACAATCTTACGCTCGAATTTCTTCCCTCCTGCAGATATTCTGTTTTTTCGTTTATTTTATTTTTATTTTTTTTCCGACTCGACGTAAAAACGTATAAAACAAAAAAAAAAAGACGAGAAAAAAGAAAGAAAGACAGAAGAAAAAAAGAAAAGAACCGGAATATCACCGGCTGAAAAGTTGCCGAAAGATCTTCTCGGCGTCGGATATCGAGTGCACTTGATCCAATCTTCAAAAAAAAAAAAAAAAACGAGAAAGAAAGATACAGTAAAAAAAAAAAAAAACTTGAATGAGAAAATTTACTCGAACTATATACATAAGAGACGCGCTTCAATTATTTATCGGTCAGATCTTGAAGAACGTCGTTAGGTATTCAGCATAAATGTGAAGAGTTTCTTTGAGGTGCATGAAATTTCGAGTAATCAACGAGAGAAATATTATAAGAAAAGAAGAAGAAATATAAAAAAAAAAGAATAAATGTATCATTCAACCTTTTCGCTCTTCCTAACTATTACAGGCACGGATTCGGTCCAGAAAATTGATTCGGAGAAGAAAAATAAATAAATCAAAAAAAAAAAAAAAACGGTAGGTCCGCTATACGCAGTCGAGTTGCGACAGCTGTAAGAAAGAGCCTGCAGGAGTATAGAGTATATCCTATAGCTATAGTATAAAGTAGCAGAGTACATCCGACAGGATAATGTAAGACAGGGTCGTTTTGCTGGGATAAAAAGTTGAAGAGCCCCCTCTTGAGGAAATAGCCGAGCGCCTAGATATAAGGTCCTGATACTTTTTGGCAGGGATATTCCGGGACATTTACTCAAGGATAGATAGGTTCTCAAGTTCCTATTACTCCGTTAAATAAACGGGCTGAAATTTATACCAGGGAATTAATTGGGATATGCATTATACTTTTTTTTTTTTACGGATTTTTGAACACCTAGATCTAGGACGGGTTATATATTAACGAAGTATAACTATACTGCTCTCAGATATCGCGCTGCATTTGCCTGTACGTATATACCTAATTAGATTTCACTTACTGCAGGTTATACTTATATATATAATATTAGGTAAAATACGTAGCTGATAATCTTACCTTCTCGATAATGCAAACGAGATTAATAATGGATCCCACGTCGACGTGATGTTCACCGCTACCCAATATGAACGCCTCTGGTATGACGATTTTCAAATTCACAAAGTGAGAAAGGATACCGGTACTCGTTGACACCTGCGGGATAAAAGATAATAAACGGTAACAATTATGGCGAAAAGCTTTTAATCAAATCGAAATCCACCCCTCGTTGTTAATCGGGATTTACAATTAGACCGTAAGTTATATCTAATCAAATCCGTTAGCAAGAGTTATTCGAACTTTATCTAAGGCCAATCAGTTTTATGAAATGAGAAAGTCTGCGCAGCTTTGTATAGAAAAAATAAAAATAGGAAACAATCCCAGGTAAATTTTGTATCACTATAAGCTTTTTTTTTCGATGGGACTCAAACTCCCAGAGATTTCCCCTGAAAGCTCATTTTATCCCTCACCTGCCCGAGTGGCAATACCTTCCTTGTCCTATAGGAGGTTTAAAAGCAATATCCGATCGTCCCGGAGCCGGTTTGTCGGTGATACAAAAGTCAGATGGAGGGGGGAAGCACAGTGCACAGGCTGTGTATTATTTAATCCGTTCCTCGTGTATTAATCTCGGTGAAAAAAAAAAAAAAAAGGTTGGAAAATTGTGAAATTGTAAAATCGTTGAGAACTGCACCAGCAGCAGCAGCAGAAGTAGCAGCAGCAACTCGGTTGAAAAAAAAAACAAAAAATTGAAAAAAAAAGACGAACAAAAAAGGGTGAACTGTGTCAAGTGGAAGGAGCGTTTTTAATCGAGAAACCCTTATCCCGATTTTGAATAGTAACCTCCGGTGCTAACTGGGGTTCACACATTCATATTACGGCCTTTTCGAATATAATCGGCTTTTGTTTCTTCAATATTTTGCTTATAGAACTACGAAAAGCGACGGGAAAGTATATTCACGCGTTTATAAGCCAACAATTATACGGGCGAATCGTTTTTCACCCCGCAGGGCAAGATTTAAAGCTATGATGACAATTCGCTAATTACAGCCCCGGAATGATCCTTGCTTCACCGAGGCAGACAATGGTAACTGCTAATTACCCACGGGTTACTCCAGAACTCAGAACTCGATAATTTATGAAATACTACACTTCCCGTTGAATCTCTGCCTCTATAATCCTCAAGATATTCAAAACTCGTCGCAGATTTTTTTGTATTTATTAATCAAAAAATATATAATATATACCTAATTCAGGGGAAAACCCGCTCAATGCTATATAACCTCTCACGTAATCCAATTATATATACATAAAATCTATAAAGCTGTAAACCAATTTCAAATTTACTCAAGCTCGAATTTTACTTCTAGAGTTTTTTTTTTTTTTTTTTGTGAATTATTGATCGAATTTTTTTTTTGTCGAAGATATATCGAAACCCGTGTTACTTTGCCGCAGTTTGAATATCGTATTTTAATCTGCATTGTCTGAATTGTGGAGTTTGCACCTTTGTCTGAGGTGGTTTCCTTTTTTTCTTTTTTCTTTTTTCTTTTTTTTTTTCCACTATATTTCGGTGTCGACGGTTTACGTTACATGAAAACCTGCAAGGTCGCGGTTTTACTTGCGGATCGAATGTCTATTCGCGTCACGCGTAAAGGTAAAGCCGACTCAACGTTGAAAAGCTGGCCCTCAAGTACGCCGATCGCTCAAAAGACAAAACTTACTTAGCGAGTCGTTGAAGAAGGATCATATAAGAGAGCCGTGGGTGGCGTTATGGTGATACCGAAAGAGAGGAGAATATAGCGAGGAATCGGGTTAGAGAGTAAAAGAGAAGAAGCTCGTGCGGTAGAATAGAGAGAACAAATTTTCTTTTCACAATGGTTACAAAACAATGAAGCCTACCATTCCGCAGTTTGAACCTTAACACTTCAGGGAAAATCCACTCCAATACCTCAACGCTCCACGCTCCACGGTCCTCCAGACTCATTATACTCTCTCTCCAATTATATTCATCTTTGCTTTCTACTTCGTCATATTTCAAGCGATCTCCCGCCCTCAAGAGAACGGGTAGGTATATAAATTATACAAAAGAAAAAGAATATTCTCGATTAGGTTATCTACAACCTCAAAGTTACTAATTAAAAAAAAAAAAAAAAAAAAAAAACGTAGAAAAATTTCCCACGTCAAACCCAGAAGAATTTATACGTATCTTAATCTGCTCTTAATTCGGCCGATTAGTCATCGCTATTCCCAGTCCTCTCGGTCGACCCTAATTGCGTGACAACGGGAAGACCTTTATAAACACTAAATAAGGTAGCGAAAAAAAAAAAAAAAAAAAAAAAAAAGGAAGAAGAAGGAGAAACGGAAATGAAGGAAAAAAACGGGGATTTCGTGGCCTGCAATAGCTCAGTCTATTTATGCAGTAATATGTCGGAGCCCGATTCCTAAATCGTAAAAATTGAAGCCCTAAAAAAGATCCATCCCCGCCCCGATCTTTCTGACATCTGCTTTGTGGGTTTCACTGTGCTCAAGGGTACAGCTTTACACACTGCAGGCTTATTATATCCTCTAGTTTTTATTCACGAGTATAGTAGTTATTGATATTCTATTACTCCCAATGGGAAAGAAAGGACGATATCCTTATATAGAAACAGATAGATATATCTACAGTTGAATTGATGCGGTATTCCGACTACTGAAATACTTTCCTAATATAATCCTGCACTAAAGCGTCTTCGAATATCTCTTCTCGCGCGGAAAACAACCTATAAATTCGTGAAAAAGATGTAAAGGAGAGCTTTTTGACGACTTCTACGACTACACCCTATATATATTCCCATATATACACCATATATATATATCCACCTTGTGGACATATGCATTATAGATTCATCTTAACGTCTCGAAAATATTTACATCTTCAACCTCAAATCTCCGTTTCTATTCACCTCCACTATCATCATCATCATCATCATCATCATCGACATTTCAAAGACAATTACTTGACTAATTTTATTATTTTTTTAACTTCTTTCTTTGTCGAATCACTCGAACGGGGTGATAAGATCCACTTTTTAGTCTTCTTCGCACATCTAATGAGTTAGATCAGGTCCTGATCCTCGCTTTGGCTTTTTCGAACCCTGCTGAAGGTAGATAGATAGACCGTCTGCGTTCCTTCGGATGTTTGGTGTGTTAACATTTTGTGTTTTTTTTTTTTTTTCTCGCATTCCCACTCGAATATCTACGTGCCTCTCTTGTACGTAGCAAACAAGCTTCTTCGGTCTGTTTAACATAATCCGTTTAAGGGAATTATCCGCTTATTATGTCTTCTGTTACACCACTTAACCACGCAAGTGGGGTTCTGGGATGGTTGCCGCCCGGCTCGCTGCCAGTTCAATGCCTCAAGATCTTTGTCTTGAATTTTAATCCTCCATTGTGTTTTAACACGGTTAAATTTACCACCGATATATATATATACAGGTATATGATACATAACAAATTTTTAACGATCTGTTCAGGATAAGAAAATTTGAAAAGATGAGAACGCGGACGGCTGAAGAGCTTTCGGAATTTTAAACCCTCGGTGTTTTTCGTTTATAGAAGTTCATGCCATCGACTATGATACAGACTTTCATAAAAATACGATTTCCAAAAACTGTGATTCGGTAATCATCCCCAAGTGTCAATAATTAAAGATCTGCGGACATGATAATCAAGTAATGAAGAAAAATAATGAAAAAGAAAAAGAACGACAGGCGTTGAGAGTAACTCTCCGACGGGTATTCTTGTAATTTTCCTGTTACCCTACGTGAGCAGTGCCCAAAAGGATTATTAATATTTTAATCATCCTTCGCGAGAAGGGCGGGGGGGGGGGGGGGTTGAAAAGGGTATAAGGTAACGGTAACGGTAACGATAACGGTAACTGCGCGTCTCGTGCCGTCATACTAATGAGTTATGGGTGGTACGAAATACCTCTGTGTACGTATATACCACGTAGCCAACGTTGGCGTCGAGGATGAGGATGATGAGAGGCACCGGGACTCTCCTCGGGCGAGAGGTAGAGAGAAAGCTTTCGAGAGAAGAGGATATAGAGAAGAACGAGAGGTTGAGCCTACAAATTAACATCTTGGGTAGATATTTCAACCCCTTTCCCTAATTCTATCTATTTCGCTTGGTGGTTCTAGCGGGAGGTATATATACACCGACGTCCAGCTAGCCTCATATTTATCTACCCGCTCTGTAACCAGCCAACTATATATCCTATGTAGTACATTTTACCTATATACCTAGAACCTTCCGTAGTTCGTTGCTTCAAGATGTATATGCCAAGGCATGTCTAGGCTAACGTGCCTACCTCCTATTCGTTTATGCCTATGAATTATCCTGAAGTCCGAGTCTCGGTGTATCTACAGGTCGAGCTCGTTAAGGGTGCTGTATGGTTATAAGGTGTTAGTTTAAATAGAGATAGAGATATAGAAAATAGAAAACGTAGAATAGAGAATTTGAGTTCGGTCTTTTGAGCCTAGCACATCCATTGTCTTCCTTCTTTCACGGTGTCTATGATACTAGGTATACCCTTTATACACTGCAGTAATATATAGAGACCGCGGAAAAATTCCACGTCTTCTTGCTAACTTTAAGACTAACAATCCCGCCGCATATCAGACGCCTATGCATTATTCCAACCACGGTCAAAAGGGGAATAAAGAAAAGCTCATCTGACATCGCGACGCCGACGGGTTCTTTGCCGAAGACTTCGCTTGACAAATGGCGCACAGTTCTTTTCTTGTATTCGTTTTGTTCAGATCAAAGTATATATACAAGGTATATATGTATGTATGTATATAAGCTATATGTATATCAAGCTAGTAGCGAACAGCCAGCCTTCTGAACGTATTGATGAAAAATAAAAAAATATAATAATATAAAATTCTTTCCCGAATCTATGTTCGGATTATTTAACATAATATCGACACGTAGATATTAAGTTTGTTACAGAGAAATGTATATGAGAGAATATTTTGAAGCAATGATAATTGCAACAGCATTCAGTTTTAATGAATTTATTTACTTGATATAGTTTTTTTTTCGCCCATCATTGTTTTAGCCTGGAAAAATTGAACTTTTAAAAAAAAAAAATGGGTGTGTCGGTGTAATCTATGCATGGTTTTGTATATAATACATACTTATATGTATATAAAAAAAAAGAAAAAGGAAAAACTTGTTTGCAGTATATAGAGCGAACGTTCGCGTTCGCATGCCTGAAAGACTTTGAAGTACCAGGTAACACGTAACGTTATATATTAAATGTCAAAGAACAAAATTTCCTTTGGTTTTTTTTTTTTTCTATTTTTTTTTTCCAACAAATGAAATATTCAATTTCAATTTCATTTCTCTACTTTTCTCCGCGATACTACAGCTCTTGCTCTCTCTCTATCGTCTATGTATCTCTACTCCGGCTTTCTTCCCACTTATAACCATATTTTATTTGTTCATCTCGTCTATAATGTTGTTGAGAAAAGAGGGGGAAAGAGAAAAAAGAAGAAAGAAAAAATCCTCTAAGCTTTATCCTAATATTTCTCTTCCATAAAACTGTTCAAATTCACTCATCTAACACGTCTGCACTCTGCACCTCCGTATAACCGTGTATTTATACAGTCACCAAAATATATAGGGGAGAAAACGAAGAGGAAGAGAAGAGAGTAAGAAAAAATGAAATTTCTAATTCGACTTCATATCCAAACCACAATATTACATTCTACCCTAATATTCGCGATGACAACGCAAATAATAACGATAATAATAATCTTAATAATTTGGAATTAAATTTTGGAGTAGGTATATATGTATATGTATGTATGTAGGTAGGTACATACATACCTACCCGGAGGGCTAACACTGACTTTTGGACAAACATGGTAACATATACATACCTATATACCTACCAATGTACATGTATATGTATTCTGTATAATTTTTTTTCTCTGATGTGAATGTACCTCTGTACCTAAATTTTTCTTCTTATTTATTATTACTATTATTGTTATTATTATTATTTACTCTTCGCTGCTCGTTTCTCTCACCGTACATTTAATGTCATTTTTCATTACATTTCATTTATTTTATCGTTTGTTTTAACCATCGACGAAAAGACGCAAAAAGCTGAGAGATTATTGCACTATATACTATAACAGCTACTATACATGGTAGAGTCATTAATAAGTCTCCATGAACCTCAGCATACGCCATCCGCATTGATGATATAGTAATTTTGGGTTGGAGTCGCGCCCTTAGTCGCCCTTTACAAACTTTACTAGCCCAGCTTTGCGCAGTATCGAATGTATACACGAGTATGTATATATGTGTATATGAACGTGCATATACACGCGTGTGTAAAATCGGGCGGGGCCACGGGAGCCACCGCGGGGGCCACGGGGGTTGCGGATGGGGTTCCTCGACGTCGGGACATCTAATATACTCGTACAAGTTGGCTCATCAAAGTGTTATCTATATTAATGAGAAGGCGCCCTTCGCGCTTCCTTCCTTCCTTCGAGGCTGTACAGGCTATACTCTACTCTAGGTTCTGCTGCATTGGTATATATATATATATACGTATAAGTATGTATGTATACGCGCAGTCGAAGAGACAGACTCTGGTTCGCAGGTTAGTGAACGAGCGCGGTGCGGGAAACGCACGCCGCGCCGTCGCGACGCTTATTATTATTCTCAGAGGAATTTTCCTGCTTTTCTTTATCTTTTTTTATTTTTTTGTCGTATTTTTTTTTTTTTTTTTTTAGCTCAACGAACGGTTTTTTCAAAATTCATGAAACCCGGTTGTATAAAAAGTTTCCTAAGTACCTTGTACACACCCTTCATATCTCAGCAACAAAAAAAAAAAAAGAAAAGGCTCAAAGTATCTTTTTCACGGTTCCTATTTCCGGGTACGACTAAAAATCACGACAACGGCTATATTTTTCTTAGATACAATCATCGCGATTGAAATTCAGGAAACGAAGGACCTATATATAGGTATATACGTAATTGCGACCACGATGACGATCATCCGGAGGTTCATATATAGCTCTCTTCGTATTGGCACTCGTCGATATTATATACATATACTCTTGGGAAATTTCAATCATCCGGAGGATTTAGATACTAATTCGTCGCGAAACGATGGTTATAATGTGATATCGCTGCAGCATAGCTTATACCTACTTCCGGTCGATTTTTTGGGGGGAAGTACGACGACGTATTAATTTTTGAAGATAAATAGAGTTGAAAAAAAAAACCAAAAAACTAATTTCATACTAAATATAATTTCGATATATTTTTTCTTCGATCGAGGAATTTTTTGCTTGAAATTTTTTTTGTGTTTTTTTTTGTTTTATATTGGAGACAATTAACGCGAGAGTGTCCCTTTAAAATGAAGACATCCTTTCACGAGGTGAGCAGGAAGCTTTTAATTCCAGTTAATGTGTTACGTCTTTGTATAATATAATTGGCTTTATATACAAATGGATCGTTTCTTTAATTCAAAATGTACGATAAACCTAGGGGAACAAACTGACGAATTCATTTAAAGACGATAGAAAAATTTTTGAATTGGTTAATATTCGGAATATGAAAAATTTGGAACGATCGATAATGCAAAAAGTTGAAAAACTGGGAAAGTCCGAAACTCCGAGAGTTCAAGGATCCGAAAATTTAATGAAGGGCCCCGAAGCTTCATGCCCGGCATCCGTAAATTTCAAGTTTCGCGGAGTTTTGTACTTTCGGCTTCGTTAGCTTTTCGGAATTTTGAACCTAATTCGGTGGTTCTCGATTTGAAGTGTTTTAAATCGACTGTGAAGATTTTCGGGGGAAATACTTTTTCCAAAAACTGTGATATTCGATTATATCAAAATTCGGAATTGTCACCGTTCGAGAGTTTTGAAATTCGGAACTTTAATCCTGCAGCCCTGACAGAGAAATATTCTCTTTTTAACTCGACGTTTTTGCGAGTATAAAAGTTTGAAATTTCGTTTTCCATTTACCCAGCTATCCTTCGTTTAATACTTGTTCGAAAGATATACGGAATCCCAACGCGATATTCAAATCCATAATTCTTCCCATTTTCAAATAATTTAAATTCTGAAAATAGTTTCAAGTTAGTATATAAGTATATATACATATTATAATATATACGTACTTACGAAGCGCAACAGTCCTCCTTTGCTCATTCTGAATATATTTCTCACAACTCGATCTCGATTCTCAAGTATAAGAAATATAGAAGTTTGTGAACCAGGTAGGTACTTGAAAATCTTATATGTATAGCAATACCAATAATAGAAATATTGGAGTCAAGAAAAGTATGTATATAGTATGTATCAAGCAATACACATATTCTAACAAGAGTAGGTATGCAGGTGACTACTATGTGCAGATGAGAAGAAAAATATTAAAAATGCAAGACGGTTTACTATTGGAGTGCCCGGGGTATATGCTGCGGGGTTGGAGGCTGTGCTCGTATAGTTGAGAAAATTTACAGGGAGACACTTGAAGCGATACGCGTGTGTATCATACATTCATAATTTCCCGGGGGAACGTTCAAAAAAAAACAAAAAAAAAAAAAGAGGGAAAAAGAAAGAAACAAAAAAACAAATAACTAAAATAGTAATGATAATAATAATAAAAATAAAAGAAGAAATACACGAGAGAAACGGGCATAATAACTCTCGTAATGGAGACATATATTTTTCACCCACTTTCATACACGGCACAATCTCACCTTTTTCCGGAAAAGAAAGGAAAAAGAAAACTCGCGTGAATAACCCCGAAGCTATACGTACGTATAGAAGGATCCTCAAAGTGTGTCGCGAAAATTTTTTCCAAAACTAAGTAGCGCAGGAAAAAATTAAAACAAAAAGAGAAAAAAAAAAGAGTAGATGCGGAAACCAAAAATATAAAAAATAAAACGTATAAATAACGCAGATTATATTTGCTTCTCCTTTTCTCTCCCATTTTTTTCTTCTTCTTCTTCTTCTTTTTCTTTTTTATTTTTACTTTCAGATAGGTATAGGCACATGGTTTCCCTCCTTATTTTTCCCGCCCTACTATCTCACGGTTTTATATATTAGTTTCGAGGGTGGTGGGGATCGAT
The DNA here is from genome assembly GCA_949628255.1 of Macrophya alboannulata. Taxonomy (NCBI): domain Eukaryota; kingdom Metazoa; phylum Arthropoda; class Insecta; order Hymenoptera; family Tenthredinidae; genus Macrophya; species Macrophya alboannulata. The sequence goes on along the minus strand of OX451211.1, from coordinate 16,699,737 downwards.
GTGGGTGGAGCGAGATAGCGTAGAAATTGAGCTGCCAACGTTTTCGTATAGGAACAAGAAGAATAAAGTAAGAATCGAGCAGGGATCAGTCTGTCGTTGGCATTATCCCTTTACGCGAGGATCCTAGTTTTTGCCTTAGGCCTCGAGGCCGGGGACCGGGGACCGGGGGTTGGGAGCCGGGGGTTTGGCCGCGTCGGATCTGCTCTCCCAGTTGTTGGATATCTTTCGTAGAGGGGCGTGAAATTATTTCCATTACGGTAAATCGAAACGATCAAATCTTTATTCATCAAGTTTCTTCATCATTTTTTCTTTTTTCTTTTTTTCTCTCTCTCTCTTTTTCTGCAGACATTTTTTTACAACAAATTATTTTAACCTCGAATCGATATTGCTGCAGTACGTAGATACGTAACGATTCCAAAAACGTTTAAAAAAGAAAAAAAAACAACAGAAAACGTCTAGCTGTTTATACAGGGTGGCGAGAGACCGAGAAAACCGGGAAAACCTGGAATAGTCAGGGAATTTCGTCAGTTCAGAAAAAGCTCTTCGCGATGTAGTATATCTTTATTACATTTTATTGCGGTACATAGAAAGCAGTTGCATAATCCGTGGAAATTATTTTGGGATTGCATTCATGATAGACACTACTAAGCCCTACCCCCACCGCAAAGTCACCATGACTTCGTTCAACTCGATCGCGATTCTGTCGAAAGACGTCAGAGGGAATATCGGATTTTTGTCTGGACAAAGTCAGGGAATTTATTATTTCAACTGAATTGTCGCCACCCTGTTATATGATAATCAAAAATATCGTAAAAATTTTCACGAATTACATGAACGACGCGCAGAGAAAAAAGAGCAAGAGAATGAAATCGATTGAATGGGAAATCAAAAAAAAAAAAAAAAAAGTAAAAAAGGTATTGAAACAGGTGCTGGGCCGTTGTCAAATACGTATACTATAAGTAAGAGGGAGGATGACGGTTGGGAAATATTTCAGCTCCATAAATCGAGGGTAAATTTTTATTTTTGTATTTTTCAATTAGCGGAAATGACAGAATTTAATCTCCCATGTGACCGGGATACTCGGACGACTATACTACCGTAGATGTATCAATCGTGTATATTAATCCAGGGGAGAATTGTGGATCACAAGGATCACCGCGGAACGTCCGCATCTGGCTTTTGCGTTCAGAATTGTACAGCGGTATATCCGTCTGTATTTTTCCACCGGTTTTTTTTTTTTTTTTGCTATTTGGCTTTTTTTCTTTGCGTTTCTTTTCTTTCCTGTTTTTCCCGCATCGGCGCGGCGCCCCGTCGCTGTATCACTTTTTTTCTTCTCGGTGTACCTCCACCTCCTCCTTCTTCTTCGTCTTCTTCATCTTCTTCTTATTCTTATTCTTTGGATTTCTTTGAAAAACGAGCAGGACTATCTTGGATCTCACCCCGCGTGTACAGTTATCTATCGCGTATCTTGCTATTCTCTCTCTACGGTCCCCGAGACTACCTATAAGGTCAGTCCGAGCTTTTTCAACTTCTAACTTGTTTCTGTTTTTCGTACTACTACGCGATGTCTCCCTCGGCGATGATAAAATCGATCCTCAAGCGAAACAACGTGTGTTGTCTTTATTCTTTTACCTCTTTTACCCCATTCCTTTTACCCTTATATAGTTACACACATACATAACTACAAAGTAGCAACCTGCAGGCACACCTATACCGTTTATATTTCGTATATATATACACCTACCCCAGCTACTATAATGTACTATATACAAGGACTTTCCACCAGGTAAATTGCCTACTAAAATTACCTACCGTTCCACCCTCTGTATATATATAAATATAACTATAGGTATATCTTATATATCTAGTTTAGTTTCGGTATGTATATATATATATATATATATAGGGGGAATCGATGTAATCAAAATGTCATAATATACAATCATTTTTATCGTCCTCGTAGTTATGTGCTCTACTGTATATATATACGTATATATATATACCTATACACGAAATAAAAATTGATAACAAATTATTATTTCCTGTATATAATTTCGCAAAGGTTTTTTCATTGCTTTTATTTATATATATATATATTTTTTACATATATATATATACATATATTTAGAAACGATTTCCTGAAGTGGTTTTTAGACCCTATTTTCCCGTGCATTTTTTAGTCTGTTCTTTCTTTGTCATTTTTTTTTCTTTTCGTTTTTTTTTTTTTTCTCTCGTATTCTTTCTCTCTAGAAATGGATGTGCTCGAGGCAATCGATTGAAGTGACAAGTAAATCCAACGGTACGGTATAGTAGAGACGGATAAGGGGGTATAAATCAAAATGAAATGTAGAAATCGGTAGCTGTACGAATAGAGGTGGGTGTGGGCGTATAACATCTGAAGGGTGGGAAAGAGAGCTGGCGAGCGAGGGAGTTTGAAAATATTGAAATAAAGGGCTGAGGGGGAGGAAACGGAGGATGAGACTCGGCTTACCTGACACTCGTAAGTCCCGTTGTCCCGCTTCTGGACGTATTTTATCTGTAGAGTCCAGTCGTCCGAGCCTTCGGGATGCAGTACTTGAAAACGCTCGTCGTTTGTGTAGGTAAACATTGAGCTGGTCAATATGTGCCAGTCCCGACGTCGAATCCATGATATCTGCAAATATGGATTACAATAAATATCACGTTACTCTCCAATCCCGGATGCAGACTGATTGCTAGTAATTTCATTCCACCTACATATATACATGTATATATCGTACATCTATGTATATAGCTATATATGATCGTTCCTGCCGTTCCAGTATACCGAAATTTATTTATTAATTCACTTGATTTTTAGCTGAAATCGAATTATCCTTATTAAAAATGGTTATCGTATATATATATATATATATATATATATATCTATACATACACACAAATGCATATGGATATGCACATATACACCAGCTACCCTACAGCGATGAAAGTTTCGTGCTGATTCAATGAATCGTAAAATAAATAAAATGAAATAAAATATGGGCAAGTAAATATATAGATTCTAGATTTTTTTTGTTTTTTCCTTTTCGGTTCTCGATCGATAATTTGATAAAAATGGTTTTTACGGGTACCCGGATAATATACACTGTATACGTAGAAAAAAAAAAAAATGAAGGAATAAAGTTGGTCCTATATTATCTTATAAATCTGCAGTGGTTCTATATGGCAGAAAAATAGCAATAAATCTGTTCAAACTTTGAGTTATTTAAAAATATATGTTTTATCAAGTCTTGTGTCGCCTTTTCGTTCGTATACGATAATATAGAGGCCTGCTGTATGTGGGTATATGTGTGTAGGTACATATATAGTATACATCTACCACGTTCTGGATATGTAGTCTGCCTCGGACTATTTGGCAAGAGAAATAGGGATTTTTGTGTTGAAATTTATAGCCAGCCTATGTCCGCCACGGGTCGCGTTTCGTTTCGTTTCGTTTCGTTTCGTTTCGTTTCGTCATAGCTAGTATTTATTTTGTTTATTTATATATTTATACACCCTCTACTTTTTCGCATCAGTTTCATTTGACAAAATTTCGATAAATTTCTGATCCATAAATCAACGATATATACTGTAAACTATGAATAACTGCGAGGTAGACTTTTGTATGTACTCGAGTTTTTAAAAAAATCGAAAAAAAAAAAACAAAAAAAAATAGCAACGAAAAAATATCCCTCTTTATCCAAAAATTCACAGCTCACTTCGTAACTAACCGTAAGACCAATTTACCAAGAATAATACATACATACATATAGAGCTGGGAACGATCGAAAATGACGACGAGAGACCAAAGTGTGTCGCCCAGATGCCCGAGTTTCGTTCTACTTTTCCCCAAAATTGGCTCGCCGTTTTTTTTTTTCTTTTTTTTCTTCGGTTTTTCTTTTCTTTCCTATTTTTTTTTTTTTTTTTCTTTTTTTTCTGTTCAGCTCCCCGTTATCGTTCTACACCCTTTTCCCCGACGTTCTTCGCTGTACATATAGATATATATACCTATACGTATACGTATACATGTATATTATACAATATTGATGTACCAATATTGCATATACGAACGTATAGGTGCCTATATATTGTACATATGTATTTATTACATAATAATATATACGCGTAGGTATAGAATAGGCACATCGAGGATCGGGGACGTCGACAAAGGTTTCCTCGGGACTTTGGGCTTTTGTGCCGTTAGATCATTTGATCGAGGTCAAAGGTCGAGGGTCACGAGTGCGTCGCGTTTTATTAGTACACGTCTTTATACATATATCCATATACATGTATATATGTATATGCCTATATATCAGGTACTTATAACGGGTGATCCAGAATTGATATGTAGTGTCATGCGAAAGGAGGGGCAGAAGAGCGAAGAACGTCAATCAGATTCGAAAGCCTGGCTAAAAAGCTTTTATTCGAACAGTCGAGGAGCACAATGAATACTTTCTATTGATTATCTCCGTTAAAAAAGAAAAACGAAAAAAAAAAATTTCTTCTCCTTTTTTTTTTTTATCGAAAAGCACCATTGTTTTATTTCACTTCACTTCATTCGTTTTATTTTTCTTTCTGATTGTTACCTAGAAAACGCGTTTTGAAACGACAAGAACGAAAAAAAAAAAAAGAAAAATTCGTGCGATTATTCTATTCGTTTTTTTTGTTTTTTTTTCTCTCTCTCTCTTTCTTGTTCTTCGTTTTTATAAATTTTTTCTTGTTCGTGTTCTCTTTCTCATTGTTATCAAATATAATTTTACTCGGTTGAAGAATTATAAGAGAAAAAAATGAAAAAGAAAAAAATGAAAAAAAATTAGAGATGTTCTGAGTTATTAAAGTTTTTAACCTTAAGATAACACATCCCTCTCTCTCGTTTTTCTGGTCCCCCCTTCTTAAAGCTCGCTTAATTGATAAAAAATATTATTTTTCATTTTTTCTTTTTTTTTTGCCACCGAATACATTACCTCTGCTCCGGAAACGGTGCGTTCAGCAAGATTCCGAACTTTGCAATGAAGAAATGCGTTTCCACCCAACTGAACGGTTACGTTTGATATCGTGTTGTTGTCGTTCGCGTCGTTGACCCTCTGCAGTTCGTCCAAATTGCTGTACCAAAGTGCTCTCCATTCGTAAGGAACTCGCCGACCTATATTTCGAACAAATAAAATTGAAAAAGAAATGAAAAATTGAAGAAATGAGAAGAAAAAAAAATTGGAAAAATTGGTATATGTACATGTATATTATACATATATACAAGAAAAAAAAAATGAACGAATTAATTAACCCGTTGCGCGAAATGATTGAAGGATTAATTAAGTTCTGGAATGAAATATAATATTTCTATATACATGTATTATTTATAGGTACATATGTATGTATATATATATGGGTATATATTGGTAAAAAGGGGTTAAAACGAGATTGTTTTTCAGTATATATATATAAATGAAAATATATATACCTATATACGAAGAGGAGAGAGAATACAATATTATTTGGAAATTCAATATACCATCGTTATATATACGTATACAATTATACACCTACCTATATATATATATATATACAAATACATATATAGATACCTATGAAATTCTTCGCCCGCACAATTCGCACGGTACAGTTCAATCGCAATTTGGCCAACTGTGCGGGACTAATTGGCCCGCCGTGAAGCCGCTCGTTGTCGCGTAATAATTAGACAATTACAACCCGAACGTTGCAAGATGGGCTGGGGGGTAGGGAAGTCGAATCTTCGAACGTACGATATCTATACCTTCGCGCCGAAAAGTTTCATCGCGAAATTCATATCGCCGAGTTCTGAAATTGGGGAGGTAGTTATATATATATATATATATGTATATAGGTATATATACATTGCTGAAGTAGCTATTGCTTATACTGTTGCTGCATGGTAATGGGAAACGGGAATGGGATATGAAATTCATTATTATTCTTTAGACCGTATATACGAGGTAGGTATAACCAACGCCATGCCATGCTTATGCTTATACCATGGCCTATATATCGCGATGCCATTTTATTATTTTATTCATTCATTTGAATAAAACTTTGTCACAAAGGCAAACCTGATTGAAAAAGAAAGAAGAAAAAGTATAGGAGGGCAATGATGAAAAAATAAAAATACTTTGACGAGAACCAATATCATACCAAGGACATATATAATATACAATTATATATCTATAATATATGTATTATAGAAAACGAAAGTGATAGACTTTGATTTTTCGATTCATTTTTTAAGTCGGGCCAAATTAATTAGTTTGTTCAATGATTCAAATTTTTGACAAAAATTGGCACAAATTGTCGTATAACTAAACAATGATACAACAATCGTGCGTTGTACATACATATTATATTTTAATTAGAATATAATAATTAAGGTAGATATATATCTTTAATTGAGATTGGCTTTTTATACTCTTTACGGTGCAGGGTAAGCGAGGGATGAATGAATTCAATGTATATAGCCGAGTGTCGAACGTACAATAAACTGGTAGGTGGCTCGGGTGGTTAGTTTGAATCTTATAAAACCACTCACAGGTGAATAGAGGTAACGTCACCTATCACCTGGTGGAAACCTCGCGCTCACTTGGCTACAGTTAACGATCCGAGTCTCGTCACTTGACAAATGGCTTCTCTTAAGTCTCGTAAAACGAGGAGACAACCCGGTGTGAATATTTCGTTATGAGAATACCATCCCCACACTTCAAATCTTCCCCTCAAAACCCTCCCCCCTACCCATTCCAAAACCTTCTCCAGATTCCCAACCGCGAATTTCTCGTTTATATATTTAAATCACTTTATTCCATTTCTAACGCGGAAATCTGTACAGATTACGTCAATGCGGGATGAATTACATCCGCGCATATAATTTTATACCCGTAACTATGTAACATTATAAGTGTGTCGATAATTGTTTCCGAATTGAAAACTAAACGAGCTTTTTTCATGTATTCGTTTCTTTTTTTTTTTTGAAATTTCTGCGTCAATTTGGGTGCAAAGAAGACCAAAATTTCTTAACTCTTTTCTTCATCTTTCGTATTTTTGACGATGATAAACTTTTTCTTTTTTTTTGTCGTCAAGGGGTAAATATTTTTACGGTAAACAGGAAGAGCAGCTGAAAGCAATTGAAAACGTAACGGGGAGGCTAGCTGTCGCTTTCGGTTGGCATTATAAGGAGAAGAAAGGACTAAGCGCCGGAACGGGAAGATAGTGTAAGTAGAAAAGGGGCGCTTACGGTCAGACGACTTGAGTGATATTGAGAATGCGAATGCGGATGCGAATGGGAATGGTTAGGTTGTGAAATAAACAATGCAAAATGCGTAGGCGGAGGCGGAGGTATGTAATACGTACACATACCCTATACCTATACCAACCGCGGCTTTGCATAATTTTATACATATATATTCGCGATACTACCTTCACGGTGTTGAACAGCTTGTCGTGTCGCCACATCGCGCGGCGATACGGATACGCCGTGGGAGGAGTAGGTATATACGTTACGGCGTGTTGGATTAAAAAGTAATTAGGAAAGGGAGTAATAGCTCTTCAACCTGCACCGCAAGGACGCTGTTGCCAGGTGAAACGATGCTTTTTGTCAAATTTGTTTGCCTCTTAAGCTCGAGTGGGTCGTTTCGAGGCTTGACCTTATACGAAAAAAGAGAAATGATAAAAAATTGAAAATAAAAAAAAAAAAAAAAAAATTAATGAAAAAGAAAACCGAAAGAAAGAACAAAAAAAAAATAAAATAAAATAATGAAACGAAAATAAAAAAGAGCGAAACAATATGACACAATTTTTTTTTTTTTTTTTTTTTTGTCACCCCTTGTTTGTTTAATTGTATTAAAATATTAAGTCGGAAAAAAAGGGTTTTAACGGGTTGTTTAATATACCGCAACTGTTATCATTGTTTATTGTAACGAAGGGACCGAGGGTTTTTTTTTTCCGTTTTTTTCGGTTTTTTTCGGTTCTTGTTTTATTTATTTATTTTTTATTTTTCGCGCTGGTCGCGAAGCGCGGGACAGGGTCGCGGGGAGGGAGGGGTCGAGGGGGGGTTATTCTTTAGGTGTAATAAAATTCACCCGTCTCGCGACTTGACCCACTTAACTTTTACCTTTTCTACTCAACTAACCCCCCCGCCCCCTTCTCTTCCCCTCCGTGCACAGGGTCAAACCGGAAAGAAAAACTTCAATCCCTTATTGGTCCGGCTCTAATTAACTCTCGGCTCTATAGGTATAAGGTATACTTTATATATACTATATACATTATATGGGGGTTGAGGTAGGTTAGAGGGGGAATGGGTAAAATAAATGTTGTAGGACGTCGTCCTACTTAGATTGGATCATAAATTTTAGAGTAATTCGATAAGTCGACCTCTTTGATTAAGTTAAAAGTTTTCGAAACGCGAATCGTATCTTGGTACGAACAACTTAATTAACTTCCCTATCGTTCGACGGTTCATCTCGGACGAAAATCGTGCCCTAACGATTCTCTACCACCATCCTTCCATCCCCCCCCTCAGCTCTAGATACCGGCTTCACCTTGCCAACAAAACTCCGTTATCCCTTCATAGGTACACACACACACATACATGTACATCTATATACCTATATCTGTGTATATCTCTCTCTCTCTCTCTATATATGTATATATATATAATAAACAACGGGATAAGCAGCGCGCTTTACTCGCCTGGAAAATTACCCTTCGAGATTCGAAATGTACGAGGAAATATTCCCAGTATATGTATATATATACATATATATATATACCAATCTGTTTTCTCTGCGGGGTAGCTACTCAAACTTTTCTTACAGTTTATGCCTTATTTTCATGATTTCATGATCTGTTATTTTGATGTGTAAAACATACCTATGTATACCTATATATGTATCTAACTATACATAGATTTCATTAATAGTTCACTATAAATTTCATGGTCACTTCAATTTGGCACGTTACTTTTCATTAAATATAATACATGAATTAACAAGATTTTATTCATCTGCGAAATTTTTGCATCCTTTCGATGGCAAATATTCCGCTCTTTCAAGTGAAAATATGAATTCTTACGTATAAGAGAATGAAGAAAAAAAGTATTTTGGGAATTGACGAGAAAAATGTCTTTCAAATGCTTTTCCCGCATTCCGCATCAAGGTGACGTTAAAATGGATGTATTGTATATGCGAGCTAAGATTTCCTATAGATAAATGAAATGTTATAACTAATTCATTTATTCAAATGCACGAGAATATCGTGCAGAATTGAAGTATGCAGTAATAAGCTTCTATAAGTAACTAAATCTTATCTCATATGCATGATCCTTGTATGTATATTATATATGTATATTTATGATGAATCCCTCTGTCACATGTTGGGCAATGCGGTTTAACCAGCGTTAGCATTCACTGCCTCGTGGCTTTATGTGCTTTGTTCTATACGCTCGTTGTGGCCACAGTATTTCGCGCAATAGAAATCCTGCACGATCGTTTTCTGTATATATGTTGGGCACCTACTATATCTGGCGCAGAGAAAAAGGCTACGTCCACATTTTCCGACTAGACTAGACCAGAGGTAATAGAAACTTCGTGTTGTAGGTATATAGATATGTATGTACATCTGCTTTGTGGTGAAAGAAATAAAATGGCAAAAAATTCTCTATCTCTAGTGGGTATACCCCAACGTCAGTTTTTGAATGATAAAAATCACCTGTGAATGTTGTATAACACCTAGCAACCCATCATCGCACATCGTGCAGACGTATTCGAGTTTCTTCGAGAATCTCCAAAAAAAATAATAGAAAATATCGCGGTGCGTCTGGGAGATTGTTTTTGGTTTTTTTTTTTTTGTTTTTTTTCGTATTCTCTCGAAGATTGAAGATTGAGGTAGGGTATGTAAAGAAAAAAAGCAAATTGAACAGAACTAATCAGCTTTATAAAATAGTAAACTGAGCAAAAAATATATGATTCTTCATCGTGAATGTAATAGCTCGTTTATTATTTCATCATAGAACGATGATCGAAGTATGGAAAGAAAATTCCTTGCTTCTTATTTCTCGATCAATGGATACAATTATTATCGTTCGAGCCCAGACGAGACGCGATTTTGTCTGGTGATGGGAGGGTATAGTCTGCGGGATAAACCGAGACTGAAAACTGTAATATAAACGAAAAGGTGAAGGTAAAGGTATAAAGCGAAAGCAAAAAACTAGAACGAAGACAAAGAGATTAGCGGAAAATCGGGTAGCAAGAGCCGGGAAAATTGTACGTGACAAAACTTGAACGGTCCTGGTTTTCCTCGGTCCCAACGGAAAACGCGCTGCAGACTTAGACCACGGCCACACCGTAGAGGTGAACACTTCAGACCGAACTCCGACCTCTCTACTCTCCGCCCGCAGAATATATCTGGTCCTCTTTTGTTTCCATGGGACAATAGGCTCTTGCCTTTCGCGTTGTCCACGAGCTCAACAACTTCCTCGGGTCCGCCAGTCGCCTCGCCGACTTCCTTCTGCGGGAGGACGAAAAACTGTAAGACTAAATCGAGGTCGAAGAAGTAGAAGAAGAAGAGGAAGAGAGAAAAGTGGGGGAATAAAAGGAGGCGGTTTTTTTATGGTCGACGATGTTTCTATGTACCTACGTGGCGCCAAATTTCTTGGTAAAGAATCCTAGCGCCTTTTTTATATTCCCTGATGTTTTCCACGTGGCGGATGGCGAGAAGCTGTGTGGATTGAATCCAGCCGCTTTCTATTCCATGACATCTACTCTGGAAAGGATGCGAGTCCTTTTTATATCCAGACATCTTCCACGTGGCCTTCGAGTACTTTTTATACCGCGTCGTCTGACGCAGGTTCTACGTATACTCCTATACCATTTTCTTCTTCTCCTTCTCCTCCTTCTTCTTCTTCTTCTTCTTCTTCTTCTGCTTTTTTATTTATTTTTTCTTTTTCTTCGAGTCTCCTCCGGGTGGACACCGAATCCCGGAGCTCCCTTCTGCACGGAACATCTTTTGGCATCTTTCGCAATTCCCTCGGGAAATTCGAGGGCCCTCGTAGCTCGAGGGAAACGGTCGAATTTTATACGATTCTCCAAGCTTTTGTCTCCGAGCAGGTACCATGTACAATACACCCGCGCATATTTTTAATTAAATAATTACCGGCGCGGTAGTAGTTAGGTTGGCAGGAAGATATACCATCGAGGTATACCCACACCGCGATATTTTATCCAACCCAAGATTATCGTATTAAGTATTAAATAATTTTTTGGTCAAACCGTTTGGTACCCACCTACATGGCTATTCGTGTTTTCAAATAAAAACGGCTCGGATGATATGTGGCGTACCGTGAGCGGCGATTAACCGTAAAACGGGAGAATTTTTGATACTAAAAACGTAAAAAAGCCTTTCTTTATTCTCCGATTTTTCCTGGCGCTGCTGCAATGTTGAAAGAAAATAAACACCAAAAAAGAAAAGTAGAATATTTCAAATTATCCCACTTTAATTCTCATGGGTCTTCGGGAAAAGTACGAAGGACTAGGACTGTCGTGCGGAGACGAAAAAATAAAGAAAATAAATAGAATAAAAAAAAAAAAAAAAACGACGGATATTCCACGCAGTCCGGCATTAGGAGGTTTAGACGCCGAGGAAAAGGTACGCGCCTTTTCTTTTTCATCCAACACTAACACTTTTCTATTTAATACACGGACGTACCTCCTCGCGTCAGGCGTATAGTTGACAAGTTTATCAGGGTGGCTTATGAGTTTTTTTTTTTTTTTTTTTTCTTGGTTCTTTTTTGGGTAGGGGTGTTACGAACGGGCGAAATGGACATGAACGGGAAAGGTAATACCGGTGGCCTTCTGCGAAGGGACACACTTAAGATGAGATCTCTGATTTATATTTTTATATACCTATATAGTTATTATAGAGTATAGAACTATACCCCCTACACACACTGACTCTCGGTATAGCGTATTATAGTAGCTGCTGATGTTGTAATCGTAAAAGTAGCGAAGGACGAAATACCTAGAACCGGGGGGGTTTTTCCTTAGCTCGCACAAGGATTTATACCGAGGGATCCTTTGTTTTTATCCAATCGTAAAGCTCAAGCGTGCTAGTAGTAGTATACATATATATGTATAGCGGGGAAATCGAACGAAGAAATTTTCTTCTGCGAGGCGGAGTTTTCCAGTTGAATTTTTTTTCTCTGTTCTTTTTTTTCTTTTCTTTTCTTTTGCTTTTCTCCTTTACTTCGCTTCTCTTCTCTTTCTGGTTCTATATACGTCTTTGTTTATTTATTTATATTTATTTTCATTCCTTCATCTTCGAAGACTCTCGATTTTCAGTTAAAAAAAAAACAAAAAAAAAAAGAATGAAAATAAAAATCTGATATATTTCAGTTTTGTTTCATCGGTGCGGTGTATATTATAGTATACCTGTATATCGGTTATCAATTTCCTCGATAAAAATATCAGCCGATCTTTTTTTTTCTCTTTTTTTTTTACCAAGCTCTTCGAATACAATACCGCAATACGTAAACGAATCTCTTGAAATAACAACAACATCATCGGAATCCCATCCACCCCAACCACCCATCAATCCCGAAAAAAAGCAGAAAAAAAATTAAGAAAACTTTGTCCATCACGTGATTTCCGGATTTGAGAATATAGGTATTCCTCGACGACATTTTTTATCGATGAAAAATATGTTCCTTGAGGCACTATACAGGCATGAGGTTGTTACCTTCGGTAGGATCAGGAAAGTCTGCCAAATTTGCAAAACCCTCTATTAATTCTTTGCTCCTTTCTGCTTCTCTATCTCTTTTTCTTTTTTTTTTTTTTGGTCCTTATTTCAGATTTTGAACCTCTCGCAAGGTTCGATCGATTCTTCTACCTTTTTGATTGTTAGGTATACCCATGCGAGATATATGGAGGGAGATGTTCTCTCATGTTAGCAGGGTGTTGCCCTTGAATAATAAATATTCAATCTCTGAAAAATTCGTTGAGCGAAGCCTGCAGCCTTGAAAGAAGATAAAAAAATAACGAAAAAATATACATATATAAAAAAAAAAAATAAGTATTATATAAAAACGAAAAAAATCGGGAAAGGTTCTGACATGCGAGCCAATTCATTCGCGAAATCGATCCGGCAAACAAACCGTATACGTATATACGTAATAGGAAGTGCCTAGAAAGTAAAGTAAAGTAAAGCAAAGCAAAAGCGAAGTAAAGTAAAGCATAAAGTATGACGTACGTATATAAAGGGAGCGAGAAATGCCTACGGGTGTAAATGGTCTTAGGCCATGCTCGAGGCCGGAAATAAAATTCAAAAATTAAAGAACCTACAATAAATTTTATCTCTTATATATCTATAAGGTATATAGGGTCTATAGCTGTTTTAAAACTCTAACGAAGCGTGTTGACCAACAGTTTTGAGCGAAACTTTAACTCTGTGCTTTTGTATGTACTATACTATAATACATTCTACATCTATCTGAATACATACGTCTTTAATGATATAGATACGTTTGTACTTATCTAACTGTACTTTAACCGAGCTTTTAGTCTGCCAGAAATAGTATGTAGGTACACCCTATATATATATCTGATCGTCGGTACAGAATTATCAGCTCGTAGATAGGTGGGTACCTACTTCTCTTCAACGTATAAACTTCCATATAACCAGCTCTGCATACCTATACCATCCACTCTATAACCGATTTCGCGTCAGTCTATCAAAACTTGAACCAGTTGGGATACAGACGTCTGGTATATATCGCCCCAGGTTATTGATTAACATATCAGTAAATAATTATATCAACCTGACCGTTGACCCATTTCGTTTTTTCTTTTTTACTTCAATTTTTTCTTTCATATATACATATATACATATATATAGGTATAAATAAAAATTTTACCTAGGTAGATATTCCGCGTCACGTTTATGTGCTGTATATAATTTATATGTGTACAGGTGTATATAGAAATCCGTCGATAATATATCTCTACTTTATCGTGGGCTACTGCTGCTATTGCTGCTGCATTAGTACCTCGGTATTATTAAACAAGATTTATTTATTATATATCCACGAAGGTATATGGGTAGATATATTTACGTAAAAATCACCGATCTGTAGGAACATACGCGGTTTGTTCGTACGTACCTGTACGTATAATAAATTTAGCATACCTGTATATATTATTTGGAAAAAAACTGAATCGATGCTAACGCGGTTTCGAATTGATTAACCATCCGTTGACCCGTTTGACCTATAGTAATAAATATTCTCATTTGAAAGCTCTACGTACACATACATACATACATACATACATACATACATTGATATGATTTATTTACTGACTCGCTTTACCCCGCGTAAATTCTCACTCATTTATTTATTTATTTATTTATTTATCAATTTATTATTATTATATCTGTATACACATATGTCCTATACATATACAATATTCGATATCGAACGTCATACGATAATGCATGGTAATATCTAAACTGCGTTTCGGTATATAGTATAGTTAAAATGTGAATAGATGAATATCAGAATGAAATAATGAACGAGAAAATGATCATCAATCGTCGCTATCTATCCTATATATAGTCGGTACAAATGCGTATGTGTGTATGTATGTATTTACATACATACGTATTACATGTTAAAGCACACGGTCGTAAGTCCCAGTAGAGAGATAGGGGATCTTCGGTGGGAAAAGGAGACTGAGAAGTAGATGGGAAGGAGATGCGGGAGGACCAGCGTATGGTTTCCAATAACGTTATATCTCGGAAGCTGGGGGAAAGAGTGATCCGAAAAACGGTCGACCGACTTATCTCGTGGACACACACGGGGGGGGATGCTGCTGCTGCTGCTGCTACACTCGAGGGCAATATCCTGGGGATTGTGCGCGTATATGTAGGTATATATGTATAGCCTAGCTATAGGTTCGACGTATAGGAGTAGCTGGGTATATACATATATAGCCGAAAGCGTACTTGCCGATGAATATTCGAACTTGGAGAAAATGATGGGACCCGATAGCCGGAAGCGATTTATTTCTTCCTTGGCTTCATTTCTTCTCTTCGCATTTTTATCATCCCCAAATCGTTTTCTTTCTTTCTTTTTTCTTTCTCCTTTTTTCGTCTCTTTCTTCAAATTTTTCCGAGGTTAATTCTTTCGACCGTCAAATTACACGCGGAAAATAAAACAGAGTATAATAAGAAAAAAAAAGAAAGAAAAATCTCCAACGGGATATTCAACTTCGCGGTATATTATTATACCAACATTATAGATGAAAGATTTCATCCCCCTCTTCGCGGGGGGTGGAAAAGAGGGAAAAGAATATGCCATATGCCGAGTACCTACCGTATACCCACCACTTTCTTTATACATATATGCTATGCAGAGGCACGAGCGATTCGGCCGCGAAACCATTCTTCGCGAGAGAAGGGTATATATATGTATAGTAGGGCGCGGAGGGAGAAGTTAGAAGCGAGAAGGTAGAAGGGAGAAGAGAGCGAGCGACTTCTTTTTACGAGGAGATTATTAAAAACGGTGAAAAAGATAAGGGCGAGAGGCATAAATGTTAGGGATGAGAGAGAGAGATATCTCGGCCGTCTCGTAGCTCACAAATTGACGCAGTGATATATCGCAGCCCTGGGATTACGTAGCGGTGTGCACCATTGTCGGAAAATCGAGGTAAAATCGTGAGTTTATATTTAATCAAAGGTTGCTATTAATTTATAGCTGTTTCTTTTTCTTCTTCTAAATTTTTGACAAGAATCTTTGACGATCAACAAGACATTAATATTTTTTTCAAAACCGGTTGGGGGGTCAGGTCTAAGATCGTGAAATATTATCCGCACTGCTGCAGCTGTATAGTATCATACCTACAGTAATAAACTTGAGATTAATTAATTGAAGAAGCCCGAGTTCACAGTCGGGGGTAAAGAATTCAAGGGCTGAAGGGGATCGCGTGATAAAGCAAGTACAGAAATTGGATTTTCGAACCCTTGTTCAGCTCTTTTTTTTTTTTTTTTTTGTTTAATACTGTTTTCGATTTCGTTCTCTATATCTTGTATATATATATTTACCTTTGTCGAGCGATGTGGCGAGCAGAATCGTCGGTAGGAATAGAAAGACCATGTACCACGAGAGCCGGTCCTGCATTCTCAGGGTGTTCCAAATCCTCCTGTAAAACAAAAGAAGAGAGATTCGTTTGAGCCCGGTTTTTCTTTTTTTTTTTATTTTTTATTTTTTACTTTTTGGTTTTTTTTCTTCAACTTTGATAAGACCCATTCTTGTACCGTTATATACATCACGGTCGCCCGGTTTTTGCTCGTATATGTTTAACTGCTAGATGAACGTTATATACCCGATTCTACGGTATTGTCCTCGAATCGTCAGACAACGAGTTCCAACCTACTTCAAGATAAGATCCCTTTCGGATCTCGACGATTTACCTACCCTTCGCCTTTACCTACTTTGCCTTAATTAAGGACGCCTGTAGTCACGCCCCGTACGTGGCTATTTACCACTTTGCCGTTTCCTTGTCCGCGTACCTAACTATCCTTCTTCTACTCATCCTACTTCTACTCCTTCAAGTAAGTAAGGAGAAAATCGTTTAGAGGCTAGTAAATAACTGAGGAACTTTTGTTCCACGCTTCTTGGTATGTCGAATTAATTAACCCTCCTTCTTATCTATATATAGTCGGGCGTGTATATATGTATAATACATATTTCTATGTATTTTGTAAATATAAACGTTAGCTACACAGAACCAGCTCTTTCGAGCTTTTTTATTATACCACCCCTTTGTTTAGGGGTATAAAAGGTTGCAGAAATCCTTTAGCTTCGCTGCAGGCTTTTTATTTCATACACATATACCTATATTATATACCTACTTATACACTAAACACAAAGTATCTGGAACCGTTCAATTCTCGGCAAAGTGGGGTGAAGGATAATCGAGTGAAAATTCTTTCACTCTTTTCTTCATATATTTTCTTTTCTTTTCTCTTTCGTTTCGTTTCGTTTCGTTTTTTTTTTTTTTTTCTTCATTTTTTATTTTGGTTTTTTTTTTCTTCTCGCGTTTTTCTTCTCGCGATTTTTTTTAATTAAACCAATCGTTTTCAGGTTAAAGAGGGATGTAGTCGCCGTCAGGAAATTGGCACCCTGCTTTCTTATTAATTGGATTTCACGTGGTTCATTAAACCGACTAAATGAAATAAGACGGAGGGCTTTTTTCCCCAAACGATCGTAAAATTACAATTTTTCTTCTTCTCTTCTTTCTCTCTCTCTCTTTTTTCCCTCTCTCTTTCTACATGTATAGGCATTTAATTTTTAAACTGTTAAAACTTTCAAACTTTTCAATATTGTACAAAGGGGTGTATTCAGTTTCCGCTCTTCGCCCTTTTGTTTCCTCTTCGTAAATCTTACTTTGATCTTGTTGCTACTCGAATTTTCCTTTTCGCCCGATGCTATTTTTTAATTAAAATCAAAGGACGGTACAGGGTTTGTCATTTTTTTTTTTTTTTTTGACGTTAAACGGTTTCTCTCAGTACACACCATACTGCACTATACGTATAATACTTTTCTGTTTAATTCCTGCCCCGTGAACCGACGAGGAACGAAGAGGGGAAGTGGATATAAAAACAGACAAAAAAAAAAAAAAAAATATCAGAAAAAAAAAATGAAACAAAAAAAGAAAAGCAACACGCTAATTTCTCTTTCTCATTTCTTTTCTGTCAACCCAATTACCACTAACGAGCTTACTGGGACCTTATTCTTATTTTCCGCCTTGTAATTAGTATTACCGTTTTCTGAGTGTATATTTAGCGTGAATTGTCTCGTTATCTACTAATTACTTGCTGTGTCCGTCTTACCTCTATCACCCCCAAAAGTAAATACCTATATATCTACTTACCTACCTGGAGCTACTGCGGGTGCGGGTATCCCTTGGGATTGGGGAGAGCGCCACTCCCAGAGTGAGAAATGAGTCATTAAATCAATTCTAATTTTACAGTACATGTATATTTTACCCCGAAACCCTTTTTTCACTTCTTCTGTTTTTATTTATTTATTTTCTTTCTTTATCTCTTACTTTTTCGTCTTGAATCTCAATTCAGGTGTAATAATTCTTATCATATAATATATACCTACTTTCAGAGTTCAAGATCATTAACGGTATCTACAAGAATTTTGAAAATATGTTGTCCAAAAAAAAATAAAAAATAAAAAATGGGGTGAAAATGATAAAGTGGATTACAAAAAATATAGAAAGTAAACTTTTTTTCTTATATATACGTAGCAGAACGAAATGTGATCTCGTGTATATAGGTAGGATAAGGTTGGTCCTGCAGGATGGAAGACAAAGCAAAAAATAAAATGAAATAAAATAAAATAAAATAAAATAAAATAAGAAGAAGAAGAAGAAGAAGAAAAGGGGGAAGAAAAAGAAGAAGTTGTGTGGTGAGATGAGCTTTTTGAGAAGTAGGGTAGGTGAATAGAGTCTGGTATAAGAGTGAGAGAAATATAGAAGGGCGGGAGTATAATCTTATCCCAACTTTAATTCCAGTCAGGATTGCGTCTAATTATCCTAATTCTTGAAACGACGACTAAAATGAGGACCGGACGAAAATGAGAACGAGAGGACCGTAGCAGATTTCTACGCTTTAACTCACCCGAATAATAAAGTAAAAACAAGAAAAAAAAATTTATAAAACGAAGGAAAAAAATTTGAAAAAAAAAAAAAAAAAAAAACGAAAGCGAAGGGGGTAGTTTCTATGCAGCCAGATGTAGTAGCTGGTAGTAACTACTTCGTGTTTTAAAAGTCTCTTGCATCCTTTTAGAACAAAAGCTCAGCTCGGCCTCGCGGTTTCTGTCCCAAAAAGAAAACAGAACGAAATGAAAGAAGAAGAGGAAGAAGAAAAAGAAGGTTCCTCCTTTTACAATGTAACGTATAAAAAAAGAAAGAAAAAAAAATAATTTTTATTTCGTCAATTTTTTTTTTCTTTCATTTCGTCCCGTATGCTTTGTTTTATTTATTTTTTTTTGGCAATTTATTTTTCACTTTTTATTTCTAATTTTTACGTTTCCTTCAACCCTTGAAAGAAAAAAAAAAAAAGAAAATAATCCTCGGTACTTCTGGCACGTCAAGTGACTATCCATTGTATAGTGAAGCCCCGCGAGGTGACGTCGGCGAAAAATTTTCACCGTGGGACAAAAATGAGAGATAAAAAAAAAAAAACGAAAAAAAAAAACAAAAGAAACGAAAATGATAATAAAAGACAAAAATTAAAAAAATAATGGACAAAAAAAAACCAGAAAAATTTCTTTTTCAAAGATCTTAAATTGTCTATATATATATAACGGAAGTACCAATTAGTCTTACTTTGCGAAATCGTCACTCTCTCTTTCTCTTCCTTTCTCATCTCTCATCTCTCTCAACTGTCTCTCTCTCTCTCTCAATCTGTTGCCTAATAATTCAATGGATAATTCTCTCGAGACACTCTCGGCAAGGCGCACTTTAGCCTCGTTCAAAAGGGGCCGCTGTGTTGCAGGGTTGGTTGGTATTCGCAGTGGCTGCGAAAGGGTGCGAGAGAAAGGTATACGGGGGGGAGGGGGGGGGGGGGGGGGGTATGCGGGGGTGTTGAATCGATCGATGGGATAGGCAGGTACGGCTAAAAAACGTTGACAACGCTACAGAGAAAAATGCTTCGCAACCCAGTCAGTCTGGGGGATTGGGTTTGCGTACATACCTATACATCTATATATTGTACATACAGACGAATACATATACATACTATATGGTATATAGTATATACATATATATATATATTTTATATACGCGTATTATGTATTAAATATTTATATACGTCTCTCTCTCTCTCTCTCTCTCTCTCTCTGTATATACATACACCTATAGTATAATACATATGTGTAGACATATATATATATATATATGTATAAATATATATATTACATATACCTATAGGTATATATATGGTAACATCGAATTGCACTCGTCGTTTCGGTGAAATATTAGTACATACTTTTATAGAGCAGCAGGTTCTGCTCTATAAAGCTTCCCGTTAAGCAATAAATAACCCGAACAATCGGCGATCGTTTTTCGAAAAGAATCCGCATCGATTTATACATCGATTTGAATGATTTAATAAATCGAACCCCTTTTTTCTATATATTTTATTTTTATTTTTTTGCAACTTTGAACACCTATATATATATATAGGTACATGTACGTCTTTTTCACAAGTTCGCAATATCGCTTCTTCTTTGACGTAGATAAAATGAAACAAAAAAAAAATAAATAAATGGATAACTAAATCGTGTAGTCTCGCCTTGAGCACCATCAATCAAATAAACGTTGTCTATCTGCACTCGGCGACAAAACTTAGATGGAATTGCTTTAATAAAAATTTTCATAAAAGCAACTATATTTTGCCCCCAAAAATTTTTCGCTCTTTATATTTATATTTATTATATTATACATTATATAGCTATACGTCGGTTATAAAGATCTAAAAAATTTATTCTTCATACATGTTATCTTGGCTTTCGATTTTTCTAACAAATCATTTCGTATTTAAGCATATGACATACATAATTCTGCGTTTTTCAATTTGACGTTAGGATCGGTCAATTATTTGAGGGATGCGTTGAAAGGTACGTAAAAAAACGAACGAACGAACGAACGAACGGAGGGACGAACGGAAGGACCAGCGTTTAATCATTGAAATGGTTGAGCCTCGAGTTTCGGGTAGTTTTTATTTACCTAAAGGGGTTTTAAAAATTGATCAATCGTAAAATACAAAAAAAAAAAAGTAGAAGCACCTTAAAAAAAAAAAAAAAGGAAAAAAATAAAAAAACGAGAAGTGCTAATTAAAATCGACCCAGCGAAAGTTAAAATTAACCCCTGCATTTTATATTCCTCTCTGCACCAGTAATTCTAGGTAATGTTTTACGACGCCACGATGTAACGAACCGGGGGTGGAAATTTTTTTTTTTTATTTTTTGTTTCAGTACCTATGTATATGCTGTTTCACCATTTTTTATTGTTTTTTTTTCTCTTTTACTCAACAATATTTCGTTAGCCAGGTCTTCTTTTTTTTTTTCCACAACTCCACACGTACGTGCAAAACTAGGTAGGTACTGCAAATATTCTGATTTCTCTTGCGTTAATTTTCACCTGTATAATATGTATATAGGTATATGTATACGTATTGTGCAAGAGAACTTGATTAAACCGAAAAAAAAGGGATTTTATATTTTAATTTTTTAATTTTTTTCCTTTACATCTGTCGACGGGGATGTAAAGAATACCTTTGCTGCACCAAAAAAGAAAAAAATTAAAAAAATTACACAATAATTTATACAGTTTTTGCCGTATGATTATTTTCTTCTAACTAAAAAACAAAAAAAAAAAAACAAGAAAGACAAAAAAAAAACAAATTCTGATATTGCAGTTTTTGGATTTTTGATCGCTACAGTCGGCCTTCGTCTGTTTCTATTCAATTTTACCAAAACACGAATTTTTGAGTAGAAAAAAAAAACAAAAAAAAAAATCAAATATGTATCTCACTGCTCCCCAGGATTTTCTGCAATATTACAAATAACGGGAAAACAAAAGCAATAGGATAATTCAATTTTAAAGCTTCTGTTGGTACGGCGAGGCGGTTCACAGGCCGAAAGTTGCAGTTTCCCGCAACTTTATACATCGTTGTGGTTATAGGTTATCTATATCAAAGAGTATGGGAAATTTTCCCGTCATCAATGTAACTCTCGTAGTATTTTAATTGGTCAATTTTACCGCCGCAGAATTTTTATCCAGTATAAAGGAGTTGGTAATTATTTCTTGCAGTTTGTGTGTACCGTATGTAGGATCTATAATTCGGATGTAAGTAGGTACACTGCAGGTCATTCTCATACGTGACACGAGACGTGGAATGAATTGTGAGTAATCTAATTAAAATAATTAACTAACACTCCCGCCCTCGTGGAAACAGAGAAAAAGAAGATGTTAAAAATTGACAGACAGTATAAGAATGAATAAATAAGATGTAAAAAAACAAAAGGACGACGTCTTTTCATCGTAAAATCTCGTTTAATTAAAATTTACGAATTATGAATATGCCCATTTCTTTCCGCGAGCGAAGAGGCAATAAAATTTTTGGGATTTCCTCTCTCAGCGGATATACTCTTGCTTATTAATATTTTCTTTCAGTATTTTATTGGTTAAAAAGAAGTAAAAGCTTTCCCTTGTAATAATTAAGCGTTTTGCCTTGCAGCAGGAGCAGTACCAACAGCAATGTAGAATATCGTAATCGCTCAGCTGTACCTACCTACCTATACCTACCTACCTAAGCGGCTGCCGCGCAGTGAAGCTTTCAGCTTTCAGCTATAAAGCTCTTCTCTGCAAATGTCGACGTATATATGTTACCTATATATCTATACATCTATATATCTTTGAAGCGAGCTGTACGTACGGCAGGGCGTAAAAGAAAGGCTTATACTCAATTCTACTTTGACGCGATAGGGATTCACTCTGAGAAACCCATTAGTTGAATACTTACATCGGGCGAAAAGAGTGTAGGTATGTTGTACACACACCGCGATGATAATCTCTACTTTATACATAGGTAACACGAACTGAGCGAGAAATGTAGGTAATATAATTATATTACCTAAGAAAAATTTCATCAGACGATAAAAAGTATAGATCCATGCTATAGGTCAGACTCGAGGGGCAAGATCGAAGTTCCGAATTTTGATATTACCGAATCACAATTTTTTGAAAGCTAAAGATCCGGGAGACTAAGACACTGGACTTGAATTTTGCGCATGGGTCTGATGACCCCTCATTAAATTTTTGGAATCTTGGACTTTCCGAGTTTTTAGCTGTCTGCATTCCGATATTTCCTAAAGTTGCTAAAAATTCCAAATCGTCTGAATCGTATGAATTCGTAATTTTGTCCGATCGGAAAATTTGAAATTCGTAACTTCGACCTGACCCCTGCAGCCCCGACATTATTAAGTTATCAGATATTTATAGCTCTTGGCTAAAGTCTAAACAGAGGTAGGTAGGTAGGATATTCCTCGGTACCGTTAAAGACAAGATCATTATTCCTCAATTTTCCCTCGAATCTGCGAGGAGCTTTTCCTCTTCCTCTTTTCCTCTTTATCTATATATATCTCTCAGCTTTTGCCGCGAGATCCTTTCTATCGAATCCGTTGCTCTATCTTCGGGAGGGGTTCCTTGCCGCCTCATGGATTGGACTTTCATTGATCGTCGAATTCCGGAATGAGGTGAACAGGGGTGGAGATCGAGAGAGAGAGAAAGAGCTAAATAGAGAGAGAGAGAGAGAGAGAGAGAGAGAGAGAGATGCTCGTTGAAAAATTATACTCGTTTAACGGTAATGAGTCGTGCAAAGGACTGGGACGAAAGTCAGTCAAGGTGAGAGGAGAGAATTCAACGGGAGTGGTTGGGAAAGATTCCAACCTTTGCCGAAAACATTCTATCAAGGCGAGCCCCACGCGAGGGAATCATGATCGTCTAACAAACCGAATCTACGCCTCGCCACGCCACGCCATGCTCATGCTCATGTTCATGCCGCAACCGCGGTGCTTCCCATTTATTTAATTAATTCGACTTGATTCGCGGGATCGGGGAGGATAAAAATAGAGAGAGGAATGATGAGAGATGAAAGACTGTCGGTCGAATTAAAACCCCCATTTATCAGAAAGTTTTTTTTTTTTTTTTTTTCCTCTTCTCTCATCGATACGTTTTATCGAGAGAACTTCCCTCTATCGAATCATCAAAAAAAAAAGAAAAAAAAAAAGAGAACTGAAAATACACAATTCTAAGATAATGAAAAAATTGTTAGTAAAGTAAATGAAAAAAAAAAAAGGGTATGTATGCAGACTCTTCTGTAGCAGTGAGATCGTTTTCAGAGAAGCCAATCAGCAAGAATAATGAAAAAAAAAAAACAAAAAAACAAACGTATAAAATTTTCGCGTGACACACTTGGCCCGGGACTTTAATTTGAAATTAATTGTCATGCGTGGGATGGAATTTTTACTATTGAGAGATTAATTAATTTCAGAGTTTTTCGTTCCCTGGGCAACTCGACTCTCGCGTGCACCGTGCAGATTGGGGCAACGGTATAGTCTAGTGTAGGTAAATGAATTCAGTTGGTAGATATAATGAAAAGTATAATTGTCGATTTTTTTTTTCTTCTTTTTTTCATTTTTTATCGCAATACGTAACTAAAATTTTCTTTCCCAATTATTTCGTCCGGTTTATAATCCGATCAAAGTCTGATTTAACAAAATTTCAAATTCAAATTTAAATTAAAACTCTAGCAGTTGGTTTTTGGCTTTTCCTTCTCTCTCTCTCTCTCTCTCTCTCTCTGTCTATATATCTCTCTCTCGAGAGAGAAAAAGAGCTATCGCGGGTAAGGTGTACGCAAAGTTAGGCAACGAAACGAAGCAGAGCTAGTTGAATGCGATTCAGTAAGTCTATAATTACTATTCGCTTCTTTACCTCTGGGTACAATGGGGCTTGGCGCTTCACAATGCTTCGGGTAAACCCAATAAAAGCCGTCTGTAATGAGACGCCTCGCCTCGCTTTGCCTCGCTTTGCCTCGCTTTGCCTCGCCTCGCCTTGCCTCACAGCTCGGCCCATTTTTCTTTCACTTTTCTTTCACTCTTCTCTTCAATTTTTTTTTTTCTTTTTTTTTTGTGGCATTGCCTTTTCACATCCCTTCCTCTATCAGAACTATTCCTATAATACTTATTCTCTACTTCGTTTCCCTCACCCTGCAGGGATAGACGAATCAAACTTTTAGGTTTCCGCGTGATATACATGTACATATATATATCTATGCATACCTATACACGTATATATATATATAGATTCGTCGCCGAAACTTCGCTTCGGTAAAAGTTTCTTTTTTTTTTTTTTTTTTGCAAAAATACTTTACCACTCAAAGATTCTCAACGCTGCAAGAAATGCCCGTACGCCGAATGGCTTCCTTTTGTCAGACGGTGGGGGACGGGGTTTGAACTCGAATTTCCCATTCCCATTCAATTATTTTTCCGCCCCAGATTTGCGTCTATACCTACCTTACGTACCTCGAAAAAAACGAGAAGAAGAAAAAAGAGAGAGAGAGAGAGAAAAAAAAAAGCAGAAAAATTTGTCTAAAAATTTTGAACCGGCGTTCTCCGACGCGTTCGTGTAATTATATAATAACAGCTCTATATTATATTATCCAGACGTCGATTGTATATACGACACTCGAAATTTAATTAATCGCAGTTTAAGTAAGGGCACTGCTGTGACGAGGGTTAATCGCGTCTGATTCATTATTTTATACTGGACAGAGAAGAATTTTGCGTGATTAACGTATCGGCGATGGTGAAAGGCAGCCAGCCTCGTTCCCTTATAACTTCGATAATTAGCCTCTGGAGGCCGATTAATTATCAATCCAGAGATTATTAATTTCAATTTATACACGCTGACGGTTGCGGCGAGTCGAGCCTTATAACTCCTCCTGCCAACCAGAAAATATCATCCAATTTCTTATCCCCGATTATTATCATTATTATTATTATTACTGCTGCTCATATATAAACGTGCATTTAACCGAAATCTATATCTAATTAAACGGAATATACTTGTAATTGTACAGGTATGTATGTATGTACATACGTACATTATAGCTATATGTATATGCAGGTGTATACAAATTTGCATTTAAATCGTTTGGTACAGGGAAAATCGGAACAATTTCATCCCCGACAAACATACCAATTAATACAACTCGTTGTTATACTAGCTACACCTTTACCTATGTGTATTGTATATTGACTGATCAACTAGCCCCGGGGCTTTTCATCGGGGGGCGTAAAATTGTTCAAATATCAACGGTCGGTTGTTTTCCGAAATAATTACACCAAAATATGATCAACGAATAGTGGAGAGACAAAAAAAAAAAAGGAAAAAAAATTGTTATCTAGGTTTCATCACGTATATACCATATTGATACTCATAAATATGATAATACGTATACAAATTGTATCAATGGTTGATAAATTTTATACAAGAATTAATACATTCAGGTATAAATGCTTTAGGAAATACGTCAGAGCCTTGGCCCCCTTGTTCTCGACGTCATTTTCAGACCCTTTGATAACTATATATATATATATATATATATATATATATATATATATATATATATATATATATATATATATATATATATATATATATACGATAGATGGATATAGATATATAATATTTTCAGTAAAGTCACGGGCAAACTCTCACAGCTCTCAGGAGTTACTTTAGCACAAAAGTTATTCCGTCCTGTGCCCTGTGAATTCTTGCGGAATAGAAAAAAAAGAACGAGAAATCGAAAGAAAAAAAATCCGGTAAAAAAAAGAAAGGGAAAAGAAAGTAAGAAGAAGAAGAAGAAGGAGAAGAAAAATTATTTTCCTGGTCAGCCAATTTTTCCACGAGGATGAACCTTTTCCCTGAATATATGCACGTTTCGATTCAATACTTCATCCACATTCCGTATAATCATCATACGCTCATTATTCAATGCGTAAAGAAAAAAAAAAATTTCAAAATACACGCTTTTCGACGTAATGAAAATAAGCATTGGCCCCGTTCCTGTAGATATAAATTGTCCATTTAAAAGAAATTTTTTTCTTCATCAATTTTTCGCTGTGAATATGCGCAAATTAGGTACTATGATTCAGATAGTATTATACATGTATAGGTATGTATGTACATACATACGTACGAGAGAGAGAGAAATAAAAGTACGAAGAAATGTCTTTTCTCAAAAGTATATACCTATACGTTGGAGGATGAATCCCTCGACGGCCTAATATATATATATATATATATATAATAGACATATTATTATTATATATATCTAGAATCTCTATTCTTAAAATTCTTTTTCAAAAGCTATTCACACCCGGCTCGCGGCTCTTCCGAGCGGATAGAAAAATCCTCATCAATATCTTCGAGATGCTTTTAGCATCGTTCTTCTTTGGTGTGAAATGCTATATCTAGTATAATATTTCGTTGTCGATATATATACTCGCGGATGAAGGTGCAGTATATATATGGGGTAAGTTTTTATCGAAATATCTTACGCCCTGTTAATATCTTTTTTGTTATTATCACGCGCTCCTTCGAGATCGAAAAACTCATCCAGATCAAGGATCCGCAAAGTTTCATATCGCATGATGTAGGTACCGTTATAGATCCATATGGAAAAGTCTTTATGCTTGAATAGATATTTTCAATTTCGTCGTCGTGTCGCGAGACTCACGTCGTTAACGACACGCATCACCGACGCCCACTCCCACTTTACCTCCATCCCCCATTATCGAGGAGCAAAAATTTTCAACAAATCACTCCTATTTTCAACATTTCCAATATCGATATATATGTATATGCTATAGGTATATCAACGATCGATACCCACCTCCTACAACCGACACGATTCGTATATCCACTTATTAACGATTTTCAGCCCCTGATGTGTATCCCTTGAGAATTCTAAAGAGTCCCAGTATCGCAAGATTAGGGGCTGCAAAGTCACGATTTTTCATTTTCAAATTATTTTCACTATTTTTTCGTTTTTTTTTTTGTTTCGAACGAGTTCTATTCGTTATTTTTGTACCACGGACCAGTTTGCGGATGAAGTTGTATCATACTTTCGACGTCTGCAGACGTTGATTATCGTCCTCCTTCATCCAAAGTCTGTATTCTGTGACACAAAGTTAAGATTCGGGGGGTCAAAACCCATCATCGTCTAGAAACAGGTCCGGTTTCTATTGTACTATATACCAAGTAACGTCAAAGACAGGCGCGCCGATCTCTCCCTGAAGGGATCATGACAAGATTCCAACCTACCCCCGAGGGGTGGTCAGCTTTAGGCACTGCAGGGTGTCGTCGGTTTCTCTTACCGCATACGTCAGCTCGCTAAGTCGTTTGTGAACTGGACGAGATACTGATCAATATTAATGTTACATCGATCTTCATTTACCGATTTTGCCTTTCCCGACTCCTGGCTTCTGGCTCCCGGTTCTTGGTTACTGCAGATCGAACCATTCTTATAAATTGTTGCCCTCCATATGCCTTTGTATATATATATATATTATATATATATATTACGTGAAGGAAACTCGTATTTATTAGACCCGGTACAAGCTGCTTCACCGCAAAGCCGCTTCTTTTCTACGTGTCTTGGTATATCTCGTGTAAGAATTCACCTCGGGGTAAGAAATTTTTTGGCACCAGGTGTAGCGGATTATCACCGTATATTTCCACTACACACACACACACACACACACACACACAACCAACGCGTATACGCGGAGAGATAGCTATTGATGACGTTATATTAACGGTGACAGTCTGCACCACACGAGATACAAGACACGTTATTTCCACCCCTTTTCGAAAGGAGAATCTTAGGGTAGAGAAAAATCGATTTGAAGAGACGATAAAACGGTCGAAAGAAGTAGAAAAAAAAAACATTTCAACGAGTATATCTCTAGTGTTCAATAAGATCTTATTATTCTTCATCTTCTGCTTCTTCGTACTTATATTCTTTGAGTTTACGGAGCGACGCCCTGTTGTCTTCTAAGGGTAGGGAAATAATGCTAGGTGTGTATATATATACGTATATAAATGTATATACGTATATATATATATATGCATATTTAATTGCGATGTTTAAAAGGCGTCAGGGGATTGGAGTAAAGCGAAGAAGAGCGTGGAGAAGAGAAGTAAAGAAGAGTAACGAGGGCTTGAAGCTTTGTCCTTTGGTACCTTATACCTGCACCAACACCCATTTACCTACCTACGTACCTTATGTATAGGTATGTACGTGTGTATATAGGTGGCATGGAATCAAGAATATGGCAGCGCCTGCGCGCCTGTATCGACTTTACGCCGAGGAACCCGAAACTCTGAGTCTGACGGTACGATCTTAACGCTCTTGGAGCCCCTTTGCAGGCCCTTTTGTCGCTTCTACCTGCTCGACCCTCCTCAGCACCGGCACAGCAGCTAGCGCATTATTATTAATATCTCTGTTAATAATACAGAAGTTTGGTAGAAGCCTGGCGCTAACCCAAACCATCCGGCACCGTCTATCCCCGACTTTAGCCCTCGGCTTCCTTGCGCCCCACCGGTCTACGTGTTTATTGTACCATCCCATTTCCGTGATCTATCTACTCGCCCGTTATTCTCCCCCTTTTTTTTTTCTTTTATTCTACTTATTATACGCGAAGAACGCGATTTTTGAAAACAGAAAAAAAAAAAAGTTAAAGAACGAACGAACAGAATAAGATGGAGAAATTTTTCGTGAATTTAAATTCGTCGTTACACACCTATACCTACCTAATTTTTTTTTTCTGTTTTCGTTCAATCTTTTGCCATTTTTTTTTCCTTCTTCCATTTTTCATCTTGTTTTACGATCGTAAAAGAAAATTGTCGTAAAAAAGAAAAGTCGAGGGTATAATCGGTATGAGCGGGGCAAATTTTTTGGGCTCGGTGTATAAGAAAAAAAAAAAAAAAAAAACAGAGAAAAGGCAAAATATGTATAAAAGTCGTGTTAAGCATACATTTTCTTATTTTTTTTTTTTTTTTTCTTTCTTCTACGCAAAGTTAGGGTGGGTAGTAAAATATTTACGGTTTTCTAAATGACAGTGAAAAAATATTTTATATACGAAATACAATTATATAGCCAGCTTATATACTATATACCTATATACTGCCACGATTTTTAGACAGGTACATGTAGGTATATATGTATACATTATGTATGTAAATAAGTGAATTCTGAATTCATATAAGGAAGAAAAAAATAAGTAAATAATAATAAAAACAAGAAAATTTTCTTTACAACCTCGAAGTAAATTGATATTATGTGCAATAAACGAAAAACGATGATTTATGGGGAAACTCGGAAAAACGCGTTTACGACAATTTTATCCTAAATTTATTTTCAAAATTAAAAAACTCAACTGAACGATATAAATTTTTCAAATATTCGACTACCGTACATTACCGGGCACCCCATAACGGAAAATGGTCTGACGGGTACAGGTCGACGTTCCGGAATATACGAGCTCAACGGGGTTAAGAATGACAGATCGAAGGCTTCGGTGGTTTGACACTCATCCAGCAGCTCTTCTTACTTACCGCATATACCGATATTAAAATATTTAGTACCATAATCCTTCGGGGCTGAGGGAAAATGATTGATATAAAAGAAAAATTAGAATAAAGTAAATTTGTGCGGTTTTCTGAATTTTTTTTTTTTTTTTTTTCTTATTCGTTATAATTGCAATCTAAGTTTGACCTTTCTATATCTATAGCTTCATTCCTTCCTCACCTTCGATCCCAATCGCGGTCGCAAACCAACGTTAGTTACCAAACTATATACGTGTACATATATATACGTATATACATATATACACTGCTAGACGCGTGGGATAAGCAGCCGTGTTACAGTAAGTTTCCAAATCGTGAACACCTGACAGACAAACTAACTGACGGGTATAATCCGAGCGATTCCATCGCGTTACGGTTGGAAATTTGCCACGATTCCAAACTTGATCCTAGAGAGTTGGTTCGTTGGTTGGCTTGCTTGCTTCGTAGTAGTAGTATTACTAGTAACTGTATATAGACGCGCGTCTAACAACGGATAACTAATTTACTGCGTATACAAGGGATGGTTAAGACTACCTATATAGTAGTTCGCAAGAAACGAGTACGAATAGAAAAACCGTATAGAACGAAATGAAGAAAATTTTTCAAGCCTCTTCGTCTTCGTAAAATTCACCAGTAAACCCGGTTTAACGACCTAGCTAGCTGTTGGAAAATTCATAAACTACTTGAATAATTGTTATACAATTGTAGTATATTACGTGTATTATAAACTACGAACAAACAATTGTTACGATATCAATTTTAAACCCTTGGTGTTAGTTTTCATGCTAACCAACAAACTTCCGACTTAATTCTGAACTAAGCCATATTACTTATACCTGTATAAGTTACGTGTAAAATATCTCCGTGGGAGTTAGGGGTAGTGAAGAGTATAAACGTGTCGGTGTAGAGTGTGTGCATACAGTTGTACGCATATGTTGGAGTAAACTCGTACCGGTGCAGGGGTAAAGTTGCCTCGAAATCAGGTCGAAGAGTGACGCTTGTAGAACCTGAGTGCGGAGAGTGCAGCCTTGCATCTTCCGTTATATAGATTATATATATATATATAGATCCCTGTGTAGGGGTAGGTGTGTTTGTGATGTTCCAAGTACGTATGTAATGTACTCATACCAATGTCGTATGCACGTGTACGTGTGTACGTGCGGATACGCCGAGCGTGACATTGTAAGTTCAAGCGGCATTAAAGGCTTCCCTATCCGCTTTATACAGTAACGGGCAACAAAAACGTAACACTACGAAAATACCAAACGGTGGTAGTGCGGTGTGGCGGATTTCTCTCCTCCGGCAGAGCATGAGAAATGTAAAAGATGCACTGGCGGGCTTACCTGCACACCTCGGAAAACCCAACGTACCGTAACACCGACGAAAAGAAATGAAGAAACGTAGGGGATGTAGTCCTCTCAGCTCTCGTTCTAGACGAAGAGAAATCTACGAATGGAAACGCGAACGCAGACAGAAAAAACAAAAATTCGGGCATTTATTTATTCCGTCATGCTTTTGATGGGGGAAAACTGCAGAAACTGTGCTGCAGCTTTATAGAGACGATGAATTTAATACCCAAACAGTTTTAAAATCGTACGTAGATATTAAATTTGAAACTGTATGTATCACGGTATTCGATCGAGAGTGTTCGGGCGGAAATATAAATTACGATGCTCAGACGTTCATTTGACGAAATTATTCTTCATCACTGTATGTATATTCGAACGTTTGCGCGTCACCGATGGGTGAATCAATGCCCCGCGGCGAGATGGGCAGGTGCAAACGAAGGCCGTGGCAAATATCGATTCGATTCTATCATTGCGTTTGGTTTGGACGATGGAATCGCGCGAGTGGTACCTGCAGGTATACCGGAATGGATGTTTGAGCGGTTTTTTCTTCCTTTCTTTTTTACGTTCAGTTATTTTTTCAGTTATTTTTATTTTTTTTTTTTGCAGTTTTCACAGAGTTTTAAAGCTCTATTTTAACGCGGCTGTGAACAGCGAAAACATTTTTAAACCACCAACTGAAGTCGATTTAAAATGGCAATGAATAACCTCGCGCCATTACTTGCCAAACTCTGTACACTATACTGTACCTACAAAAAATTAGTAAAATTTTTAACCAAAGAGTAAGCAATTTTAATTTTTTGTTTTTCGTTTTTCTATCCTATGGGAAAAATTTTGCATCTCATTACGGGAGATTTTTCAACGAAAATAGTTAGCCTGCGGTTGTTTTATGTTATTTTACTAATATTAAAGCTCCGCGGGATTTGTGGGGCTTAGAAAGGGGCTTGCTCTCCGCTCGCTCGGAGGTGGCAATATAAACTCCTCTGCAAATATTTACTGTCTTCAAAGCTCTCCCACCTGTCGACAGAATTAACGGTTTCGGAGACAGATAATGAATTGCGATATCCTAATCACCTGTCTGTTGTACTTTACGCCTTGAAAAACACCCTTTGCTATTAGATGTTAACCCGGCGCAGCCTGCGTGTTTGAAGTCGTCCTTTATTCTCTCGAACCCTCCTTTTCGTGACTCGGGGCAATCTATTACTAGCCAATAATGATCGAGTAAAGTTTTGATAAATTTTTTTCGTTTTTCTCTTTTTGTTTTGGCGACAAAAACTGTTGCGGTTAGATACATTTGCATACACGGCTATAATTATAATTTTTTTTTCTTTTACCCGTCCGATGGACGTATCCGCGCGGACTGCTGCAGATACAGACGCTTACATAGTACTTAGGAATAGTTGTTTCTAAGCCGTGACTTAACGTTTGTGCTCCTGCTTATCGTACGGCGAGGATCTTCTATCGGAGAAGAACAAGTTTTCCCAAAGTACCGGATAGCTTATCCCGCGGCGAAAGGCGAAGCAAAGGATTAGGCTGAAAGATAATACCTTGGTTGGTCGGCTGATGACTCGGAGCATTAGAGAATCTTCTTCAGATAACTTATCATGCTATCCACCCCTCGCTCTCTTCGCCCCTTTTTTTCTACCTCGCTTCATTCCTTCGTTCCTTCTTCGTTCTTCTTATTCTCATTCTTATTCTCATTCTTATTTTTCTTCTTTTTCGAACTCCGAGCCAGCTCAACTCTCGACCTCGCAATTTCTCGTTGAAAAAGCGAAAGAGATCCAACCGTCTTACCTATATTGATTTTCATTCCCAGGGTTGTTGAATGTCCTCGTATATATCTTCGCATCTTTTCTATTTCCTATTTTATATACCTACACCAATGTAGCAGAGATCTGGGTAAAAATGTCTGCCGAACAAAATATCCAACAAAATTTTACAATATTTAAAATCTCAAGACTGAAAAACAAGGTTTTCTTATTACTCCAATGAAATCATTAGAACTTACAACAATGATCACGTTCAGATATTTTTAATTATTTTTTCTTTCTATACCAATGAGATATGACTGTAATTAATTTCTTTCTCAAAGTGGGGATTTCATCCCGGTCTTCCCTATATACGTATATTTTATATACGTTTTAAATCTTCTATTTACTGTTCTATACATGAACGTTTGATGCGTGGTTCTTTTTCTACGACCAAAAAGGTCCGCCCTTACATAAGTCTTCAAAGCTCTTCTATTTATGGTCAGGTTTACCTACTAGACGTATACGTATACCTATATGAATTTTGTATATCACAACATGCACTGAACTGTGCTGCTCTCTCATGCGCAAGTTGATAGGGACCGAGCACAGGTAGCTGTTATTACATACCTATATAAATTTGAGGAAAATCACGATAAACCTTACCGCTGTTATATAATATACCTATACCTGTATATATGTACATAGTTTAACTGGAAAATTGTTAATTAACTAATCGTTCTCTCTCATCTCCTTTTGCACCCTTTCTCTCCGTTTTATATACATATATATATATTTTTTTTTTCATATATTGTTTTCCTTTTTATGTGTTTTTTTTTGTTTTTGTTTCACTTTTTGCGGAGACTTTTTTTAAATAGAATTATCCTCGAGCGAGGGTGGAAACTGGTTGTTCATCAATCAACGTCTGGCTGCATACGTTAGCGTTGAAATTGTAAATAATAGAAACCGAAAGACTGACGTGTCGAAAATACTGGTACAGGGTAGGGCTGAAACCGTAATATCCCCAACCCTGTATACCATACTCTGGAGCCCTACCTGTAAAGCTTCGTGTAGCAATAATAGTATTCTAGCTATAACATACCCTAAAAGATAGTAGCTGTATATAAGTATATATATATATATATACAGTATCGTCAAGTTGATTCGTGGCCCGATCAAAGTTTAACGCGAGCCGAATGGCCCCTCGCGTTTCGAACCTCCAGAGAAATAAACTTCTTCTCTTAGAGAGAGATTTTTCGATTCCCGCGCGCGGAAATCCTTACTTCGCTCGACTCGAGATAAGTATCTGTATCCTTCGTGTTTCCACCTCGTCTCTAAATCTAGTCTTTCTCCTCCCTCATTCCGCGCTATAGCAACACCGGCACAAGCACCAGCTGTAGCTGTAGCTAATCTATTAAAGTCCGAAATAGTTTATTTCACTTTTTTATTTATCTTCTTCTTCTTTTTTTTTTGTTACCTCTGTCTCGTTTGTTCTGACCAAACGAATTCCGATAACGGAATTTGGAATTAATATACCCGATATCAAAATCCGCTTATATATATTTAATATGATAATCTTGAAAACTGTGATTACATTTTTCGCTCACCCTATTAGTTAGGTAAAGCTGTTTTAGCCGCTGCTAATCGAAAATCGTCGAGGCTACTAATTAGAATTTGTTAAAGGTGAAATATCGCGAGGGTATAAAATTTTCACCAAAGTTTAGAAAAGCATAACCTCAAGAGAAATATACCGTGAGGGGGTTGCGCGAAACCTCGGGGGCCTATGTGATGTTCCGCGCGTAACCAAGTCGAACGAATCGCTAATCTGTTTCATCTTTTTCCTCATTTTTTTTTTCTCTCTACTTTTTCTTTTTCTTTCTCTTCTGTTTTTATTTTTTTCATCTTTTTTTCTTTCCTTCCTGTACCATGTAGACATGGGTGTATATATACGCGTATGAATCGGGAATTTGATCAGGTGGAAAACCCAAAGCATAAAAATCTACTGCGGAACGGTATATATATCCGAATTTTGCAATTCCCTTTATATAATATTTATTATTTATTTTCTCGACTGTTTGTGTATGTATATCTCGATTTTTCAGATTTCTTCTGTTTACCTAAAATCGTTTATTTCAAATCGACTGTAAACATTATTTTTATATACCTATATGTACATACATAGAACAGCTACACTGCACTGCAGCTATATATAAGTTGTTATCTAATCTCTATATCTATACTTCGCTAGGTGTTGCGCTTAAATTAGGTCTCGATGTCTCCGTAATACAGGGAAACGCTCACGCGACTACTACGCCGGGGTAATAATTAATTTATATTAATTAGTCACTTTAATTAGACAATTAATTTTAATTAATCAATTAACCACATCCACACCTTTACAAGGCAGGTCTCAACGTTGTAGATATATAGGTGGCTAGTACACCGTACATAACGACTATACCAAAACTCACTGAGTAGCTACGTACCGCGACAGTCCATCGAATCGAGTGCCCGCGTCAATCACGACCTTTGATGTCTGCGGAGGTATATATATCTAGGTATTGTAATTTAACATCGCCTTATACTCAGCTTCGACCTTTATAGAGAAATTTCGATGAGACAAAAAAAAAAAAAAAAATATCAAAATGTGATAAGATTTTGCTACACTGCACATCGAACGAAATATCAAAAACAAGTCATTTCGTCTTCACGAGCTGCACATCTACTGCAACCTTCGAAAAAAAAAAAATTGGCTACGTAAAGTAGATTTTACCTAAGAATAGTTCTATAGCTGTATACTTATGTATAACATGGAAAATATATACCGTAGACGTACTCGGATATCGGTATATATGCTTGTACATATATAGGTGCACATATAGTGCACTAGAAAAGTTGAGGGAGGAATTTAAGTTCGGATTAGATCGCCGAGTTGGTGAGAAGAAGTGGATCGCGTCCGCGTATATTTCGTTCCTATCGTATATCTTTTGAGGTATATATAGTGACGTCACGGGAAACAAGGAACCCCACTTACAACCCCCTTCCTGCACTCGGTATAACACCCGTGGAAGAAAACCTGCCACCATCCCTTAGCCCGTCGTCTATACCTCGTTTATGATTGGTGGTGAGCAATACGTGCGCGAAGTGGAAGTAAAAGCTGTGTAGGTATGGGTTCTCGTGTATGTATATACGCATATACATCTATACCTATATATATCTGGAAACTGTAGAAATCGTGGAAACCGGAAGTAGACATTCGGGGTTGGGCTGTGTGCCGATTGCCAATAGAAATTGGTCAGAAAAATATTGTTTCGTTATCGCGCGTAAGGAACTGAACCGATAAAGACCGAACGGAAACGTGGGGCTCGCCGGAATCGCCTAACTTTTCTACTTCTATCGATACATATAATACAGCTATAGGTATATGTGTATAAATAGGTATATATGTACAACGTTTCTAGCAATCGGGCAAAAAACTAGGCCGTCCATATATAATAGGGTAGAAAGTTTAAAAAACTGTGTTCAGAATTTAAGAATAAAGAGAAAAAATTTTTTTTCTCTCTCTCTCTCTTTAAATATTGCGAAAAGAGAATTATGCAGGGCTTTTTTACTTTACAAGCTTTTCAACGTTTGGACGGATTTTTCTTTTTTTTTTTCTTTCGTTTCGTAATACATATTAAGAAACGATTTGATATTCTTCTTATTATTACGATTTCATGACCCATAAAGCAATTACGTTGAATTTCCGACGTTTTAATTTGGGAAAGTTGTACAGTGGCCACCTGAGACCCATCGGTTCCTACTTTGGCAAATGAATTTTATTGATATTACAACTTTTCGACGAAATTATTCCCTCTCATTATTATTATTATTATTATTTTTATCATTGTATACAGAAACTTTTGCGTATAGGTATGATAAGTACTATAATAACTCTGTCTCGATGCGGAACGGTGAGCTATAGACTCTGTCTAAAAGTCTAAACGATCGGATTCCACTTAGTACATAGATATAGTACATACTCAAGTATTTATACAGTACCCGACTCATAGGATTTTGATTGGAAAAAATATTACGAATAGATGAGTAATAGAAGAGTCAATATCGTTATCAATTATTGCCTTTTTCAATCGTATATATCCTATGAACCAGAAAATTCAAGAATACACATCTCCACGTGTACATACATACATACGTACTTGTATATTTGCGTGGTTATTTAGTTAGGTATATGTGTACTATAAGTTACGTAGCGAAATTTCATAACTGTCAAACTCAGTATGTGACCCTGACTTATAATTTATTAACATAATACGTAGGTAGGTATATGTACATAAAACACTACATGTATTATGTATATATAACCGTATACGTATATATACCAATCGATATCCTTTAATAAGCGAATAATTAATGTACTGAATTTGACTAATGGTAATTTATACATATGTATATATATATATACATGTATATATTTATATACGTATATATGTGTGTGTGGCTGTCATCGTTTATGGGCAAGGGGCAGAGTGTTTGTCACATATATCAACGGTGATATATACATATAAATGCGGATATATGTACATATTGAGTTGATATACATATATATGTATATATATAGAAAGTCGACAAACGTGTGTATATAAGTACGGGGTGTGTATACGCGTATGTACTGACGTAGGGTCGGGTTTACTGAATTTTATGGTAATTCCATTTCGGTTGAATTGAATTATTGGTGCTTTGGCGTGAATATTTTGGTCCTTGATGAAAAAGAGAAAATCAAAAAAAAAAAAAAAAAAAAAACCGAGAAGGAATCAAAAAATTAAAAATTTCGTTATCAGATTCGAAGAGTGGATCGATAATCAATACGATTAAAAAAAAAAACACAAAAAATTATTAATGCAAAAAATTGTTATGGGCATATGAGTGAGAATAACGTTACATGTTACAATAAACTGCACTATAACCTTACTGCTGCAGTTCGGAGTATTATACGTATATAGGTATAATAAACGGTATCCTACGACCATAACGTGTATATAAATATTATATACAATAATACCTTATTTCTGCAGCCATGATATCATATAAGTATATAACTGTATTTGATTACTGCGTTATATATCTATATAACTCGTTAACTCGCTCTAACTAACTAACTAGTTTACTAATTTATTAACTTGTCAACACCTCGGCTATTTCAACGAACAGGTATATTCCATTGCATTTAAACGTCTATATATGTATATATAATATAATATATCTACATATTTTACTCCAAAACCTGCAGTACATCGCAGTCGAGCGGAGTGAAAATTGTGAAACTAGTGAATTTTTTTTTTTTTTATTTATTTATTTGATTTTTTTTAATTTTAGTTTATTTTTTCACGATTCAGTTGAGCATATAGGTATATATATATATATATATATATATATATATATCGAACGATCGAGGGCACGCTTATAGCATAATTATTTTTTATTTTTTTTTACCAGTGATTATATATAGGTACTGCAGAATCCGAATGATCTAATCGGTATCCTATATACTGATAAGGGAAATGAAAAAAATGAGAGAGAAATCCAGGGGGCTAATTTTTAGCCTTTTATACATAGGTATATTATACATATATATAGTAGAACGATAAAAGAGACTCGGCAGTGAGAATTTGAGATATGAACCCCGAAAAATCTCTGTAAACGATCTCGCCGAGTTGTTCCTCGACCGAGAGTCGTTGCAAAAAGGAATACAGACAAAAAAAAAAAAACGTGTAAAAAATAAAAAGGAAACTAAATACGTGAAATAAATTCAAAACGCTGGTTTAGATAAATATCTAGATGCATATTACATTATACTCGTATATATATACATCGGGGACGTGTCTTTTTTTTCCGAGAGAACTTTACTTTTACTTCGTTGAATTTTTATTCCCAAAAAAAAAAGAAACAAAAAAATTGAATCCATAAATATAAAAAAAACTAAAAGAAGAGGAGAAAAGCCACAACGTGAGCTAAACTATATAAGATCCGTGTGAAATTTCAATCGCACAGATAAAGAAAAAAAAAAATAGATCGAAGGAAACGAAAAGACAGAAAAAAGGAAAAAAAAAAAAATCACTCGCGTTAACTCGCCGTCAATATTTCAATTGTCACTCTCTTCTCGTCGTTTTCATTCCTCGTTTTTTTTTTTTTTTTTCCACCATCCCCCTTACCTCCCCTATAATTCCCATCGCTCTCGTCGGCCTCTTTAAGCCCGTCACCGCGAAAGCTCTTAAACAGTGATTCAACGCCGACCATAAGATCAGAGGAAACTGGAAAAAAAAACGAAAAAAAAAAAAAACGAGAGAAAGAAAGAGAGAAAGAAAAAAAAAAAAATATATGAAACGTTCGACGGTGGTGTCGCGCGTACCTCGTTAGCCCTGAGGTAGGTGGGTAGGTAGGTAGGTACGTAGTTGGTGTACCACCACGCAGCTTGACGATGAAGATCTCTGCTGCTATGGAGCCAGTAACGATCCTCTTACCACCTCAAGGCCTTATACTTACCCCTCTTCCTACCGACATCTATACCCGGTTACAACCATCCCTGCGTATATATTTCGGCTTGGCTTCCCACGAATCACGATATAAAAATTTAGGAAAAAAAAAAAAAAAAATCCTAAAAAAAAGAAGAGGAAGAAAAAAAAAGGAAAACTCGCCTTCGAGAGACCGTTAGGTAAAAGGCCGCAGGTAAGGTACATGATATGGGGCGTCTCGTCGACGTCGTTCGTTCGCGTGGGGAATTACGGTGATAATTAAGACTTCCTGGGGGGGGGATTGACGGAAGGAAGGAAGGAACAGGGATGAGGGAGGAAGGTTTTAGGTGGGAAACGAAATTCTAAGATCTCCATCAAAGATCTGAGGGTGGACTCCGAGTACCCTAGTAAAAATAACAAATAAATAAATAACTAATCAAAATCAAAAATTTTTTTCTCAAGATCCTTTTCCATCTTTTTTGTAATTTCATTTTAGATATCCAGAGAATAATTCAGTTCTATTTTTTCGATTTATAGTGTAGGGTATATAGTTTATGTATACAAGATAATTCCTACTCAATTGTCAAGCTACCGGAGCTTCTCCCTCTCAACGTACCCTCAAAATATACCTATATATGCCTATCTCGAGGGTTTTGAAATACTCCAACATTTACTCTTAGCAGACGGATAGAGAGAGAGAGAGAGAGAGTCGGTACAGAGGAGATGAGATGAGATGCGGAGGAGGAGGAGGCTCGGTATAATTCGGTAACCAAATAATTGCCGAACGTGCACAAGTAAGGATTTCATACACCCATGCAGAGATACATATATAATTATTATAAATTTGTTTGCGGTATATAAGCTTATCCGCATGTTTTAGATACTTACATATATGTAGAAGCTCGGTACATACGTATACCCTATATATGTGTATGTGTGTACTTGTACGAACGGAGAGTTGGTTTCGTTCAACATCTCGCGGTCCACTTACTAACTAACGTGTACAACGACGTGTATAACAGAAAAGGCTACAAACCCTTGCTTTACAAACTTTTTACCGTACCCACTCGCTCCCCTCTATAATGTCTACATACACAAAAAGAGACGGAGAGAGAAAGAAAGAAACAAAGAAAAAATGAAAAAATAGGGGCGAGAGGGAGGCTCTTTTTTTCCATCAAAATTAGACAACTTTTCTCAAGTAGACGTACGTACCGTACCGTAACCGTAACCGTAACCGTATGTAGGGACAATGCAATTATTATTATGAAAGTTCACCGAGCTTATAACGGGTCAAACTATACGTATACCTGCACACCGACTTGAAACAAAAAAAAAGAAAAATACGATATGCAGGTTAATTGAAGTCGAGATGTGTACGGTGGTAGGTAGATACTCGTATATGGAGAAGAAATGAGGCTTTTCAACTTGTGTAACGAATCAAATTAGAAAAAGCAGTCTGGGAAAATGGAAATTCTCTGATTACAAACCTTATACATGTGTACCGTGTTGTATGTATGTAGCTAGGTATACGGAACACTGCAGGCTAGTAGATGGAATTGACTACTCTTATGTGTACGTTGCAGTACGTATATAACGATTAATTTCGCGGCAGAGCTTTCTCTAGAGGACGAAAAAAAAACAAAAAAACGAAAAAGTTCTATAAACACAAATTGAAATTTTTGGAAATTGTCATACGAGTTTTCTTTTGTTTTCGTCTGTTGATACGCGTATTATAGTTCAATGATATCAGCCTTGTAGGTAGACATTACATTATAATAGCTGTATCTATTATATAGGATAACTTTCTATATATGTATACACACGTACATATATACGGGGCTAAATAGGACGTCGCGAAGAAAAACTGTATATATAGGTATAATATCAACTCTATAACTTTACTCTGTAGCTTTTGTTCTTGTTCAACGAACTACAGCTATTACTACTATTGGTCTGGAAGTTTTGGTGCTAAATTGATCGAAGACCCTTTTACAAAGCGTTAACGCGGTGTTAGACAACCCCTCGGATCCCGCCGCGGCTGTGATCAAAACGTTAAAGTCTGCAGTTGTAAAAGCTAAGTTTTGAGAATGGATAAAATTCGGTGAAAATTCGAGGGTTCAAAAAAATAGAGGGGAATTTTTTTGATTTTTTTTTTCTCAAGGAACTGTTTTTTGTCGTTTGGCAGCTCATTCCATTTTTCTCCCCACGCCGTTGAACGAATAATTTTTCATTGATTGACACTCGAAAAGCAAAAAATGAAAAAAAAAAAAAATAGAAATTCAAAAAATTTCGAAAAACCGACAAATCTATGTCGATCGCGTGGGCGTGTGACGGTACCAATGTCTCTGATACGCAGCCATTTTTCACTCCCGTCACGCCGTCACCGATGGGACTTCCCCTCGCTTCAGGGTATCCTGTTGGCCACCGGAACTAACGACTCGCGAATACCCGAGAGTCGACGGCGCTTAAAACTCACTTATCGTCCGAACCCTTTCCTGTCCGGCTGTAATAACCCGAAAAAAAAGAAAAAAAAAAAAAAAAATGAACGGACGAACGAACGAGAACGATGTTCAGGAAAACAAGTTTCAAAAATGGGAAAAATACAAAAGAAAACAAACAAAAAAATCAAAATCTATAAACGGTTTCATCCCTTAGCAAATTTTTTTTTTTTTTTTTTTATATTTTCGGGATCTCGGATTTTGTCCTTTCACATTGCAATAAAAACGTTCATTTTCCTCTTTCCCGCTGGGTTTACACCCTTTTTTAAATTCCCTATCTTATTTTTTTATTTTTTTTTTGCGATATTTCTCTACTCTCGAGGTGTTTTTGGGATTCTATAGACCATTTTTCGAATAGGTTTAAGAGACACCTGTTTTAAATCGTCGGGGTCTCGATCTCGTCGGTTGAGTTGGTGCTCAATGTCCTCGCGATCCATATATACAGGAGAGGCGATATTGTAGTCAAAAACGAAATGTTTATTCCCTCAGCCATTAAACCCCGAAGTATATAGAAATTGCGTAGGAAGAAAGTGTTGGTAGTGGTAGTGGTGGGTAAAAAAATCGAACGAGCTTTCGGTGACTGTCTCTGTCGTACCTACCCTTGTC
This sequence comes from Macrophya alboannulata, assembly GCA_949628255.1. Classification (NCBI taxonomy): domain Eukaryota; kingdom Metazoa; phylum Arthropoda; class Insecta; order Hymenoptera; family Tenthredinidae; genus Macrophya; species Macrophya alboannulata. The sequence goes on along the minus strand of OX451211.1, from coordinate 16,656,728 downwards.
TCTTCAGATTTCTCTTTCATTTGTTTACGATCTCTTTCGCTTCGCCCGTCACCGCTTTCAAAAGTCGACGATATACGTCCCGGAGACGTGCACGAGAGTTTCCGAAACTCGCGGGGTAAAAAATAAAAATAATATAAAATACGAAGAAAAAATATAGCTCGCGCCGCAGCGCGGCCCCCCCAATATCACCGAAAACTTGAACCTTGTTGAAAATAAATTTAGCGAAAATTCCCAGCGCACATATACTATACATTTAGGTATTCGTATTAGAGCAGGTACAGACCTAGCATTTACTTATTTTTCTTTCAACGTCATATGGTCGCGAAAAAACTGGAAAAAAAGACGAATCGTTTGTCTGCACAAACATTTTTTTTTATCAAAAATCAAAAAAAAGATAAAGAACGGAGAAGATGAGAAAAAAAAAAAAAAAAAAAAAAAAAAAAACTGGCCATCACTTACATCAAAATGTCTTTATTCTTCTGTGACATGTGTGCTTATAGTCCCGCAGCTTATCGATGATCAAATATTTGTTTCTGCTTATATTTACTGTTCGCACGAGACACGCGATATTAGTTGATCGAAGATATTTATTTCTTTTTCCTATAACTGCTCCAGGGGATGAGAGTAAATAGAAAAATTGGCATTGTTCTGTTCGGAGGAGTTTTATACGAGCTTCAGACACCAATCGACACATTCGTTCAATCATTCTAAAAAATTGCTAGAGATTTGAAAGAAAAAGAAAAAAAATTGAAATTTTGTTATACTGCGAGACAAGTACGATTCAAAAATGACTCGATAATTAAAAGAAAGATCGTCGATGTAGCTGAGAAGAAAATTATAACGTTTAATAATCGATAACCATTTCTATTATCATTTTCATTTTTTTTTTTTCGTCAAATATCGTCGATTAATTTGTTGGAAAATATTCTGAGTGACGGGGGGATAATTTAGCCGTGAAAAATATTGATTATATAGGTATATCCATATAATATGTAATACATATTGAAGAATAACGCCTACCTTTTCCCGTCGAAAAGGAATTAATGTATACATATATAAACGTAAGTAACTATGTACTACATGCATCCGTACATATCGGGATTCTGGTGCGTTGTACAGGTATATAACACACAGTCAAATTCTTGAACAATAAAATCAGCAGCCTGTTGTAGACGCGAGAGAGGAAGAAGAAGAAGGAGGAGAAGAAAAAAGAGAAAAATAAGACGAATAAGAAGAAAAAAATTACTTCTGAGCGTAAAAAATATTACTTTCCATGAGTTATCGTCTCCCCTAAGAAGGCATTATCATATTTATTGATCGTCGATTGTCAAACACGATTTGACGAGGGCGCAAACGGCACGGGTGGAAAGAAAAGTAAAGGAAAGTAAAGGAAAGGCAAGGCAAGGAAATACGGAAAAAGGCGAGGGGTTTGAAAGGTGTCAGAGAGAGAGAGAGAGAGAGAAAGAGGGAGAGGAGAGGGAGGGGTGGACCAAGTGAGAACTAAACCAATAAATATGTAATTTATCAAGAAATATAATAACGGAGAGGCGTCTCGCGTCGAACTCGCTACTTCGCAGTAGGGGATGAGGAGAACCCCGCGTCGCGTCTCGACGCTGTGTAGATGGAGGGGTAGGTACCGCGTATCTTTTAAATCTGTATAGCGAGCGTATTGCGAGGACCGAAGCTCGCGAGTCGTCGCGTTTCCTTCGCAAGGGGAAATGAGAGAAGAGGAAAAGGAGAGAGAAAATTTTTCTCCCTTTTTTTTATTTCTTCTTTTTTTCTTTCTCTTTTTATTTCCGTCCTTTGCAGCCGGTTACTTTGCTCCTTCGGAAAAGGGCCTCCTCCTTGCCTCGGCGTGCGACGGAGCGTGTTTTACCATAATAAGAAGAAAAAATAAATATATAAGAAAAAATAAAAATGAAAGAAAGTGACAGAAGATATTCAATTTGCGTTCAATTTTCGTCGAGTGATAAACTTGTTATAAATAACTTAGCCATTCATCGGTTTTTGATAATATCTATATCTCCCTCGTCCCTCGTCCCTTTCCCTTTCCACTACCATTTCCCCTCACCACGGCACCGTTCTCTCATTCCCTTGATCTACAAGAGACTCGAACCCGTAATGAGCTTGCATTTCAAGGCTCGACAAACACCCGCATAAAATATACACCCCCAATTCATTTCTACGTTGAAAACTTTTTATTATACCCATACCTGAGCATAGCTTCACCTAACTGTATACACCTACCCTGAATTTTCGAGTAAAATGCTATAAAATGATTCTATCAAAGCTCGAATATTACGTATTCATGTATACGTATACATTATATGTATGTACTATACCTATGTACTACATACATAAAAGAAGCGTCCAATAAACTTATTTCAACTACAGAGAGAGAGAGAGAGAGAGAGCTGCTCGCGTATTAAGGAATGTATAGAACCTTACAATTTCGCAATAAAATTAGCCTTGGAATTAAGAAGAATAAAGAAAGAAAGAGAAAAAGAAAGAGAAAAAAGAAAAACGGAGTAAAAAGGTAGATTTTTCAGCAGGAATATAGGGAAGTAAAACTAGACTTTATATTACATAGACGAGGTTAAATTCTTGGTCATAAATTAACCGTGATAATATATAGTATGGTGTATAGAACCAAAATACGTGCCCGGCAAACTTCAGCTTGTTAAGGTGACTTGTAAGGTTTTTTTTCCCGATATTTCGATTTTTTTTTTTTTGTAATTTTTTTGTTCGTTTTATTTTTGTTTGACAGAAAAGAAGAGAACAAAAAATAAAAAAAAAATCGTCCGCGCGATGTTTCAGCGAAGCATTGGGTATATAGCTGTAGCGATATATAAGCTCAGCGAACGGATTTGAGGAAAACGGTGCTTTTCATTTTCGACAGAGAAAAAAAAAAAAAAAAAAAAAAAAAGAAAAACACACACACAAACAAGAAGAAGAAGAAGAAGAAAAAAGAAAAACGAAACGAGTAAAAAGAAATGAAAAAGAAAAAGTAGAAGAAAAAAAAAGCGACACAGTAAAGGGAAAGGAAAATCGCAAAGGAAATAACACAAAAGACTTCTCTCCGATATACATATACGTTTATGTATATATACATATATATACATATATATGCAACGGATGGAACGCGACATAACAACGCATCCCGTCGTTCTGCGTATGTATATGTTATACCCATGTATCTGTGTATATCTATATACGTAGGTATATAGGTAAAAGTATATATAGAAGTGAAAAGCGGGAATATATAGTCGAGGAAAATAACCACCCGCGTAGAGGAAACTGACAGCTTCGAAGCCAATTTCGAATACTTCGGAATGGCTGGCTATACGTATGTATACGCAGCAACCGACGGGGTTCGGAACTCTTGGACGTCGTTCCCTCTTTATTCTCCTTGACTGCAAAGGGGCTATCCTAGTGGAAGTTATAATACCGGATGTGCGCCCCGGCAACGGAACGATACGAGCAGATGTATCGTAAGAAATATATAAATATAAAAATACAAAAATAAACGAACAAAATATGAAAAAAAAAGTAGCGAGAGATGACTAAGAAAAAAAAAAAAAAAGGAACAAAAATGGGCCATACTGAATCTCCTTCCTCCCCCTTCTTAAAAAAAAAAACAATTCTAATTTTCTAAAAACTAGTCAAAAATTCTGATTAGGATTTTTTTAATCGGTAGCCATCGTGCTCGAAATATTTTGAAAATTTTTATCCGTCAATGACTGAGATATATCGGCTACGCAATTTTCTTATCGAGTTAAATAACACGGCCGATATACATGCATCGAGAGTCGTAAAAATCGTCATTTTTCTAAGGGGTCCGTTTCGCCCCGTCCGCCCCTATACCGACACCTGTAGATAGTCATACGTTGAACGGTGTATGAAAAAAGCCAAAATCTGGATAATATAACTAAAATTAACGATTATTATTATTATTATTATTATTTTTATTGTAGAAAGAGAGAAAGAAATGTAACGTGAAAAAGCTTGTTTCCATTTTTAACATCCTTTATTACACGTTCTGTTATCAGTTGCAGCTGTAGGTATATGCTTTTTATCGGGATATATGTAGTAGATGTAGGATATAGAAACGATTAACGCTTTCCGTTTATGGGTTTTCGATAATATCCGTATAACGTAAATAACGAGGTATATACCTATGTATATATAAGGATCGTGTATATATATGTACCTATATAAATATATATATATATATATATATATATACTGGTTAAAGGGTGCATTTACGGCGCAGCTTAGCTCAGCTAAGGGGTCGGAATTGTTTCTTAGCAGAATAATGTAACTGAGGTTAAAAGGTTGTAGGGGGGAAACGCCTAGTCTTCGTATATACGGACGCGTCGCGCCGCTTCGTCCGCGTAGCGGTACGTAGCGTCGCGACGCCCAGTTATCGGATTCCGCTCAACCCGCTCGCTCGACCGTCACTTTACCCCCACCCAGTTTACAGGGACCATGGACCATGGACCACGGACCACGGACCACGGACCATGGACCGGGGACTAGGGGATGCTGAGAGAACGGGTTGATATAATACAGGAATTCTTTCCGTCCGGCTAAGTCTAAACAATGAAAACAATGCCGGAAGCTAACGAGTCGAAAGAGATACTTAGTTTTTTTTTTTTTTTTCTTTCTTTCTTTCGTTTTTTTTATTTTCTATGGATAACCGGACAACCGTTTCACGAACAATTAGGGCCTCCCTGTCTGTGTGATGTGCTAAGCGCGTGTGACGAAGCGATGAGTTATTTTAGGGATGAAAATTGAAAAAGAAAAATATTTTTAAACAAGAATTATAATTAACGAGGAAATTATAGGGGATGGGGTGGGACGAAATGAAACAGCGGGCCAAAATGCGAGACACCATATTTTTCGTAGATGTGTGCGGGACAAAATGAGATACCATTTTTGAGACAAAAAAAACCATTTTTCTTCTTCCAAAAGTAGCCCATTTTTTTTTTTTGATTTTACTGAAAATTTTGGATTGGCCACGCTGCTCGGGCTCGTCAACTTGCCCCAACTTTTTCAGCATTTTTGAAAAGGAAAAAAAAATTTTTTTTATTTATTTTTCAAAGTGGTGTCTCATTTTTCCCCACTCTCCCCTATCTATACACTATACATGTACGGGTATGCGAAAATGCGACAGGAGGAAAATTCGCCAGTGTTTTAATGTTTTAAACCCTATTTTCTGTCCTCACTGTGGGTGACGGTGCAGAGCTATAGCATCTGCTTTGCATAGTCCCACCGCATTATTGAAATTCCAAGGGAATTCCGAGTCAGTTAGTCGAACAGAGAATTGGGGAATCCACCCTTGACTGCAACCCCGAATCGACCACTGATTTACGCGATGCATGACCCGTAGTGTAGTTAATATGTAGTAAAGTATACTAACGATAATTTAATGGCGAGTATACTACACACCGGTGGTAGTGGATGGCGTACAGGGGTTCCGTTTTTCCACGATTTTACACAGCCTATATAACCGTGGAGGGGGAGGGTTCGCCTTCCCTCTTTCTACTTGATATCGAGTATTTTTCTTTCTTTTTTTTTTGTCTTTTTTTCTTCCCTTTTTTTTTTACACCTCTTCCCTGACGCGGTGGTAAAGTACGTACAGCTATTACCTGTATCGCGAAACTCAAGCGATTCATCATTTCATTCGAAAAAAATCCTCGCACCGTTTATATATTATACCTATACCTATATATACGTAGTATATATGTGTATGTACAGATATATACGGATGTAGTTTTGAAATTCAATTTATTTTACGAAAAAAAACAGAGTAAAAAAAAAAAAAGAACGAGACGTAAGAAGAAAATAAACGTGAAATGTATAACATTATTTGTATGTATGTATGGTATATACGTATACCTATATACAGCGTATTTTCTCGTTTCTAAAACCAATCAAACCCCGAATGCTTGGGGCGAGATTCATGTTTGATATACGCAACGTATAAGATATGTATACAGGGTGTCCCACAACTAAATGTCCACCCAGAACAAATGTCCTATACCTGTATACTTTCAATTTTTATAATGTCACAGCTTTTTATAAAGAAAAAGAAAAAATTGAGAATGAGAACAGAGAACAGAGAATGAAAGAAAACGTACCCACGATTTTAAGGATAATATGAGAAACCTAGTTCTTTACTCAAACACATATTTTAATCCATAATTTGGACGAGGTAGGTAATTCCATTAAACAGCGTGGACTGACTTAATCGAAAACAAAATCATACAAATTATGGTGTTGCGTCTGAGCGATAGAGTCTATTCGTTGAATTTTATGGGATTTAAAAAGCGTACTATAAGGTGACTAAGGGAGGTCGTCTGGTACTGGTCTTTTGCCTACTTCGAGAATAAGGTGTGAGGTATAATAAGGTATAAGGTATACCTGAGGGAGTCCGTCACCGACGTTATTATAGGGGTGTCTTTCATTTTTATTCATACATCTATATATTTTTTTCTTTCTTTCTTTCTTTCCTTATTTATTCATTTTGTTTTTGCGTTTTTTTGGTTCCTTTTTTTTTTGTTTTTTGTTTTTATTCTGCGAGTGTGTGGTTTATGTCGCGTGATACGTAAAACAGGTGCGGGAAGCGCTGCAGACTTCCGAGAAACGAAACAGGCCTGTTTCCAGGGCAACCCTCGTTATTCTGTTTAACGTATGTCCCTCACGAGTTGTAGGGTGGTACTGCCCTGCAGAACGCTAGCATGTATGTATGTATGTATGTAGACAGGGAGGGAGGGTATACGGTTAGGGTATTATGTAGATACGTACAGGGTGAACAATTTAAATTTTTCAACCAATTATCTTTTCAACGCAAACGCCACCGCCAACGCCACCACCACTACCGTCACCGTCACCGTCACCGTCACCAAGCTTCGGTATTAGGGTATAGCGGAGCGTTATAGGGCTCGCGCGTTTCAGAGATACGCGCGAAAATTGTTCAGGCTATTTTTGCATGTTTCAGTAGCAGGGCAAAAATATCATGACCTCGGCAGATTTAAATAAAAAAACATCTCGTTTCCGCGTTATTAACTACCCAATTTTTTTTTCTTTCTCTTTCTCTCTCTCTCTCTCTCTCTCTCTCTCTTCATTTTTTTTTATCTTGTTACTTCATGCCCTTTTTTTTTTGTTTTCCGTTTTCTTTTTTTTTCGTCCTCTGAACCTTGCGGTTCTTTTAAATTCTACCGGAAATTGGTACAGCTACAGAGATTCGTTCCGTACATATACATATACCTATACGTATATTTATTTTTATATACCTACGTATACGTATACGTGTGTATGTGTATATTTAGACTTGCCATTTTATCATCATTTCGTTGAGATTTTTCTGCCATGTTATTTACGGTTTTTCTCCATTTATGTTGTAAAACCTGTTGCCCAAGGATCTCGTTTCCGTCCCGTTTATGAAAAAGAAAAAAAAAAAAAAAGACGAAAAAGAAGAAGACCGAGAAGATGAAGACTAGGAAAAATACAGAAAAAAAATCGAATCAAATTTACCCTCGGTTTTTATTATTTTTGTCGTAATATTCGAAAGAAGGATAAAATTTTCTTTCGAAAACTATGAAAATTCTTTATATACACTTTTTTTTTTTTTTTTGTCTCTGCGGGGTTTTACCTGTATTTTTTTTCCGTCTGTTTTCACCCTGTACATATATATGCAGGTATATACCTATGTATTATATTCCACGCGTATATTAGAGTAGTGTACATAAATTGTATGTACTATACACATACCGTACATACGTTACGCCTAGTTCCTTTACCGGTGTATATAATTCAAAACGCGCTACCGGTTTCTCGCAGTAATCTCGCGTTTACCAGCCTTCCTCGTTAATATTAAGCCACGCTTGCAAGAAGTGCGGACGTTTTTTACCCGACTACTTGAAGTGGTCCGGAATCCGCCGGGTATGCAGTGTATAATACCCGTATACGGTATATGTATGTATATATGTGCTGCAACGAGCTGCGGGGCAAGAGCGGGAGGGTGAAACAAAAAAAAAGAAATGATATTCCTGTAGGAGGAAATGTGGACGTGGATGATGATGATGCTGCCGTTGCAGCGTTGCAGTACGTTGCAGTGTGAAAAAAAAACTGATATCGCGAATCTGGAAATAGACCCGTGGGTATCTGCAACGACCGTTTCTCCCTCTTCGAGGGAATAGAGTTAAGCATTCGGCAGGTAATGGGGGTGGAAAATTGGTCTGAACGATGAAAGAGTATACAGAACGGCGAGTTTTCAACGAGTGGCGATGTTTATATACTGGTATTATTATAGTTGCGTGCGAGGCCTTATATTGATTCGCAAATTTCACGCACCGCAACCCACGCGTTTGCCTCAGCTGAGGTTCAGCCAACCTCCTACTCCTACTCCGCTGCCTTCTCTCTCTCTCCTCCTTCTCATTCTCCTCGACCTCGGCGACCTCGGCGACCTCGGCGACCTCGACGACCTCGACGACCTCGCGCGACCTCCGCTTACGTACCCTCCCGTCCCCCCCCGAAACAAGTTGTTTGCACAACCGTCGCAGCTACCTGCAGAAACACGCGAGAGCCGAGACGCGGTTTTCTGTTTCCGTAAAACCCTCCAACTCCTCAATTAAAGCAACAATTTTACCCTGTGGTATACGACCGAATCAAAGATCTACGATTCAACGGTATTACAGTGTGAGTAGAGCTTATAGTTACAAACGTCGATATGGAATGGATAATTATTACAGCGAGGATCCTTTTAGTTATTTTTGTCTATATACTCATCTCTATTGTATATACCTAAACCCCCTCCCATATATATTTATTTTTTCCCCGTGTGTAGATATAGAAATTAATTTCTCTTCGCTTCGTTACGTTAGCACACTGTGTAATTAAACGCTACAGCTATAAGCTACTAGAAGTATATCCTAAGGCTCCCAGTCTCTCTCTTCGTAGTTATAGTAGTATATAATCACTTCGGGGGATGGTTTTTCGACGGGGAGGATGCTCGGCGTATGCGTCTGCCGTGGCTGAATATCGAGTGGCAAGAAATTTGATCGGACAGAAACGAAAAAGAAAAAAAAAAATATATATATATACATATATTTATGTACGCTCTCACCCCTCTACCTACCCTCCTGTATCCAACCACCGTCTATTGCTATACTCACGAGATTACTTACCTGCACCACTGCTGCTGTTGCTGCTGCTGCTGCTAGCGGTCGTGCTGGTGGTGGTAGCGGTGCTGTTGTTGTGGGGATGAAAATAACAATAGAGAACGCGAGAAGGGTGAGAGAGGGAGAGAGAGAGAGAGAGAGAGAGACGTGAATAAAAAATTGAGAAGAGGTAGAGGTGGAAGTTGGTAGTAGTAACAGGAGGTGGAAGTAGAAGCAGAAGTGGAAGTGGAAGAAGACGCTTTGAAGCTCGTTAGCAGTGCAGCGCACTTCGCCTGATGAAATATGAAGTGATATACGTAGAGGCATGTATACCTCTACCCTACCAGGAACAGCACAGTGTCGTCGTACATTCCGACACTCGCAACGCCTGCCTGGTTGTTTGCTTGCCTTCAATTACGCTGAGAGTCGTTCTCTCTCTTGCCCTCTTCGTCTCCCTCCTTCGGTTTTTTTTTTAAGTTTTTTAATTTTTTTTTTTTTAATTTATTTATTTCTGTTTGTGTTCTTGTGTTCAAGAGCAAGCGATGATGACGATGTGGCGACTGGTATATTCAAAATAATGACAAAAACCAAAAAAAAAAATGTCCATTATATTTAACTTAATTTAGTTAAATTTAATTTAATTTAATTAAAAACAAGTATACTCGTTATCAAATTAATTAAAAGCCTTTCATTTAATAATAACGTAGCTGTTGCAGTCTCGAGATTATAGACTACGGTAATAAGCGGGTATCTATTCGATTATCTCCCTGTCACCTATACCATATCCCCTTTACCTCTATCTCTCTAACATCTCTGCCGAATATAATTTATTGAGTTTATATTAGTCGGTCAGCAAAACGGGATAGTAGTAGGTACGAGTAAATGAGTTGGCCGATTCTCAGTGGTAGCAGTCGAGTCAGGTCAACCGCAAAAGTATTCCACACGCTCGCTTGGTTGCTTGCTTGCTCGGACAACGAAGGTTGGTATTTCAAGCCTCTCTATTATTAGGCTAAAGTCTGGTTTTGGCGGAATTTAAACCTGACAGAATCGACTATGTGCTTGGTATTAGCCGGCATTTATAACCCTCAATTTATTGCACTAACGAAACGTAGATAGGTTTATACACACCATGGTAAAAGTAGGAAAACGGAAATTACAGTCGCCTGTGTTTAAATTCCCGAAAAAATTGAGGGAAAAAAATCGACAAATATTATGAAGGATGATAACAAAGAGAAAGAAAAGTACTTTCATGTTCAGAGACAAACGCTTCAACGACAGTTTGTATTTCAGTAGATGTACGGAGTTCACATTTCCGGACACCGCGGATATACATCCCCCAGTTTTCTCGAAACGCGTATATACACCTACCTTAGCCTAGGTACTTCTCACCGAATAGTTTCAAGGATATAAAAGACACGGGTTGTCGCCAAGTACTGTCATTTATATTCAAGGTAGTTTGAGCAAAAATTTTACACAATTTCGAAACCGGAGACGACGAAGCGAATAGAGCGGAGAGAAAACCGAGTAGTAGAGACCCGCGTATGGTCAGACGCGTCATCTTTACTCGTTTTCCTTCGTTTTTTCTTTATTCTTTATGCATTCATTTATTTATACTCGTACATTTACAAATTTCAGACGATTTGACGAATCACATAGGCAAAAAAAATGTTCAGAAAGAATAACCGTTATACTCTCAACGTTATTTACCTACCGAAACGACTACGCGCTCAAGTGTAAGCACCCTGCTGCGAACCCTTACAGGAGTGTAAATATTAACGTCGTTTCTGACCAAAAGTTTTCCAATTAAGTGGGAGGTAAAAAGATTTCGGGTACGGTTGAAGTGATTTTGTATATTTGATCGGGTAAAGGGTTTAGAATTGAAATATTAACTGTATCTATAAGTAAGAGACGGGGATGATGGAAATATCGTTCGACGAAATGAGATTAATTTTAAAGCTGATGAAGATGTTCAATTAAATAATTGTTTATAGGTATATATAATATAAATTTTAAACACCCTTTCCTCTGACTGGTGCAGTTTTCCAGACCACGGCTATAGGACGTGTATATAGATATACGATGTTTAATCCCTGAAAACGTGGCGAAAATTGACACCCAGGCTCGTTTTCTGTTTTAATTACGATTTTCGACCAGAGATATACGATATACGATACGGTGCTAATTCATTGATTATACACTTTCAAATATGTATTGCTCGACCACGTGAAGCCGCGTATATATCGCTTCTGTCACGAATCATACAATATATAGGTATACGTATCGATATACGGTTTACGGTGTACGTGCTAATAAAATTTATCCGTAATAAGCTGGTATACGAGGACTGAATTCGAATTATACTCGTTTGCAAATATACAATTAAAAATCCCGTGTTTGCCGATTCGACAAATTTACGTTTGTTATATATATACGTTGCATTTTTTTTATTTTCATTCAAAAGTATGAAAAATTTCTGCAATAATAATTTTTTTTTTTTTTTTCGAATATTGTACAACCGAAGGTTCGAAAGTATGAGATGAAAATGAAACTACCGACATGATTCGCTTGCTTGTGTACCTATAGGTAGATCTATAATACACAATAACATTTCTCAACGCGGGGCGGCGGATGTATTGGAAATCCGTTTTCACTTGGAAACAAACGAACGTACGGTCGATCGCTTCCCGAACAATGGTGCTTTAGACTATAGACCCCCATGATCTATAGATATACCGACGAACTTGGCATCGAGAATAAGCTATTTCAACCTCGAGACACTCCGACTATACACTATAATACATCCTTACCTTTCACGCAATCAAAAGCACCGTGGTAACTATCTCAAGATGTACAAAGGAATATCAATGCCATGTATATACAGACAAATGCCACGTCAATCCCCCCTCATCGTACATATACCTACGATATAAAAATTATCGTCTCGATTTTTATTTTCTCGTTGTTATCTTCAGGATAAATAATTATGAAGCAGACTAACGATCGTGGGTTTGGTTTTTATCGTCTCGACTGCTCGAAAGCTCGCTGACATTTGGTACGCCTTAATGGATTCAGAAAACATGATCGTACTGTATAGGTTTTGAACTGAACGAAATGTAGCATTGTGTTCTTGATTGGGAATAAATTTCAGTTAGGTTTAGGAACACCGTGTAGCTATATCTAAAGGCTAAATATTCATCTAGGGCGCAGCCAAAGCTCTTGTCAATCCGTTTTCCTTGATTACACCCTGCCGTTTATGGACGTGCCGCATGGTACCAGGAAGATCTACAAATCCGTCTTAGAATCGGGGAGGTAAATTAGTTACAATCCGCTTCGCGCGGTTCTATTGAATCGAGTCTCAGTTAAACAATAACAATATTAGCCCCTTTAGGAAACAGCAATTATTATTATATACATGTATATGTATATATGCGATAAATTAGGCAAAATTATTCAGATGAAAAAAAAAAAAAAAAATCCTTTACGTACGCAAAAGTATATAACCTACCTACTGGTGATGAGTAATAACCTCAAGAACAGCGTTATTCTTAATGAAAGTTATTACAAAAACGGTGATAAAAGATGAAAATTTAATTAATCATCCCTTCCCAGACAAGATACGTATAAAAACACTCGTATCTATATATACGGATACGTTAATTTAAAAAGCGACCGAATTTTTGGCATACTATGTATGTATATTTATATGGGGCGTTGTTTCGCGTCAAACCGCGGTCACCCCAACTTCGGACGTTATATTTTCATTAAATAAATTAAATTAGCAACGTTTTTATCGATCGGAAAATTTTTTGCATGCTTCCGATTGGTAAAATAATATGCGAAATCGTGGGGTGGCCGGTTTGACACGAAACGCCCCATATGCAATTTTTTTTTTTTTTTTATTCGTAATTTTTCTAATCTATAAACCCAATTCCTTTATTATCCTGAATTTTGAAATCGCAACCATGCCGTCAGTTACAACGATGAATGCTCAGCGGGGTTGGTAAACGAGCGAATCTGGGCGCGCGTATCGGTTTCAGTTTGTTGGCCAGATTGATCGACCGGTATTCTGTGACGGTGCGTTGGCCCGTGAAACTGGTGCGGTTTTGAGAGAGGCTTAACGCGTGTATGTGTACCCCAAAACTGTGATTTTTTTTCCTCCCCCATGTCTGCTACCACCTTCAGACATTCGCAACGTCAGTCGCTTCCCTAACTTTTCTTTTTTTCTTTTTCTTCACATTTTTTCCTTTTCGTTAAAGGTGTAAAATAAATGGAGAAAACGACCCAGACGTATAGATCCCGAGGTGTGTTTCTTTACTCGATTAGTTAGACTGAGTTGGTGTATTCCTCCTGGAAAGAAGCGAAAAAGAAAACAGAGAGAAAGAAAAAAAAAAAAAAAAACGGGAGAAAAAGGGTAAAAGAAGAAAAAATCTGACCAGATTATCGACGCTTTTATAACATGCTTTCCGAACTGAAACGGCCCCGTTAGACGTCGGAGTTTAGAGCTTAGAGGAGGAAAGCTGCAGCTGCAGCATCCATCTGTCGTCAAACTTTTGGTTCCCAATCCTCGAGGAAACAGGGTCCAAGTCTCAAGTCCTTGCTTCGCCTTGCCTCGTTCTAGTACCTACCAAAGACGCAAAACTCCTCGAGGCACTTTAGTCGATCGAATAGAATGACGAGGCGGTGGTATAGTATTCCTCGAATATCCTGCAAGCCTCTGAGGATTCCTAGACGAACGGACGCCCTAGACTTCCGGAATTTTTATATCACCAGAAAAAAAAAAAAAAAAATAGATCCCAACTCACATTTCCTCATTGTTCGTCCCGATCAAACGACAGTCTCAAACTTTCAAATCACGCATAAAATTCAACAGATGCTATGGGTACAAGATCCTTTTTTTTTCTTTCTCTTTTATCTACTGTACATTTCTCACGTATTTACCGCAGGGAGACAAGACTTCATTCATATTTTAAAACGAGAGAGAAAGAAGAAGAAAAAAAAAAAAACTACGTGACAGATATTTCGATAAGGAAGATATCGGCCTATAAAAATCGAAAAAAAAAAAAAAAAACAATCTTTTACGACATGTCTATAACCCCGGATCCTAACATTCGTGAATCTAATCAAACTGGTATCTAAACCGTTATCAGAAACTAAAATTTATTAGCACGAAAAGCAGTCGTGTGGACAGCTGAAAGAGACATGGACGAAATTTTGTGTCGAGCTGTTTTAGCGGCTCGTAAACTTTTAATTTCGATCAGCGAGGGTCGGATGATTATATCTAGAAATAAATCGTTCGATAATATCGTAGGGAGGTAAAAATCAAATCGTTTTCGAGCTGCAGGGCAATTTGATTCTTGCGATAAGGGCCGGTATCAGGGTTACAGAAGTTACGGTCAGATTGTTAAAATACTTTAGTGGAAAAAATTGATAAGACGAATTGATTGTTCGATTTTTTTTTGATTTTTCTTATTTTCATTCCTTCTGTTCTTGCGCTGCGAATGTTTCTTGTCCCCTCAGGAACGAGTCCTGAGGGATTTTTTTTTCCCTTGTGTTTGGGTTTCACTCTACGGGCGTGGGTATTATCGCGGGTTTTCCTCGACGGGGGTTCCTCAGGGCGATAATCGTGCCGCGTGACGTAACGCCACCACCACCCCCGACTCCGCGGTGGACCACCCTCTTTACACCCACTGCCAAACTCCATATATACATAGTACAGTCGAAACAGTCGTATCCGGGCACAGTCTTCCTCTAAACGATAAACCCCTTGAACGCTCCTGAGGGAAATAAAGACTCAACGCGGTATAGCTCTGCACAGTACCTACCCATACCTGAGTTGAGACAGAAACTCACTACGAGGTTCGCTCTGTCCCATACGGAGAGTGCGAATCTCTTTGTTTCACGTTTTTTTACAACACAGGTAGAAATTTCGCTAAACCCTTAATCCGATCCTCGCGAACATACCGTGTGTTTGTGAATTCACGCTACAGTATGTCCAGTTGCGGATCGTCGGACGGGTACAGTCGCCCACCGCGTGGGTAACCACGTTACGCGAATTTGTCGGCATAGTTCACCACTCGACCGCTAGATTCAAAAAGTACGGCAAAGCGTGCCATTGAAGTATTGAACTCCACAGCTTATGATCACGTGGATCGAACCTAGCGGTCGGACGGTGAACTATGTCAACAAATTCGCGTAACGTGGTTACCCACGCTGTGGGCGACTGTACCCGTCCGACGATCCGCAACTGGACATACTGTAGCGTGAATTCACAAACACACGGTAGGTATAAACCTACGAGGGCGTAAAATACGAAAATCGGAAGGATTTTTCCGCAATCGTTGCAAAAACTTTTCTTTTATTACAGTCGCTTTGTTGTTCTCCCTCTCCACGAACACGATTAAACTAATTATTTATTAACAATTACTGTGATTAGAAGAAGAAGAAAAAAAGAAACGTAACTATTGCACAATTCTTATAGTAACGTAACGTAATAGATCCCTTGACTTCTCTAGCCTATAACGACGGTTTAAGTTTACGGCTAGTTAGTAGTTAGTAACACGCAAGTAGTATATAAGGTATGTACTCGTACCTAGCCAGTAGCGAGCTCGGCATGGGGGTTATCGTCAAAGTAGGTAAGTATAACGTAGAGTTTTATTTTTCAACGTTAGAGATTAGCCGAGGCGTTAATACCCTCAGGATTATATTTTCATATAGAAGAAGAAGGAGGAAAAAAAAATTAAACGGTTTAGATATACCATTTACGGGTATTTAGGCAAAATATAGACAAGTTTTATTTCAAATCACTGCTATTGGTGTCGGGTAAACCTAATTCGTTTTTACTTAGACGCGGCTGAGCTCCGTGCCTTATTCGCGTACTCGTAGAACTACGTTAATTCCGAATTGGGTAAATTATTGAAATAATATCTGCCGTAACTTTGCCGACGGATTACGGCCGCGGCCGGAAGGCCCCATAATTCTATTAGCCTTGTTTATTTTAACCCTGTTACCTGGACTCAGTCTTAATTAAGGTACGGACTTTAATTTATTTTGGATCTTGCACCCGAAAACAGAATATACCCGTTTCATAATCAACAAGCGCAAATAACACCCGATGTTTAATTCGGAGATGATAAAAAATTAGTAGAAAATATTTCAAGTAGGTAATAGCGCGCCCAAAATTTCCACCGATTTTTAGATTTAGGATAATTAACGAGAAACTTTACACGAACAAAACGTCACGGTTTCTTTTTTTTTTTTTTTTTTTTTTTTTTTTTTAATATCAGATAACTGTACAATGATAAATTTTACGAAACGTCGTTAGCCCAGTATCAGATAAACGCTTGGCGTCGAGACGTCGGGGAGCGTCGCGCGGCACCGCGGGCGTAGAGAAATTTTACTCTAGGTCGCTGATATCGCGGGTGCGGTAGAAAATTTTCCAGAAATACGGTTTTGGCTCGGTAAGCGGAAACGCGGCAGGTTTATACCTACCTGTGAATGTCATCACAATTTCTAACTTGATTTTTTCGATTAAGAGCCTCGGTACGAGCCCTGAACGGAATTTCCGTGTTATATTATCTCACGGATTTCGTCTTCTACTTGGATATACGATTTCCATTATCTGTACGACCCACGTACACAGTCTAGACACTAACTCGGATTATTTTACTCGTATATCTCGTTAGCGAACGATACCCGAAAACTACAACCGCAGAAAAACCTCGAAACCTTAATACAGCAGCTACTACTTACTTAGGGTATAGACGAAGGCAGAGAAACAGACGATGTTAAATTATTTGACGATATATTTAGAGGGGGAAAAATCTCCGGGATGAAAAGATGCTGATTCCTTTGGTTTGAATAATGGAAATGAAACAGGGGGATGAAATGTTTCTGTACGTAGATATACATGTATATAGGGATAAAAATTGAATAAGAAACAATTTCGTATTCAGAATGTGTTACACGTAATTGTTTATTCCTATCGCGTTTCATTGTTTCGAATTGGGTGTAGAAGTATAACGATAAATATACACGGCTGTTAAAAGATAAAAAGGGAGAAAGGAGTTAGGTATAAACTACATTTGTATGTACATATATATTCGGTAATAATTGGCATTGCCGAGAAAAGCCACGATCTGTGTCGTGTCGAGGAGATATAACAATTTAAGAAACGTCGTTCGGCGATATCAGATGGACGGTTGGCGTCGCGACGTCGGCCTCCGCGTCGAATAAGGGTCGAAAGGCAGAAGTAAATCCCTCTTGAATTCCTACAGACAGCGCTCGACTTGCTGCTCGAAACTAGGTATAGCCTAGGCTCTGTGTAGCTTTACATACACGTACACATGGGTACATACATACATACATACCTATATACGCGTGAGGAACAAAACCTACAAGCTTAACCCTACAGTGACTGGAGGAGAGAACGCCATTGTGCGACGCTCGAGTTGTCAATTGCCAACATACAACAGCTTTCAGACCATGTTTACCGCGCCTTTGATCTTTTACCCACAAATTACACCTGCACCGTATTCTATGCTCAGCTAAGACCACAATGTGATACCCTTACCTCGCACACTTTATAGTCAACCCGTTTATTAGCCGACTTTACGCCTCATTAGAAACCCCATTAATAAATTGTTCTCACCCAAAACATTTTTTCAACCCGAATTGCTGACCGTTCCCCTCACTGATCAGATTTTTCGGACCTAGGTTAACCAGTTTTTTCTTTTTTTTTTCTCGTCAAAAAACAAGAAAAAGTACGTAATCGTACGTATGAACAAAAATTTACGACGTGTGGTGGGTGTAATAAATTTGTAGACAAATTTTTTAACCCAGTGTTTTGAATTACGTTCGTTGATGCGTGAGCTGCGTTTTGCCAAAAGCGAGTTTGTGCATTCGTCGTTATTATTATTTTTTTACTTTGTCTCTTTTTCTCTTTTGCTCGTTGCAATTTTTTTTTTTTCCTTTTATTTGCAAACTTTTCCAACTGTTTTGGCAAACAGACTGTCGTACCCGGTGCAGTTACGTCGTGAAACTAAAAGAGCGAGCATATCGGTTAACGTATTCTCTTTCATTTCTGTATTACCACAATCCCTTCTCCGAGTTAGGTACTACACGTCTTTTTTTTTTTTTTTTGAAAACACACACGTTTGGCTTACCTCTTTTCATCCGTTTTTTTTTTCATAACTCGGAAACGAAGTTGGTGGGACGTTTTCGAAGAGTCAAAAAAATTCGGTCTTCAAGCTTAACCGATTAATATACTTGAGTAAATAAATCTATGGAATAACTATCGATCCTTCGTATAAAAAATTCTCCGTATCGATCATCAAAAAGCGAGTAAACGATCTCTAACAGATAAACGGGGCGTATTACGATTAGTCAAAAACGCAATTACCACTTTACACGCGATGCATTCATTTTTTATATTCGTACGTATATACATAATACGTATATACGTATATACAATTTAAATAAGACAGATAACGTCGCTCTTTAATTTATTTCTTGTCGTACATATATACCCGTATGTACACTGGTTACGTATCGTGTATATAAAATAATACGTGGGAAAAAAAATGTAGATTTGTGTAACGAAGGAAAAAAAAATGGAAATTCTTCTTTCATTAATATAGGAGCAAAATATGGTATAGGTATAGTTGATACAGGAAAAAAATCTCTTTCTATATCGTACCGGAGTATTTATCGGCGATTCATTTTCCACCTGAGATAGCTTATTCCTATAGTATTCTTGATCACAGTCCTCAAGGTTTTAATAAGCTATCCGCGAAGCTTGAAAGCCCCGAAGCCACAAAGCCTGTATGTAGTAGAAAGCCAGGAAGCCCGCTCGGTCAAACATTTGCAGACAGCCACACTCCGCTTTGATTTCACCACGATTTCAGTCGGGGTTATCCGAGACCACGACAACGAGAATGGCAACTACATATACCCTACAACAGACTTTGCGGATGCGGTGGAAATTTCAAAAGAAATTAGAATCTTTGTTACAGGTATATTCATTGATCGATGTGTACAATTTCGTCATATTATACGAAGAACTTTCAAGCTTTATCCGATATCGGTTAGGGAAAACAAAGGAAAAAATTGGATAATCATAAAAAGATGAAACACTCGTCACGAATTTGTAGTAATTATCGTACCTCAAAATTTCACTCTTCGCTATCTCGCTTGGATTATACCATGAGAGTGAGAAACAGGAATGATAAAATAGCCGAGTGATAGCAGAGTATTTAATGGCTCATAAGTCATAAAATATTAATTGCAATTAGCGAAAGTACTAATGGGATTATAGATATATACAGATGGATTGTAGAGCTGAGTGATAGTGAAATTATCTCTGAACAAGTCGTGCAAAATTAAAGTCAGACGTGATGTAGACCGTATATAGGGAGACAAATCGCGTGATATATATTTAACCCTGAAAGCACGGGGGTAAAGATCACCTTTACATATATAACAAGATACCCTTAAATCGGTGTAGATATTTACGCACTGATCTGTCCCCTGGCGATACCGATGCGTATATATGTACCGTGTTACACGGTGTGCAGGGTGTAGAAACACGGTGTTCTTTACCGGGTTTATTTTAGACGACCAAAGGTCTCGCCGAGCTTTACGCTTTTACCCCTTTCCAAACTTTGCAATATTTAAGAAGTTTCACGCGGGACCCGTACGTTCTATGGCTCGCGAAACGATCGAACCACGTATAGCTATGGAGAGAGGAGGTATGTACACGTTTCGTCAATGTATTTGTTCCCGTACATGTTTAGGTGTATCGTAGGACATGTATGTATCTATGTTATGTACATGGACGGGTATATACTGCAGCATAAACTCTTATTTACTCGGCTTTGTATACTGCGCTAGAATGTCGCGATTGTGGCGTGCGACGACTTCGAAAGATGATGCCTCTTCTCCTCGCTTCGCTTCGCTCCACTCCGCCTCGCCTCGACTCGACTCTGCACCTCTTTCAACGAAAATTCTTGCACAACTTTTCCGACTACCTTATACTGCGTATACTCTCGACAAAGGGTTCGTATATACGAACAGTATTAAAGTGAAGCAATATTTTCCAAAGCCGTGTACGTACGTACGTACATACATGCACATACCTGCTACGCGAGTATAATACGTCCCGTACGTAACTATGCGCGTGTATAAAGGCCGAAT
The DNA here is from genome assembly GCA_949628255.1 of Macrophya alboannulata. Lineage (NCBI taxonomy): Eukaryota > Metazoa > Arthropoda > Insecta > Hymenoptera > Tenthredinidae > Macrophya > Macrophya alboannulata. Next base: position 16,636,374 of record OX451211.1, on the reverse strand, counting down.
GTTTTATACCCAATCCAAAGTTAAAACTAGCACGTTACACAGAAGCTTATAACTATGTGTAGAGATGTTTACGATCAAAGCCAAAACGTGATTCATAAAATTGATGTTCACCGTTGAAATATCGGGGTTCAATTGCTTGTGCAGCCTCTCGTTTTACTTTCTTCATTAACGTCTAATGCGAGTTCTTATTCCAAAGTACACACGCGTATATATCTATATGGGGAATGAATGATCTTCTTGGCAACGAGTCCGGAGATGGTATATACCTAGACAGAACTTTTCAGTCTAGTTTAGACTTCATCAGCACTCCGATTTTCTAATACCTACTTCGATTTTGCTCCTCGTGGCAATAAATCGAATAACTTATCGATTTATCACGCGGATAAACTTGATAAACTAATCGCAAGCTCTAACTATGTTACAAGTTTCAAAATCCGAAGCTCAACATTATCGCAATGCTTTTTCAACGTCATATATATCGAATTCATCGGTTTACACGGAAAAAAAATATTTCGTCAATTACCACGAGCCAAGGGAAAACTTAGGGGAATTTGTTAAAATCGATGGATGGAAACTGTGCGATTTAATTACCCCTTTCAAAAAATGCTCTGTCGATTATACGATCGCATCGTCGAATGGTCAAATTTTTCTTCTTTTTTTGACTTCGACTTATCCTACTTTATTCTACCGCTGCAGTTACATGATCACTCTTTATTCTGCTATCAATCTTATTTTTTCTTCTCCAGACACATGACCCGTTGCTGTGATAACTGTTCGTCTTGTTTTTCACATTTCGGTTAGAGCCAAACTTTGACTGACAGTTTTATGTACACTGGGTATCGAATGAACATCAAATACATCAATCAGAGAGTATTTATGTATGCAGAATTTTCAGACCTGTGTACATTATATACCTGTCACACGATATGTATAATGAACGGTGAAAAAATTTGCTAATTTTTAACGCCGAGTGTCCTTAAGCCAGTTTTATCCCATTCGAGGTAAAAATCTCGCAAACAAAAAGAAGAAAAAATATAAATAGAAAAATAAAAGTGGAAACGTAAAACGAGCTCTGTTCCTAACGAGTATACTCTTGCAGTTGTATTATACATATAACTATTTGTATATATATATATTTCTACTACGAAGGTAAGCCACCCCTAGTACAAATATCCACTTTGGTAAAAGAATGCTTCTGTGCAGAGGAGGATCACCGCCCTGCGCAGAATATGTATGGATCAGAGCCATCTTATTCCTGTGATACTCAGGGCTCTTTGTATCGTCTCGTGCCTTGCCTAGTGCCTTTTCGTGCTTACTAACAGTCATTTCTGAACGGGATGTTCCTACATACCTATCTACCTGAAGAGAAGAGCCAGCCATTCAAGCTGTATCGATTTCACGTACTTTATACTTATAGTCGAGCTACAGCTTTTTTTTCGGCACGTTTCTACAGCAGCAGCAGCAGCAGCAGCAGCAGCAGCAGCAGCAAAGGGAGGATGAAGATGATGGAAAGGAGAGAAAAAAAAAACCCCTCTCGTAACTTAATCTCGACGATTTTTAAGATCATAATGTACATACTTTTTCGGGATTTTTCTTATCCAGCTTTACTTTTTCCCCTTACTTTTCCCTTTTTTTTTTTTTGTTATGTATAATGCGTATCAAGTTTTCCCAGGTCTTGTTATCGCAGAATCTCAATGTTTAGGCTCCAGTGTAAGACGGGTCGTATTACAAGCTGCAGCGATTTCGCAAAAAACTCCCGATTTCTATTTATCGCAAAAAAATACCCTCGGCGATATTCTGCTTCTCATTCTTTCCTAACGTGAATTTACGATTTTTTTTTTTTATTTTCATCACCCTATAGCCGGGCTGTGGATTTCCCGGGATTGAAATACCCGCCTCGCTTTGACGCTTTCAATTTGTTTCATTCCAATCTAAATCCTGCGTTTTTTTTTTTTTTTTATCTGTCGAATCATTTCTGAAAATTATTTTATTCGTCGCGAAATTTGTATGGAAAAATAGAGAAGAAGAAGAAGAAGAAGAAGAAGAAGAAAAAATTTTATTAACGTCAAATCTTGAAAAGTTGATACGATTGACGCGTGAATATAGAAATTAATCGAGTAATAATCGACTCAGACTGTATTCAGTTGCGAAGGATTAATTTTATATCCAATTGATTACCGCTAACGAATTTTCTCTATAATGATCTGAATTGGAAAATAAAAAAAAATGAGAAGAGGACAAGATTTGTTGTTCAGTATAGTTGTATATTATAATAATCACTACGAGTATCGAATAATATATCAAGGGCGTTAATATAGCGAGCATAATTTTCGAGAGAGCAATTAACGTTAATTGTTGGCAGAGAATTAAGTGTTAATCACTGGTTTTACTGCATCCGGGTATAATTATTTCATAGAATCGTCGAGGGCGATCTTTTGATCACATTTCCCATCTCCCACCTTCCTCCCTCTCCATCTCCATCTTTCTCTCTCTCTCTCGCTCTCTCTTAAAGAAGATTCTTCGATAATTTCTAAACGAATTGCTAATTGGTTTAAAAAGGCAACCAGCGATAGTCGAATTACACGACGGTACCCTACCATCCGGGCTACCCCTAATTGGTGTTCCTTTAAAGTTCAGGCCAACTCTCCCATCTCACGCCTCTTATTGCCTTGCCTCCTCTCCTCTCCTCTCCTTTTCTCTCTCTTCCGGTTCCCTACTCTTCCCTTTTATTCTCCCTAGGTGGACCATCGAGTAGGTACCTACTCTGGCCCAAGATCGCGGGCGTGCTCAATCTTTCATCGAAATATATCGAGGGAAAGAAGGGTCGACCATGTGACGTCGACCGAAATAGAAACTCAGATACGTTACTACCCCCAGGCCGGTATTCTCCCCGTTATTTATACCGTTTTTCTTCTTTTTTCCCTTCTTTATCACCCCCACAGTAGTTTTTGGCTTTTAAAACGACAGAAAGTAACCAAAAAAAAAACGTTAAGAATTTTTTTGTTTATCCCCTGTTTTCCGCCCTTTTCATATTACAGGGTGTACATAATAATGGCGATAAATTTCCGGTTTACACAAATGAAAAGCGATTATATTTCTATACCTATGTACATATTATAGGCATACATATATATATATATATATATATATATATATATATATATATATATATATATATATATATATATATCTGTCGTCGTCGGTGATAATAATGATTAATCTGACGGTTCGAGGTTTGCTTTTAGCGGGACCATTTCTAACTTACCACTCTCATGGTTTATGGTAAACGTAGGTGGGTGGTAGGTCGGCTATAGGTATAAGGTAGGTAGGTAGATAGATAGGTACCCACCGTTCGTTGAAAAGCATTTGTTGGCCTAAGCTAAAGTTTGCGTGACCCAAGCACGTTGAATAGACCCTCGAACCCCAGGCATCGCTTGTAGAGCAAATACTTTTAACAAGACGGTATTCTATTTAACAAAATAACTAACCATGTATCGTATACACATAGGTATACCTATATAACGATCACGGATAATTTCACTTAAATACATATATAATAGTTATACGAAATATCGGAACTCCAGCGCGAATTTATACATACACAAGTTATAATACGTGAAATTATACTCGCCGATGCTTCTTTGCGGCGGGAAAAATCTCTTGCTGATTAATTTTCGCGTTCTTCGCTTATCACTGCAGGTAGAAACCTAGTCTCATTTTATCGACACCTGTGTAAAGACTGTTGAGGTGATTTTTGACGGATAATAAAAGACAAAAAAAGAAAAGGCAAAGGGAAAGAAAATTATTCGCCTTTGAAGGTTCTGACAAAGTTTTATATGATGAACGTGTTCTATATACGGATCGTGTGGGTACAGAAAAACTTATATATCAGTCCCGAAATATGTCTCGTCTGCGTCTCTTTGAAAAGTTTGAAATAAAAGTTTTCGCCCGATCATCTTTTTCTCTCTTAGATTTTTTTCTTTTTTATACATTTTTTGGTTTTTCTATTTTTCCGGAGCTTTGTTCGTCGTCGGTTTGTGCAGGCATCGAGCCAGCCCTGCTTTGTGACGTCGAACACTTCGTGCTTCTTCATAATATGATAACGATAGTGATGAAGGGAAAAAAATAAAGAAAAATGAAAAACGAAGAAAAAAAAAATCAACAAGCGATGGGGGGGAGGCAAAAAAAAAAGAGAGAATTTTTTAGATTCAAACGGATCGATCCATCAACTTTCTACCTAAGTGGTCTGCCCGGGGCGTCGTATTAAAACGACGTTAACTCAAGCCAGAGCAAATACCGCGGTAGGTGGGCCTCGGCTCAGATCCTTTTCAAATTTTCTTTAATTTCTACCGTCATAATTTTACCCGGAGAGCTTTGAAATTATGAACTCTGTTTCGCATTCATATAATTTTATTTCCACACGTATACACACATATATGTATAAATACATAAAGCCTATAACTTCATCAAAGCTCTTCAAGCTCAGTGTATACACACGAGGACCACATACATGTATACACGCAGAGAGTAAAAGCTCGAAAATCTGGCCATCGGTCACGTATGTAATATCGAAACTAAACCGGAAACGGACGTGGGTTACCCGAGTGGGCTCCGGGTATATTCAGGTTGAAAAATATTCTCGTTGATCCTAAATGCTCACTTATCCCTCCTCGGGAATCGTTTTTTAAGAAAATCGTGTACTTCCTGAGCAAACTGATATATATCTATACAGACATATATGAAAGAGAGATCTATATACGAGAAAATAAGGGAGAAACAAAAAAATTAAAGAAAATGAAAAGAAAATTACATATTTCCTGGGCGAAAAATATATTTGTATCATACCTGTGCCGTAGGCTTTGTTATTAATCGAAAATGACCCTGCAAACGACTCTCGGTCATTTTCCATATATAAACTCGATTTACCCGTGGAATCAAGGTCTGAGCTAGCAGCTCATAGCCGAGCTATAAACGCGGACGATTTATCAACCGGACAAACTCCATTCTCTCTCATTTTCTCTCCATCTCTCTCTCTCTCTCTCTCTTCTCTGCTCTGCTCGCGCACTTAGCCCACACAAAGTGTTGGTCAATAAACGGGACTGCTAGCCGCGTTCTACGTTGTCCCCAAACGAAAATAATCGAATTCCGTATGGGGGAGTTTCACAGGGTAGCTGTACGTAGCTTTTGATCATCATCAGACTCGATTTATCACGTAAAAAACAGAAACCAAAAAAAAAAAAAAAAAATTTTAATATTCGAAGAGTTACTAGCCATCCAAGTCGCGGGCCAACCCGGGGGCCTAAGTCTGAGTCTTTTGCGTGTCGTTTAATAAATCTGTTCAGGATATCGTGAAAACCTACCCCCGAATTCTGTCATTCTGTAAACTCGTACTTCTACCGTAATGCCGCCAAAGATTACGATCGTTATATCGTTCTGTTAGTTTTTGTTTGCTTCGTATCTTGGATTATTATTACAGTGTTGGTTTAAATAATAGGCGCGAGAGAGAAAGAGTGAGAGAAAGAGATAAATAGATAGCTAGATATTGTCTTGATAAAATAATAGCGATTGTGGCGAGGTTTGTCTCGTTCCAAAGCATGGGCCATTATATTAACAAAACAATACACAGAGTCTGGGAGTCGTTACAAATGAGAAATGAGCTAAGGGTGCAAAACTTGCCAGGGTTGTTATAACCAGTATGAAACTGGATAGCATAAAACTCACTGTATCTGGGGCGGGTAAGGTGGTACACGGTCGTCCAGAGAGGCTGAAGTCTCTCGGTAGTAGAAGACTGTCAGCGGGGCGCTAACCCTCTACGGGTAGGATCTTCCGGGGGTGCGTCATTCCTCCAGGACTTTGACAGTCCGCACCAGTCCTTACGCGTATTTAGCTTGGATATTAAAACTTATCAAAGAACCTTTGACAACTTTCGAACTCGAACGAATAAAAGCCGAAAAACTTGTCCCTGTACACTCGTCACGCACGTCACACTCTTCACTTTTTTCCCCCTTCCTATGCGTATAGTATATCCTTGGTCTAATCCGAAAACGATGTCATTAGAATTTTTTTTTTCGAATAACGATTAGGTTAAAATAAAAGTATGATCATCCGCACTGACGACGACACTCTTTATCAACACTTCTTCTTCTTCTTCCTAATTTGTTTACTCCACTTTATTACTCCTCGAACTAGTTTCTCACTTCTGTTTAAAAAACGAACCACCTTTTTATCAACGATTATTAATCATTTCCTTATCATCCCATCGAAGATAAGCTGTCCCAGGCTCGTAGCTGACAGCATCCGAACTGTCGGATCGAGGATTACTGTACCTATACTCAACACGTTCACTTTATATTAAGTTTTGGGGGTAGATGGGTGTACTCGTGGATTACCATCGTCAGTTTGTTGTTATTATCGTTATAATTATTTATAAATATTGTTGTTATTATTATTGCTGTAATTTTGAAGTTTTTGTTTTCTTATTCCTTCTCCTGTTTTTTTTTTTCTCTTGTATCCTAAACCCTTTTTGATGAAAAGGGTTTTTAACGACCCGATTAAATTTTTTTTTTTTCAACTTTTGTCAATGAGATCGGCAGCGAGAAGGACAATATAAAAAAAAATATATATCCTCTTTATCCACAAATCGCGATAGACGACGAAAGTTTTGCCACACGTAACCCTTGGACCGGGCACCCTCACCAATATACACGGGTTCCTGTCCTCGCGAAGGCTTAGCTTCGTTTCTTCGCTAAACCTTAGTCCTCTCTCTCGCACAGGCGCGGGCGTCCCGATGTACAGATGTAGTGGGGAGGGTTTGGGGTTGGAGGTGGCGCAGGCGTCCCGGCGCACCCCCGACGCATTGATTCCTGAAATCCGCGCAGACCGGCCTCCATCGAGAACGGTACCGTTGCTGCTGCTGCTGCCGCTGCCGCTGCCGCTGCCGCTGCCGCTGCTGCTACCGCTGCCAGCGGAAAGCCCCAGGTCCTGTTTGTCCCGTCCCGGACTTTGACACCCGGAAAATTTTACTCCCCTTTACAGAATCATGAGAAAACTAAAAGCCAATTTACGTTACTTATCACGTGATTATGTGTGTCTCTTTGTGGCTTACTTTAACGATACACACACACAGTTTGGTTTTTTCTTCTTTCAGATTCAATGAGAGATCGGTAGATTTTTTTTTTATTTTTTTTTTTTATCATTTTTGAGACTGATTGTAGTTTTTATTTTTCTTCTTTTTTGTTCGGTTCATGGTTTTTCGTTTTTTTTGCTTTTGTGTGTTTTTCTTTTGTTTGTCTTTGTCGTGGAATTTTAACGTTTACCACATTTTTTGGTTACCTTACCACCCCACCCTCCCCCCCCGACCACCCACCCCCGCCGCATTTTAATTACTGTAAAGTATTTCCACAAGTAAATTAGATTTTCCCAAGTTTACCTATATACATACATATACATATATTCGGATGTATTTATACATATATGTATATGGTATATGGTATATATATATATGTGCATGTATAGTTATATGGGAGTCAGGCGTGGCGTCGGGTTTTGCGCATCGTACGGTGGTAATACGCGCGTTAGCAAAATATATTATTCCTATATACCTATGTATAGTATATAACATATATACTATATATATATATATACCTATATACATATATATGTATATGTATAGGTATATATAATAAAAAGGGAGAGATTCAATTAGATTTTACACCAAGGGATGAGAAATGGGTGTGATTGCTCTGTACGGAATTGAATTAGATTTCATTGCTTGTTTTTCTAGATATCTCCGGGAGTAGAAAAAAAAAAAAAAAAAGAAAATCTAAAAGATCGAAAGAGAAAAAAAAAAAAAAAATTATTACCTATACGTTATACCGTATAGAAGAATCTTAACATTTTTTATTTTCGTCACACGCAGGTAATAATCTTAATCTGGAATACCGTTTCACCGTTCATTTGAGGTAAATTGACCGGTAGACCAATGAAATGTTTGTTTAAAAAATTTTTTTTTTTTTTTTTTTTAAACGGAGTTTGAAATTTCGTCCAATGTATAAGCCGCCTGTATTTCCTCCAATATAAAAAATAAAATAAATAAATAAATGAATACACAAAGTTTTAGATGTATTTTGTTGAAATATTTTGAGGCTTATAACACAATATGGCACGTTGAAAATCGTTTGTGTTTTTATTTATTTTATTTTTTTTTTTCACAGTTTGAAACCTGATGAATATATCGCAGGTTGCCGGATATACATATACGGCGAAAGTTTTATAGTGCCCGAAGCTGTGTTATACAGAAATTTTTATACCAGTCGATTCAGTTGGCTGAGTAAATGAGTTTCGCAAATGTCGGTTAAAAGAATAAAAAAAAATAAATAAAAAAATAAATTTGAAAAAGTCGAATAATGACCACCTCACAAATTTTTTTCGCGCTAATATTCATCGGGGATCTGAATTGAAAATAAATTGTGGCAATGTAAAAAAAAAAAAAAAAAATCCAAAAATTTCTCTCTAAAGATCGCGAAGTATGTAATAATTGACAAAGGTAGGTGAAATAAAATTGATAAAAAAAAAAAAAAAACGGGTAAAGAAAATGAAAAAAAAGCTTGTTCATTTCGGTTGGGTTTGAAAAATAATAATAAACTGTCCCTTTGAGGATAAAAATCAGCGGTTCAAATAGCCGCGCACGAGGTAATTAAAAACGGTCAATTATGGGGTAAAAACGAATGAAAAAAAAATATATATATATATATATATATATATATATATATATATATATATATATATATATATATATATATATATATATATGAAAAAAAGGAAACTTCACGTGGCTGAAAAAAAAATCCTCTCGAATAATAAAAAAAAAAAAGACGGGTACCGATTCGTCGAGTTTTAACCGAACTTTAGTACCGAACTACGCGCGCAATCGATCGCCTGGGTAACTTTGACGCAGAATTGTTGTTATCCAGGAGGGTGTTGTGCCGATGGGGATCGTAATTTGGTAGTTACGGGTTAATTACCTCATATATTTTCGCCATATATATACTCGAAACGATAACTGTATCTACGTCAGTGGTAGCTATAAACGTATGTATTGCGTTAACGTTGCTATATACGTATATCGTGTATATATTAACCTACGCCGTTTTGGACTACATTCCCCAACTTCTTCTTACCGCACCCCTACGATTTAATTTCTAATTTCCTTCTCTGCTCGATTTTTAGCTCTCTGTACATTCCGATATTTCCCAATCTCGATATTCCGCCCTTCAACGCTTTTCAAAATTCTAAATCGTCGTTTTGACCGTTTGTGTCTTTTTAAAAAATTCTCAACTTCGTTCTTAATATTATTATTATTTTTTGCGTAAATTTTCGCGAGTCGATTCCGTTCTATAAACCGCGCGTATATAGATCATTCGGTGGTATACGGTGCGCGGTATACGTATCGCAGTGACGTCGATGTATTCCTATCTACTAACTCCGGGGGCTCTCGGGCTTCCGCTTGCTCTCTGGTGAAGACTAACGAGTTGCTTCTGGCTCCTTGAACATGTGACGCATTGCTATCGTTCCCTGACGCGTCGGCCCGGTAAAGAAATACTCGTGGTTAGATCCTGGGGAGGTCTGCGAAGACGTACTGAAGGCTCGGATCTTCCACCTTGGCGTGAAATTAGAACGCGGCGTTAATCGCCCAGGCCCTAGTTGGACAATTACGAGCGATCGCTAGACTCTCATCTACCCTTCTCTTATAGCCCCGTCTCCTGCCCTCCGGACCCACCTTCTCTGGCATTTCAATTATGCGTACCTCGCCCATTGTCCCTTGCGGCTGGGCTTGCAGAACGACGCCGTTCAAGGCACTCGCCTGCACTTTCGTAATTGACGTAAAACTACCCCCGACGTCAAACCCCGTCTTAAAAAGAGAAAAAGGAAATAGAAAGAGGAAATCGTTTCGCTGTATATATACGCGAACTAAATAATTATTTCGTATATTCTTTCAGAAGTTCTTCTTCTTCTTCTCTTCATTTTTGTGTGTTCATATTTTATGCTTCTTTTTGTTCCTTTCAAAATTTATAAATAATAAACGATTAATCGGCGAAAGATTCGCTGAATAATGCAGAAGGGGTTTTGCCACCGTTTGTATGTACGTATATTACCTACTGTTTGTACATATTCATAAAGAACGCCTGCCTCGATGTATATATCTTTATGTATAATTAGGTAAATCTATAAAAGCCCGTATACTTACGATCGTTAAATTTGAAGAAGGTGTATTCTTTGTTTAGGCTGTATAAATGGAACAATAACTCCGGAGCCCGTTACCGCAAGGGAAGATTTGCGGTTTTTTTTTTTTTTTTTTTTTTCCAATTTTATTGTTAGTATTTTTTTTTGTTTTTTCCAGGGTTGGGGGTGGGTATAAGAATTAATAAAATATGATCGAGAATACCGCATATAGCTGATTGTAAAGGTGAATAGTACTATAAATACGTTGAACAAAAGGGGCAGTTTGTTTCTAATGGTCTGTGTTAAGAAAACTCGAGAGCGAAACAAAGGAATTTGATTTTCAATTATAGAGACCCTGTCGAGGCGGACCGGCGACCTTTTTGCAAATGGATAAGAACTGCTGGAAATAAAACAAGAAAGAAAAGAAAAAAAAAATTAGAATTAGAATTAGAAAATAGAAGAGAAGAGGAGGTGAAAAAAAAATAGAATTTTTATTTTTTTTTTTTGAACTTCGAGGACAGTCGAACTACGTCGTTTTCGGAAATGAGGGTGAGAATGAAATCTGGGCTAAGAACAGTAAAAACCCATTGTCAAGGTAAAACGTAATTAACACGTGCCATTGGCGGGCCTCGTCGTGCAGAACGTAGTCAGGGAGCAAGTTAGGTTGCGCCGTGAATTTAATAAGGTTATTAGACAGAAGCGAGAGAGAGGAAAGTAAAAAATAAAATGAAATAAAAATAAATAAAAGAAGACAGAAAAAAAATGAAGAAAAAGGACGAAAAGAGGAAGACGAGAGAAAAAAAAAAAATAATAATAATAACTTTTCGTAATATTATGAAATGCGTGTCTCGTTCGGGCTTCTCAACTTTTATCTCAAACATTCTTTGATCCGACGCATACTTGACGAGGTACGCTTATTAATAGTTCATATCTCTCGAGTACCTCGAAAAAAAATCTGATTAAAACTAACGAAATAAAAAAAAAAAAAAAAAAGGAAACGAAAGAAAAAATTGAAAAAAAATTTCTGGACAAAAATGTAGACTTTTATAGGTATAATGTTAGTCTGAAAATTTTTTTTTCTTCTTATTTCGATTAATAATGAAATGAAATAACCACCTCGACGAGCATTTTATGATAAATATTCAAAACGTGAAATTTATCACCTTTTGTTATTGCTAAATAAATTCATCACTCGTATTAATTAACTGACTTTCAAAACTTCGAGGAATAATTCTCATAACCAAAAAACTGCAGGGTAGATATAAAAAAAAAATCGAAAAAAAAACAAGGTCACAATAAATTGAGAATTTTCTGAAATAATGTTAAAAATGTAAAACATATATCGTGTAAAAATATAGACATATGTATATAGCTGAAAGAAATGGATTTGACGAGGTTTTAACTAGTTCTCGCCACGGTATGTATCTACGTACAAAGCTTTTGATAAATTTCAGTCACGCAGTAGCGCCCGTTTCCCACATTGGTGTCGTTAAGTGTTGAATATTTTTTCCCATCGTCATAATATCGCCTTTTGTAGTCGGGGGTTTGTTCAGCGGCCCTGACCTGGCGCACGACTTCTGGTAGCTGTAGGGGTAGTTCGTACTCCTCGGCTTGCCTAACTCCGTAGTACAAGTCTGGAAGGATGAAAGAGGTTCAGGTTTTCCCGTCCTCGGTAGTATAAAGTGTATAAGGCGTAGGGTATATAAGGTATACATATTATACGGTATAAGTATACGAGATTTAAAACCGCGAGAAAAGAAAGGAAATTCCGTTGGTCCAAACAAGCCGGAGAGTTGAATAATTACTGGGGACGTCTGGGAGCTCGTTGCGGCGTCGTTATAAGTCTGCGTTAAGGTTTTATTTCACTCTCATTTTTACCAGGGACTTTAAACGAGTCGAAATACCTCCCGAAGAGCTTCTCGCTCCTTACTCACTACCCACCTTTTATTTCTTCCTCTATATACCTACGTGTCAAATAAGTGGAATATATAAAATATACCGTGTATCGGGGAGGACAAGAAAACATTCAAAATTCAGTCGATCGGCAGTCGAAACAAAAACGTCACAATTTTTCAATAGACACTTTAACATCCCCGTTACCGTCTTCAATCTCACCTTCGAACTCACCATGAGCTGAAAATTATTACCTAAGAGAATTTTTGCATACCTAGACGTATTCTTATCAGCGAAAGAATAAGGAATTCTCAAGAAAAAGGAATCGCGTGTTAAATCTAGCGAATATATTTGACCAAAGAAGAAGGAATTCGACGATCGAAATCTTTTACAGTTTTTTAAAATATTTAGAACTTAAATTAATTGACCAGACTGGCCGGAATCCCGATCATAAATTCGATCGATCTATTCCGTGCATCGATTTATATACGAAATTGATAAAAGAGATGTTGGAAAAATTTCTTTATACCTGGTGTATTATTACGTGTCTATGCGATAGGGAAAACTATATTCGAACTTTGTAAAACTTCATAAGAGAGAATTGCGAAACCCGAGGCGATTTCGAACCGCGCGTTGCTGGCTGCAGCAGCACCTTGACCCGATTGATAAAACTCGGGTTGTTCAGTTTTCTTTTCAGTTTTCTCCTCATTTTAGCGGCCTTGAACGATCGCAAGGGTGTGGATCAGAAGGGTTGATGAACGTGGGTACGCTTACATGAATATTTATTTATTTTTCTCGAGATCTGCAGTGTTTGTGTAGATACAGGAAGTTCGTTATTAAAAATAAAGAAAAACTGTCATATATGTATATCGACGTAAAAATGTGACCGAAAAATGGTCAGAAGTTGAAAGAGACGTGAGGCGGACCACAAATCCCTTGAAAAACCGGATCCTGCAAAGGACACGTGGCTGCTAAATCTATATTAAAAATATAACTTAATCCCGTTTCACTCGGGAGCTGAGCTCTTGGCTCCGTCATGGACTATACACTCAACTCTACTCCCGGCTTTAGCTCATGTGAGCTGCTCCAGAAATTACGCAAAAACGGAGCTCTGATCCTCCCAAAGGACCGGACTCCATGCCCTACAGTCACTCAACGCTTTAGGCCCTTAGGCGCGGCGTGACGTACGGACGCAAAAAACAACTCAAGGTCTGACCTAACGCCGCTTTGACTACTCCACTCCAACATCTCCATATCTCATTCCCGATTTCCAACGGATTTACCTTTAACCGAGAGTCTTAAGCACCGAATATACAGGATCCAGCTTTTTATATATACATATGTACATATTTCTCTGGGGGAGGGATTTATGATTTTTTCTTTCAACGAGATTCTGAGCCATTGATTTTACCTAAAAACACCCACACACCGTTTGATTGTCAATTCCGTTGATTTTACTGCAAATTAACAGGAAATAGCGAAATTTTCTGCGGTGTACAAATATGTTTTACTTTTTTTCTCTCTCCTCGTTTTGCCAATGGAAAAGCAGGGAGTTAATTTTCAAGTGCCGAGTTGACTTTGTTAGTTGGCTATTTATAATGGGCGAGCTACCAACCGTTGTGTGGGCTTTTAGAAGGTAAAAAAAATAATTAACTCGTGGAATACCGTATTCCGTTTGATCTATAGAATATGCTTGATAAACCTATTAAAAACGAGGTAATCCTGTCAGAGATACTTGGCGGTACAGTTCGGCTTATACGCGTTGGGTATGTATGTACATTTACATTCACACACCTATATACAAAGCTACCTCTGGGTACATTTACTCGTTGGCTAATCCACCCACGCCTCTTTCCCTTGGCGCGAAAGCAATTAAAAGACCGGATAATCCCGGCAAGATTTTGTCGTGACGTCTGAGATCCTGGAGCCGTCTTTGAATCCGCCCCGTAATATACGTAAGTGTACGTATATTACCGAAATTATTATGGCACCCGATTCTCGCGGTTTAAATTTACGTCAAATATTTAATTTCGCTTGAGAATTTTGTCCCAAAAAAATTTGACGTAAGTTTCAAGCTCGGTTTATATATAAATCAGTTATTATATAATTTTTGGAAAAAATGAGAAGGATTTTGACTGATTTTTATTTCGAATTAAATAACATTGAACGGGGGGGGATACAGGAAATAAAAATATTTTCTTTTGGTCTCGGTTGAAGAACGTGGTATCCGAAATCAGGGCTGGGTTTGAACGGCGGTTTTAGACACTCGAGGAAATCCCGAAGCAGCTGACTTTAAAACCAGCCGTTAAAATCACTCCAAGTGTTTCCTACGCCCTCGAGAGTCTCGTTTCATCGATGAAAGAGGGAAAATATTGATCACGCGGGGGTACACGGCTCGGTTATATGTATGTAAGGTATGTACATACATATATACATGGGAAATATAGCCTGGTGGTATACATACACATATACCCTCTTGAGGAAACGAATAAAACTGAAACGCCTTCGAACACGTGGGATGTTATGCTGCATGTATCAATGTGTGGAGGTCCGCGATGTAATATATGCGTATAGCGAAGTATGTATACGCGGAAGGTAGATAGGTATGTATCTGCATATAGAAATGTACATACGTACATATACATGCATAGCAAGGTATAGCTGGTACGTACCGTTGATACCGCGCAAGTCAGAATCGTAAATCGCAATTCTATTTGAGCAAAGGTATTCAGGAAAGTGTGCGGCCTTCTTTCCACGACGCTTTATCAGACGCGTACAAGAAAAATCGCACCGTTGATAAAAATTCGAAGAATTTTAAACCCGGTGTCGGTGAAGGACGACATACGGGGGGCTTCGTCGGGAGACAAAAAATCCCAACCTCTTCTATTCGGCAAAGGACCGATTGATAAATCTTGAAAACGAAATTTCTTACCAATCTTTTTTTATTTTTTCTAAATTCTTTTCTTCTTTCTCTTTTGAAAGAGAAAAGGACTAAAAAATTCGAGCCACGTATAAGTATGCGTAGATTAACTACAGAATACTTATAACCACAGTTTATTCACATTTTACTACTCTTGGCACAGTATAGACTGTGTGATGCAGAACCATGCCCTCGGCTCTGCGAGTCTCTATAGTGTCTCTCTATCTCGCCTGGCATTTCAATTATGCTTGGCTCGTCCCTAGTCCTCTAACGTCGTCACCGTCTGTGTTGCAAAACGATGCCGTTTCGTATACAGATATACGCCTATTTAAACCTTGTCAGCACTGAGTGCTGGCACTTGACCCTTAGCGTTAGGAGGGTTACGAGGGTTCTGCGAGGGTCAAAGAACGAGTTTAAGAAGGCAAATTTATTCCCTAATTTCTTGAGTCGTTCATCTCTGCACATTCGAGTATCCTCGATATTTTTCAAGACTATTTTCACATCCCTGGAACTGATGGTAGAGCTGCCCTCCCTGAATTTGCTTTTTTAGAATCGCACATACAAAAAATTTTCTGCGTTTTTAAGCCCTGAATATCTTCCATACTTCTCTCTCTCTCTCTCTCTCTCTCCACGCGTTTCATTTATTTCTCTTTTTAATTAATTTACTTAGATATCTATTTATCCGTTTTTATTCAAAAACCTGACACCTGGATAAGCGACTAGCAGTTTAAACATTTTGGCTGGGTCTCGACGCGATTTCCAAGGGTCAAGCTTAAAGTATTCATTCTGTTGGAGGTGCTAAACTCGGTCCCTATGGAACCTTTAATTTCCTTTATTCACGAGCGCAGTTGTACGCGGGTTCCAAAAACGGTGAAACCAGGAGTAGAGATACCTACTGCGAGTTAACCAGGGATTCTTATCGCCCATATATAGGAAACTGCTACGGGGTATATAAGTATACAAGTTTATATATACATAGATATGTATATACCATCCGAATCTTTACGCTTATAGAACTGCGACTGCAGGCTTTTTAAAATCACCTCTTCAGCTGCGATTATTTTTTTTCTCTCATAATACATCTTCGATAGTTAAATCCAGCGATTGAGAATCTTTGTTCATTCGGTGCACTTCGATTCGTTTAATAGCTAAGAGTGAATGAAAAAATAAAATGAATAAAATTCAGCCATTACTTCGTTAAAGAAGCTCGTAGACTAGTGAGCCTCTAGCTTTATACCCTGGAAAGTCTCGGGAAGATTGAGCTTGTCGATAAGGATAATACTACCGTGAATAGTAACAGAACGGCTCCTGAGTATTCATGAGTACCTGACAAGATGGATTGGCGTGCAACGCTTAGGAACTTATATAGTGTAACACAGAGTAACATCGATTAGACGATAAATTACCTGTTGATTTATCTCTGAATTCAATTTACATACGTCTATTAATATTTTGTCGTCAACTTCTACGTATAATATAAAAATTTGGTGAAAAGCTTGAAGCTTTTATAATTTTTTTTAATTAAAAATCGATTTTTACGTTCGTTATAGTCCGGTTTCAAAAAAAAAAAAATTCTTCCAACACTCAACGCGGTTCATATATTATTTCAAGGATTCAAATATTTAATTCGTTACTCAAGGGACTGGGTGCCAGAAGTAATTACCATTTTTTCATCGCATGTGTAAGGTGCGTAGTATAAACTCCCTTTTTTTTATATAATATAACGGGAATTCTCTCGACGACGGAAATGGCTTGGAAGAAGTAATGGGGAAAAAAGAACGTCGTTACATAAAAATGTAACGAGTTAGAGAACCAGAAATTTTTATTTAATATGCCTAGGTATACTTGCCAAAAAAAATTGAAAAATTGAAAAAAAAAAACAACAATGATCATTATTTCGCGTTATTTTTCTGAAATTACTTTTCATTATGAAATTAGAATTGATATTACAAATGATGGAATATTTGTTGCTTACAATATTTTAGATTATTCGACTAAAGCGAATAATACACAGAACGCTGCTTACTTGCTACGAGTTTAGGTACGATAAGTTGCCTGTTTTCAGGCGCATATCACATGCTTGTAGGAAAGAGATTATTGATGTTTAATAACAGAAAATTATTCAGAATAATTATAAAATCGATTACAGCTGCCCAAATCCTGTACAGAACGATATAAATAATTTCTAAAATCGTAATATCTATGCAGAATCCCGTTCTAACCATGTGTAGATACATGACTGTACAGAGAGATTTCGCGATCTACCAACAGATGTCGGTACTACAAGCCGTGGAGTTTTCCGCTGCAGTGTCTACTGTCTTCTGCTGTTGATTTTATAACAGAAATTACATCGTTTACATTTCTTTAACACAAAGTTTTATACCTAATTACAAACAGTGTCTCCGACAGTATATCCACGCGATTATTAAATCCCGTTTATTAATCTAAAATGCCAACCTACGAGCTGGCGATGTTACTTCGAACGATGCCGAGAGTAAGTTGATCATAACCTAACTAACCTAAAAATCAGTCTAAAGCTTTCAACTTAAGCTTGTTAAAAATGATTCTATGAATGAAAAAATTTGCTTCCTTACAGCCCGAAATTGTATCTACATTGAGGAGAACCGCGGATACAATTTTTACGAGAGGCGGTGTAATACGAAAGATCGAAAGTTTGGGGCTTAAAAAAATGCCGTATAGGACGAGTTCGCACGGAGCTGTTCACAGCGAGGCAAAGTGAGGAATTTTCGTCTATTTAAATTAATTTCATCGATTTTGTGATAGTATTTATTTTTATTTGTTCAAATATTAAACATGTTACAGCTATTTTTTGATCTACTTTGACGCTCCGCCGACTTCGATATCCGATTTGTCAGAAGAATACAGCAGAGATGTTGATATTGTTAGGAAACGAATTTATAAACAAACTAATGAACCACCGCAGCCTTGTACTTTGGCCGATGAGATAAAACCGCCTGTTTATAGGTGAGCTTTTTGATTTTCAGGTCATTTGGAAAATTTTAATTGGAAGAGTAAAGCATTTTTGATTATATTTGGGACAAAGGTTTAGCTTTCTAAAAATTTACTTCATTTACCAAAATTCATATTTTTATTTATTTATTTATTTATTTTTATCATAATTCAACGTTTTTCAGGCTTGAAGTCCAAAAAATGATGGAAGCGGCAAAGAAACAGGAAAGGCCAAAGTTCAAGTACAACACAGGGCTGGACTATTATCCTTTCCAAAAATAAAAATCCTACATTATCACAAATTAATACTTGTAACATCATTATTGTACATAATTATGATCGTAGAATATATAATTCATTATAAATATAAACTTCAGGGTTGCGTCTTATGATTGTGTTTTTTTTTTCCCTATAAAAATCATTTTTAGACTGATATTTTAGCATTTTCATTCATTTATTTATTTTACCGTATCATTTTTTTTTTTTTCAATACAATAATCAAAGTTACATATAGGTATATAGATTTTATATAATAATATATATATAACCACCAAAAATTTTTGTACAAAATACTTAGTAAATAATCTCTTCTATATATATATCATTTATCGAAATCGTATAACAGTAATAATAAGAATAATATTTAATAATAACAATTATTAATACTATTATTATTATTAATTTTATACATTATATCATATTTTCGCGTTAGAACACTAAAGGGGATTTCTCTTGTATGTATAAATAGTTACGATTATACAGAGAAATCTAAAAATCTTCACGACGTATATTTACGTGGGTACTAATTTATACCTATACATCTCTTCTATGTAGTACGGATTATTACGTTATACATGTAAATTTTATAATGGTGTAACGATTATTGTGTTATATTTATTACTATTATACGTATAGTAATCAAGAAAATTCATATACCTATACGTATATGACGGTAGAAATTTTGATCAGAAAATAATGGCATTGGAAAGAAATAAAAACGAAACAAAAATGAAGTGAAGAAAAAAAAATATCATAAAAGGTGGGGAAAGGTGAAGAAAAGATAAAAATAATGCGGAAATTTCTTGACAAAAAAATTATATAATTACTGAAAAACAGAGTAAAAATATATATAGCGATAATTCGTTGCTTCCTGTTCGCGATTATGTTATTATAATTAACAATCTGACTCCTTTTTGAAAATAGAATTTACATATCCGCTATTATTATTATTATTATCGTTGGTTTTTTTTTCCTCTCTCGGGTTTTTTATTCGATATTCCTTCTCTTTCGAACTTGTTGTATATAATGTGTATATATATATTTTTTTTCTTTCAATTTTCAATTTTCGTGCATTATACATACGTATACATATATAGGTAGGTATAATCTATACAGTGTATAGTAAAACGCGAGCATATAATTTTTTTCTTTTTTCTTTAATACATAATGATATATAATATTAATTAACGTACGATTAAGGCGAAGTATGTATCTATAGTAAGTATATAAGATAGTGGTTTTTAATTTTTGAAAACTCAAGGGGGGCGAGACGAGACTATTTTATTTATTTTACATGTGTCTTGTGTTTCCAAAATTAATTCCACTCTGATTTGCTCCCTTGTTGCTACCGTATTGCAGACTTATTACTCCGGCTCCTGCCTTGAGCTGTTCTTCGCTAAAGTTTCGAATGTTTTTGTCAGCCTCCTTCGGCCCGATACTTGGCTTGCCGAAATTTCCGGCCTAGGATATAAAAAAGTCGAACGTTTTTATCAAGGAAATCATGAGTTAATCAAATAATTCAGAATTTTTACTCCAAAATGAAAAAATCGTAGTACCTTGCGGCCCAGAGACTGAAGGCAAATTACGACCGAGTTGAGGTTTTGTCTTTCCCATAGATCGACGGTTTGGAAGGTTTCTTGAGCCGGTACTCCTAGTGCTTTTGCAGTTTCTAAAAAGGCGTTTATATTCTCCATGCACTTGAATGCCAATCCTGTGTTGTTGATCTTCTTCACGGATCCTTCCTTGATAGAGTTTGCCAGTCTGCAAATGAAAAATTTCTTTCATTAAAAATCGTTGAAAGATTATTTTACAAATAGAAATCAATTTTATAAAATCTTGCACGATTTCATTTATATCCAACGAATCGTTATTCTTACCTGCAAAGCAGAGTACCGTCCTTAAGTACCTCGTAAAAATTATCCATCTCCCCACTCGTGTTTATTTCTTCGCCAGTCACAGCTTTGATCCATTCCAAACTCTCCTGGGCCAATTCCTCGCTGTACTTGCTGTTGATCTGTAAACAGATTGATCAATGCTTACTATTAATAAAATTCGATGATTGAGATTCCATATTTTATTTTTTTTTTTAAAGAATCATAGTTCGCACAATTTTTTTAAACCCATATTAATTTTGAGAAAGTTTTTGCATGTATATACGAGTTTTATGTGAATGAATAGAATTTTTTTGTCATATCACATATCTATAAGTGGCAATGAGCTGTCGTTAATGTTAGATTTTGAACTATTATATTTCTAACAAAATGCGGATAAGCGACTTGAGGTATATTTCCCTTACAAATTCTTTTCTTATACAAAAGATTATACGGTCTGCATTCCATCGAGAATGACTCACGTACTCCCAGACGATGACATCACGTAGCATATAGGCAGAATCGATGACGAATAAATTTCCGAAAGTATATTGATGTAAAGATAAAAAAAAAAAAAAAAAAAAAAAAAGAAATAAGAAGAAAAAGAAACGAGGAACAATTATTCAATAATATGTATATAATCCATGGAAAAAAATTAATTTGCAATTCTCCTCGATTATAATGCGCCTTGGTATATTCAAGTGTCGTGAAATTTTTTCGTGACGTAATTACGACCGATTTCGAATCGTATGTGTACGATTCCTAATCTATGTGTATACGTATATAATACAATATTATAGCCGACGAATAATTGTTTCGCGTAATTTCCCTACATGCGATTGTAAAATAGCCATAAAAAATTAAACAAAACGCGATTAAAACTTCTAGATGCGGATTACCGAGGTATAGATAATTAGATAATGTTAACGCCTTTGAGTAATCGATCGTATTTTGTATTAATTCGTAATACGATTATCGGATTGAGATTATTACCCCAAACTCGCTGTGTGTTCCGATTTTATACTTGAAATAAATTTATCAAAATTACAGATCGACGCGTTGTACAGGATTTATCGACCCGAAAATTTCTATTACAAAAATAATCTTTACTACATTTTATCCCGAAATTACCACCTGTACAGAATTTAACTTGAAGTGAGTCTAACGAAGTTATTAATATCGATATCTAATCGTTGAGATCACTCTTGAGATTATAGTTCAGAAATTTGTTCCCTTCTCAAATAAAAAGAAGAGAGAGGAAAAAAAAATTATAACTACAGTTACGATTTATTTTTCTCCCAAATTTTAACTCTCCTCTAAATTTTTGCGGTAAATCCTGACGCGTGGTCCGAAATTTTGACTTGACTTTCGGTAAGGTCTAAATCTACATAGAAAGTGAAATTCCTCTATGACCAAAGCACGAAATTACACTTTACTGGGGCATGAAATTCTCAACGACATTACGACGTCACCTTTATGTGGATGCATGTATGTACTACGACAAAAGCACGGCTTGGTATGTTCAGACACGACGTGTCTGACTAATCCCATTATTTTAACAAAATTAATTGCATTTCTGAGTGGTGAATTAAAATCGTTTATAATAGCAGCTACGGAGGGAAAACGGCGAAATTTTGTAAAAATTATTCCGAAATCTTTAGCAACTTTCAAATGTTTCGTTAAATTACATAATTTCGAAAATTTCAAATTTTTTTTTTTTTTTTTTAAATCGTCGAGGTTTGGAAATTTTCAGACGACAATTATTTCGAACCTGATTCATCTTCAGGACGTTACACTAACACGAATTTATTTCTGCAAATTCTTCAACGGTCTTTCTGCAAACAAACTTATACAGTTATCAGTCCGAAGCTACTCGAGTTTCGCGATAATGTATCTTGGTTATCTGGTATAGATCGAGAAAGTCGATTAAGTTAAGACCGATTTATCATTAGCCGCTTCGCCGTGCAGACTCGGGTAATTCTTGGCGCTGACGTAATTAATTTACGACATATATTATTACTATAGACGAGGAAACTCACCGCGGTACGATTTTGACTTACCGTAATACCGCGATATGGGATTATCGATATAATCACGCGCTGATAACCGTATCGTACTCCGTTCTTGATCAGAATTATTATTCAACAAATCAGAAGTCAAACTTATGTAATATTTTGTGAAAATAGATTCAGAAAAATTGTAATTGATTTTTTTTTTCTTTTCATTTGAGGAAAGAGATTGGCTACTGAAATTGAAAATCATGATTGGCTAGGGCTGGTGATTGAGTATAAACTTGGCCACTTCAGCTTGGGTATATAGAGTCTTCGTGGCTCGATGGATAAATAAATAAAATCGCGAATCGAAGAAGGTAGTATATAAGACTGGATATTAAATACTCGATTGGATATTATATACTTTAGCGGAAGTTGATAGATATAAACAAACTCCAGGTTCAAGTTTACCGTAAGAAATAAATGTATATATGGGTATATATATGTATATGGTACACATACGAGCGTTCGAACCGATATAAAATTATCGATATTAAGTAAAAAAAAAAAAAGAGTATAAATAAAATGTCATTCCTCAGGTATTACCGAAAGCCTATAAAATCTATAAAGTTTGCAAACGGGTTAGGAATGTCCCATTTTTTTTTTTTTCCTCTTTTTTTGCTATTCTACGGATTCGCTGTACGTATCATCAATCGGAGCCGTAGAAATGAGGTTCGAATCGACAAAATAAAATATCAAATGGATAAAGTCGACGTGCGAAATAAAATTGAGAAATACTTTCGAGTAAAATTTTTTTATTTTTTTTGTCTGTTTTTGAAAATCGATGCCCGTGAGTGAAGTTTGACGTTGTTTTCTCTCGTACGCGAGGGAATATATAAGAAGCTCGGGCACTTATAACACGAGTGATTTATATTCAATATTGGAAATATTTTTTTCACTCTCTCTCTCTCTCTGTACTATATATCATCAAACGAAGTAATTTATTGCATGACGTTCACTAATGCATCTAAACACGAGAATTCCATATCCGTAACGTAAACAGAACGAGCTTCTCGATCTGCTATATAACTCATAAAAAAAAGGAAAAAAAAAACCCTCTTGACGTCACTCTTCGAGCTTTACTTATTCATAAAATAGAAAAATTTCAATAAATTTATAAAAAAAAAAAAAAAATGAAAGTAATAATGGAAAAGAATACACTCGTCAATCCCGAACACGTCGCTATCGCGTCATTCGTATATACGTATTCCTTATTCATTTGTTCAGGTGTCTCATATATATATATATATATATTGCGCCATGTTTGACTACAAAATGCACACCTCTTCGTTACATACGTATATACCTACATACATAGTCGCAGGTGAATTTTATTTATCCTCAGAGTTGATAAATTTCAGAACAACAATTTTTGCAGATTTTTTATTTTTTTTTGGTTTATTCTTTGAGGAATTCTAGCTTTGATATATTATATACTCTAAAGGATGAAGGAAGCAATGGTTGGTTTAATATTTAAATGTTTTGATTCACAGTAGGTACCTCAAAGATATTTATTTATTTATTTTTTTCAAATTTATTACCGGTATTATTTTTTCGCGGGTATATAGGGTGTGCCTGGTTGAATTTAAACTACAAAAGGCTTGAACCGTGGAACCCTTGACCGTTATCGAGTTTAAGCCATCTGCTATTAAAATGACCCATGCAAGTTGAGAAAGCGAGCCTGTTATAAAGTACAAAAAGTGGGTCAAGACGAGATAAGACCTCAGGGACTGTGGGAAAACTTTACCAAAATAATACAACAGGTAGGTATAGTATATACCTACCTGGGCAGAATTGTAATTTGAATTGAAAAAAAATTGACAATACGAAAGAATTAAGATGCTAAAAAATATTTCTCAAATCTTCAGATTCCAGTTTTTATAGATCAATAAATGTCTCAATCGATATCGAATAGAATCGAATATAGATAACGTCATATAGTACATCTTTTGGTGGAGGTCGTCAAGTCTTGCAGTAAATTGTTGCAGTGGTTAGAATTACTCCCGCAGCAATACCAAGTCCTTAAAAGGTGCGGAAACGACGAAGAGATACAACCAGCTATCGTTATAAACTGGCATAAATATACTCACACACAAGCATGTGTGTCTGTACAGCTATATAACTTACACTGTTAAATAAATTGATTGGATAGTATAGTTGACGTCCGATTTATCCAGCGAGAGTAAAATCGTTGACCCAAATTGTAATAAGGCGGTCATTCGGAATTGCATAATCATTGTTATGGATTGCGGTTCGATTAAGTCCAACTTTGGGTCTTGAGGTGTACATTATTTCTTTATAAGGGAGACCGAGTTTCGCCTATGGCTATGGTACCACCGTAGTTTAGAAATATATGCGCAATATAGGTGTACCAGATCATCGTGTTTAGATGGCTATCCCCAACAACTTTATGAAGGTATATATATTGCTGGGTAGATGCGGAGAACGATGTAGACTCCTTATACGGTCAGGCTTTGGGACTTTCAGACTAAACCTGCGACTACAAGACCTAGACCTGATAGTTTCGTTCTCAAAAAAAAAAAAAAAAAGATACAAGGGATAACGCACACTTCGGAGAAAAAGAGATCTCCGTTTTATACTGTGTGTCTGTATTCGGTGTTTCGAAGATATCGTTTCCCGTACCTATACGCTCGATCCTGCAGCTGCGGTCAGAAATAGGTGGAGGTTTTTAAACTTATGTTACCTGTGTCAAATTGGAGTAAAAAAAAAAATCGCTTTGCGTTCGTTCTGCGTGTTCAATTGATATAAATTGTATATATAGAGAATTGATTGTTCTGTTCTTTGAATTTTATAACTTCTTCGTAATTTATATGATTTTTTTTTTTTTTTTCGTATTTCAGTTTCATGATGGGCGGACTTCGTACGGCGATCGAGGATCTCTATGGATTGAGAAAACGTGGGAGATAGCTACACACGAGATTCCAGCCTGGCGACAGCCAAGGATACTCTACGGTATGTATACCTATACCAGTTTGACAAAACGTTGAATAGCGTCTGCGCCAGGAGACGCGACCAAAAGTCGGTCATCCCCGGGACGTATAGCTCGCTGGCGCCGCTCCGCCACTATACGCTGTTCATATAGCAATTGCCATTAATAATCCCTCTTTCGTTTCCGCGGAGTTCTAATATTGCGAAAAGAGGGGAAAAAAAGTATATGGGTATATGCTATATAAAACGAGTCTTAATTGACACAAAAGAAGAAGAAGAAGAAGAAGAAGAAGAAGAAAAAACATACCGTTTCATTAACGTTTTAAGAAATTTTCTAAAAAAATAAGAAAAAAAAAAAAAAAATGGAAAAAAAACGCGCCTCGAATTTGGAAATTTAAGATCTCGTTATTTGAAAAGATTTTTTAGCACCAAAAAAAAAAAAAAAAGTACGAAGTATAGAGACTACGAAAAATTCGAAAACGTTTCAATATTTCACAACGAACGTCGTATTTGTGGAAGAAAAAAACAAAAAAATTGTAAAAATTCAAAGAACGTGTATGATAATTCTGACGTAATACGTATATAGCGACGGGTTGATAAAAGAGTTTGGAGAAAAAAAAAAAATAAAAAAAAAAAAAACAAAAAAAAACGAAAAATGGTATATAGTCGCGAGCGTGACCGTGAAACTACAAGGACTTGAATAGAAATAAGAGAATCCTTCACGGTGTATGTATAGGTATAATAGAAATATGAATATGAATACGTGAAAAGAGACGTTTGCCAACGGCCGAGATCCACAGTCTACACTCTAAACTTTATAGAACCCCGTTGTTCGCGCAGCCGTTCTTTCTACTTTTAAATACACACATATATGTATATAGGACCCACACATACACATACAGCATGTTACGCAGAATAAATTATACACCAGTTCGTATACCTGCCCTAGGGCGTTGGTTCGGACAATGAAAAAAAAACCTTCTTACGGGATTTACCAACGTTTAGTTGATTAATTATAAGATTTATTTGGAAATTAAGTACGAGCTAGATTTCGTATTACATACGTGACGAACATGAAATATATATACGAAAGAAATCCGCGACGTGACTCATATAATATGCGCGGAGAGAGATGCCTTATATGGTAAACTCTCGTCTACTCTGCAACCAAACCGCGAATATGTACTTAAGATTGCAAAAGTACGCGAGAGGCCTTTGGCCTCTAAGATTCCGTGTTTAATTTGACTAAAGTAAAGAAAGAAAAAATTAATAAAATATGATATAAAAAAGTACTTAACATTTTGTCAAAATTGGGTCAAAATCGTTATGTCTTAGTTTCTCTTGAGCGTCTTCTTATCCGCGATTATATTTTTGTTCGTTAATTCATTGGCTGATCAGTTTCAGATTAATTTTTCAAATATCTATGAAATTTAATCGAATAAATGAATCCAAGAATTTGAATGAAACAATTTATTTACTTTGCTGTGGCGCGAGACTCTACCGAGTCTCTTGATATATAACATACATATATTTGTACAAGTGCAGCTCTTGTTTCGAACAAGTATGTATAAATTATACCCATATATATATATTATAAACAATGGCCATAGAGGAAGGCCCGTAGGCAGAAAACAGGAAGTCTATCTAATCAGAAGTGCGTTCAACATACACATATAACATACACTCTATGGTTACGCGGGCTAATTACTAATTACCGTGCCACTTTACCGCTTAATTAAAATGATGAAAGTTCGAGGTGGGTTTTGCCCAATTATTTTACACCGTCGTAGTCGTATAAAGCGTAGGTATATGAACTTGTACATAAGTATATACATATACCTATAATAAAATCATGAATAAATAAATATCTGCGTAAATAGACTAATAAAAAAGATTTCTTTGTATGAAATGAAAAAAATCGGAGCAGATGCTGCGGATAACTTGAAAATCAAGAATCCGAAAGAAAGAAAAAAAAATTCGCACATCTCGCGATCAGATTTATTCGAAAAACTTCTTTAAAAAGAACCTTTTACAGAGTTTTACAGCCTTGCACCACATTCCTGTATGTATATAGTATGTCGATCACATGACGCGTGCGAAATACTCAAGAGAGAAGAAAATAAGGTCATATATGATGTATGTATATATGTATACTCTTAATGGAAATCTTCTAGATAACGTTATAAATTCGCTTTTATGATACTTTTTTTTTTCAAATTTTTACTTATTTTTGGCATCGTTTTTTCATTCTACTTTTTATCTGATACCGATCAAATCTCGCTATCAGTTATATATAGGCTATTCTTACAACTCTGCACAGAGTTGAATCCGTACAGATATCTTGTCGGCAATTACTTATTACTTATAAGGAATAACTACGGTCATGACTGAAATACGAACAAGATAAGGTGAGCGCATATGTATCTATACACTCGTCTAGATGTATTTCTTAAGCTAAAGATACATCGGCAACGCCTTAAATATATTTTAGTTTTAATTTTTCATTTTTTGATCAATCGCGATTACAGATCTCGCCGATTTTATCGCTTACATACACCGACGCGATTGTCACATATATCCATAATTATACGTAATCTTCGCCTGTGCAGTACTCGTATATCTATTTATAGTAATTATTCATGTTCACGTGATATGATAATAATTATTATCATTATTATTATTTTTATAACCATCTCTAAATTCGTTAGCTAGTGATTCAATTAACAGACCCTGCAGTTAACTCTCGATCCAGACACGCAGCTGATATTGAAAACATAACGCGTTTAATGTATATTTTCTCATGAAAACCACGAGCAGCGACGATAACTGAGACGATATTTGATCGCATGACGAGACATATTGAATTATAAAATAAAATGAAGAAATAGTTGTTCAAAGAAATGATTTCTCTACTTGTATAAATTATCCACATTTATTTATAGGTATGACTTCTTATTCCATCCGCGGCAAAATATTATTACAGAATTTTTTGAATCGGTGAGATAACAGAATCGGACTGTATATAGGTATATATCGAGTCTTCGGTTTGGTTTTTTTTTTTTTTTTTTTTTTTCAACGATGATTACAAACGGTTGGAAATAAATTTTTTTTTTCCCCGAATGTACGCGGATTTCTTATCGCAAGTAGATATTGCTTCAGTCTAGTTGCACTGCTTGATCAGATTACATTAAACAGAATAAAGTATCGCGTCGCTTGATTTCTATATGTATACAATCATTTCTATTATACTTGTTCAATGAGGTATAATAAAGAATCGAATAGCAAATCATTGTCCGATTGCTCCAGCAATAAATCGAACATTGAAACGTTCAAGATTAAGTGTTCCATGGCCATCGAGTCTCATACTACAGACATACATGTAACAATACAGAATATTTAATCCTCTACTGGTTGACTTCATCGTCTGATATTCTAATTTTTGTTTTTCGTCGGTCTGTTTTGAAAACAGTTCCTAATCCTAATCTATATACATAAACACGCTATTCCCATCATAACTCGAAGATATATGGTCAGGAATTTGATCTAAGATTGGTCGAGCCGTTTGATCGCGTTACGTACTTTTGTAGGTCCAAAAGTAATGAGGAATTGGTCCAGAATACGAGGCTATACAGGCATCTGGGAAATAACGATTTCTTGGTTGACCTACATTTATTACACCACCCGCTGGACCACCCTTTAAATATTCAAGCTCGGTTTGATTTCGAAAAAAAATTCAGTCGATTCGAAACCTTTTTTTCTCTCCGTCCATATCGCGGTTTTGTAAAAACCGCGGAAATACCCGGAACCATAATCTCAAGTTCGTATTATATCACGCGAATGTGAAACGAGTCGCGTAAGTTATTCGAAGCGATAAGAAGCCAACGCATCTACTTACTAGATAAAAATTTAACGTTGTTAAATAAAATTCGTTTCAGTATGGCGATTTTTTGATTTTGTTCTTTGCTGTATTGATTGCCCCAGGTCAGTGTCTATATTTCTATAACATAAGCGTTAGGTTTATTTGAATTTTGGAATTACCTTGCGCTGAGCCTCGGCGGCGAATCCGGATTTTGTAGCTCTGTTGGTAGCCATTTTATGGTTTTTTCTTGTTGTTGATAATTTGTATATTTCTTATCAAAAATTTGACACGAAACGATAAAAAAAAGCACTTAAATTTGCCTTACTTTAAGCTGTAGGCGCTTCAACGGTCGAAACTCTACTGTACAGCGGCTAAGGTGACAGTTAGGAGCTTCCACGACTGCGCTTCCTACTCTTCGACGATACAGCGGAATAACCAATAGAAATTTTATCCTCGATTTTATACCCACGTGATCTCGAATACAGGATTATCATTGGCTCTCAATGACGTGACGGCGAGACTAACCGCCAATCGAAAACCGGCACCTAGATACCGCGAATCCAACTGTCAAAATATGAATCTCAAATTTATACAGACGCTACGTTTCGCTCTCTGTGCATGGGCCAGTTTTTCGCCTCTCTGATTCATCCGGCGAAAATCTTATACTGTCTTCATTTCGGGTTTAAAAAATTTTTAGGAGTATAGGTTGGAGGATAAAAAAATCTTTTTTTGCATCTGGAAGAGACTTTCGGAGTTTTAAGATCCCGAGCACTTTCGATGTGGCTTTACTTTACATGGGAGCTAAAGCTTTTCGGGGGTTTCATGAATGGTAGTTATTTTAATCTTTAAGTATTGAAGAAATTCTGATTCGTTACCCGTAGCTGTATAGATTAATTTTTCTCGTTCTCATTGTACGTATCCCCTCTCGCTCAATGCTGCTCGATGCTGCGGGCCACACTATACACGGCCAACGGAATATATGTATGGACTTGGAAACGGTTTTCATACGATATTATACATTCGGTCTTAATATAGACGAACATTTTTTTTTTTTTTTATATATCGATAGACGGTCTCGGCGTGAAAAGAAAATATTCATCTCTTTACCAAAACGTGCAGGATCTTATATTGAATTATTGACCACTTTGCATATAGAAAATTTGGATGATTAGAGTCTTATGATAAGAAGGAGGACTTCGATGTCGAGTAGATTAATTAGGATGCTGAAAAAACCCTCAGCTTCAAATATCGTCGTCTTTTGCTTAGAAATTGATTTTCGAGACTGTTGAATGTTTCGAGAAAGCAAGTTTAGGATATTTTTGTTGTTAATTATTTTTTTTATATATACATTTTTTTGTCTCTTTTTTGAATCTCGAGAGGATTGACATTCCACTTGACCAGTGGACAAGGACGGGGTTGTTACAACGTGCTGGTAGAGATCCGAGCGTCCAGCATCACGTCCGTCGAGCCTCGGTTATTCGATAACGGAAAAGAATGTTCTATACATGTATACGTAACGAGTAAAACGAGATAGCGATATATAGAATAAGAGAGATATGTGTATAAATGGGTCATAGAACCCCCGTTTGGTAACAACTTTGAACCTCTTCGAGAGTCCGGAGTCGAGAGTCGAGAATCTCCTTCTTCTTCATTTTCGTATTCTTCTTCTCCTTCTTCTTCTTCTTCTTCTTCTTCTTTGAGACGGCGTAAAACTTGTTTTCTCAAACGAGTATTGGGTGGCGAGGACGAACCCGACCGACGACCTCGCTGAGGGTGACACGTGTCATTATTATAACTAGTCCATTCAATGCTCCGCAAATGAGATGGTAAAGGTAAAAAACCAAACTTGGAAAAATTCCGTTCTCAATTGTCACACCGATTGTGAAAAAAAAACTCGCAATTCTTTACAATCAAAATCGCATTCAGATACTCTGCTAACGTTCATACAGCCTATACCTATAACCCATAAAGCCAAGGATAAGTTGAGAGGCACGGCTGTCCGCGAAGAAGGTCTCAAGGCCGCGATCTTACTGCTACACCCTGGTGCCAGAAAGACTAGCTCTTTACTTATACTTGCTATACGAGTGGTATAGTACAGTTTGATGGCTAGTAACTTCGAATTTTCCGGATGAAAAAAAAGAATTTTCGATAAACGAAATTATTTGAAAAGGTATGGAGAGAATTGGAGAGCATAGATCGCCTTTTTAATCCTTTTTTCTAAATCTATGTGTGATTAACACACCGTGCGACGTAATTCATCGCTCGAAGAACCTGCACGATTAAAATTCTTCGTACAGAAGCGCATATACGTACGTATGTACGTAGATAAAATTATATCTAGACAATAATAAGAATTACTGCAGTCTAAGCGAGTTCCTTGGATTTTTATGAACTCAGCGTAAAATTGAAACGTTAGCTATTCCAGGATTTCGTCCGGTTCGTAAAATTCCAATTTTCTTAATCAGAGTTCGGTTGAATTTTATCTATACGTATACGTATATTATACCACATTCTTTACCATGTTCGCTATATGTTTAATACTGCGAAGCTGATCCTATATCATCTCACTACGTCATATGTGGACTTAAATGAACGTATTACATACATAACTACCATACGTGTCAATCAGTTTCCTCACATTCTCGTAATTAACCGCATAGTAATAACACCTAATTGTAAGTATAAGAATCAAAGTCTTGTCCGTAGAATACGAGCTTAAGAAGCTACAGTCTCGAAGCCGTGGAACCACGTAAGTCACGTGGGTGCCTCTACTCCGGCTGAGCTGATTGTTAATGCCGATGCACATCCTGTACATATATACAGGGTGTACGGTAATAATAAACAGCCTTTTCCGTCCCACAGAAACTGCAATGAATAAAAATAATCGATACGAAAGGATTTCAAGCAGGATTTCTCTTGCTGAAAAGAAACAGAAGTTAAATTTTATTCGCTGTCTCTAATCACTGCAGACGATTATATTTTATCTCGTATCCCGCATCGTTTCGCTCGTAATCTGTACAAACGGAAAAGGACACCCGATCAAAAAGAAGATGAGTGGCACTTGAATCTTTTTACGATCAGTGTGGCTCTGACTAATCTTTTAGAACGTTTAACGTAACGGTAAAGGAAAAAGTTTCGCAGCTATAAAATCGGCGAAATAATTTGACACGCTTTTTAATTTGACATGACTGAGTAGATACGTGACAATAGCTGTAGATAAATTAGACGACGATTAATTCGTTTGAAAATATTATTCCTTATAATTATTCCGATATCGATATACATATATGGGTTGTGACATGCTTGTCTGGTTCTAATGATTTCTGGACATCTGGTGCGTCTAAAAATTGCTTATGCCTCAGCTGCGCTGCTGCAGGATGAGGAAAGGAGTTTAACCGGAAGAGGATGAGGATAGAATGCGTTTTATATATGCGAGGGTGTGGAGTTTGCACAAAGAATTAGCCACGTGCCAAGGTCATTGCAGGGTGGTGGGTGACGAGCAGATGTTTTGGTCGGGCGATCAGTAGACCAGATATGTACATACATATACATCGGTACATATGTATAAGTTATATTAGGTTTAAGTTTACCGACAGACTGGGAGAACCTCGGAATCCGTTTATAGCGGATGTGTAATAAAACAAATACGAGCTTTGAGAGACGAGGAACAAATATTTTTTTTTAACGCATATATGACCGGGATTGGGAAATATGAATTATGAACGCGAGTATATAGTTCATTTCGTTTTTGTAACAATTTCTCGTCTTCATACACCGATCTGTAAAAATTTCAATTAATATTTTGTACCTATACAATCGATGTTTGATAAAGAGTTTGAAACAGTCGCCGTGTTGAAGGACAGTTATCACAAGGCGTGTTGATATTGTAAATCTAAACAAATACTAGTGCTGCACTGTTGGCAATACACTTCAGCGATATTAATGCTCTGACTGATTATTACCTCTACTATATCTTTCACATCGTGGTTGAACAATTATCATGGGGCTTAATACTCCTATATTCGATAAACTTATTCATACATAAACGTACATTAGAAAGAAAAGTCTCTAATTAAATTTCTGATGTGGTTTTCAAGCCAGAGAATTATTTCATCGGATACCAAACTCGAAGCTGTACAGCGGACGAAGGGCTTAGTCATTTTTTGGATGAATTTCATTATAGCCTGTACTGAAAGTGACATTGACATTGTCTGCAGAGAGAATGCATGGTTTTTGCACTTTTTAACGATAATTGTAGTTTGTAAACTCTTGTTAAATCGTTATGTAACATATATGCACATATATCATGGCAACATGCAATTTGCGGTGCAGTTGAAATTGAGCGTGACATAAATGAAGAATTATAATACGTGTGCAGAAAATGTGTTGACATATCGGATTGTCGTAGATTATTTAAAACACGGTTATTCCGCTGTAACGTAAATGCAATATAGTCTTTAGAAATTATCCTCGCCACGCTACGATGCGTTCAAATCTATGTAGGAATATTATTTATGGGGTAAAAATTATGATACACGAGATATTTATGATAAATTTTGATTCTTAAAGCGTGCCTAGATTTAGGAGCATCAGCTAAGGCTCTATAAGTATATATAAATTAATTAACGATCATCTGCATAATTCTTGTTGGGATAAATTAACTAGGAATGAGGTGAACCTGCGGTTACTTATCGCTACTTCCGGTTTCCGATGATACAATTCTGCTAAACTATGCAGTATTCTAACAAAGATAACGCCTCTACTGTGTTTGCGATAGAATTCACATAATCAACTCTCGTCTGTATTATCATTTGCACAGAATTAATATTGCGCTTATTCAAAGTCCGGTAAATTAAAACAGAACGCGGTGTTGAATAAATTGGAATATTTACTACAATTTATATGCTTTTCTTGGCTGTCTACTGTCGGTATATACTGTCCATAAATTTTTCCTTCTCTTAAAATCGACAGCATTAATTCACGACCGATCTAATAAGTTTGATAATTGTTTTAAAAAATTGCTGACCTAAATAAGCATTGAACAATATATTATGTCAACAATTTAATATTTGAAAAAAATAATTCCATCGATTTGGAAATTCTTATAATTAGATCTTCGGACCTTGCCACCTGGTGGCAGCATCTGTCGATATACGGAATATCGAAACCGCTATTTAGTTTATCTATTTTATATTTTTCAACTAAGAAATGACAAGTTCAATTCAATTTAGGAAATGAGATATAAAAAAAAAGGCTTTAATTCGTGTAATTTGCTGAAGATTTTTATCCGTAATTTCATCCTTGATTTTACTATAGGAGGAATATAGTTGTATAGGTATTCTTACGTTTATTCGAGTATCGACAAAAACTATTTAAAACTATAATTCAATTTTGATTACATAAATCATTCAACTTATTACAAGCTTAGAATTACATTCGAAATAAATAAGTACACCTCATCGTGTCTAATATTTCATTCAGTGTATCCTGAATACACAAGAATATAATTCTCTGAGCAACATATAATTAAAATGATAATATTAGTGAATAAATTTCAGTCATTTTATCAGTTTAATGTCATACAAAGGCTTTCAAATTCGTTTAATAAAACCTGGAATCATATTTCGAGGATGTCGTGTCGATATTTGAATTCAAATTCGTTCTGAACGCAGCCGCGATTGCAGCGCCCGTGTCAAACATCTAAATTAATCGATGTCTCACGTAATGGCGGTTTCCGTGATATCCAACTTCCTTTCACTTCTGTAGACCCTTTTCCGGTCGGGTATCAAAATGACTGGTTTCAGTGAAAAGGTTTGTAGATATAAATTACAAGTTATAAGTGAAAAGCGGTATCTTTATCGTTCAACAAGTGTGCCGATTAAATACAGGGAACCTCGAACAACACGACAAATCAAATTCTGAACCCATAGCTGATATATTTATACCAACAAACGTATGGTTCGTTAGTGTTTGGCTGCGGGGTCACACGTGTGCGATAAAATAAGGAGCTAGATTCCCCGTGAAATAACCCCGAGTTCGTTATACGCGATCGCTAAATTCCATCTCAAAATATTTCTCCTGATTTTTTTAGTTTTGTTTTTAGTTTATCACATACGTTAAATATTTTCCGTACTTTGGTGGTTAAGATAATTATCCCTAACCATAAAACTGACAACGACGCTCAAACACGTGTGTATAAATATCGGTTTATCGATGGTTTTTTTGTCTCTCTTATCGCGCAATCCGTATTTTGTTAAAATTTAGCAGGTTATATACGGGCAATAAAATTCCCTCATATTTATAAACATTTCTTTATTCTTTACAGCCAATACTGATAGATGGCCGTGGCCATCTTCTCGGCCGTTTGGCCGCAATCATTGCCAAAACAGTTTTACAAGGCAACAAAGTTATCGTAGTTCGGAGCGAACAGCTTAATATATCCGGGAACTTTTTCAGGTAAGTTTTACGAACATTTTTATTCATTGTAAAAGCAAAAAAAAAATTCGATATCTCGATATATAAAAAGTAATAAAAAATAAAAACACAGTAAAAATGATTAAAAAAATATATCTTACCTACATTATTTGATGTGATATGAAAATAAAACGTAAAATGATTGCTTTTTTCGCCTCCGACAATCGTCGCTCCTTGAAAAGCCCAAATTTTTCATATAAAACTTTAAACACCAATTTCAGAAACAAGTTGAAGTTCATGTCTTTCCTCCGCAAGAGATGCAACGTCAACCCAGCTCGTGGTCCGTTCCATTTCCGTGCTCCCAGTAAAATCCTGTGGAAGACCGTTCGCGGTATGTTTTTTTATCAATATTTCTTTTCGTAAAATATTTATTCTTGTTTGTCAATGATTATGAAAAAATCACTTACCTACATTATTTGAAAGTGTTATGAAACTAACGATGTTAATATGAGAATAAGAACTGCTGTTCCATGATAAGTTACCTAAACTTTGTGATCAAAATTAAAACATACTTTTTATACATACTCTCAGGAATGGTACCACACAAAACACAGAGGGGAAAGGACGCTCTTAGGAGATTGAAGGTCTACGAGGGCTGCCCACCTCCCTACGATCGCAGGAAACGTGTTGTAGTACCCGGAGCAATGAGAGTCATGTGTTTGAAGCCCGGCAGAAAGGTGATAATTATTTGATGCTTATTTATGAACAGGTTTTATCAAAAAGAAATGATAAACAATGATGGTTTTGGTAATTTGCGACTGAAAGTGACAAAGTTTCACGTTTGTTGAGACTATTTTTGCTGAGTTTATTCTCTCTAGTATCTAAAATCGTTCAAATATCGACCATTACGATAATTTTATAACGAAATATTGTCCCTTTTTTATAGTATTGCCATGTCGGACGTCTTTCCCATGAGGTTGGATGGAAGTACAAGGCTGTTGTACGCACCCTGGAGAACAAGAGGCGTGTTAGGTCCATCGTCGAGGTGCAAAAGAGAGATAAGCTCAAGGTGAGAATATTTCATTTACACGTTATTCAATTTTGGGTAATAATTTTTCAATCATAATCGAATTTTGAAGATCGAATTCTATGATGGTAATGGTAATTTGCGACTGAGTAGTAAACACGGTTTACTACAATATTGCTGATAATTTTAACTGAGAATATCCGGTTTCTAGTTTATTTTATTAGTTTATAATTCATTTTCTTGTTCAAATTTACGATCTTTTTGTTAATCTTGCAATTTTTTTTGTTTATTCTTCTTGCAGAAACTTACAAAACAGGCTGGAGAAGCTGTTGTCAAGAATACAGCACCTTACACTAAGATCATCAACAGCTTTGGATACAATTAATCGCTGTGTTATATAAAGAGATAATAAAGAATTGTCCACAAAAATGAAACTTTTTAAAGACCCTTAACTACGTATGTATGTATGTACATTAAAACAATTACCTAATTAATCGTTAATCAATGAAAAAAAAAAATGATAATAAAACATAACGTTTTAAGAAATTTTAAAGTAGCTTTTTTAAAGATTTGGATGATATAGAAAATTTAAACTTTACTTTGGAGTATTAAATTGCACATATAGTTTCATTTTTTTTTTTTCTTAGCATTAAACAGAAAGTGAGAACATTCAATGCTAGTTTCAAAATCTATTGATCAATGAGTCGAATTTTTGAGTATTGAGAGTTAAAATATGGGAGAAGATATTGACTTAAGAGAAATTCTGTAAAAATAGTCTTTATTCATTCTAAAATCAGTTTAAGTACATGAAATATTTAGCTCTCCATTTCTTCGACAGTAAAAACGACAGTTCCAGCTTTGTCTTCGTCCTCATCATCTCTGACCTCATTTTCCTCGTCTTCATTTTCCGAATTCGATGAATTCGTATCCTCAGTAATTACCGGTCGTTGATTTCCGGCGATATTTAAGCCCCCTAATCTCATGATCGCGTTTTTCGTCTGAATGTCCTGAAAAACAAAACGGTTTTAATAATTAAAAACAATCCCAACGAAAAAAAAGGGAGAAAAATGAATTTTAAACATCTTCAATCTCTTGAAAAAATTTATTTCCACCTGGAGTTTTTCCGCCTGTTCTTTTTGAAGCTGTAAAGATTCTTCTATATTAAGTGGCTTAACAGTTCCATGAATTGATGGAGGCGGAGTAGCGGCCGTAATTTCCCAATGCTTGTCTCTTTTTCTTTCCAAT
The DNA here is from genome assembly GCA_949628255.1 of Macrophya alboannulata. Lineage (NCBI taxonomy): Eukaryota > Metazoa > Arthropoda > Insecta > Hymenoptera > Tenthredinidae > Macrophya > Macrophya alboannulata. The sequence continues at coordinate 16,598,675 of OX451211.1, read as the reverse complement.
TCTTTCCTCGGATCGTGAACGTTGCTTTTCGTCGTTTTATAAGGTTTAAAAAATTCCCTCGAGTCTCTTTTTTCCATCTCAGTTTTAGGCCTTTCAACTTTATCAACTATATACTTGATATGCTCGAGACCAACAGAGTCATTAAACGTTTCAATCTCTTCCAGATCCTCAGGCCTTATCAAACTCTCATCTGGCGGTAAATGTATTATCTTTTTTTTGTGCACTCCGCTACCCGTTGGCTGCGATTTAAATTAGAACAAAATTAACGCATTTATTTTTTCTTTTCTTTTAATTTGCAATAAAAAAAAATAAAAAAATACGAAAATAATTAACCTGAGCGAGTATCTTCAGGGGATCATCTTCGTCGTCGCTGTCCAGCTGGACAACCTTTTCTGTTTTTGGTTTATCCGTATATTTTCCTGTCCATTCTAGTTCATTCATAGCCGCTTTGCCTTCGGATGCAATGTTCAGTCTTGACAATAGGTTAGCCGCTTTTTCAATATCATTTTTCGATTTTATTTCGCCGATTATTTTGTCACGAAAATTCGTAATTTTGGCTCCTTTGTCAGGCAGCTTAGATACAAATCTTCTGGAAAAAAAACGACGTAGTTTTTGAGAGATTTTCATGAAATAAGGCGACTTATTGACAGATTTATACGCCCTACTTGTTGTTCAGTAGATTGTTCTGTCGTTCCAAAAGCTCTTCGAGCTCGAATATCTGCTTTGATGATAAATCTTCTATGTATCCTTGACCTTCTCGTTTCGAGGGCGGTGGGATGTTGCCTGGTATTTTTTTCATTATATGATCATGATACATTTTGTATTGCGATTTTTTGTTTTGACTTTTACACTAAACGTCAACCACGCTGTAACCTCTACATACTTTTAGGTTATGAAACTTCAATGAAACCCGTCAAGCATTCGTGTAATGCAAGTCAATTGCCAACAGGGGCAAGCGCTCGTTTTGATTTTTCTTAATCAACGACACAGATTTTTTTTCGTTATAAATATAAAATGAATTGAAAAACTCAATTTCATAAACATTTCGGGTTAATAAATGTAATAAAGAATTCATTTAGATAATTTTCAGTTGATTTTAGACTATAATATTTAAAAAAATCAATTGACCGAGTGATTTTAGTAAATTTAAAGTAACGAAGAAAATGGGTTTGAAAATGATATTGAATCATTCGGTAGTTTTACTATCAATATTGCGAATATTTGTATACATTTATTGTAAGCTTGAAATTACTCCAGAGCGAAGAGAATTCTTATACGCTAAATCGTGTAATTGTAGTATTCTTAACGATGTATGTTGTGTAACATATAAGTTATAGACAAAGCCTTTGAATTTTGAATAGTTTTTATTCTCTTTATCTATAAAATATTGTTTCTTTATGGTTTATAATTGTTTCGGTATTCTGAAGAACTTCGTGCTCGTTCATTAATGTATAATTGATACTTCATGATCAACGCATACTTGCACTAGTCTTAATTGTTTAGATTTCAAATCATGAAAAACGCCTCATAAATATAATTACCGTGTGACTAATAAAAGTTGCATTGTTTTCACAACTAGAATAATAAAATGTTAGATTCTTGCATTAAATTATACTTTGATACATACATACGTATATACACAGTGCATCAATAAATACGGTTAAAGAAATGATTACTTCGAGCTAGAATAAATAGTGTATCTATAACTAGATTTTTCGCACAACGAATCATGGGGGATTTTCCTGTTCATAAGAGTGATTAGTCTTTCATTACGGCGTGCATTTACTACATAAGTATGTGTAGTTTGTAGATTGTATGAATTATAAGATAGTCAACGCAACGCGTATAAATGGTATGTAGTCGAGTATGAGTGTGGGAGTTGTGGTTTTGCCGGTGACTGGAAAACCGCGATCTGCAGCCATACCGCAAGTCGTTTTTGTGTTAGCTCTTGTAGTAAGATCACGTCCAAGTAGAATATATTATAGCTAAATATAAAGTTTCTCTCTGTAAAAACCCGTAAACATATTAAAGCAGCCTCAAGTGATACTCTACAAAATATTCCGAAATTACAGGTAATTCCAGACAAAGCTATACACCCACAAGCATATAATTATCTATAACGACCCGCACCGTATAACATACTCTATTCTTATTCTTAAAAAAAAAAACTTTTGTTGCCGCTTTAGGAAATACCGTTATTAAATGAAAAAAAAAGGACACTAATCTAATCTTCCGTACGAATCTCGGGACAATCGTATGTATGTATAGATACATATAGTATGTTACATTACATACAGTGACGATTAGGTATATTTTTGTATTCATCATCTTACCTTTATAATATAGACGGAGTAAAAGAGAGAGAGAGAGAAAACTATCTAGATAATTTCTAAATGATTCATGAAGCCCATGAGTAGAATCAAGACTACAATTGGACTGTTATTATAACATGGTGCTATATGAGTAGACGAACTGTTTGGCATGGACTGTTGCTTCCGCAGCTAAACATCCAAATTAATGTGTTAATTATTGGTTATTTTTGAAGAATAATCGGTAATGCAAACACGGTAAAGTTACATGACCGATTAACTTTCCTGTATGAACTTCTGAAGAATGGTATATTTAAAACTTCCTTCGACAAATACTGACGTCATTCGAAATTGCAGTCTTGAATGATTGTACAGTTGAGATACCTGATCGAAGATTTACGCAACGAACGCGTAAATCGCAGCCTTGTAGTAGGTACTGTTGGAAAAAATCGTGAATAACATTAATAGAGACTTTGAAGCGTCAGATTTGACCGGCTATCACATGTCGCAATAATGCCATATACGTTCGCACAATATACCACATCGCTAACTCGTTTGTTGTCCGATGCCAAGAAGACGTGTTCGCCTGTTAGGCATTTGACACGCGGAAATAAGCGCTCATAGAAAACGTAACGGGGAAACCAACGATTAAACCATTTTTTTTCTTCATCTACTCGTAAAAACCGCATGTCGCTATTGCAACTTTCTGGAGTGAATGGGCAGGCGAAAGTATATCTACAATGCAAAAGAAATAAAATTAAACGAGAAATTAACTCAACAGGGCTTAAGGCGAGATCAGCTCCAGCATGATCATGATGGATTAAAAATAGCGACTATTATTTATCCCTCTCTCTTTCTCTATGATCTCTATAGATCGCTCGAAGGAACGAACTGTCGCGTTACGACGACGCGTCGTGTCGCGTCATTGAAGTGGTCTATTTTTCCTCAGAATGCGAAACGTTCGCAGACGGCCTTTGATCACACGTGTATTAGTATCTATCCGTTGTAAACCGTGCTTTTCGAAATCCAATCAACTATCGCCTGCGATGTGCTACATAGCTACGATACTGTACCGTATAGTCGCAGTCAGTAAACCGGAATTTATTTAATAACGCGCACCTCTAGACGGGGATATGGATAGATAAGTAGAGTGCGAACGAATTTCACCTCACTGTCAACCGGTCTCCTATGTGTATATACCTGTGCAATTTTTTTTCTCCTTGTAAGTTTTACTTCGATATATCGTTGAGTGTTGAACTAGTTGCTAATATTATCATATTTACCGTAATAATATTACTTATACGTCTATACTTAGTGATGTTCCGAGATATGATACAGGACGCGTTTATACTCAGACGAATTTTGCAGTCAGTATACTCGCAGATAACCCTGAACCACGACGAACGATTTCATTCACGTAACAAACTGTAATAATGCTCATTGTTAGCTGTGGTTAGTGATGATTAGACTCAATCCTCTCTTGCCGAGACCATTCAGAGTTTCGAAGACTATTTACTACGTGGATATTATACCGCAGTAGTGGTGCCAAAATAGGATTATATACCGATAGGAAACACACGTACGAAGATCCAAGGTACATACTATTTTTGTAAGAAGAAACGATATGGTTCGTTTTTTTTTTTTTTTTTTTTAATTTTTTTTCTTCCTCACTTTTGTTCATATAATCCAAGAAAATTATTTTTACATTTTGTATCTACCACATCCTCATGATATGTGCTTCTGAGGAAGACAGTTAAATAATTAATAACAATTTGACGTCACTCGTTGCTTGTTTTGGATTGTCTCTCCTCGGATGACGTCGATGCGCAATTGCCGCACCTTTATTCCCAACAATTTACGCCGGTTAACTGACAATTAGTTGTAGACAAAAATCGGGATTCCCATAGTGTCGCGATTCCGATCTCCGTACTGTTTGCTATTCCATGTGTCGCCGCGGAATCCACCTTGCTGTTAAAAGCATGTATAATACCTACCGTATTTATCGTAGACTCAATTCTCAACTCACTCATGTAGCAGCCCATACATTTCTTTTTTTTTTTTTGGACACACGTTAGACGATCCTCCCCGCTACTCGGGAATTCTCATAGTGGCTAGTCCTCCTCGGACATCGTGTTCTACTGGTCCCATAACCGGTCCTTTCAGTCCCTGGAGTGCCTCGTGTTTGAAAGTATGTGGCAGCGGCCTTAAACAATTTGCACAATCGCTTGAAATTTCTTAAGAAACATCTTTCCAGTTCATGACATCGTCATTGTGATGCCATTGCTATTTTAAACTCGTCACTTCTGAAAGAACAATTAAATTTCTCCATGGAACATCGGCGGATTAAAGAATATAGTGTTAAAATTTGTTCAATTCGAATCTTTGCCATACACCGCTTGTACGCATTATAGTAAGCTCAGTTTCGAATGTGTAAGATGCTGTTCTTTGATCAGAACTAATTGTAACACGGTGTTGTCGTCTTCAGGTTCCTTTTTCGTGACGGGATGTAGATGAGGATTGCGAGGACCATGGGAGCTGGAGAAAAGCAGCCAGGTGCGCCGATCCTGCCACCTGCAAAAAAAAGGGTGCAATTAGAACGGACGTCGAGTCTTCAGGCTGTGACTACCCCTGTGCCAAGAAACCCTAAATATAAAACTACAACGTCTCTTCTTTTAACGCGATGGATCGGTGGAAGGAGACCCGAGTCGCCAGACCAAGAAGTGGAGGATGGTTGGGCACCGGAAGATCAGTGCATAGAGTACGGGACTCCACCCCCAGTCGAAGAGCCACAATGCTACTCGATGTCTCTGAGCGAGACTTCGTTGATCGAGGATGGAAACTGTTCCATAATATTGTGCAGAGAAGCAGTGAAGAACATCATCGTCGAGCACTTACGCGGTGTTGGAGGTAGACTTCAGCTGTTAGAGGACGTCGAGGTGGGCCGTGTGGATGGTGAAAACGTTGCACGAATTCTTGAGACTTGTAAATCAGGTGAAAAAAACGCGCTTCTTTTATACGCGAGCTTTTTTGGCCGCGCAGATCTTCTGGCTGGGTTTCTCGAGGCCGGGGCTGACTTAAATCACGCGGAACCTGAGCAGGGACTGACCCCTCTTCACCTCTGTGCCTTCAGCAACTGTCTCGAAGGTGTTAAGTTCCTGATAAAAAACGGAGCTGATGTAAATTCGCGGAAACTTTACACGCCTTTTCAGTACGCTGCTTTCGGGAACTCGTACGACGTCGCAAGGTACTTCCTAGCGGAAGGTATCTCACAGGAAAACCTAATCAGTGATGATACTGTCCTCCACTCCGCGGCCAGGAGCAACGCTCTCGATGTCGTGAAGCTTGTCGCTCCCGATAATCCGGCTCTCAATAATCTCGACTCGCTTGGATTCGCTCCGATCCATTACGTCGCCGATCGTGACCACCCAGGGTGTCTCGCTGAGCTCCTGAAAGCCGGGTGTACTGTTGACGTTACTACGAGAAAAGGCGACACCGCTCTTCACCTAGCGGCCGAGGCAGGCTGCGCCGAGAATTTGGAAATCCTTTTAGATAACGGGGCAAATCCATCTCTGAGAAATCACAGAGCCCAAACGGCCCTGCACTTAGCTGCGCGTGCACATTCTTTCGAAAGTGTTGAGGTCCTGTTAAGAAAAGGTGGTAGTGATCCTAACGCCGAGGATAACGACGGAAGAACACCACTTCACGTCGCTCTGGGAAGATCCACCTTAGCTTTTGATGTGTCCGAGTTATTGGTCGAGTGGAAATCGAACGTAAATAAGGCCGACAAGTACGGTTACACACCACTGCACGTTGCTGCGTTGAACGAACTTTCTCAGTGCGTTGATATCCTGATTCAACGCGGTTCTGATCTCAGTGCAAGAACGAAAGGCGGCACTACGGCACTCTCGATTATCCTCAGAAAGACACCGACTTCATTAAACGAGTTTAAAGAACGACTGGACAACTCGATCGCTCTGAGACAGCACGGATCAGCGACTGGAGAGGTTGAATTGAGGCTTGACTTCCATCCGCTTCTTCAGCACGGACAGCAGGGTGAAATTGGATATTTGGAAACGTTTATTGAGGAGGGATACAAGGAAATACTTGAGCACCCTTTGTGCCAGTCTTTTCTCCATCTCAAGTGGCAGAAGATCAGGAAATACTACGTAGGCAGGCTCTTGTTCTACCTTTTATACGTTCTAGTCCTTACGGCATGGGTGATGACGGCCTTGGCTCACAGCTGCTACAACGAGAGCCACGGGATTTTTGAATTCGAGGGTTTCGCACTCTGCAACAACACAACCGCCTTAAACGAACTCCTTTATCAAAACCCGGTTATCATGGACACAGAATGGTACGCCCTTACGATACTCACGGTGCTTGAAGCCCTGAGAAAATTTGCTGGAATATCAACCTACGGTTCAGCAAGACAGTTCTTCTCACAGGTAGACAACCTGGTAGAGTGGTGCGTGGTTTTTAGCGTATTTGCAACCTCTTTCATATACACCGGAAGAACGTATCGTTGGCAGAGCCACGTAGGAGCCTACGCTGTTCTTTGCGGTTGGGGAAACCTCATGCTCATGATCGGTCAGCTCCCGATGTTTGGCGCTTACGTTGCTATGTTCACCAGCATCCAGGCCCAGGTCTTCAAGCTCCTTTTGGCGTACGCCTGTCTTTTGGTCGGTTTCACAGCAAGTTTTTGCGTAATGTTTCCGCACTCGAAGTCATTCAGCAGCCCGCACACAGGGCTGATCAAAGTTCTAGTGATGATGACAGGAGAGGTAGAATTCGAGGATCTATTTTTTCCCGATGACAACGGCGAGGATCCGGTTCCGACCAAAGGAGCGTCATGGTTTTTTCTCCAGATTTCAGCACAGTTGTGCTTTCTATTGTTCCTATTGTTCGTCACGATTGTTCTGATGAATCTACTTGTCGGTATTGCGGTACACGATATCAAAGGTCTTCAGAAAACCGCGGGACTAGCCAAACTTGTACGTCAAACGAAGCTGATCTGCGAAGTTGAGACGGCATTATTCCTCGGACTCCTTCCGCGACGTCTCATAAAGACGTTGAGTTGGTCAGCTCTGGTTCTTCCCTCCTCGTTAAGGGTCGTTCTCACTGTTCGACCTCTGAATCCTAGAGAAAAGAGACTCCCTCCAGACGTACTTGCAGCCGCACATAAAATCGCTAGAGATCGTAGGTCAACACCGGCACGTCAAACTCTTTGCAGCAAAAAGAGCTGCAGCACGACTTATACTTATCTGAAAAGTGACGGTTATTCAACGATGCGTCGTGATATTCCCATCGACGATGACGAGGACGATGATATTATCGAAGGAGGAGGCGTAGGAACAGGAATAGGCGGGGGTGCGGGCGGAGGAAACAACGTTGAACAGTTTAGAGAAGAAATTGTTGAACTGAGAAAAATATGTAGTCAAAATCAAAAGCTCATTCAAGATTTAGTGATGGCACTGGCGATGGATAGAAGGTACGATCCGGAGCAGGTGGAAAACCAAGATCTGTGAATTAATTCTACTAAAAAAAATTGAAGATTTTTGGTGATCAAAAACGAGTGATATACCTACGTGGGAATGTGTCTCTTGCTAATTAGAAGACTCATTTTTATCAAAGATTGACTTTTTGGAGGGTGTTGAAGGATCTGGAGTATAGAATATCTGTGAGGTTTAATATTAGGTGGCATTCTGTGTCGCATTTGGTGCATTCATTTCTAGTATTTATATGAAAGTTTAGAAAAAATAAATGCACTTGCTGGTGCTCACCGATATAGTGAAGTGTTTTTTTTTTTTTTTTTTTTTTTTTTTTTTTTTTCACTCAATTCGAAATCATGATATTCTCAATTATTCATGCAGTTAGACTGATGCGGTTGGATCCAAAGTTTGTGATTTTTTGTTAGCTAGATCACAATCGTCGAAAATATGATTGAAGTTATTTGAGAAATGAGTGTATTTTTTATTAACTGGAGATAATGACGCTCAAAATATGTTCCGTCCTGTTGATTATTACATAGGCATTCCATGTATACTACATATAGATTTATAATATAATAAATCAATAACAAAATAGATCAATAATTGTAAATAACAATGATTCTTTCCAGATTATAATTTTTAGTATGAAAATGCGAAGGAGATATTTCTATGAATAAATATAGTGAATGCTTATTTCTATATATACTCTTGTGTATTATTATTCGTAATCATAATTCAAGGCTATACGAAACAAGTGTGTGTGCTGTAGAATATAATACGGTTTAGGTTGATACTATTTCGGTGGTAATTGTATAAATATTGGTAATCGCTTCACTGTTCAACTCAGTATTGAACTTTAATTCGCGTGAGGCGGTGTTCATGCAGCGTTCCCACTGCTTTCATTTAATGGGCGAAAAGCTTCTTGTATACGGTGCAGTATTTTGGCGAGTTGTTTGCCAAATGACCGTTTTACATTCTCTTTCCAAATGAAGATGAAAAATGTCAGAATACTCTGTATCATTTCGGTGGTGGCTATAATGTTGGTCGTCACAGGGTTGGTCCAGTATAACCAAAATATCCACAGAATAATGTGACCTCCCATTATTATGAACAGTTTTAAGTACAAGTTGAACCTGAAACGAAACGATTTAAAAACTTATCGTTCAATCCAACCCAAAAGAGTAAAGTTTGTGGCGTTTGTCTCTAAAATCGTGTGAAATCAATGAGACGTTTAAACATACCATTGCTTATGGATTTTGGAGTGTTTGTTCACCCCGTCAGCCAGATGTGACGTTTCATTTTTAAGTCGTTTGATTCTGAGCGCAGTCCAGGTGAACATGAATGTGTTACTGATGAACACGGCGACGATTATTCCACCAGTACAGTAGTGCATGAATTCGTAGTTTGCGAATACGAAATATGTGTATGAATATTCGTCTGACATTGAAAAAAATGCATGTTACATGTCAGGGTATATTCGAAATACAGAGGAATTACAGAATTGCCTCTCCGCTTAGGCTGTGTGAAGTAACGAAGTGGAGAATACTTTTAGGATTTTTATCAGAATTTCGGGTAAGTCTTACGAAACAAAATTCGCGATTTTTTGGAGTCTGATAACTGATGTGAAAAGTCTCATCCATGAACTACTGCAAGCTCACCGAAATCTATCAAGGACGGCATGTAATAAATGCCAACATTGATTGTACCCAGGGCGACAGGGATGCCCCAAGCGTAAATAGCGTAGCAAATGAACCTTCTCCTTCCGGATTCATCGATGTGGATATTAGCGGATTGCATGACGCTGAAACAGAAGGGTTCTGTATTTTGAGTATTCGAAATATTCGCGCTTATATTTTAGGCAAATAAATTTTCAACACACCGTGCGTAAAGTTCGATTTTGCGCACGCTTTACACGCTCACGGACAAAATTCTGCTTTACGATCGTTGTGTTAAAAAAGAAAGTCCGATAAACGTGCGAAAGATATTGATTCTCGACTCGTGTGATATTGTCACCCTCGCTTCGCTCGGGCGAAAAACTTCACGCTCGTCCGCGAATCAACACTTTCGCACTTGCATATAAAAAAATACTATATCGAAAGATTTCTCAATGATCGATGTATGTACTGTTTACCGGAACGTTTTCCAAATATTAAAAGACATCACGTTCAGCCAAAGGAGCATCGAGACACCAATACAATAAAAGGCAGCTGATGGAAGATGAATCGTTGTATTCTGCAGTTGAACAAGCTTGGATCCTCTTAACGAGCCAAGATTAGTGAATGGTTTGTTGTTGGGATAAGGTAAGAATAAAATTCAGATAACTTTCGGTTTTGGAAAAGTGAATTATACATAGTTTTGCGTTACGTAACTATAAATTCTCATCGCTTAATATAATAAACGTTGAAACAGGATATAGGAAAACAGGTATATATACATTACTGAGAAGATCGTACGGCTGGATCCATTCCAAACCATGCAGGCTCCTATACATACCGAAATTTCGAATCATCTGCAAAGTCTTCTCTTCTTAAAGGGCGATTTTTTCACGTTTTAATTACAATCCATTTTCAAATAGGCATGCATAACTATCGAAGGAATAGTCGGGATGTGATAATTTTTTTTCATGGAAATCTATACCTCAGACTTAAAGAAGGTGCGTTGGGAAATCCAGAAGAAAGAACCTTTACCTAGTATATATTTTGAATGTGAACTTGTATATTACCGTAGAAAAAAAACTCAAGTCGACAGCCCTTGCTGGAATCTGAGAGCTGCAGTACGAATACAGACATGCTGTTGATAATATAGGTGGCTAAGTAGGAGCGAAATATTGACCCATGAAGATTATTCAGTTCTGGTAGTATGGTATAACATATAATGATTACGACCATGACAAGAATAGTGAACGTGACGCAAAATATTTGCCAGTCATTAAGATCTCTCAGGGGAGGCATAGCTGCAGGAAATTTTTTTTTTTTTTATCTTCAGTCAGAGTTCTGGCCTTGGCGATTCTTCCTAGTCTGGAAAATTATTTTTCATCCGTGAATTGTGTGTATCAAAATTAAATTACAGAAAAATTAAACAGTAACACTTATAGTGCGAGCACTGGATTCCATCGAATGGAAGGTGAGCTTGGTTAGCATTTAAAACCGTGTTTTTTTTTTTTTATCAGAGACCGAGAGATAACTTACTTGCAGTTTGAGCCTCAGGTGTGGGTCATCCAAATCCCTGGTCAGTTTCAAAAGACCCTCTTGGTGTACGTCGAGACCCAATACAAGAAGTGAGTGAATCTGCGTTTTCCGTAATCGATTACGAATCTGAGAACTGGATTTGAACCTCACCATTCGATATTACGTAAATAAAAATTGTACTTAGCTCTGAGAAACGGTACAGGCAAGATCAATAATTGAACTAATTAAAATAATTGAAACTAATATCGTTGCGAATGGTTTGATCATGCGCATAATAAAGTGAAGGAGTGTGATGAGTCGACTCGACATGTATACATGTAACTATCGAAGGGGTAAATAATTGATTCAAGAATATGATTGATTAGTATTTATTTAATGTATTTAATGGAATGATCATACAATTGTTAGGTGTAGCCTTGGTGCAGGTCAGTAGTTCAATTATATTGGATATAATTCAACATTTGGTCGAGGACGTTGCAGGACTCGTACTCAGAGTGGACTGCAATCGCCGCACCGAATCGTTGAATTGTTGACGTAAAGATCGTCTGACATTGTCTTTCCAGACGTAAATGACGAATAGTAGCATACACTGTACCAATTCTATTACGACCACTAGGACGGTAGTTGTAAATGTTGTATAGACTTCCCAAACGGCCCACGAGATCGTGTGACATCCCGTTATCATAAACAGTCTCATGTGTATATTGACCCTGGAACGATTCGTTAAGAGCTTCATTTAGCTTTCGAATGCAGGAGAAAAAGGTTCGCGAGAAAGACGTCTAAATTTCGACGTTTTAACTAACCGTTGTTTTTCTGTATTGTTGTGTTTGTTCAGTCCATTAGTCAGATGCGCAGTCTCCTTTTCATGCTTCCTGAGTCTGAGCACTGTCATCGAGTAAAATACCGTGTTGCAAGCGACGACGACGGTGAGTAGTACAGCACAAGTCCACGGTGCAACACTTTTGTCTGTAAATCGAAAAGACAAGTTGAAACTGATTGATTATTAAAAAACAGTATGGGATGCAGCAAGTTTCGGAATTCTGTTGAATTCATCACCCTTAGAAACTCACTGAGTGGTATTCTGCGGAAGTAGGGCACATAGCACATGATAAGCATCGTAGTTGCGTGCAGAATGCCAGGGGTTACCCAGGCATAAATTGCATAAGAGATGAACTTCTTCCTGTCGTCTTCCTTGGATTTGGTTTCGACAGATCGTAAGCTAGCTCTGAAACGAGCTCATACACATTTATCTCCATTCACATTAGACAATGCAGACTTAGAACATAGATGAATTATCAATTCAGAAGAAATTGTGCTACAACTCACCGGAATGTTCGCCAGATATTGAAACACATTACGTTGAACCAAAGGCCACAACCGCCAGCGCCATAGTGTGAGCCGAATACTGAAAACGAAAATTCATGAAAAATAATATTGAGGAGTCAGAGTTTTGCATTCTGGGACAGGGATACCGATACTTCTTATGAACTCATATTTAATATAGGGCGAAGAAAAAAAAATGCTAGGATCGTACCAAAGAAGATGAATAAAGGGGCGTAGGTTGTCGATCCAGCAGTGTACTGCTGTCCTATAGTAAAGAGGTGAGCGATGATGTAGGTGGCCAGATAAGCGCGAAATACGAGTCCATGAAGATTTTTTAGTTCCGGTGTCAAGCTGAACACGACGAAGATTGCAAACATCACGATGGTGACAAGTATGAAGGGAATTATCAGCCAGTACACTGGTACTATCCATGGATAGCAGACTTTCGCTAGATACACTGCAGAGTTTGGTTTCCGGAACAGACAGTAACGTTCCAAATTTGAAAACCATCCGATGTCATATAATCGAACATAGATCGTCCCGTTTGAATAAAGGTCAAAATCTTCAAACTCCGAAGACATCAACCAGTTAACATTACAAGGATCATCAGTAAGCAAGTGAATATCCTGTCCGGTGACGTCTGTTTGTGGCAAGATACCAGAAGTGTTATCGTTAACGCAACTTCCGTCTAGCAGAGCATTTCCTGAAGGACAGCATAGCGATAAGCAGTACGTCTTAGAGTCGCATGAGTAGCCGAGACTTTTACCATCTCTCTTCCATGTTTCATTTGGTGGAAAAATTTCGCTAGACTTTACAACCAACAGCGAAGAGTTCTGCATGTTTTTGGTCAGACCGATGCTCGTGTTCGTCGGATGTGGTTCTCCTGTCGCGATAACGCAGATCTTCGTCGATAAAAAAGCCGAGGCAAGGCCTAACACGACAAGTTTTTGAAGAGGAACCATTTTTTGAAATGAGTGTCGTTGTCCTGACAGAAAGTTTTAATTGTTCAGTTTTTTCGTTCAAGTTGTGATATACCCGAAGTCGTCCCGTGTGTACCTGGAATAATATTTTTTCGTTTCAATTCTTAGCCAGAAAATAATATGCGATTATTATTCATCTTATCAGTACCGGGAAGCAGTTCCTGTAATAGAGACTTACTCACAGTACTGATAAATATTCTACAAAGAATTGTTTTCCAATACTTCATAAATAATTAACGTGACTATCTTAACGTGACTAATTTTGCTACCTCAGTCGGCACACTAGGTCTTTGAGGGCCAGTCAAGGTTTTGAAGCTTTAAAAGCGCTATAAAAAATATTCGCTTTTTTTAGGGACGTGGAAAAGCTTATAATCCCGCTCAAAAGCTATCTCGGCGAAATTCTAAATTGAAATTTCGACTGTAGACGCTATATACTTTACCTAGCTGGTCTTAAAAGTTCTTCGTAGTCTGAACGAAAGTGAACTCACGTGTTTGATTTTACGATCCGGATTTCTGGTAACTAACTTGTTTAAAAATCGGATAAAGTTTCAATAAAATTTTTCATTATGGACGATATCAACACAATGGATGAACAATGTCATGGAAATTTTTATCTTTATATTTAACGGGTTTGATAGTGTCAAAACAGTGTCTTTTACACTCAAAAATTAATCACAACAAATTTCTCTGCTGTAGCAGTTGCGCGCTGAACGTATAAGTTTGCGAAGGTAGTCTTCGGACGATGAGAAGTTCACTGTCGGACGACAAGTTGCAAGGAGGGAGCCCCAGCTAGTAGACATATTGATACATGAAGGAGGGGATTTCCCTACGTGGTAAAACCACACTGAATAGTAACCCGGCAAGTCGTGCAATTCTGGGAAAACCACATTCACACATCACACGCAAACTTTTAAGTGACGCACGACGCATGTGTAAATTCAAATAGACGTATCCAATTAGTAGATAAACTATACCCTCATGTTGAACAGTTTTCAATTATATACCGATACATGATTATTGGAATTATTTCGCGGAGTGTCAACGAGCTCTACAGGAACGCCTTACTTTAGAAAAAATGATCGTAATTACTTCTACGCTACCCAAAATTTTTTCAATGCAGTCTGTGAGGTGTGACTAAGATCTCGATATGTGTGAACGTTCATTTGTTAATAAATTCGAGGTATATAAAGAAATTATTTTGCTGTGAGGAGGAAAGCCGCGAACGGTTACGCGTTTCCTCGTGCTCATCCAACAAAGTGTACGACTATGGTGAGTCGATTCGATATATGTATTCATGTAACTATTAATATAGGACAAAGGATTTATTCAAGCATATGGATAGAAGTAAGCGAAAAAATATCAGTATTTATTTCCAATTACATACAATTCTCAGCTAGTGTATATTTGGTGTAGATCGGCAGAGTTCTTGATCGAATTTCCCATGAAATACCGTTAGAGTATATTAAAAGTAGTTTAAAATTTCATCGAGGACTCGTACTGAAACCAGGCAGCAATCGACGCACCAAATTGTAGAATTGTTGGCATAACGATCGTCTAATGTTGTCTTTGCAGACGTAAATGACGAATAGTAGAATACACTGTGTAATTTCTATCACGATCACCAGGATGGTAGTTGTGGGAGACGGCCACATTTCCCAAGCGGCCCACGAGATCGTGTGAAATCCCGTTATCATAAACAGTCTTATGTGTAAATGGACCCTGGAACGAGAGAGACGTATTTTTACCATCATTTTATTATATCCATTTCGAGATTTTAACTGACCGTTGTTCTTCTGTATTGTTATGTTTATTCAGTCCATTAGTCAGATACGCAGTGTCTTTTCGATGCCTCCTGAGTCTGACCAATATCATGCAGTACAATACCGTGTTGCAAATAGCAACGGTGGTGAGTAATGCAGCACAACACCACCGTGCAAGATTCCTGTCTGTAAATCGATTAAAAAAGTCGAAGATTATTGGTTATTGGAAAAGACTATAATGAGCTGGTTTTGGAATTCTGTTTAATTCATCATCCTCAAAAACTCACTGACTGGGTCTTCGCGGAAGTAGGGCACATATCTCATGCAAAGCAACGTAGTTGTATGCAGAATGGCTGGAGGTACCCAGGCATAAATTGCGTAACAGATGAATTTTTTTCGTTCGTCTTTCTTGGTTTTGCTTTCGACAGATCGTAAGCTAGCTCTGAAATGAGACGACGCTTTTTTTTTCAAATCTCTATAACTGCAGCGTTGAAAAAAAAATTTGTGCACAGGTACGGATCAACTTAAACAAACTCATACACCTTCATCTCCATTCACATTCCATTTAATTGTCAATTTAGATAAAATCCCAATACAACTCACCGGAATGTTCGCCAGATATTCGAACACATTACGTTGAACCAAAGGGCGCAACCGCCAACGCAATAATGTGAGCCGTATACTGAAATCGACAATTCATCAAACATACTAAGGAGTCAGAGTTCGCATTCAGGGACATGGATACCGATCCTTTGTATGAACCCATAATTAAGATTAAAAAATTATACGGCAATACAGATAAGGGTAAAAATATAATTGTTGAAATCGTACTTAAGAAGATTAATAAAGGGTCGTAGGGCTTCGCTTCACCCACGTACTGCTGTCCCACGGTACACACATGGGCCATTATATAGGTGATCAGATAGGCGCGAAATACCATTCCATGAAGGTTTTTCAGTTCCGGTGTAACGCTGAACACGATGAAGATTGAAAACATCACGAAACTGACGAATATGTAAGTTCCTATCAGCCAATTCAGTAGTGTCGTTCGTGGGTAACAAACTTTCGCTAAATATACTGCAGAGTTTGGTTCCCGGAACAGACAGTAACGTCCCAAATCGAGGAACCCTCCTTTTACATCCAAGTCAACATGGATCGTCCCGTTTGAATACAGCTCAAATTTTTTGAACTCTGAAGATATCAGCCAACTAACAGCGCAGGGATCGGAAATAATTGAGTGAATATTCTCCTGGATCACGTCTGTTTTTGGCAATATACCGGAAGTACTATCATTTACGCAGCTTCCGTCCAGCATCGCTTTTCCCGCAGGACAGCATAGCGATAAGCAGTACGTCTTAGAGTCGCATGAATAGCCGCGATTTTTGCCATATTTATTCCATATTCCATCTTTTGGGTAAATTTTGCTAGACTTCACAACCAACAGCGAAGAGTTTTGCATATTTTCGGTCAGATTTATAGAGCTGCCGTTCGTCGGATACGGTTCTCCGGACCCGCTGACGCAGATCTGCCCCGATAGAAAAGCCGAGGCAAGACCCATCAAGACAAGTTTTTGAAGAGGAACCATTTTTTTGACAAGGTTGTTGTTATTCTGACAAAAATCTTAGAGTGCTCAGTTTTCTTTTTCTTTTTTTTTCGATTTTTGATAGTCAAGGTCTTCGCGTGTATCCCTGGAAAATGTTTTTTCCGTTCAAATTATCAGCCTGATATATTAACGTGCGATCATTACTTTTAGTATCGATACTGGGAAGCAGTTACAGCCGTGGTACTAGCATCGCCCACGCAAATCGTTACATAAATTGCTGTATCGCCTGAGGTTCTACGTGACTCCAAACGTGACCTGCTAGAGTAATAAATACCTTTCGAGATTATAGAATGAAGGAATGATTTAAATCTCCTCGTATGTTCATATATCGAATGACTTTAAATATACCTATAGTGACCTTACGATCGTCCACTTATCAAATGCTTTGAAATTCATGTTTATGTAATGAGTGAATAATTTGAGTGTCTTCAAATTTATTATTTGCTGGAAAAGTAACATGCCATACTTTACCTTAGCCTATAGTCTGACGAATCTCTCGTAGTCTGAACGAAAATTAACTCACGTTCCCGATCTGCGATCCAAATTTTTGATAATCAATTACTTGCTCGAAGATCGAAGATATTTTCAATCAAGGTTTGAAAACCGCGGATAGCCACACCGTTAATTAGAATGATTTAATAATACGGCGAGGAAGAATGCAATGGGATGCAAATTCCCTACATTTTGTATTTGAACTTGGTACGAGTTTATCAGTGCAGAAAAAGTATTTATCACACTCAAAAGTAATCGGAACGATTCAGTCTACTATATCAGTCGCGTGCTGAACGTCGTTTGCGAAAGCGATTTTCAGACGGTGAGGAGTTCACTTTCAGGCAATAAGATGCAAGGAGGGAGCCCGGCCAGTGGACAAACAGGAAAGAGGGGATTTCCCTGAGTGGTAAAATCCACAATGAATAATGACCGGCGATCCGTTTTATTCCGGGAAAACCACATCCATACGCAATGTTCCATACACGAGGCACGACACGTACAAAATCTCAAATAGATGTCCAATCACCGAATAACTATACCCGCATCTTGTCGAGTTCTATAAAAACGCGTTATTTCGGTATATGATTGTAATCACTCCCACACTGCCTCGAATTTTTACAGTGAAGCCTGTGAGGCGTTAATGAGACTTCGATGTGTCTGAGAGCGTATTATTCAATAAATTTTAGGTATAAGAATAAATTTTTTTTTTTTTTTGTCGTTAGAAGGAAAGCCGCAAACGGATTACGTTTCATCGTGGTTATATAGCGAAGTGAACGAGTGTGATGAGTCAATTCGCGTCTATCAACAGGACAAAGGATCAATTCAAGGACATGGACAGAAATAAGCGAAAAACATTACACATAAGTATTTATTTCCAATATTCGAGGTTGAACTTGTACAATTGTCAGGTGCATCTTTGGTATAGGTCTGGAGGGTTTTTAATCGAATCGAAGTGGTTCAACATTCGGTCGAGGACGTCGAATGACTCTTACTAAAAGTAGACTGCAGTCGAAACACTGTATTGTTGAATTGTTGGCGAAATGATCGTTTGATGTTGTCTCTCCAACAGAACATCATGAACATCAGACTGCTCTGGATTATTTCTATTACTATCATCAGGATTGTGGTTACGAATGTTGGCCACAGTTCCCAAACGACCCACATGCTCGTGTGACATCCCGTTATCACAAACAGTTTCACGTGTAAATTAAACCTGAAATGATTCGTGAAAGGTTTCATTTAACTTCCGACCATTGGAAGGATAAGATTCGCGAGAAGGACGGCAGTGCGATCGTTACCTCTCGGTTTTACAATCACGTAATTCTCCAAATCGACATTTTAACTTACCTTTCTGTTTCTGTATCGTGGTGTTTATTCACCCCGTTGACCAGATGCGCAGTGTCCTTTTTATACTTTCTAATTCTGAGCGCTGTCGAAGTGTACAATATCGTGTTGCAAATTACGACGCTGGTAAGTAATGTCGCACAACACCAGAGTATGAGATTCTTGTCTGTATAAAGAGAAAAAAGGAGCTGAACGTTACTATAGTTATTAACAAAAAAAAAAAAAACTTATAAACCATCGTGATTTTTGACCAAACGTCATTCTTAACGATTTGAAAATATTTTTAACCAATATCTTTCGAATAGAATCCTATCATCGTTTCATGAAATTTTCAATGCATGATATTGCGAAAGATTTTCAATAGCATTGTGCAAGCAACGTCTAAGATTCTTGTAAGGCCCTTGTACTTTGATCCTATACTTCCAGTAGAGTTACTCATGGATTTTGTAACCATATTGTATGAAGCTTGAGGAGAATTCGATATATCTTGCAAGAATCTTGCCGTTGCATGTTCTTATCAAGAATAGAATGTGTGTGCGGAAGCAGATTTCCGGTAATAATTTTTCTACTAATCGTGTGACAGCTGTCTTTGAAAATATCGTTACTAGGTTCGCTTTAAAATACTTTCCAGTATTGATATAACCATCAAAAACTTACTGAGTGCGAATTTTCTGAAGTAGGGTACATAGAACATGATAAGCATTGTAGTTGCATGCAAAACTGCGGGTGTTACCCAGGCATAAATGGCATATGAAATAAACTTCCTTCTTTCGTCTTCCTTGATTTTGCCATCAACAGGTCGTAGACCTCTGAAACAAAATAACGCGATTTTCTAAATTTCTGAAATTGGTATCGGTCGACAAGCATTTTTACAATCATTTACATTACACAATTCTGATTTCGGACCAGGATAAATTACGAGTTTAGACAAAATTTTGCTACAACTCACCGAAATGTTCGCCAGATATTGAAACACATCACGTTGAACCAAAGGGCACATCCGCCAGCGAAATAGTGCAAGCTGAATACTGAAAAGAACAAAAACCATCAAAAATGAACGAACAGTTGTCATCCCAGAATGAAAAATTCTAAGTCAATGCAGATAAAGAGTGTGAAATATTTTTAACTCGTACCAAAGAAGGTGAATAAGTTGGCGTAGGTTTTTGAACCAGCTGTAAGCTGCTGTCCCAGGGTAGAAAGGTTTGTGAAAATATAGGTGGCCAGATAGGCGCGAAATACCATTCCGTGAAGATTTTGTAGTTCCGGTGTCACGGTGTACCCGATGAATGTTACCAGCATCGTGACAGTGACAAATATCAAGGAAATAATTTGCCATTGCTGTATTCTCACCCATGGATAACACACCTTCGCTAAATACATTTCAGAGTATGGTTTTCTGAATAGACAGTGATGATCCATATCGAACAACGACCCTCCGTCGAATTCTGGAGCATAGATCGACCCGTTTGAGAATACGATAAAATCCTTCAACTCCGACGACATCATCCAATTAACGTCACAAGGGTCAGAAGCGAACAGGTATATATTCTCTCCGGGTACGTCCATCTGTGGCAGGATACCAGAAGTCTTGTTATCTTCAGCGCAGCTTCCATTTAGCTGCGCTTTTCCTGACGGACAGCATAGCGATAAGCAGAAAGTCTCAGAATCGCAAATGTAGGTAACTCTTTCACTGTCTCTGAACGATGTTTCATTTGTCGGAGAAATTCCATTAGATATTTCAACCATCACCGAAGAGTTTCGTATCACTTCGATCAGATCAACGCTGGCATTCGTCGGATGTGGTTCTCCTGACCCGATAACGTTGATCTTGGCCGATAGAAAAGCAGAGGTAAGAGCCAACACGAAGAGCTTTTGAAGAGGAATCATTTTCTCAGATAGTTCTTCCTGTGCTGACACAAATCTTGGATTGTTTGGATCTTAGTACAAGTGGTGATAGTGATCGTTGTCGTTGTTTCTCTGGAAGAATATTTTCTAGTTTAAATCGTTAGCCTAATGACGATGTGTAAGTGTGATATTTATATGTGTCGGAATTAAACGGATGAGCGAAGACCGCACTTGTCAAGTTATGGATGCATGCAACTGCAGTGCATTACGAGTCGGAACTCTGACGTGTTTCGTGGTGACATGACGTTACGTTACTTCTTTTTCTTACATAATGTTAGATCCGTGCGTTGTTAGAGAAAAGTTGTCGCTATCGGAGTAGTTATTTTATACAAAAGCTGTTTCAGAAATTGACATCTCTTGATTATTTTTCTCAAATGGACAGGTCAAGTCTTTATAGTGACTTGTGAAGTGTTGAAGCGAATATCCACTCGTAGCTTGAGCTTGATGTTTGGAATAAGCAGTGTACGAAATTTCGTTAATTCAAAAAAGTATTTCTAAGCGATTATCGTTCCAGTGAATAATAAGCCAGAGTATTTTCATGTTCATTATTTGCCAGAAAAGTAGACATAACGAGTCACTTAGCTGGTCTGAATGATTATTAGCATATGCATAGTTTGTACAGTACTTAACTCACATGCTTAGATCCCAGATGCAGAGTGTTGCAATCACCATTAGTAAGTTGCTTCAAAGACGGAAAAATTTTCCAATAAAACCTAAGAACCAAGGATAACCACACCGGCAATCAATACGGTGATGAAGAACAATCAGATGCAACTTCATCACATTGTTAATCCTAATGTACTGCGATGTCAATGGAGTGCTCAGAATCCGAACGAACGTAGTATTGTTCGCGAAACAGTTTTCTTCAGACTAAAAAATAATTATTTTACCTTATAGGCAGCTAGACAAGTTGCGCACTGAACGTCGTATGTGGACGCATGAATTTACGACGACTCGAAGTTCGTTCGAAGACTAGACCGAGATGAAAGTTGGGAATTCCACTTGGAACGTAAACAGAAAAGAGGGGGTTCTGCGATGTGTTGAAAACCAGAATGAACGCTCACGGGGCAACCCGTGTTATTCAAGTAAAACCACACCCGTATATAAACGAAGTTCAAGGTGATCCACCATTGATTGACGAACTTAAGTAAACTTATTGTTAGAAGATAACTATACCATCGGGAATGTCCATTTAACCATCAATTAACAAACTCACGAAGACCTATCGTTAATAGAAATCTAAGCTCGCAGAGATGTTTAGCAATATTTAATGCAAAGCAGCATGTCTGCGTATGTTACATGCCTGAGAATAATTCTCAGAACGACTCCGCAAATAACTCTTAATAGCTTTTTATTCCAGGAAGTAGGAAACTATAGGTCAAGTCAAACGATTGCACGTATACCATTTATATTGTAATTATCTGCAAATGAGCGTTGTTACAATAATAAGCTATCAGTCTTATATCAATAGGTATATGAATATACGAACGATAATCAAAAATGGATCGGATTGATCGAAGAAAAAATCATCTGGGGAACGTTATGTAGCATTATTATTTTCTTAAGGGGGCCGTATTCCTTTACTTGCCCTTGAATAGCCTATACATATAGCGACGATCTCCTCGCGTTTATAGTATATTTATTGAGATGCCTGTCACGGTCGTATAATTGCGTTAGGCGCAAACCATATGCGAACTCTGATTCAACGAGGGGCCACTGACACCACGACGAACCCGCATCCACGTGCCGGTTTGTGCCGGCAACGAGACGTCAATCGGTATTCCCATTTCGCAAACCAAATGATGAACTACTTTTACCGCGAACAGTAATGCGCCTAATCATACGCAACCCGCGTGGCATTGTGGTATGTCTAGCTTTTGGTTGCCTACGATAAGCACAACAATCTTTGCGGCAAAGTAGGTAGTCAATTCTTCCGCACGATGGCGATATCTTCGCGCAACAGCGCTGACTATGGCACTGACCTAGGGCAATAACACCTGTCGTAAGGTCAGTGGCCTGCGTGGCGTCAAAGAGTGCGGTTGGGGTCTGCGTTATCGAAATACAACTGCAAAAGGCAGTTAAATATAAATACTCTGAGCACAGAGTAGTTGTCGGAAAATAGACGATGTACTCACTGACGGAGAAAGATTATTCTCGACTAGTTTTTTTTTTTTTTGCGGAATTTATTGATTGATAGTGATATTATAACACTTGTCCTTCTGTTACAGGTGAATGAACTTTCACCTGATGTCGAGCATCTTCGTCCAGGAAGGATTCGGTTACAGTTGCAACGAACGAATGAATATCGTACTGGGTCTTTGTAAAATGCGTTCGATTAGATAACTAGTATATTATTGTAAAATAGATATAGTTTATATTATAAAATGTATGCCTGTAGAAAGTGAATAGCAACTCGATCAATTGCGATGATAGATATTTATTTTTGAGTAACAATTGTATAATTTGTACATATAATATTGACAATGAATAATATTGTATCGATTCTGCAGCAATAAATTCTCATATACATACCTATATCGATAATCAATTGCTTCATTATTTTCCAATGTCCCCTCTCTGCGACTCTCTATTTCAGAGATCAAATAAGCAAGATCTGAATATATTCATTACAAAAAAAATTTGAATGTATGCGTATTTTATTTAGATTTTCTGAAATTTTGAGTCGACAATTTGCGTCTGGTATCAGGAGAAAATCTGACCCGAGGAGGTGTGCTGAAATTTTTGGCGGGAAAACCCGCTGAGTGTATGTCTAAGCAAGCATGCATTCGTATAGGTGTGACTCTCTCTCTCTCTCTCTCTCTCTCTCTGCATGTCTCATTCGCTTACAAAATTTAGAATT
The DNA here is from genome assembly GCA_949628255.1 of Macrophya alboannulata. Lineage (NCBI taxonomy): Eukaryota > Metazoa > Arthropoda > Insecta > Hymenoptera > Tenthredinidae > Macrophya > Macrophya alboannulata. Next base: position 16,575,422 of record OX451211.1, on the reverse strand, counting down.
TTAGAAATTTTAAGTCGAAAAATTGCTCCTGGTATCAGGAGAACATCTGACCCGAGGAGGCGTGCTGAAATTTTTGGCGGGAAAACCCCCTGAGTATATGTCTATACAAGCATGCATTCGTATGAATGTGTCTCTCGCTCTCTCTCTCTCTCTCTCTCTGCATGTCTCATTCGCTTACAAAATTTAGAATTTTTGAAATTTTAAGTCGAAAAATTGCTCCTGGTATCAGGAGAACATCTGACCCGAGGAGGCGTGCTGAAATTTTTGGCGGGAAAACCCCCTCACTCTATGTCTAAGCAAGCATGCATTCGTATAGATGTGACTCTCTCTCTCTCTCTCTGCATGTCTCATTCGCTTACAAAATTTAGAATTTTTGAAATTTTAAGTCGAAAAATTGCTCCTGGTATCAGGAGAACATCTGACCCGAGGAGGCGTGCTGAAATTTTTGGCGGGAAAACCCCCTGACTCTATGTCTAAGCAAGCATGCATTCGTATAGATGTGTCTCTCTGCATCTCTCATTCGCTTACGATATATCATAGAATTTTGGAAATTTTAAGTCTAAAAATTGCTCCTGGTATCAGGAGAACATCTGACCCGAGGAGGTGTGCCGAAATTTTTGGCGGTAAAAATCAGGAGCATAGAGACATGCGAGCATGCATTCGTATAAATGTCTCTCTCTATCTATCTATCTATCTATCTATCTCTCTCTATGTGCATGTCTCATTCGCTACGAAATTTAGAATTTTTGAAATTTCAAAACGAATAATTGATCCTGGTATCAGAAGAACATGAAATAGCTGAAAATGTATTAATTCTAATTTCCTACTGTTCCTGGGTGTTGTACGCTTCCACCTCTCGCTTGTTCGAAATACCATAAAGATCTACAGGGAGGGAAAAGAGGAAAATAACAAAACTATTGAATATTGGTATATCTGGGAATTTATTGCTCTAGTCTACAAATGTATGTTCAAAAATATGTAAATGTTTCTTAAAAATAAATGAGTAACGATCGCACAGGTTATCATAATATAAATCATAATTGTTCTACAATAATGTACATACATACTACCTTACATAAATAATTTTACAAAGACTGTATTCACTCGCTTGTCGCAATTGGAACAGAATCTTTGCTGAACGGTGGTGTCTGAAATCCGATAGAAGTTTTGTGAATCTTATCAAGAAAACAGGCTTTACAATATCACTATCATTCAATAAATTCCTTTAAAAACTAGAAAAGAAGATTTAACGTCTTAGCGTTCGTGTGTTTCATATCTCGTTAGCACAACCTCCATCTGCACTCTTCGACGCCACGAGGGCCACTGACTCGCGACAGGTGCTATCAACATATTGAGGCGCGGTAAAGGTAGTTCTTTTTATTTATTTGGGAACATTTTAGCCCATGGGAGTGATAAAATTCGAATATGACCGAATTAAGGACCACCCTAATGCATACGCATTGATGAGAAACGATTCTGCTCATATAGTTTTTAAAAGAATTTATTCAATAATGATATGAAGTGATATGAATAATTCAAAGTGCTACTTTATTTTTCACTTCACACTCCCTGCAACTTTTTATTTCAGATATCAAACAAATTAGATTTACAATCGATCGTTTTATTCTGGCGATCGTTGGTCCTATTCTGGTAGGGATCTAGACGTGACAACTAATTTTTGTCTGCATCGCTGATCTGAATTGCTCGCGGAATGACTGTTTAATGTTGTCCTTCCAAACGAAAATGACAAATATTAGAATTGCCTGTAGAACTTCTAGAGTAGCGAGTAGACAGGTACTTATAGGTGTCAGCCAAATCAGCCAAATAACCCAGGCTATTATATGTCCTCCCATTATCAAGAACAGTTTAACGTGCAAATTGAACCTGAAACGCAAAGATAAAAAACTTTCAGTCCCTCTGAGCCCAGGGAAAAAATGTTCTGCGAAAAACAGTCATTCGAAGAACATCCCGTTTGAGAATCGATTTTTATTTTCTCATCGGTCGTCTTCGGGATCTTGTTAATTCTGTTTCAAGTTCAAACTTACCACTGTTCGGCGATTTCGTCGTGTTTATTCAGACCCCTTGCCAAGTGAGCCGTGTGCTTTTTGCACTGCCTGATTGAGAGTGCCGTAGAGATGTAAAGAAACGCGTTGCTTGAGTAAATCGTGGTAATCACTACCGCACTGCCCCAAATTTTTATAGTGTAGCCTGTAAAATGTGAATAAGATTTCGATATAAAATATGTACAAAATTAATCGAAGTTAATCTAATATATCTAACGATAAGTTTTATCTATTCGTTAAGAAAATTTCAAGATGCACTCTTTAGTACTTTGAAATGAACTTCTTCTCCGAGTCGAATGTTATAATTAATTTTCCAAATCTCACCAATGGATGAAGCTGCAAATCTACCGACTGTTTCATCGTGGAAATAGGGTACGTGGTACATGGCAGCTATTGCAGACGGTATAACGACGACGGGAAAGACCCAAGCGTAAATAGCGTACCAGATGAATTTTTTCATTTCACGTTTACTCGTGTTGCAATCGATGAATCGTATATTCCTGCAAGAAAAGAACCCCTATTTCTTATACCGTCTCGAAAGACACGATGCTGTTAACGATTTCAATAAATTCGCTGGGCAACTCACCGAAACGATCGCCAAATATTAAAGCTCATCACGTTTAGCCAAAGGAGACAAGAAAACCCGCAACAGCGTGCAGCACTTTCTGAAAAAGATACCGTTAAGATCAAAAAGCTTTCAGGTTTAACATTCAGCCGCTAAAATTCTTAAATTTGTGTAATGCACGGTCACGGTTCCTCAGTTTGCATTTGAACACGAATCAACTGTTAAATTTGCAGAATTTTCTTGCATTGAATCTTTATCATTTTTATTCTAATCCTAATCATACCAAAGAAGATGTACCAGTCGTCTTCGGTTCTCACTTCAGTCGTGAACTCCACTGCCAATAAACATAAGGCGGTGGCAACGTAGGTGGCTACATAAGACCGGAAAATTATCCCATGAAGGTTTTTCAGTTCAGGGACTACGGTGTAAGCGATAAAGATTGCGAGCATTACTAGAACAACAATAATTGCACAAACTATTTCCCACCATCCTTTCCGCAAAAGCGGATGACATACTTTCGCCATATAAATTACCGATTTCGGATTTCGAAACACACAATAATGTTCATGGTCCCAGCTAAGCGATTCTTCATCAACGTCTGTAGCATAGATTGACCTGTTTCTCAACAAGTAGAAGTCTTTCAACACAGACGGTACCATCCATTCGAAATCGCAGGGGTCATTAGTAATCAGATGAAAATTCTTCCACGACACTATTCTCTCGTCATTTTTGGTGTCCATGCCGATTTCAATTCGTCCAGAAGTGGCATTGTCCTTTACGCAGCTGCCCTCGTGTCGGGCCTCTCCGAATGGACAGCAAAGCGATAAGCAAATTTTTCGACAGAACAAGGAGTCGACTGTTCTGTCGTTTGTGGCCGATGTAGTCTCCAGAGGATAAATGCAGCCGAACTTGGTGTCTGACCCTAAAAAATCGGGTCTTTCTGTGCCTTGGTGGTCACTCGCGTTCGTTGAACATGGCTTTTTGTTCTCAGCAACGTCGGCGATCCCGAATCGTAGAGTCGAGGCCAGAATGACCATGATAATGCTTTGATGAGCAACCATTTTCAGCGATGATCACCGTTGAACTGACAGCACTTGGCTTTCCAGTAACTTGTGAGCGCCAACGCCACGCTGCGTCACACCGTATAATAAGACTGAGGACAAAGTCCAGCTCATGATCTGGTGACCGGCTGCCCGATTCTCTCGAGCTCTTTCCTACCAGGACCACCGTAGCGATCGCATCGTTGCACTTGCTCGACTGGAGATATACACCTGGATAAGTAGCACTGAGCCTTGTTCTTATCATTGTACTTGTCTCCTCGTTTTTCTGTGTCTCACAATTTTTATGTACATACATACACTGATCTTCTCGTAATAATTCTATCATTAATTACCCTATATAAAATGAGTCCGCTGTCTAACAAATAATTTCGTTACAAACTGACATCGAGTTTGATGATCCCGGACTGCACGTTGGTGTTAGAATGACCTCAGAATTCTGCTTGATAAGGGTATTGTGGTAGACGTTATTCATTCTACGAATCAGGGGACTTTTCGTACCGACACTGCGCTACTTGCGATCATCTTGAGAATTATGCAAATGGTAAATACCATATTTTTCCTTAACAATAATTTCCTGCATCATAAGTATGTACCGTACGTAGCATTTTGGTGATACTGTAATTCCTCGGAGAACAGGCGTGTACGGTTATCTAATTTTCTCATATCTTGTCAACAGTAATATTTTTGGCAATGGATTCACATTGCGACGAGTTGTCGGAATGATTCCTACCTTGAATACCCTGAGACACAAGAACCACCAGATCTGTGCACTCTTTCGAGCTTACTCTGATAACGTGTGAATCATAAATGTTAGACAAGTTGATTTAGATGCGTTAGCAGAATGAGGTCCATATTTATTCAAATAATATTAAAACTTTACTTCTTTGACCATATTTATTGGTTGAAATTAATCATTCGTACATAGGTATACTTGTTTTCCCTGATAACTGATGGGGAACCATAAAATCATGCCTTCGTTATAAGTGCAGTGGTGAGTTGTTTGCGAAACGACTGTTTGATGTCCTCCTTCCAGATAAAAGTGACAAACATGAAAATAGCCTGTATTAGTTCTGTCGCAGCAAATATATTGGACGTCGTGAGTGAAGGCCAGATGAGCCAGATGATCCATATCACTGTGTGACCTCCCATCAATACAAACAGTTTTATGTGCAAGTGAAACCTGAAATGGATCGACAGAAAACATTACTTCATCAGCTGAGTGTAGAAGGTCGGAAGTCCCGGGATGGAAACATTTCGCCGTGTAAATCTAACTTCTAACTTACCACTGTTCGTTGATGGAGTCACGTTATTCGTCAGATGAGCCGTATTTCTTCTGTGTTGTCTGATTGCAAGTCCCGTTGAGATAAACAGAGACGTGTTAGAAATGTAAACGATGCAGACCACTCCCAGACAAGCCAAGAATTTTGTATTGTAGCCTGTGAAGCGTAATTGAAACCCTTATAGTAATGACTAATCAATATTTTAAAATGAAATTGGTCTTCTGACCAATCGTGACGAATGCATTTAAAAACATAGGGTTTGGTTCTCAATTCAACTGTCAACTCCCATGCCAATACACTTACGGCAAGGATACCATAGGTCCCAATATAAGCCCGAAACATCATCCCATGCAGATTTTTGTATTCAGGTATTATGGAGTGAACGATGAAGATTGCCAACGTGATGAGAATGACTATGACGGCGCAAATACATTTCCAGATAGAGATCTTTAACAATGGATAACATACTCTGGCCAAATAATCAACTGCTTCTGGATTCCGGAAGAGACAGTAATGTTTGAAGTCATATAGCCTTTCTGCGGAAGAATCGTCATCGCTTATCGACCCGTTTTCCAGCACAGAGAAATTGTTCAACAAAGATGGCACCATCCAATCGAAATCGCAGGGGTCACTAATAACCAGATCAAAATTTCGCTTCAAAACCTCTTTCTGATCGACATGACCATTAATCCTAGTAACTATTCGAGGCACTATATCGGTTGGGGTCTTATTCGTTAAACAGCTCCCGTGTTTTCGGGCCACTTCGACAGAACAGCAGACCCCGAAAAATATGGGTTTTCCTGGTTAACGTTGAGGCTGTCGTTTACTTGATGTAGCACTCCAGACCCGTTTGAGTTAGTACTTCCTAATGTGAAAATTGACAAGAAAATCACGGAGAAACTTTCGAGTGCGACCATCTTCTACGATAATCGTCGTTAAACTGACAGCAAGGGTAACGATCACAAAACTGTATGGCATAGCTCATAATATTTAAATTCACGACGTTATCCTGTCCGTACGAGAAACAGGATATCTAATGGCGTTTAAACCATATTAAGCTCTTCGATGAAACCGCTGCTGATAATTTCCTGAAACACGCGATCCGGCACGTCATGATTTTTACTTGGAACGGAACTGATTTTCATGACTAATTTTCCGAATAAATTTATTTTCATATTAGGTATCCCTAAAACCGTAATCATCCAATTTATCCTGTTCCAATTTATCCAGACTGCATTGTAACTATCATAGGATCGAATCAGTAGAATACACACATGACACACAGGAATGTTGTAAGCGATGGTGCAATCAAAAGTAATCATTTCTCAAACAGAATATATGGAAAATTAAATCTTTATTATTCTTACGTTATCTCCTACAAGTATTAACAATTTTGACTAATTAATTGCATGTTTTTCTTCGTAATATCGAGGTCCTTGTTTGATCCTTCGATGAGCTATTGTACGCTTTCTTATTCAATTCAGAAAATCGGGAAAGATCGATGCGACAGCGTACGTCGTGTCTCGTCTACGATGAGATATTTCGGCGTCGCTGTTCAAGGAAATACGTAATTAATAAGGTTTAATACAGATCGCTCTAGAATTTATAGTCTGAACTATAAATCTTACCGTCATAGCTGTGAGAAGTCGTTCTTGAAATGATCGTCTGACATTGTCTTTCCAAACAAATATAAAAAATATTAAAATAGCCTGTATCATTTCTAGCGCGCCAAGTATATGGACAATCGTCTGCGTTGGCTTAAGGAGCCAAATGATCCACATCACTAAGTGACCGCCCATCAATACGAAGAGTTTAACGCACAAGTTGAACCTGAAATTGATCGATAGAAAACATTATCCAACTCCTAAGATCAAGAAAAAAATGTCTTGCCATGTCACCTACGTCTCCTTCGACTGATTTCATTATCGGTCATTTTCGGAATGATGTGATTTCGAATTCCAATTCTTACCATTCTTCATCGATATTGTTGTGTTTATTCACGCCGTTGACCACCGAAGCCGTATCCTTTTTATGGTGTCGGATTGTGAGTACTGTCGATATAGAGAAAATCGCGTTGCAAGTGTAAATGGAGGTAACCACTCCCACGCATCCCCAACGTCTTACATTGTAACCTGTAAAGCAGAACTCCAAGGTTTAGCTGTATGGGATATGAATCGAATTTGTGATATTTTCGATCACACGATCAATTAAACGTCTGCAGCTAGATTTATAAAAAAATTCAATGATCGTACCCTTAGAGTCTGTGCTTACATCATGATTCAAACTTACCAGGTATTTCATGGCCAAGGTAAGGCAAGTGGTAGATAGGACAGAGAATAGCCGTGAATATAATGACAGGAGTACCCCATGCGTAAACAGCGTAGTATATAAATTTTCGTTTTTCGGATTCTCTAGTGTGAGAATCGATGTGTCGTAAGCGACTGAAACGTTCGATTAAAACATAAAAAATCGTTACTCATACACCCGTGTAAATTTCCTTAAGGAAGTTCATCTCACAGTAAAAATTGTGTGTTCAATTACTGTAAAGTTTTTTTTTTTTTCTTTTTTAACTTACCGAATCGATCGCCATATATTGAAGCTCATCGCGTTGAGCCAACAGGCACAAGATATAGCGCAGAAGCGTACACTGGTATCTGAAAAATGAATCACAGGGTTAGAGACGTGTACCGATTCTTTTAGAATTGTAACTACGAGTCTAGTAATACATATTCGTTGCTTCAGCGTTTGTATAGGTATATGTTGATCCGGGAATGAATCACTAAACGCGGTTGTGGATGAGTGGTCAGCAAAGACACTCAGCTTGATACTTATTCATTCCATACTTGATTTCGTACCAGAGAAGCTGTACAAGAAGCCGTTGGTCCTCGATTCAGTTGTGAACTCTATTGCCAATGAACCTACAGCTACGGCAACATAGGTCCCAATGTAAGCCCGGAACATCATTCCATGGAGATTTTTTGATTCAGGTATTACGGAGTAAACTATGAAGACTGCGAGCATGGTGAGCAGGAGAACGGTGCCACAAAAAAGTTCCCAGACGGACATCCTGATCAACGGATTACATACTCTGGCCGAATAGTCAACTGCTTCTGGATTCCGGAAGAGACAGTAATATTCAAAGTCATAGAGCATTTTTGCGGAAGAATCTTCATCGCTTATCGACCCGTTTTCCAGCACAGAGAAATTGTTCAACAAAGATGGCACCATCCAATCAAAATCGCAGGGGTCACCAATAACCAGATCAAAATTTCGCTTGGAAACCTCTTTCCTACCGACCTGACCATTAATCCAAGTAACGATTCGAGGCACTATATCAGTTGGGGTCTTATTCGTTGAGCAGCTTCCGTATTTTCGATCCACTCCGAGAGAACAGCAGAGCGACAACCGTATTTTGATGTTGGGTGGGCTGTCGAGTTTGATACTGCCTGTGTTGTACGTCGCGTTTGGTGAAATATCATCGTCCGAATGTAGCCCTTCAGTCCCGTTCATGTCAATGCTTCCCAATAGGAAGATTGACGAGAAAATAGCTACGAAGAAACTTTGGTATGCGACCATCTTCCAGAATGGTTATCGTTGTACTGTCAGCCAGGGCAGCCTTTACAAAAGTATTTCGCAGCTTATAACACTAAACTTCACCACTTTGTTCATTATATGGTTGTAACGAAAAACAGGATATTGTGGTAAAATCGTATGATTCACCTTACTCGGGATTAGACCTGAATTTCCATTTAGTGCACCACATAAAACTGTTTCACATAACCGCTGCTGATTATTATCTTATTTTGTTATGCGATGGAACTTGTTAAATGTGTCATTTTACAACTAATAGTTTGCGAATAAATATATTTTTCTATGCAATTACTGATGAATATTCATTCCGAAAAATAATTTCGTGCACTATGTGCGTATCATTCGGGTGACTGCAGACTGTATTATCGCTATGCCTGGAATATCGTAGCCTGACTTCGATGTGAACCCTGAACAATATGGTTTTCCCTCCTTAACGTCGAAGCTCTCGTTTGACCGAAGTAGCACTGATGACAAAGTTGACAGAACAATCACCATGCACGAGAAAACTTCGGAGTTCGACCATCCTCACTAATAGTTACCATTGAACTGACGGCAAATGTCAATTTCCGGGAAACTGTGGGTCGTAGCGTATAATATTCAAATCGACGACTCAAATATTTTCCATCATCCCGTTCGTATATGAGAAACAGGATATTGTGGTGCGCCCATATCGTTTGTCAGATCATTATACGTGATTTTGTTCTCATACACCATATACCTATGTGTATAAATGTCTTGGATGAACAAGTCAGTTTAAAACTCACATTTAAAAAAGATCTATTTTCTTAGGGTCCTTAGAGGTGTAATCTTCCAATTTAGCCTGTTTTAAAACCACTTTGTAACCCTTATGGGATTCAATTAGCATCCACTCTACGTGACCGTACAGCGATTACAAAATCATCGGCAGTATAAGCTTTTTCCGTGACTCCGGTTTTGCATGTCTTTATCACGAGCTCCGGATGTCTAGTACATCGTCTCATCGGTCTGTTCAATACCCAAATTTCTTGGACTTGGTTTATTAGATTCTTTGGAACGAGTGCCTCGAAAAAACTTTAAGAGGTATCCATTTTCGGTGAACATTGCAATTAAGATGATAATAACGCAATAACAATAACATAATAACGCAATTAAGATGATACGGAATGACATATGACTTTGAAAAACGGATATTGCGGTGAACGATAATTATTTGGCAAATAAGGCAAGCTGATTCTAATCTGATTATGAGTCAGTTGCGTCTGGTTTGATATCAGCAACTTTGGCTTAGCGGTTTTTTAATCTATACACAATATCGTGATGGACTATGGAAGACACTGTCTCATGAAATGTGTCATTGAAATAATATTTATTAAAGTTTTCGTTTTTTTTTTTTGGCGATTGTTACAAATTTCATTTAAAATTACTGGTTTATACGCAAAATATTTATTCCATATCAGACTAAGTCCTTTTTACAATATAATTCGTAGAGGATACGAGAGACAACGAGGAACTAGGATCGAAAATCGGGAGATATCGATGCGACAGCGTACGTCGTGTCTCGTCTACGATGAGATATTTCGGCATCGCTGTTCAAAGAAATACGTAATTGACAAAGTCCAATTCAAATCGCTACAGAATTTATCGTGGTAACTATAAATCTTACCGTCAAAGCTGCGGGAAGTTGTTCTCGAAATGATCGTCTGACATTGTCTTTCCAAACAAATATAACAAATATTAAAATAGCCTGTATCATCTCTAGCGCGCCAAGTATATGGACAATCGTCTGCGTTGGCTTAAGGAGCCAAATGATCCACATCACTAAGTGACCGCCCATCAATACGAAGAGTTTAACGCACAAGTTGAACCTGAAATTGATCGATAGAAAACATTATCCAACTCCCAAGCTCAGGAAGTAAATGTCTTGCCTTGTCACCTACGTCTCCTTCGACTGATTTCATCATCGGTCACTTTCGGAATGATGTGATTTCTGTTTCGAGTTCCAACTTACCATTCTTCATCGCTATTGTTGTGTTTATGCACGCTGTTGACCACCGAAGCCGTATCCTTTTTATGATGTCGGATTGTAAGTACTGTCGATATAGAGAAAATCGCGTTGCAAGTGTAAATGGCGGTAACCACTCCAACGTATGCCCAAACTCTTACATTGTAACCTGTAAAGCATAGCTCGAAGCCTTAGCTGTATGGCATAAAAATCGAATTATTGATTTTTTCGATCGCATGGCTAAACTAACATCATGGTTCAAACTTACCAGCTATTTCCTGGCCGAGGTAAGGCAGGTAGTAGACAGACAACAGAATAGCCATCAATATAATGACAGGAGTGCCCCATGCGTAAACAGCGTAGTAGATAAATTTTCGTTTTTCGGATTCTCTAGTGTGAGAATCGATGCGTCGTAAGCTCCTAGGAAACGGATAAATGTTCGGTTCAAACATGGATAATCGCCACACATGCACCCGTGTGAATTTATTCACATGTCTTCATGTCACAGAAAAATTGGCAATTAATTACTGAAAAATTGTTCTTCGACTTACCGAATCGACCGCCATATGTTGAAGCTCATCGCGTTTAGCCAACAGGCACAAGAACCAGCACCGTAACGTACAGTCGTGTCTGAAAAATGAATCAGAAGATTAGAGACGTCAACCGCTTCCTTGTAATTGGAACTTAAATTCGTGTAACACGTATTCGTTATTGCACAGAATTTGTATGTACGTATATTCTGGAATGAATCACTAAGATCGATTGTGAATAAGTGGTTGACCGAAACACTCAGGGAAAGCTTGACACTTATTCATTTTACATATATGTATACTTGATTTCATACCGGCGAAACTGTAGAAGTAGGCGTTGGTTCTTGATTCAGCTGTGAACTCCACTGCTACTACAGCCACAGCAATGATACCGTAGGTCCCAATGTAAGACCGGAACATCATTCCGGGAAGATTTTTACCTTCGGGTATCACAGAGTGAACAATGAAGACAGCTAGGGCGACGAGAATGATAATAATCGCGCAAAAAATCTCCCAACTGGATCGCACTAACAACGGATAACATACTCTGGCCAAATAGACATCCGACTCTGGATACCGGAACAAACAGTAATGTTCTATGTTGTAGAGAGATCCCTCGGATAAATCTGCATCTCTTATTGATCCATTTTTCATTACGAAGAAATCGTTCAACATTGATGGTACCATCCAATCGAAATTACAGGGATCACCAATGAGCAATTCAAAACTCCGCTCTGAAACCTCTTCCTGATTGATCTGACCATCGATCTCATTACTGATTCGAGCCACTTTGCCGACTCTGGTGTCATTCGTTAAGCAGATCCCCTGTTTTCGGGTCATTTGAACATTACAGCAGAGCGACAATCTTATTTTCAAGTTGGATGGGATGTCGTCGAGTCTGCTACTGCCTGTGGTGAACGTCAGCTTTGCTGAAATATTGTAGTCCGGCTTGAGTACGGAACCGGCGGAATATGGTTTTCCTTGATTAACGTAAAAACTGTCGTGTGCTGAAAGTCGCACTTCAGCCCCGTTAATGAAAGTACTTTCTGATGGAAAAATTGACAGGAATATCACAACGAAAAAACTTTGGAGTGAGACCATCTTCAAGAATGATCATCGTTGAACTGACGGCAATTAGTCTTTGCGGGACTTTATGTCGTAGCACATAACATTTAATTTGATGAATAAAACTCTTTTCACTGTCCCGTTCGAACAGGAAACAGGATATTGCGGTAGAACGGCATTACTTATCAAATCAGGATACTTTTTCTCTCGGTTATGCGCCCGTATTAGGTATACGCCTCATTTCTTTCATGAAGCAGCTTACCCGTCGTCTTGGCTAATAATTATTTAAGTTCCACAGCTCACACGTCGTGATCGTAATTGATTGCAAGGCAACTCATTTTACGATTAAATTTCCGAATAAATCTATTTTCATATTTACCTCAGAAGCTTAATCCTCCAATTTATCGTGGTCCCAGAATTCGTTGTAACCATTATGCAACCTGAAAGGAATCGATAGAAACCTTCATTCTGAAAATAAGGAAAAATGTTCTACGAATGGCATAATGAATCGCAATAGCCGCTATCGTTTTTATGTTTGATATGAGATATATGCGCGGAGATTCGAAAAAGTCAAAGATCAGAATCCCCGAGATATAAAACTGTACTGTATCGAACTATAAATTAAAATTCACTTTTAGTATGGATAGATCGATCAAATTTCTCGAGCCACTTCTCCAACCTATATGATTTCTCAAATTGTGTAATTTTTTTTTCTTCATCTCGTTGAGCTCATCGAGATCAATGATGTCAAAGTAACGAGGACTTGGCCCTTTTTTTGGGACCAAGCCATGCAACAGATAAAGAAGTAGTCCTGTATAACGATCGGATATGACGAACTAATATCTCATGCAATAAATTGTAGTATGTTCAGGAACTTCCCCATGTCAATCCTTTGTTCAGATTTTGTACATTTATTTTAGCTGCTCAATAAACTTTTGCACGGAACAGGCTCCCGAAGATCTGAGTAAGTTTCACATGCCAAGAAGGTCATGCTCGCTCACTTTCATCTATCTACGTTCTTTCTGAAGATAACAAATACCGACAATGTTTCGCAATTTGAAATTAAGTAGATATTCGGAGCCAGAGAGACTTGCTTATCTGGCTGTGCGAACAAACATATCTCAAAGAAGATACGAAAGTTCAATGGGATCAACCCAAGAGTTATAAAAAACCACCGAATTGCTTCGGTTGCCATCAGTACGACGAGAGTCATTATTGAGAATCAGCATGGCTCCTGCGGCGCTCACTTATATTGTGCCTGCGATACACATCGCGTGCAATTTAGTCATGCCGGAAGTACCAAGCTTGAACATTACAAATACAGGTAAGAAAGCCAGTCTAATTTTATGCGATTACGAATTCGTATGAACCATAAACAAATAGTCAAAGATTTCATCAATCTCCTGGAGCTATAAGACTCGAAGAGCACCACAATTTTTTTTCTTTTCCCCTTAATATAATCGAGCTATTTCGAAAACACAATTTTATCTAATTTTTCAAAAAATTCATATAAATTTTGTGTCAAACGACGATCATTTCAAGACGATCGTAGCAGACTAGATATCTACGACTTCTCAATTGTGATGAGCCTGCTGCAGTTAGACTTGCAGATTCTGTATCAATTAAACGGTTCTCGATTACCACACTCGAATAATACAAATATCGGTGCGAGAATTAGAAATACATGATGAAAAGAGAAAAAAAAAAAAATTTGGACCATCTTTATCTTATATGAATCTAATTCGCATTATTTATTCGACAGGGATCGATACTAAGATCTTACCGAGTGGTTATGTCGCATATCCTGACATCGGAGTAGCTTACAAAGTTTACGACGAAAATATTTCATGGACACAAGCCAGAAAACGATGTCTTCTTGAAGGTGCTCAATTGGCAGTGATTGACTCTGTCAAAAAGCTTGGATACGTGACGCAGCAAAATAGATCTAGGGACCTGGCACACGTAGGAATTCATAGTATGTTCGACGACGACGAGTGGGTCCGCGTTAGCGATGGTAAGTTCAAACTTTATCAATTAGTGAGATTATATGATCTTTACCGCCGACGTAGTTACTGCGGGCGACATGAGGAGATTATGATTATCATATCGTGTAATGGATGTATTTTGTTAATATCAGCAATATCTAAATGAAAGTCACGCGGTTTGCTTTTTTCATTTGAATGGCAGAAATTCATGTACCACATAAAACTCCGTTACAAAATTCCATTATTCATTTTTAATTGACCTGCTCAAGTATCTGCACATACTCCAGATTTTATTATTTTTATCTCAATCATCGACTCGCTTATTTTAGATGTTGTAGGATTACTGTCAAATTAATGTCACGTACTTGGCAATGAGACCCTGATTTCGATACTATTTCTTGTAGGGATCGAAATCTTGACGAAATTGAATAGTCGGGGATGTATATAAGAGGTTTTTATTTTTTCTTTTTGATACAGGAAGAGCCGTGCAGTCCATACCGTGGGCAGACGGTGAACCTGACGGCGAGTGGAAATGCGCCATGGTCGACTTTGAAGACGGTGGTTTGACTAATTACGGCTGCAGTGACCATAATGCAAACTACGTGTGCGAACTACCAATCCATTAGAACCACCGTTGCCCACACGTAACTATCATAGTGTCGTTTTTCCCCAAAACATTTGCGATTATTTTTTCTATGTATTTGGGATGTTGAATAAAAATTTGATAAGTTCTCGAATGAAAAATGTTAAAAAATAAAATATATCGATATATTTTTTTCGCAAATTCATATGTCCTTTCCGCAAATTCATCGCCGTTTTCATTATAAAATCAAGTGAGACCTACAGGATATCCTGTCAAACGTTGACTGAAGGTATACCTACACAATATGTATCTTCCTGTTTATGGGTAATAAAATCTTGGAGAAGGTTTATGCTAAGATTCAGGCATTGTTTATTCTTAAAATTGAAACGATTTATATCACATCAGATTACGACATTGAAACTGTTGAGCGAGTCGATTTAGACGAAACCTCGACGAAGTCAACAACATTTTTTTTTAAATATTTTATACAACACTATCCGTTAATGATAAGATATGCTTAAGCACAGTCCGAAATAACATTATACTTATGTATACCCGATTTTGTACATCTTTAACCGGCGACCGATTGTCCAGCGAACAAAAATAACGAATATAAGGATACGACTGATTTTCTTCTTAGTCTATACTGTAGGTTCCTGATCCGATTCGACTTTACGTATCGTGAATTGGTTTGTACCGGTGTCCGAAGAATAATTCGACACCCCGTTTCCAGTAAATCGTTTACGAAGTGACCGTCTAACGTTCTTCGTCCAACCAAAAATAACGAGTATAAGAATACACTGCACCACTTCCATCGTGCAAAGTAAATGTGTCGTTGCACTTGACGGCCAGATGAGCCAAATGGCCCACGTAACTATGTGGCCTCCCATTACCAGGAACAGTTTCAAGCTCAAATTGAACCTAAAATATAGTAAGAAAAATGAACAAATATCAACCATCACGTAACTAGCACAAGCTCCAAACGATTTACGCGGTATCGTGTTATTAATCGGGTTTAAGTTGCAATTTACCATTGTATATCGACCTCGTAATGTTTAATGCCATGTGCCAGATGAGCCGTGTCATTTTTTTGCCGCTTTATATTGATTGCTGTCGATGTGTGCAGAAGAGTGTTGCAGACAAGAGAGACCATGACTATCGCCAGACTACCCCACTTCTTCAACAAGTCAGCTATAAACCGCAAAAGATCTTAATGTGTGTGGCTATCATTGCAAAGTGAGTGTTCGAGCCTGGCAGAGGATATTATTTACCATGAACCAAAAAGTAATCAATTAATTTAATAATACGAGCGAATCCTTTCCGATTGAATGAAACGCTACAACTGCTTTCGGGAGAATCCTATTAATGAATGAGAATTTTTAACTCACCGATTGTATCATTGCGAAAGTAAGGCACGTAGATTATAAGAGCAGCAGCAAACGAAAATAAAACTATGGGGCTGATCCAAGCATAAATGGCGTACCAGATGAACAGTCTTCTTCTTTTTGCTCTGGAATGACAAGATATTTGCCCTATGCCTCTGAAACGAAAAGACGATTTCTTTGTTAAAACTGTACGCGCACAGCTGTGTCCATTTCGGTATATCTTCGAATGAGCATTCCAATTCTACGTCAGGATGAACGGATAATCGATACCTAAATGATCGGTTCGTGCACTCACCGAAACGATCGCCAAATATTGAAGCTCATCACGGTCAGCCAACAGGTACAACATGCTCCGAAGTAGCGTGTGGTGATGTCTGAGGAAAAAATATCAGCACTTAAATTCCGAATTTCAAGAATGACCCCGAGCGATTATTTTTTCAATTTTCATTCTATGAACTACAATTTTTGAGATTGCTAAGTTGACGCGGAAAAGAGCGTGTTAATATTTGATTTCACTTATGTGTTACCGCTGACGTCGAACCAGAAGTACAGTGTTCTCGATTCCGCTGTGTTCATCATTCCCAACGAAGCCCAGTAGAAGAGAATGTAGGTGGCGACGTAAGACCGAAATATTAACCCATGGAGATTCCCCAGCTCCGGTACTACGGTGTAAACGATGAAGATTGCCATCACGATAAGACTGCATGTAACCGCGCAGAACATGTCATAGTAGCTTTTCCTCATCCACGGATGACATACTTTTGCAAAATATCCATTTGATTTTGGGGTTCGCATCAGACAGTAGTGTTCAAAGTCCAACAGCGATCCCCCCTTGAATTCTGGCGCATAGATCGACCCGTTTTCGAACACATCGAATTTCCCGATGATGAACGACACCATCCAACCGATTGCGCAAGGGTCGGACGTGAACGAGTGGTAATTCTGCCTCGAGACATAGTTTTCCTTATCGTCGAAGTCAACGATTGCGGGCAAGACACTGAGAGTCTCGTTGTCCTCTACGCAGCTTCCTTCTACTCGCGCCATTCCCGAAGGACAGCAAAGCGACAAGCATGTCTTAAAACTGCACGGGCAACCGAGTCTCCTGCCACTTCTGTGCCGCTGTATATAATTCGGAGGGAAAATGATGCCTCCCTTTTTTACGAACCCTGAAGAGTCTGGAATCGATCCCGTGAGGTCGACGAAAGCGTCTGTCGGACACGACTCTGTGGATCCGTCCATACTGCTCTTCACCGATGAAAAAACCGTCGCGATAATCAGCACAGAACAACTCCGAGGACTGACCATTATTAGCGACGGTCGTTATTTCACTGTCACAAATGGTAGGCCCTCATTTCATGCGATGTTTGAACAGTCACCGACGGGATGAACGATAAACTGTCTACAGGAAGTGGTTTCCAGGGAGCCAAGAATACTCTAACTGTATTATGGAATATGAGGAAAATTTCTTGCGAAAGTCTGATAAACTCGCTATTTTTATGTCTGTATAGATATCTACGATAAAATTCTTTGTAAAAAACACTGTTGTTAAACTATATTCATGCGTGGTACAATTCGTTGATCTTGATGCTCACGATCTGCAGATGCCAATATTGACTCGGTCGAAGCTTGTAGACGATAAAATATCAACGTAAATGAAGAGTTAACGCGATTTGCATGACTTAGTTCAAAAGCTGGATATACGTATGTCGGTTATGAAAGCCAGTACCGTCTTAAGGTTCGTAATCATTGAACTGATTCGGGAGTTTACTTCAACTATAACAGTAAACTGCTTAGTTCTCTCTGTACGCTCGTAAGAATTTGGATTTCAGATCGAAAATTGAATCTTACTTGATATTTCGTATCTGGAGTAGGCTACGTAAAATTCGATGAGAAGGTAGGATGTAATTACGACAGTGTTATGGACGGAATTTGTTGATTTATTTTTTGCATACAATTATGAAGTTATTTCGAAAAATTCTGTCTGTCGGGTTACAGGAAACACGGGTTTTAGATTTTTGTCGAAACACTTACAAATCGAACGTTTAACGCTGTCCTTCCAAATAAAAACAACCATTATTAGAGTGGCCTCCACCACTTCCAGCGTTGTGAGAAAATGCAGCATCGCGACTGACGGCCAAACGAGCCAAATCGGCCATGTCACTATGTGACCTCCCATTATAACGAACAGTTTTGCATACAAATTGAACCTGAAATTGATCGATAAAAATTAGAGAGAAATTAATAAATAATTACACCTAAAAATCATTTGGATACTAATTAGTCTCGTGTCAAAACTTACCATTGCTTATCTACCTCGTAATGCTTATTCACCCCTTCGGCCAGAATGGCAGTCTCTTTTTTCTGCTGCCTGATATTAAGAGCTGTCGAAGTGTGCAGGATGGAATTGAAAATCAGACCACAGGTGAACAGTGCCGCGGTACCCCACTGTTTTAAGGCCTCTCCTGTCAGGTTAAACAAAAAAAAAATCATCAAAAAAATGATTATAGAGACATGGATTGAATCTGATTTGTATTGAATCGAATAATTAAGAGTGATCTTGGATATGCCCCTATATTAAGATTTCTGAAAAAGTTATCAATGGATTTAATATATGACCAAAATTTTTGCTTTTAATTGAATGTTACAACCATACTTTAGAAATTCTTATCAATAGATGGAGATCGAAACTTACCAACTGTATCATCACGAAAGTATGGCACGTAGGTCTTAAGGGCAACAGCAATACCAAATGGAACGATGGGGCTCAACCAAGCATAAATAGCGTACCATATAAATTTTTTTCTTCGTTGTTTGCAGTTCAAAAAGATCGGTTGCATGCCTCTAGAACGGAAGTAAGACTCTTATGAAGTTGCTAAGATCGTTTCACACGTTCACACACGTATTCAAATGCCATACACACTTATAGGTGTGTATATATTTCTACAAGCATTTGCATTATACGCCACAGTCTCAAACAAGAAAAACAGGTGATCAATGTCGGATTCCCACTCACCGAAACGATCGCCAAATGTTGAAGCTCATCACGTTCAGCCATAGAGTACAACACGCACAGAGATATCGCGCGATAATTTCTGTAGAAGGAAAAAAATCATTACTAAATTTTCGGAGTTCAAAAGCCTTGCATATGCAGCTGCCGATCAACAAATCTTAAGGAATAAAAAAGCAGCAGGAAAATTTTGATCATTTAATCGACTCGTGTTACCGCTGAAGGTGAACCAGTAAGCGTATCTTCTCACTTCAGTAGTATGCATCACGCCCAACGCACACGCGTAAACCCCGACATAGGTGGCGACGTAACACCGAAATATAAGTCCATGGAGATTCTTTAGTTCCGGAACTATACTGTAAGCGATTAATATGACCAGCATAAAAAGCATGCATATAGTGAAGCAGACTATTTCGTAGTTGCTTCTCTGTACCCAGGGTCGACATACTTTCGCTAAATATTCGTAAGATTTTGGATTTCGTATCAGGCAGTATTCCTCGAAGTTCGATACTGGTCCTCCGTTAAATTCTGGCGTATAGACCGAACCGTTTTCAAAAACGTTGAATTTCTTGATTATTGACGATGCCATCCAGCCCACGGTACAAGGGTCGTAACTGAACAAGTGTAGACTCTGATTTGAGACGTTTATTTCCACACCATCGTGGGTGATGATCCGAGGCAATATTTCAAAAGTGTTTTTGTCCTCTACGCAGCTTCCCTCTAGCCGTGCCATTCCTGAAGGACAGCAGAGCGATATACAGATTTTAAAACTGCACGGGCATCCGAAACTTTCTCCCTCTCCGGTGGTTAATATTTCCGAAAAACTGGTGCCTCTATTTTCTATAGACTCTGAAGATTTTGGTATCGATTCGGTGGCGTTCGTCGGACACGATTCAATCGATCTGTCGATACTGCTTCTTGCCGATAAAAAAATCGAGGCCAGAACTAATACCGAAAAGCTTCCAGAAGTGATCATTTTTTTTTTTTTTTTTTATGAAGATCGTTATTTTTGTACAAGAAATCGAAAATAGTCACAGTACTGTATGTCGATATCAAAGGATGATGCGATTTGGTCGATGAAACGAGTTAATACGCGCTTTGAACTTCATTAAAACAGGACTGCCCCCGAATTTTATATCATCTGTTACTCGATTCACATTTTTTTCATCAAATTTTCCTATCTTACTGCGATCTACACTCTGTCCCATCTGATTCGCTGCGGTCGAAACTATTTACGACTAGCACATATATTTTCGCGATTATTCGAAGACCGCTACACGTGAATTTGTCTGCTCCGTTGGATTTCCACCCTAAAATTGCATCCAATTGCGAAATTTCATGAATCCAATCTGGAATATAAAATTAATTTCATAATTATGAATAACTGAGACACGTATACCTACTCAAAGACTTGAGCAAATGAATCGTGGTAATTATGCTCAGAACACTTGAGGCTACCCCTCTGCCAAATTTTGAGTGAATCAGACAAGGCGTATGGAAATGACTGGGCATATTGGGCGTCAGCCGATAATTTCCATGAGTATAATAACGATAATAATAACAATTAAAATAATAATAAGGTTTTCTGCGTGTCCCCCGACAGGCGGTCAACTTGGATACACGACGTTGCGAAATCAAGCCGTTGAGTCGATTCGGCGAACTCGTTTTAATGAAATAAATAAACTTACCTAAGGTGTGCGTTGAGGATGATCGAGTAAGTTTCTTCGTTAAAATAATGATTTACTGTTGAATTCGCTAGATCGTGAGCCTTTCGAATTCGAATGAGATCGTATACGTTACTGTTCAAATGGTGAAAATTTTTAGACTTGTTTAGCCCTAGTCTATAAGGTCGTTTTATCGGGATTGGTGAAAAAGTCTATCACGTGATCGGGCAGTTTGGACCAATGAAAAAAATGCCGATTTTTAACCCACATTCTAAAACTACTTTGATATAACTCGCGGTATATTCCGGTGAATAAGTTCGCGTAAAAACCCTGACGGTCAAGCTGCTTTCGGCATCGGAACACTCCTGAAGCAGCTTGACCAACATAAATATTAGACTGGTGTGTCAGAGGCTTCGGATGCAGTGGGGAAACTCCTCCCTGGATTATGAATAAATCGAGCATTTCAACCTCGGATGAAAATTATACGTATCTTACTGTGGCAGCAGTAGGTCGATATGGAAGTTCCAACGTTATTATCTTATGATAATTATACTCGGTATTCTTTTTGGCAAGTTCATTTTTATATCAGGGATTTTTTTTTTTTTTTCATGTATTTATTGGTTTCGTTTCTACGATTCTATGAAATTTAGATCAGGCACAAAGTCATCTGGCCCTTATTCGCACGAATACATGCAGTTAATCGTGCGGATCTCGTACTGCGCAGAGTATATTGAATTTCGTGAATTTGTTGTGCTGAAATGGAATATGGAAATGACCGATTATTAATATGAATAACAATATGATATATGTTTCAGGTTTATATAATCCAGGTGCATGGGAGGAATCGGTAATCGATTATTGAACACACGTTATCCAACTAACTGAACGGATCACCGTACGTAATGGAACTCGTCACTGTCAGCCAAAAGACACAAGTCATAGCTTTGGATGATTTTTGAAAAATCGAAATTTTGCTGATAATCGAAAAAAGGAAACTGAGACTCTTTGCGAACTACACTGATGTTCCCAATGATCGGGTCAGTATCAATTTAGATTGAAATTATTATAATTCCGGGTAAAGTGCCGAAAGTTTTTGCCTCAAAGCCCGTGTCACTATCAACGATTCGAAAGAATTTGATTTTAGCTTCGTTCCTTGGAAACAAATCAAAGGGAATAAACAGCGAGGAGGCGAAGTCCATTTCTGGTTACGATCCTGACTGATAAAAATCATCTGCTCATCAATCAGCTACTATGCGGATTAAGGACTCTAGATTCTTAGCTAATTGTAAGTAATACTATTTTTTGTCTAATGAAAGCACGAGCGATTGTGAATCGCAATATTTACTGGCTCAGATACACTCAGATCAATCTTTCATTACTCTTCATTTCAAATTCTGGGGTTCCCATAATTTTCTTTATGAATTTCTTGCAATGAACTTTTGAGGGTCTTTGCAAAAATTCTTCAACTTTCAGCTGTGCTCTATTATCAGCTTCATGCGAACCTCCTGGTATTCTTAGCATCGAACTGATTCAGGACTAACTCTCGCAGTCTGTGTGCAAAGATTTGCATTTCAGATCGGAAATTGAATGTTACTTGATATTTCGTTTCTGAAGTAGGGTGAGTAGAATTTGATAAAAAGGTAGAACGCTGCAATCACGACAGTGTTATGAACGAAATTTGTTAATTTATTTATTGCATACAATCATGAGACAATAAATTATGAAGCTATTCCAGTAATTTCTGTCTGTTGAGTTACAGGGTGCGACAAATCGAACGATGCGACAACAGGGAACAGGGAATTTAGCTTTTCGTCGAAACATTGAGAAATCGAACGTTTAACGCTGTCGTTCCAGATAAAAAATACCATTATTGGAGCCTCCACCTTTTCTACCGGAAACTTCTGTCTGTCGAGTTACAGACTGCGACATGTCACAGCAGGAACGACGGATCTCAGCTTTTTGTCAAAACATTTACAAATCGAACGCTTAACGCTGTCCTTCCAAACGAAAATAATCATTATCAGAGAAGCCTCCACCACTTCCAGCGTTGTGAGAAAATGCAGCATCGTGGCTGACCGCCAAACGACCCAAATCGGCCATGTCACTATGTGACCTCCCATTATAATGAACAGTTTTACGTACAAATTGAACCTGAAATTGAACAATGAAAATTGTAAAGGATCAATAAATAATTATAAACAAAAATCACTTGGATGCTAATCAGTTTCATGTAAAAACTTACCATTGCTTATCTTCCTCGTAATGCTTATTCACCCCTTCGGCTAGAATGGCAGTCTCTTTTTTCTGCTGCCTGATATTAAGAGCTGTCGAAGTGTGCAGAATGGAATTGAAAATCAGACCATAGGTGAATAGTGCCGCGGTACCCCACTGTTTTAAGGCCTCACCTGTCAGGTTAAAATGAAAAAAATCATTCAAAAAATAATTATAGAGACATGGATTGAATCTGATTTGTGTTGAATCGAATAATTAAGAGTGATCTCGGATATGCCCCTATATTAAGATTTCTGAAAAAGTTATCAATGGATTTAATATGACCAAAATTTTTGATTTTAATTAAATGTTACAACCATACTTTCGAAATTCTCATCGATAGATGGAGATCGAAACTTACCAACTGCATCATCACGAAAGTACGGCACGTAGGTCTTAAGGGCAGCAGCAATACCAATGAAAACGATAGGAGTTATCCAAGCATAAACAGCGTACCATATAAATTTTTTTCTTTGTTGTTTGTGAATTGAATAGATCGGTCGCAGCTGGCCTCTAAAACGAAAGAAAGGCTTATAAAATTTGCTTAAATCGTTCCACTCGTATATATGCAAATGCCATTATTCACATAGGTATACCTATGTATATTTCCACAAGCATTTGCATTATACGCCGCAGTCTCAAACAAGAAAAACAGATAAACAATATCTGTAAAATCGGATTCCCACTCACCGAAACGATCGCCAAATATTAAAGCTCATCACGTTCAGCCAAAGGGTACAGCACGTACATAGATATCGCGCAATGATTTCTGTAGAGGGAGAAAAATCGTTACTGAATTATCGGAGTTCAAAAGCCTGGCGTATTCAGCTATAACGTACAACATATTTTAAGGAATAAAAAAAGCAGCAGGAAAATTTTGGTCATTTAATTAACTCGTGTTACCGCCGAAGGTGAACCAGTAAGCGTATCTTCTCACTCCAATAGTATGAATCGCGCCCAACGCACACGCATAAGCCCCGATGTAGGTGGCGATGTAACACCGAAATACAAGTCCATGGAAATTCTTAAGTTCCGGAACTATACTGTAGGCGATTAATATCACCAGCATAATGAGCATGGATACACTGCAGCAGACTATTTCGTAGTTGCTTTTCTGTATCCAGGGTCGACATACTTTCGCTAAATATTCGAATGATTTTGAATTTCGTATCAGACAGTATTCGTCAAAGTTCGATACTGGTCCTCCGTTAAATTCTGGCGTATATACGGAACCGTTTTCAAAAATATCGAATTTCTTGATTATGGACGATGCCATCCAGCCTACGGTACAAGGGTCGTCACTGAACCAGTGAAAACTCTTATTCGAGACGTTCATTTCCAAACCATCGTCGTTGATGATCCGAGGCAATATTTCAAAAGTGTTTTTGTCCTCTACGCAGCTTCCCTCTAGCCGTGCCATTCCTGAAGGACAGCAGAGCGATATACAGATTTTAGAACTGCACGGGCATCCGAAACTTTCTCCCTCTCCGGTGGTTAATATTTCCGAAAAATTGATGCCTCTGTTTTCTATCGACCCAGAAGAGTTTGGCATCGATTCGATAGCGTTCGTCGGACACGACTCAATGGATCTGTCGATACTGCTTCTCACCGATACAAAAATCGAGGCCAGAACTAGTACCGGAAAATTTTTCGGAGTCATCATTTTTTACGAAGGTCGTTACTTTTCTTCGAAAAATCGTTAACCCTATATAGTAGCTGTGGCTGTTTGTCACACGGAAATATTTCACTGCAGTGTTTGTCGATGTATCAATAAGGATGTTGCGATCTGGTCAATGAAACGAGTTAATATACGCTTGGAACTTCTTCAAAACAGGTCTGTTCTGGAATTTTATATCATTTGTCACTAATTGAGTCACATTTTTTTTTTTTTTTACGAATTTTATTGATCTTCCTGCAATTCACACGCTGTCTCATCTAATTCGCGGTCGAAACTATTTACGATTAGCACATATTTTCGCGGTTGTTAAAAGTTACCTCTACCTATATAGGTACACGTGAATTTTTCCTCTTCGTTGAATTTTCACCCTCAAATTGCGTCTAATTGCAAAAATTTCATGAATCCAATCTGGAATATGAAATTTATTTGATATTTATGAACAACTTAGACTGCATATATACCTACTCAAAGACTTAAGCAAAGTCGATATACATGATTAGGCTACTAACACTTGAGACTACCCCTGCGCCAAATTTTGAATAAATCGGACAAGGCGTCTGGAAATGACTGGAGATATCGGTCGTCAGCCGATGATTTCATTGAGTATAATAATCATAATACTAACAATAATAATAATAACATTTTCTGCGTGTCCCCCGACAGGTAGTCAGCTTGGGTATACGAAGTTGCCAGATCAAGCCGTCGAGTCGGTTCAGCAAACTCGTTTGAATGAAATAAATAAACTTGCCTAAGGTTTGCGTTACGATAATCTAGTAATCTTCATTGTTCCGAATAATTGCTGTTGTATAATTTGTTAGATCGTGAGCCCTTTGAACTCAAAGTACGTGTCTGTTCAAATGGTGAAAATTCTTAGACTTGTTTAGCCTTAGTCTAAGATCGTTTTATTGGGACATCAGGCAGTTTGGACCAATGAATAAAGTACTGATTTTTAACTCACATTCTCTGACCAATTTTTTATAATTCGCGGTAAACGCCGATGTATAATTTCGCATGAAAACTCCAGCGGTTAAGCTGTTTTGCCTGATCAATAAAAATTAATGTGGGGCTATCTAATCTCAACGTGTGGTCTGTCAGGCTCTAAAGAATTTAATACATCGCTATAATTATGCTAATAGACGGGATACTCCGGTTTATGCACTTATCATCTGCTATGCGGATTCAGGACTCTAGATTCTTAACTAATTATAAGTCATACTTTTTTTTGGCTTACTGGTTTTGTACATTTTCTATAAAAGATTTAAGAAAGACGAGTGACACTGAAATAAATTTTTCATTACTCTTTATTTCAAATTCTGGGATTTCTACAATTTTCTTTATTAATCTCTTTCAATGAAAGTTTGAGAGTCTTTGCAAAAATTCTTCAATTTCCAGCTGTGCGGGTTGATAACTCGATCGACTGATTATTGGACCGATTTAGCGATGGAAATGTATCGTGGAAGTGTGAGTGAAGTGCCTGTCTGACTTTGTCTTGGCAAAGGAAAATATAAAATAATAAAAAACTTTGCAGCACTTCTAGTGTCAGTAGCAAACGTGTCATCATGCCTGTCGGCCAGACTAGCCAAAAGATCCACATAACCATCAGAATTCCCGTTATCAGAAAAAGTTTCACGTACAAGTTGAACCTGAAAAAACAAAAATTGAACGCAATTTATGTCGAAGCAGTAATATTTAGATTATTGAACTAAGTTCCAGGTTCCGAATAATGCCTACCATTGTTTAGTCACGTTATGGTATTCCTTCACACCGTCGATAAGATGAGCAGTGAACTTTTTTTGTCGATGAATTCTAACTGCAGTCAAGATGTACATTAAGATGGTGCAAATGTAGACAGGGATGATCATGGCGATGGTATTCCACTGTTTGAAATTCTCATCTGAATGAAAATCGGTAAGGATATTAAGTGAATATGATATTCCAACGCGATGATGGGTAGGAATTTGATCAGATGAACTTTTTGTCATCTAATCTGTTAATTCATAAACATACCAAATGTGTTTTTAAACGCTACGCAAGATCCAACCAAGATCGCAGGGATAATCCAAGCGTAAATACTGTACCAAACGTATTTCCTCTTTTCCCGATCTATTACCATCGATTCGATCGATTGCAAATTCCTGAAAGAAAATCAGGGTTCCAAATTTTAAAATCCTTGGATTCGATTCACTGAAAATTTCTCTGAATTTAAACTCACCGAAATGTTCGCCACATGTTGAAGCTCATGACGTTCAACCAAAAAGCACAAGAAATCGCGTTGAAGTGTCCAATTAATACTAAAACAGAAATTCATTAACCGAATTCATCAGTTCGATGAATAATATTCGTTTACGAGGAAATTGTATAAATGAATTCAAAAAAAGATTGGATTAATTAATTCGGAAAACCGATTTGTGATAATTACCAAATATTTTGTAGACCCTGAAGTAAGGCCCTGATCCAATCGCGAACTGTGCTCCCAGGAAGCAAAGGTCCATGCCAATGTAGGTAGCGAGATAAGATCGAAATATAAGCCCATGGAGATTTCTAAACTCGGGTGTAACGGTGTAGCAGATAAATATAAAGAGCATAATCAAAGCGGCAATACCCAAGCAGAATTTATCATAAATTGACGAAGTCAACGGGAGACAAATTTTAGCCAAATAAATCGTCGATTCGGGTTCTCTAAACAGACAGTATTGTTCAAAGTTGAAAATCGATCCGCTGTGAAAGTCTACTCGCTTCAAGTCGTCGATGCTCACGCGAATCCACCCGTTTAATAAGACAACGAAATTTTTTGAAACGTAAGGTTTCGTCCACCCAACAGCGCAAGGGTCGTCGGAAAAAGGATGCAGCTTTATTTTTGAACTCTTAGAACGGATCCACTGATCGTAGATCGTTGATGGCTTTGGTAGGGTGCTGGAATTATCCTTGTCATCGACGCAGGTACCCTCAGCCCTCGCTTTTCCGGAAGGACAGCACAGCGATATACACGTTTTGAAACTGCACGGACAGCCGAGTCTTTTTTCGTTATCAAACCAAATAGTTTCCGGTCCAAAAACGTCGCCCGATTTATTAACTGACCCCAAGTTGTCCGGGGTCTCTTTGGTCAGATCAACGACAGCGTTTTTTGGACATATCGGCTCTTTTGAACCGTCGACGATAATGTTTGACGAGAATATTAAAACCCACGCGAGAAATTTCAGTGGCAATGAACAATTCACTCGACGAGAAATCATTCTGATGACGGTTGTTCGTCAACTAACGTAACTTGGAGTAATATATAAGTTTTGTTGTATAATCGGATATGCACCGTGCTTCTTTATGAGGATGTGGTTCATTATGAGGATCTTGCGGTATACTTATAAACTATCCCTATACAATATTCAATGTCGAGAAAACTATGTAGATTCTCCGAAGATAATTCTATACAGCAACTCCAATACAAGCTCAGATCGACACCGTTTCACAGAATGTGTCAAGTATAAGGATAAAATTAATGTCAAATCATTGAAATATCCTGATCTACAGTTATAACGGCGTAGTGGAAAGGTTCCTAAGCGTTGATATCATTCTTCTGAATCTGGTACCATTATTACCCAGCAATTCACTGTAAAAATTACTTACTTCTAACTATATGATCGGATTTTCCGTTAGATTTTCCGCGTTATGAAATATTTTAAGGAAAAACTGTAGGGAGATAGATAGAAATTGACAAAAATATATATTATTTTAAGGTCTCAAATCTCCGTATTCATATCAGAGATGTTTTTTGTCTCTGAATATCGGCTACCTTGTCGAATTTTATTGAGCACAAAAATTCTGCTGATCAGTAATAAATCTGTACTCTGCATTTTTGAGATACAATTTTCTTGATCATTTGAGAATATACTCGAAACTGAAAATTTGTTCAAATATAAGTCTTATCACTTCTAACTTTCTGGCTGTTTTTTTTTCTTTATTCTACAGATTTAGCGCAACATGCACGCTTTCTATTAAACGCTCAATAGCTTGAAGAGAAGATTAAAATTTGCCAGATTATCAGCCTCACCAACATTTTCAATCATTCTGATATTAAATTTCATATTTTTTCTAACTCTCGGATGAGATAAGCCATGTTCTTATATTCGAACGTTTTAAATCGTCTCGATGCGCTCTTTATAGTTTCCTCTATCGCCGCTAAACGACGCTACTGCTTGTGTTGTCTGCCCCGAAGTAAACCTATCTGGGCGTCTTGCCGTCTGCTAATACGATATCAAAAATGGTCATCACCGTTTCACCGGCTATTCTATCGCGATTAGGTTACACAAAAAGTATATTAAACAGTTTGAATAAAGCAGCTAATGTCTTTCCAGGAAGTTTCAATACCTCGGTAAGCATTTTACAATGAATAATAATTCGATTTCGAGGTTATCTAGTCGAACTAATCGAACCTAACCTATAAACAATTTCTCGAACGTAGGTATGTAACACGGTTTAATTTATAGATATTTTCTGTTATCACTCAGCGCCTTTACGCCGCTAATAACAACGGCGAAAATCAAACCGAAAATAACGGCGAGGGTGTCAAGAATGAAAAAATTAGCAAAGCTATGAGGGCCTATTTAGAACGCGCTCGAAAACATGGTAAGTTTTTTTTAATACTCTTTTTTTCCCTAAAAAACAATTCTTCCGTTAAATTCTTACCGATTTAAATTATAATACTGGCTTTTATTCGTTTATTTCTTTATTTATTCACTTTTTCGTCTTCTTATAGACGAATTTATACGGAAAGAAACAACGGAATTCCACATCGGTAAACGACACTTGGCTAACATGATGGGCGAAAATTACGAAACTATGACACAGGCTGATATTGACGTGAGTTTGTTAATTAAAAACTGTTTAAAAACGTCTAGAACATTTTTTTTTTCCACGTTTCATTCGTTTGCTGTGATCAAAAAAGACCGAAAAACCGTTTTTTTTTTTTTTAATCATGTCTCGAATTTTGCTGCTAAGTAATGTAACTTTCTGATCAGTTTGTTTAATTTTCATGTTCATTCATTTTGATTTTTTTTTTTTTGTTTTATTCTTCCCTCAGAAATCCATAGAGTACTTGTTTCCTTCTGGTCTTTTCGATCCACGAGCAAGACCGATAATGAAGCCACCGGTGGAAATATTTCCCATACGAAAAGCAGCTGAATTTGACGAAAGCGGAAGGCCTTTTCACTCCATGTTCTACACTTCTAAACCAAATTACTATCAGCTTTTATACGTAAGTTCTTATGATGTTTATTAAACTAAAAACCAGCAAAGTTATCTTCAATATCTATCTCTCAACTGAATATTTAAATTTGGGAATTATTTTACAGGACATTGTCAACGCGACGAATATTTTAAAAAAGCAAAGAATCTCGTCGAAAAATTTCAACACCGATTCACAATCGACTAATGAACTGTAAGCTGATACATGTTCGTTTATTTAAATTTTTTAGTTGACGAATTACGTATAAAACGGGTCTTACGAATTATGAAATTTCGTTTTCGTTTGTTATTTGAACTTAAAAGTTGTTTTATTGTTACAGAAATTTAGCCGGATCTATGTGGATACCTAAAGCAGAACTGGAGCAAATATTGTTGGAAGGTCTCATCGACAGAGATGTAATTATATTTATACAAGTTTTTTTCGGAGCTGATCTTTCAGTTGAATAGAAAAAAGAACGATTTTTAAGAACTTTATTACGAATTAGGTACAATTTAGTCTTATTTTCCTTTCTGTTTCTTTATTTTAGTACGTCGAATTCGTACATGCCATGGAAAGATTGATACAATATCCAGGCTTAGCACAGTACAAAGACTTGATACTGAAATATCGTAAGCCGCTTATAAACCAGACAGAAAAATTGGTCATTCCCAAGGTGGGTAAGCAATCACACATCGACTGTGGTTGAAACTTCTTCTAATTTGAGCGAAAATATTTGAAAAAATAGAAATAAATAAACGTTTCTTAAGAAAATAATCATTTTTTTTTTCGTTTTTCGTTTTAGCTTGAATACACCGCCGAAGGAAGGCCATACATTACAACCCTAAGTATGTATATTATAATTATTTGAGCCATGATAATTGTGTATCTCATTATTTTCATCTTACAGATTGTATGCGAAAAACTGCCAGAGGAGAAGTAACAGTATGGGGAAATGGGTCTGGGAAGATTACCATCAATGGAAAAAACATTCTTTACTTTTCGGACGTTCAAGCCAGGGAACAGGTAAGAAACTGCAAAAAAAAAAAACATAATCGATAAAATTTATATCGCTGTTAATTTAATTACAAAATAATTTCAAACAACGTCGACAAAGAAAATTGTCGAAAATAAATTGAATTATCTTAATACCGAAGAAGAAGTTAGTTCGGTTTCAACACCATCATAATTTTTATTTCGATATCTAGTTCGCCGGTAATAAAAATACTAAAATTTAAAAAAAAAAAAAAAATTGCTCAACTATTTTTATTTTGAATAGTTGCATTTTTATGGGTCAATAAAATTTCGCTGCGATTTTTCATCAGACTTTAACTACTTTATCGAATTAACGATCACGTCGGCGCGAAATATTATTCGAGCTATTAAATAGTTTGTATAATTATAAGTTCGAAGACTTAGGATTCACCGCGGATTAAATCAAAAAGCTGGCTAGTCCTTACTTTCTACTCCGAATCTTAATCTTAATAGATAAATTACGTCAAAGGCAGATTCTTGTATCTGAAGGGAGTAAGCTACCCTTTTTATGTCAAAAACTATTCATTATCTTTGATTTGAGAATTTTTGTTTCGAAAATCTGTTTGCGCCATATTTTAGATAGTGGTTTTGTCCACCTCTCATCAAATTTTTATCTAATTCGTTTGATTGTTTTTCGAGATACTATCACCATAGACTCGAAAAATGTAGTTCTTAAAAAATCGCGTTTTAGTACGAGCAGCATGTTCACGTCACGTTTGCAAGGTTCTACATTTTCGACTGTAACTTCGTCAATTTTTTTAATCGCGAGATCCAACCAGGATCAAATTACGCAGGAAAGATTTGGCTATCAAAAAAATACAATAAACCAAAAATCGATCTCATGAAAATAATCAATAAATCGCACGAAGTCAATATTTCTATTTTGCAATTATTCCTATAGAAGAGTTTTCTCAGAAACAATCATATAGATATTTTATAAATCTCAACTGCCGTTGTAGCCGATCCTAGAAATCTGTTTATTCTGTAATAATTTAAATACTGTAATAATATATTCTGTATTTGCTTTGAAATGATGGATTGCTTAATGGTCGATTGGTGCTTGTCGATTCGCAAGTCATTTCGTTAAAACAGCAAAATTAATAACTCTGGGGCTCGGCTGATTTCTATATACATAGTTAAAAGAAAAAGTTGAAAAAAAGGATAATAATTTAGTAAAAAAAAAAAAAAGAGGAGATAAAAATGGCGAATTCGATGCTTATATGAGATGGAGACGGTCGCGAGATCGCCAGTACCGTAGAGACCATCAACGCGAACGAAAGTCAGTACTGCATACCTATCTAAGTGATATACGAGCTATGAGACGCTACTGACTGACCTTCAGTCCTCCGCACTTATAACGACAAACTCGCAATTACTCTTCATTTCCGCAACTAAACTCCGCTAGCAAGTAGATATTTCGCTCACGGATAGAAGAATGAGACAAGTGCAGATATTATACTCTTCCTGGCCAACCGTATAATGTCTGTTTATCTCAAAAATATCGAAGAGTTCAAACTTTACTCCTTACGTTTAGTTTAAATCAAAAAAAAAAAAAAACTTTTTTAGTGAATATGCGCTGTTCTGTCTTTACCTCGATTATTACTTCAGTGATAAATCTAATTTAAGTGATTGTGATAAACTTGTTAGCTCTGTAATAAGATGAAGAACTGCGACATACCGGATATAAAAATCGAGAACAACGACGGTTTTAAATCGTTTAAAAACTTGCGGAATAAATCTCGGAGTTTTTCCCTAACCGATAATAGAATGATTGATTTTATACCGTCGAGATTGTCACCGATATATAAATCAACAAGTTCTTCATTAATTCGTGGTTTTACGTGGCGATCGGCGGCTCTAAACGAGAATAACAACGTTATAATGAACACGGATTGTCCATGTGTTGAAGAAACGGACGAAATAGACGCCGGAGAATCACCGCCTGTTGACGATTCTCTATTCTTTGATAATCTCGAACGTTTAAAGCCAGTCGGTGTCGATATGGCGCGTGTTAAATCGGCAATATGTTCAGCGGTCGATCTGAGAGAAATGAAAATCCTCTTGAACATGGAAAAAGGAATACTTGAGGGTATTTTTTCTGACCATTCATCGATCTGGTTCAAAAACGTTGCATATTTATGGGCCTGTTTTAAGGGATTCGTTGACTTGTTACCAAAGCTTGAAGAGCAGGGTTCGAAGATCGATTTTACCGGGCCGGTAACCGGGCTCAATGCAATGCTGGTCAGTTCCGTGTCCAATAAAACAGCCTGCGTTAAATATCTGATAAAAAAAGGAATGAACTGCGCCGGTTTGGACTCGAGAAATTACACACCGCTGCATTTCGCGGCGTTCGGTAACGCCCGGGAGACTGCAGAGCTCCTCATCAATCACGGAGCCAAGATCGACACCCAAGCTACGGCCTCAGTCGAGCCAGTGCTCCACTGCGCTATCAGAGCCCGTTCATTCGAGACAGTATCTCTTTTATTAGACCGTGGCGCGAGCGTAACATTGCGAAATTACGCAGGCGAGACCCCGCTGCACGTAGCATGTTTCGTGCAATGTTTAAACTGCGTTAAGCTCTTACTTTTACACGACGAAGTCGAGGTGAACGCTTTGGCAAAGGATCGTCGCACGCCTCTTCACTTTGCGGTAATGAGCACGAGCTCGACACCGGAATTAATCGAACCACTAATCGCCTTCGGTGCCGATTTAAACGCTGTCGATACCGAGGGATACACTCCCGTTCATATCGCGGCTCTTAACGAACTCTCAGACTGTGTCAACACCCTGGTAAAAGCAGGTGCGGATCTTAGCGCAGAGACTAAATCCGGAGTCACAGCTTTCGGCGTTATAATAAGAAAGATACCAGTCTCATTGGACACTTTTAAACAGCGATTAGACGAATCGGTACAATTGCGAAGACCGGTATCATGCAGTAGGGAGTTTGAGCTGAGACTGGACTTCGACGCTCTGTATCCCTGTCGAGACAACAACGATACAGCTTTAGTGAACACTTTTTTACGCGAACATCGCAAGGACTTATTACTCCATCCGCTTGTAACAGCTTTTTTACATTTAAAGTGGGAAAAAATGAGAAAATTTTATCTCGCTAGAATAGCCGCTTATTTCGTTACCGTCGTCTGTCTCACCGCCTACATACTCACCACAGTAATGAGGCATCATTGCAACGAAACCTACAGATCCGGCTCGGTGGAAAACGGGTATAAATTATGCCGTGATAACAGAGTGGGATTTTTATTATGGAGAAATGTCATTGCCGCGGAATATTATCTTTTATTATTTCTCACCTGTTCAACGGCGGTGAGAAAATTCATCGGTATATTCGTCTATCAATCCATAAAACAGTATTTCTCTTACGCCGATAATATACTCGATATATTTGTCGTGGCCGGTTTATTCGTCGCTGCATTTGCATACGATAGAGAATTGACAAATACTTGGCAAAATTACGTCGGTGCTGTTGCCGTTCTATGCGCTTGGACAAACCTCATGCTCATGGTAGGCCAACTACCGGCTTTTGGTACATACGTTGCTATGTTTACTCAAGTTCAATGGGAATTCGCTAAACTTCTTATGGCATATTCCGGGGTTTTGATCGGATTTACAGTCAGTTTTTGCATCAGTTTTCCCGGCGAACCTTCGTTCGCTAATCCGTTAATCGGATTTATAAAAGTCCTAGCTATGATGGCCGGAGAAGTTGATTTCGAAGGGCTTATGCTGCCTGGCGACGAACGGCCATCGGCTAGCTACGCGATATCAGTTTGCTCTCAGGTTCTGTTCACACTTTTTTTATTCTTCGTTACCGTTATCATGATGAATCTTCTCGTCGGTATAGCTGTTGACGATATTAAAGGACTGAGGAGAGACGCGGGGATAACTAAGGTCGTCAGACAAACTAATCTCATCGTTTTCGTCGAAATGGCACTTAGGAAGGGCGTCGTGCCAAAGTGCATCCGCGATTGGATATTGGACTGTCATTTATCCAGTCAAGAGAAGAGGAGGATTTTAATCGTCAAACCTTTGAATCCGCTCGAAAAACGATTACCGAAGGATATTCTAGACGCGGCCTACGAAGTGGGGAAAAAAAATGCCGGAGTTATCGAAGAGGAGGATAAATTAGTTACGAAAATTGGTAAAGACGATGGGAAAGAAGGGGAAGATGCAGATGATATTTCAGCGATTAATAAAACTATCGAAAAATTATCGGAGAGATTGAATGCCCATGAAGAAAATATCAGGATTGTTAAGGAACAGCTGGAACGTACGAACAGAACTTTGGAGGAAATTCTTGCCGCTGTTAAAGGGACTGATTGCTAGCCTCGCCGGTACCGGATGTCCGCCTTTTAGAATTAGAGACGTTGCAGTTCGAGAGAGAATCGAGACAATTATGAAGAGTAATCATGATCGACGATTTTTCATTAAGAGTAAAGAAAACACATTTTCGTTTTTTTTTTCTTTTTTTTTTAGGCGGGGTTGTGATAAATTTTGAGTTTTACTGGATATTATAGAGTTTTATCTAACTGGCAGTATAGAAAGGAGGAAATCAAGTGCGAATATTCTTGAGATTAAATCCGGCGATGATGTGATCATCGAATTCCAGTTTTTGTTCCTGTTTTTTTTTTTCTCTCTTTCTAACTAAAGAAGGAATTTGTACAATGAATCTATTTTCTTTACGGCAATTAATGACTCGTACAGAATGGCTAGACTCGCGAGTAACGTAAACTAATTTTTTCGCACATCAATTGCCGGTTTTTCGGATGATGTTGTGTTATTCTATAGACCGAAATACGGTGATAACAAATATATTTCTTCATTTTTCTGCGAACTTGATCGCAATCAAATTCACCGCGTTTTTATAATTTGGCAATGTTTCATAAAACCGTTAAATACCTTCGTTTTTTTTTTTTCCTAGTTAGTCGATCACTTTAAAATCGGACTGATTTCGATCTGCAAATATCACGATTATGCACACATATTACATAATGTACAGCAACGTCTTAAAACTACTTTCGGTCAATGTAAACTAGTAGAATAATAACTTCGTAGTATAAATAATTGATAATAACCACATAGGCAAACAAAGAAGATAAAATTAGTATCTGTATGGAATTCAATGGAATAACTTTTTAACCGTTGGCTTAGCTGTTTGTTCAATAATTTACAGCTAGGTATGCCAGGGCGTTAATTTCTGCGAATTCATGCTCGTGATAATCATCAATCTTTTTATTTCATTTTTTTTTTGTTTCATTTTTTCTTTTTATCGTTGGGAATAACGGCATATTCCTGTTCTTAAATTGAGGCTCAGTTCATATAGACTCGATTTAGTTCGGATGATTTATTGGCTAGCAATTTTTAATGCCTAGAAAATTTCTTTCGAAAAAATTTCTTATTAAGATCGCTGAATTTTAGAATTATATTTTATTTCATTTTTATCTTTCAGATCATTTTTCCACTGATATTTACCGGCCTCAGTAGCGTCGTCGATGTTGAAGCTAAAGTAACAGGAGGCGGAGAATCCGGACAAGCCGGTGCCATTCGTTGGGGAATCGCATGGAGTCTTAGAAGTTTTGTGGATCCTGATACAGTGGAACGAATGCGAGTTGGTAAGGAGGCGAAATTCTTTTTATTTCTATTCATTTATTTTTATTTTTTATCTTTTAGTATAAAATTTATTGCCGAATTTTTAAACGATGACGGAACTATATAGGAGCTGTAAAATAAAAAAAAAAAAAAATAAATAAAAAACCATCTCCAACGTATAATTTCACGAGTAAGGGTAATATCTAATGAAGATCTTGAATTCCGGGTCTTGAATAATCGTTAAAAAAAAATTAATGAATAATAAAAAAAAAAAAAATCTACAAATAAATTAATCAAAATGTATTTCTTGATTTTATAATTATATACAATTTAAAAAATGACGTAATTTCTGGAGTTGAGTGAAATACGAGTCGTTCTCGAAAACATAAAATTACATCATTTAGACCGTTATTAAGATGAGGCGAAAAAAATTTATACATATATATTTATATAATCATTAAAATCATTGATTCGAATGAATTTTCAAATTCAGTTTATTGAATAATGTGTAATATAAATATTTTTCTCAATTTCCAGCTGGTTTGCTGAAAAGAGATCACAGGATAGTTGAAAGAAAGAAGCCAGGTCAGGCTGGTGCAAGGAAAAAGTTTACTTGGAAGAAACGTTGAATTTCATCATCATATTTTCCTGTAAATTTTAGATACGAACTAAGTCTGTAATAGGATACAAAAAAAAAAAAAAAAATCGTCCAAACGTTTAGGCTTCTTAATTTTTTTGGCGAAATTAAATCCGAAAAAAAAAAAAACTGTAAAGAGGGAATTAATTTTACAAAAAAATTACAAGACTCATATTTTTCGTTTTTAAAATTTTTTTTTTTATTTTGTTTTGTTCTAAAATAGTAAATTGCTTTCATTAAATGCTGTACAATCCTCGCGAATTTTTGCTTCACACAAATTCATCAATGGTTACATTTTATTCAACGGCTGAAGTCCGAGCAGTCTCATTCCTTGAGCAAGTACGTTCTTAGCTGCATGAAATACTAGTAATCTTTGAGAACCAACGTCTTTCGGTTCTCCTTTTACTCTGAGAACTTTGAGACCCTTGTTTACGACATTGCTGTAGAAAGAAAGTAAAAAAAAAGCTTTTTTTCTTGAAGAAAAAATAACAGAAGAGTATAAAAATGATCCAAATCAAATTTTTACACATCTTCAAACACATGATAGTGTATTTTATTTATGTGAAATTTTACGAAACTGTACCTAAGTCCGAATAAGTAATTGACCAAAACACAGGGTTCCAATTCTCTGTGAGATTTAATAACAGCTTGATCAAATCTTCCAATTTCTGCTACAAGTTGTTCAATAATTTTTTCCTTCAAAACGGACGGGTCACATTCTTGAGCTAACGAAGTACCGCAATTTTCTTCCAAACTAGTTAGTCTGCAGTGAACATATTGCAGTTTTACACCAGTATCGCCTTTTATCTATATGTGATATTAAAGAAATCATTAAATCTTCCCGACTTAATCCAGTCTTTGAACAAAGCAAAAATCAGAAGATAACAATCAATCTCACATCCAAAGCTTTGTTCCAATCGAACTGATAGTCTCGCAGTCTTCTCTGTTTTAAATCGTTTACAATAACTGCTGATATTCCTAATATATCCGTTGATTCGTCGTATGAATCGAGCAAAACTTTGGTGTCTGAAATAACGACGGTTTAAAATCAGAATGAAAGGTAATAAAGCTGAAGAAGTGAATGGATTCAATAGTATTTCTAATCTAATCCAAGCTTTAAAATTGTTCAAAGATCTTACTAGGCGATCGAATCTGGTTTTCTCTCATAACTGATCGAGTCTCATCCAAAATATCTTTGAGAAAAACTGCGGTTCCTTTCCTAGTGCTCATGTTCCTAATTCTGCCAAATTTAACATGTCCTATTCTATCCGCCCAAGGCAAATCCATTTTTTCTAATATTTTAATCAAATTACTGAAGTGATCAGTCTGCCCGTTGTCTACCACGTAATACATATAGTCGAAATTATGTCTTTCAAATCTGTCCATAGCCGCTGCAATATCTCTGGTAATATACAGAGTAGATCCGTCGCTTTTTATTATCGGTATATTTCGTTCATCGCTAACAGGAATTACCCGCCTCTCCTCTTTATCAGTTACCAAAATTCCGCGCGACTCCATAAGGGAAATAACTGGATATATTTTTTTAGCATTGTATGTAGATTCCCAGTTATATTCGTCGAAATGAACTCCTAATCTTTTGTAAGTATGTTTAAGCTCTTCTACGGTAAATTGTCTGAAAGTTTCCCACTTATTTAAGTCAATCTCAGAACCCCCGGCTTCTAAATCGTTGAATATTTTTCTGGCTCTGTCTGATATCGAAGGATCAGTCTCAGCCAATTTATTAGCGTGTACATAGGCGTTGTAGAGAGCTTTAATAGGCTCGTTCTTCATCTCATCTTCGGGAATGTTTAACAGATCGATTCCTAGTTGGACAAGACCGAACTGCGTACCCCAGTCACCTAAGTAATTTATTCTTTTTACGTTATTTAGGAGATAATCGTTTATGTTAGATATGTAATTCCCGATTATTGTCGAACGGAGATGACCGACGTGAAAAGGTTTGGCGATATTTGGCGAACTGTACTCTACTATGATTTTTTTTGATTTATTATCGCCCGGGTTTGATATTGAGAATTTTTTCGGCTCGTTTTCTACGATATTCTTAATCGACAATTCTTTGTTTAATTGAAATATTATATTTTCGGAAGATTTTTCCTGTCTCAGGGTTACAGTTTTCAACAAATCGTCTGACTTAAGGTCTAATAAATTATTTGTTACATCTTTGATGTCGTATTCTTTAGTTTTGATCGGCAGAGAATAGTAAAACTCTCCGTTTATATCGTCGAGCTTTAATTCTAGGTAGGAAAATACTGTCGTAACATTATCAGAAGTTCGTAGCGGTCCAATCTGAAAATAATTTAACGAGATTTAAGGTTAGGTTGATTGTAGGTTAGG
This sequence comes from Macrophya alboannulata, assembly GCA_949628255.1. Lineage (NCBI taxonomy): Eukaryota > Metazoa > Arthropoda > Insecta > Hymenoptera > Tenthredinidae > Macrophya > Macrophya alboannulata. Next base: position 16,535,870 of record OX451211.1, on the reverse strand, counting down.
GTAACCAAACTCCCCCGCGTCATAGCTCGTCACCTTTTTATACAACTCGGTAATCAGTCTATTTCTCATATTCGCTTTATTTCAAATCTCTTTCGAATGATAAATTCAACAATTGATAACATTAACAATGTATATCATATTTGAGGTTAGGGACAATACCGGCCAACTGACAGTTTCGATTTTTGGCCGCCATTTTGATCAGCAGTCGTCTACTTCCGAGGCGAAATATTTGAATAAATAACACCGTGGTTAGATGTGATAGAAAATAAAGCATCAATCTTCGTCTGAAAATAAATAAAGTAAATTTTTTTGATATTTTCGCATTTAAATAAGTAATACGACGTGTCTAAGTTCGTATTAATTAAGCGAATGAAGACTGTTTTGAATAACGTAGTAGCTACGTCACGCGCAGTAAGTTCGGTGGTCGCCATTTTGGCTTATCGCGTAGGAACGGAGTCAACGAGCCAGGCTCCGTCGTCGTCCAGCTGAGCTGTCAACGCGCGCGAGTTCGCCTCAAGTGCGAAAGGGTGGTGGTGAGGTGGTGAAATAGATTGTTTTATCAAAGTTTAGTGGTGAGAAACGATCGGTTAAAGTGTATTAGTCGATAGTTAAGTGCGTTATCGTAAATAATATTCGAGGGTATATCGTCCGGGTGACGTTAAGAAACCCCGTAAGTGAGTTTTATAAAAAAAATCAACTACTACTGGGATGGCCGGGCAGACTATTAACGACAGGCTGCTAGCAGCAAGGCACAGCATCGCCGGTCAGGGACTCGCAAAGTCCGTCTGCAAGGCCACCACCGAGGAGTTAATAGGACCAAAAAAGAAGCACTTGGACTGTGAGTTATATCAATATAAATTATCACTCAAAAATGTAAGTTGAGTCGAATTTCCAGTCCCGGGAATGACCGTTTTTCTATTTTTTCTTCAATCCTCTGAATATCGATATTTGTTATACCGTCAGGATTAAATCTATTCGAAGTTATGCTATGTGAAAGAAAAAAAAAAAAAAAAAAAAAACAAGTCAAGTCAAGTTATAATCTCGCCGGTATAGGTAGAACGAACATCGATTTCAAGCATACCGTACCGCAAGAGTGACAGTCATCTATTTCGCGCTAAATCACGTGGTATGTATGTGTGTACAGGTAGAAGACGTATATTAACACCTTCGTACCGTTATCTTTATCGTATTAATAGTAATCAATAATTTTGAATAAACTTTTTTGACAATAATGAAAAAAAAAAAAAAAAAAAACACAAATTTTTGTTTACTCGTACGAAGATTGTTGTCGTCTTGTAGTCTATGAATAGATATAACCGAAACGTTCAAGCTATTTCGATCCAAGGATTACGGTTGAAAATAGACGACCGTTGTTATACCGTCGTTTAGAAATATATGTGTGTATGTGTTACGTCTTACACACAGCATTTTCATACAATTTTTTTTCTTTTCCCCCGGCTGCTTAGTTTCGGTGTATATCCTTACGATACCGAAAATTATATGAAAAACCTTATTATTATTACTATTACTATCAGGAATAACGAGAGATCCATATCAGTATCGTTGTATTGTATGTACATAGAGGCGGAGTCTAATCGATGAAGTTCCTGCGTGTTTCCGTCCGTTCGTTCGTTCGTTCGTTCGTTCGTTCGTCTGTCTGTCCGTATATCGTAGCCGGACCCTCGTCTCTACTCGGCTTCGCAGGTAGAGAAGCAGCAAACGCGAGGATAAAGAGTCGGACAGGTCCCAATCGCTTTTGGTAGCGTAAAAAAAGGGGGGGATAAAAAAAAGAGAAAGAAACATAGAAAGAAGGTAGGAAAGAAAGAAATAAAAAGGCGTTTACATACCACACACGTGGATAAACGATATATAAGTTAATACGTAATTTGACAAGCGGTTTATTCACGACTTATTATTATCGGTTTAGTATGTATATGTACTTATATAGGTACATGCATACATATTTTATTCCTTCGCGTACATATGAAAATCTCACTACTATCTTTGGAGAACAAATGATAATGACCTTGTCGAATTAATATTAACAGTTCATATTATTAAAGTCTGTCGAATATTTTATTATCGATCGTCTTATTTTCAGTTTTCGGGTTAAAATTTAACTTAGTTCAATTTTCACTATCATACATACTTAGATTATTATTATTCGACCAAACGACGACGATGGTCGGTTCAGATAATCGGTTCTTTTCCTTTATACTTACGGCAGTTACTATACCACATATTTAGTTCATTACTTTTCTACGAATAATGTGTGCGTGTATGTCCGGCTTATTGTCATGTATATGTACAGAGCAAGAGAGAAAAAGAAGGAGAAAGAGGGATGAGACACTATAGGCAGTTAATCTTCGAATTTTTAACAATTTACCAATAAAATACCCAATTTTTTAGAATTTATTTTAGCAATTTTTTACTCATAAATATAAATTTGAAGAATCAAGAGTCAAATTTACAGTTAATTAGTTTACAAAATTTCATACATATATATAGTATGATGATAAAATTGAAATTGAATCGTTGGTACTGATCCTTTATTAATGAAGCGGCGAGCTGTTTGCTCCGTTTTACTTTTCTTTCTTTCTTTCTTTCTTTGTCGATTTATTACGTTCTGTCGTTTTTCTTCTCTCTTCGTTTATTATACATATACGTGTGAAAGTGAAACGGTTGTACTCCACCTCTTTTGATATAGGTAGATCCCTCGTTGCACGCAGTTCTTATCCTTTACGTAATGTATGTATATACATGTATGTATACACGTACTACGCTCGTGCGTACGTTGGATATCTACGTCTATATAGATATATATTACAATATCTATACACGGAACTACAACCCTTTGTCTTATACGTACGTTTACGAGGTAGAAACGAGGATGTTGTATTATAATATGTTAAAAATGTTTCCTCTCTATAATAGATCAATAATACTACCGAAATCTGTGCAGTACTTTTTGCAAATGATCATACTTTATGAGCCATATTGATATACTGCAGCTATATAACGCAAAAATTATTTAATATGTACATATATTAGGAGTCAGGAAATTTATAATAATCGTTTCATTATTATTTACATAGGTATAGGTATATTGTTGTTACATATGTATTCGTATTTTCGTAAATAATGAGAATCTCGGAGAGAAAGAGAGAAGCAGTCGGTTCATTGATCTCCAATTTTTTACGTTTATTTTTTCCCCTTTTTCTTTTCCTTTTCATATTCATTCCTCTTTCTTTTCTTTCTCTGCATTCCTCCTTCGACTTTTATATTCACTGTCTCGTATGTATGCATTGAGAAACGTGTCGTTCTCTTCTACTCACGGACGACGACGGGGACGACGACGCGACGTTAATAGTTTTATAACGCCGAGGAAAGAAAAAAAAAAAAAAAAAATTCAATAACTTTCTATTTTTTTTATTTGTTTTTTTCGAATAATCGTTATTCAGTTTTTTTTTTTTGTTCCATCGAGAATTTTTATCCTCTGTATCTTGCTCAATTTTTAATTTGTAAAATAATTAAGATGAGATAAAAAGAAGAGAGAATCTTGTTCTTTTTTTATTTTTGCGAGATCTAGATATTCGGAGAAAGAAAAATACTATATAGATCGATCCCGCCGGTCTCTCTGTCTCTCTCTTTCTCTATATATATACTTGATTCGCAATATATTATGCAGCGCATAAACGATCGTCGACGAATAACGATTTGCTCTCGCTACGTATTATATATATATATATTATATTGATTTTTGTAATAATACGTATAAATGTATACATATATATGTACATTCATGTATGTATACATATATATATATATGTATATACCTACCTACCTACGTCGTGAGGTGAAACCAGTTACCATAGCACTTAGCATCGCGGCGACTGTTCTGGATCCACATTGAATGGAATTCATTCTATGCAGTTTGAAAGTGGTTATGAGACCCATGCCTACAGTGCAGTAGTCTGCACCGGTCGCGATCAACTATTAAGAAGTATAATTATATGTATGTATTGTGAAAAAAAAAAAGAGAAGTCAATAATTTGAGACAGATATACTATATTAAAGTCATCGATTTGGGAAACCAATACTATTCCTTTTTTTTTTCTTAAATCTGTTTGTGTTTTAATTTCACGGTATTACTTTAAATTCGCCGATGAAATCGCGCTCGTTAAAAGTCAAAAACTTGAATATCCTTTTTTCGGGGAAAATTTTTTAAAATTGCCTCAAATCCGTTAATTTTTAATTTTTTTTTTTTTTTTTTCGTCTCCATGTCAACGACGACGATCGCCACGGTTAGTCATTCTTTATGTAGTTACCATGGAACCGAGTCTCTTTCTCGGACCATGATTATGCACATGTAGGTATATATATATATATGCATACGCGTATATTCTGACTCACCGTTTGCGAATTCGTTATTATTTATGCTTTCGAACATATTCTCTTAAAGAGTTTGATGTATGTGTAAAAAAAAAAAAAAAAAAAACAACTGTGCAAAATTTACGTATGGACAATTTTATCATTAATTAGTCAGTTTCACAATTACATATGTACAGTAAATGCTTAAGCGGACTGTTACAGATTTTACGCGATTTTTTTTATACCTATAAATACTCCAAAATGCTCGCCAGAATGATAGTTCAACGATCCTAGCTCTCATAGGTATAATTATAATAATTTTTTCGGTAGCTATATGTATATATATATTTCTGTATAATTCACAAAAACTAATACACGTATATATATTGTATGATAATTAATTATTCGATTTTCATTCAAATCGAGAAGAAAATTGACTCATTGCTAATTAATCATATCGACAAATTGTACCTATTACTGCATGAGGATTTGCAAATCGCATATTCCATGTTATTCTCGACTGAAACACGGTGAGATATCAATATATTACCGTGAGAACTGCGTAAAACTTAGGCATAATAATAAGAATAATAATAATGATAAAAAATCGTGAACTTCGCAGCACTGCAGTCTGACATGCAGTCTCGCCCGGCGTTTTTATAATTTGGCAAATAAATTTTACACGATTGAACAAAAGGAATGAAAAATATTATATAAAATGAGGATATGAAATTTTCCATTGATTCCAATCCAACGTATTGGATTATCTGTTATATATTTATATATAGACTTATATCGTTGAAACGTGGTGATGGTAAAATTCGTTTAAATATATATTCATTTCTTCGCTGCAGATTAGGTATCATTTGATGACGAAAAAAATAAAAATAATAACAATTTGTATAGTATTACACATAGGTAGCGGTGTAACATCGTCTCAAGACGTTTATTGAAGTCGGAATAACGTGTCGTCTCATCGATTTCATCAGCGTAAAAGCTTATGTACTGTATAGATATATAGGTATGTACAGATACGTCCGTCAGAATCCTAAATCGAAAAAAAGAGAGAAAGAGAAAGAGATAGAGAGAGAATCGCGATGTTTTAGTATCTGAAAAATTCACTGCTATCAATTTTTGATCAAACGGTGCTGAGCACGACTTTTTTGTATCATACGTAACGTATGTACGTATAACGGGCTCCCACGATTTTCTCATCAAACTGTTGAAACTTTAAACATCGATCTTATATACATATATAATATACATAAAGCTCGTTTAATAAGCAAATAATTAAACAATTCAATTTCATAATTTTTATATACAATTATTTCTACGTAATATATATATATATATATGTATGTATCGTCAAGTTAATCATTATCATTATTATTATTAAATTAATTGTTTTTACCGCAAAACAGCTACTGATATATATATATTATTATATATATATATATATCTATATATCTATATAACTTTCTTTTATCGCAACAAACGAGCTGTTTTTACTTTTACCTTCCACACTTTCGCCGCGTTATTATTACATATATGGATAGTGTCGTTCGCTCTTCCCTGACCGACGATCATTTTAATTAATGCGCAAAGTCTTCATATATGTATACACATCATATATATATATAAGTCTTCTATATATATAGATATATATTTTAAATTATCGTACAAGTCCGTTCGACTTCCGTATAGACGTCTTTATAGTTGCAATTAAACATGAGAGAGTCACAACGAGATATATAGATATATAATATAGGTATGTATGTACGTGTTACATAGATGTACATAAGTATGTGTATAAATAATATACAGATGAAAAATTTCTTTCATAAGAATATATATATATGTATATATATATATATATATATATATATATATATATATATATATATATATATATATATATATATATATATATATATATATTTCAAACTTTAATTTATATACATGCAAATAAGAAAGAAAGATACGCATTCATAATCCATATATATTTCCGAGATAAGAGAAGCGAAATTCTTGTCTTTCTCTTTTATTAATCTCCGCGTTTTTTTATTTTTTTATTTTCTCTTTCTTGTTCTTTTTCATTATAATCCTCAAACTTGTATATGTTGTCCCTATATAATACCTACACCATAACTACTTCCCATAGTTTATTGTAGAAAAAAAAAATCAATTTCTCTCTCTCTCTCTCTGTTAATCTCTCAGTGTCTATCTCACTCATCTTTCATTATTTTTTCTTAAATAATTCTCGGGAATACTTCGTTTTATTTATCTTAAACAGCATCATGGACAGATATATGTGTACGTATACTATAACAGCAGGATGTTGCGGTAAAAGGCATGTACAATATATTACCGAGACAAGAAGCTTACTTAACACGTCCTACATTTACCTATATAATTGGTTTTTTTTTTTTTTTTTTCCTTTTTACATAATTTCACACTTCCGCAAAAAAATTTCAACGCCATACGAAAATAAATGAATAAATTCAAAAAAGAAAAGAAAAAAAATTAGCAGAAAAACGGAAAAAAGACAGAAAAAAAAACAAAAATGCTGTCGAAAATTCAACTAAAAATGTTCCCTCCTAATGGTTTTTTTTTTTCTTTCAAATTTTTTTTTTTTTTTTTTTTTGCAAAATTATATTTTGATGCGATTCTTAAATATTACTCTCTAATTATCCTCTCACCTAATATATAGTATATACACTGACTATACTATCGTTTTTTCTACGGTGTATACCTGCAGGTGTATTGGGAAATAGCCATAGGCTATTTAGCCTGTAGCACGAGCTTATAGGCTGAGAATATGAGTAATATATGGATACAGAGTATATTTGTTAAACGTTGAGATATATAGCGCGACTACAAGTATCACGCGTTTGAATGGTGACTAAATTCCTTGTGTTATAGCTGCCTCTCTTCCTGCCAAGATTCTAGGGTAATGTGTATATTAAATCTCTTTATGTATTATACCTATATATGTACATTGTACATAAATACATACACATATTCGTTTAGTTCATATATACTTATCTCTGGACGACTGTATAAATGACTATAATAATTATATATACCTATATATTAAATAAATTATTATTGGCTGCTGTATAAGACGTACAAATTATACCGAAAAAAGATACGTATTATATCTACATCATGTCGAGAAAAAAAAAAAACAGAAATTAAAAGGAAAAAAAAAAGAGAAAAAACAACGAACATAAACATTTTTGCCATATTTTATTTAAGTTCTAACTTTTTTGGGAAAATTTTTTGTACTTTTGTATTTTCGTAGTTTTTTTTTTCGTTTAAGTGTCGGTTGGTAATTGCTTGATCAAGTTAGTCGGAATTTAACTACGAAATTGTATATACATATAGAAAGTTTGATATATGATAAACTTGAGACGAAAAAAAATGAAAATGAATGAAAAAAAGTTAAAAATTGAAAGAAAAAAAAGAAGAGATGATTCGTAGTCAATTTAAATGACTTGTCAGACGACGGGGTATAATGCAATTCCGGCGTCAAGGGCCGGGCCAATAACGGCCAATAAAACTTGTAAATACGGAGTGCTCCGCGTGAGTAGGTATTTCCATCCTACAATTATCAACGTTTAACGGTAGCCATAGACCACTGTAAGTGTATAGAGTTCAATGGCTAAATCGTCTGCAAAGTTATCCTGTATTTCTTTTTTTTTTTTCTCTGATTATTTTCAATTTGAAAAAAAAAGAAAAGATCAATTAAAATTGAAAATCGTGCGCGTTTCAATCGCAAGTTACAAAATAACTAATAAATACATAAAAGAAAAATGTATCTATAGGTATGTAAAGTAAAATCTAAAATTGAAAGAAAAAGAAAAAAAAAAAGAGAGAAAATTACACGAGAAAAACGGGCGTCTCTCAGAGATATTAATTATTATAATTATAATTCATATAATGTTGCTAAATCATCATAATTATGTTCATATATAGTATATATGTATGACATATATTATATGTATATGAAACTGGTCGTTATCAAACACGCCCCTCTGCATCCGAGTGTCCGATGATAATTCATCGTGTACTGATATCTTCTGATTATTTTAAACCACCTCCCATTTTCCATCCGCGACCTTCGAAGTTCAGAAAATTTTTTTTTTTTTTTTCTAATTTAAAATAAGTAAAACCTTTAAGTTCATGTAGCGTGACTATTATTATAGTTCAATTATTTTATTCGTTCAGGTATAATATAATAACTATTATATATGCAGAATATGAAATTTGGGAAATTTTCTTATACACGGTGCCTCGTAAACAAAAAAGTATTCAAATATATCGAGAAGATGGGTTCGTGAAAATAAAAAAAAATAAAAAACGATGAGAAATTGAACTTTTAGAAAAAAAAAAAGTTACCTACAAAAGTACTGTATATTTTTTACAGTAGATTACGAATCTGTACTGTAAAGTAGAGAGGGTCCCATTTGAAAAAAAAGAAACCAAAGTTACCTCATAAAGAAATTCAAAACGTATCGCATTATTAAATGTCCTCCTCGAAATCCTATATAATTTTTGTCTGAAACATTTTTTTGCACGACCTAGCATCTTTTCGATTAATTTTACTGATTATTTTTTTCTTTTTCTTTTAATCGGAATACCCTATACATAATCTTATTATTATACAATTGGACGAAAAAAAAAAGTTTCAAGGTCGACGTTTATCATTCCCTGAATTACGAGTACGAGGTAAACTTTATACTTTTGAAATAAAAATTTGTTGAGAAAAGAAAAAAAAAAAAAACTTTTCGAGAGTTAGAATACGGGTATATGTATATATATCTATATTATTACAGCTGTAGTAAAGGCAGTCTGCATCATATATAGGTTGAAGCTAGACGTTATATATACGACGTCGTCTGAAATTTTTTTTTTCTTTTTTTTTTTTTTATTACTAATTTTATCTTATTATAAAAAATATTATATACCTACCTATAATATACATATAGGTATATATGAACTAAGCAGTGCTTTATATTATAAGTACATTGCCTTGTTTCGAACATAAGTCTGCTCTCTAGCTGCAGCTGATCGTGAGAAGGAAAGGAGACGAGATAAAGAATACATCTGGCAAGCTTATCTTGAAGCGATATAGTATACATATATATGTACATATATAAAACAATTTTTTTTTTGCGGAATAAGAAGTGTGTAACAAAGAGAGAGAGAGAAAAAAAAAAGAAAAATGATCAATGCAGATTCTGCAGTGCTGTGCTATATTAATACGCGTATTGTATTGCGATATACTCAGCGAAACGAGATAATAGATTAGTATATAGGTATACATATTACATATATATATATATATATATATATATATATATATATATATATATATATATATATATATATATATATATATATATATATATATATATATATATATACATATATATATATATATATATATATATATATATATATATATATATATACATATGAATATCTGGAATTTTATACATATATACAGGGTGAGTGTTATCGAAGTTCCAAAATGGGCGTGCGTGCAGGTTTAGATAATATTCAAAAATGCAGTTTTTTTTTCCTGATAATTTAACGACTGCAGGGGCTTGAAAATCAAAAGTGACTTTCCCACTGTGCATGTCTTAAAGTCCCGTGAATCAAACTTTGAAGGGATCCCACGTTTTAATTTCGAGAAATCATATTTTTACAGCAACTGCAGGGGCTAGGAAACTTTGATAAAACAGTGTCCATATACATAACTATATTATAACGTTATCTCAGTTTGTTTAGTGTCGTATCATTTATAATCGCTTATTTATATATCATACTTCATTCATTCACATTGAGTCTCTGATTATAGCGGTATAATTTTATATATATATACTATATAGATAGTTGCAATTTAGATGTAAAAAAAAAAAAAAAATATCAAAAAATTTGCAAAGTATAGAGAATATATTTTGCACATAAAAATAATATGAAACTGTGATGCGTGCATTTTGAATTTGTATATCTGTCAGTTAAATCTTACTTTTCACACTGTTTCTTTTTTTTTTTTCCTCTGTTTTTGCGAATTCCTTGATCTATTATTAGGTCGTTTCTGCGAGCAAATAAACCCGTCACGTCACGTTCGCACGTATCGACATTTTTGCAACATACCACACGTGTGTACTCATATGAATACGTACAGAAGCGGTATATCTATACAGTTACACGAATATCGCGTATTATATATAATATACTATATATATCTATGCTAGCGAATATTTACGATATCAGCAGCACCGTTGTTGTGCAGGTAATTTTCACGAATATAATATAATATATATACAATAAAATTTAATTATTATACAGGGATCTATTTTATATTATATAAGTTTCCATTTGAAAAACCATTGATGACCTTGAGAACGCCAAAACTATGATATTGACAGAAATGAATTTTTTTTTTTCACCTGATACGATGATGACTGCGATGAGTTTTGCCTCCGCGTGCTGAAGCATTTCATACATGCCGTGAATTGTACAAGTTTATCGTATGTATACGTACTATACGTATACTATAGACGTATATATAATAGAATAGCGCTGCAGCTAGTACGATATATAAGATTCATTGAATGGGTATAAAAATGCCTTGAGAGAACTGCGATCAAGCCCCTCTCATCTCCTCTCTTCTCCTTTCCTCTCCTTTCCTCCTCCACTCGGGGCGTTGGGTGAGTATAGGTATATGGCCAGGTTGAGTCAGGTGAATGACCATCGCGCACCGGGTCCTAGTTTACGCGTTGGATAACCTCATACGTAGGTATACGCCGCCGTTCGGAAAAACTGTTTGTGACAGAGATAGAGACGGTAAGAGATAGAGATACATATAGGTATATATATAGACAAAGATAGATGTATACGTTATATGTGTAAACGAGATACAAGAGGTATATAATTTGTATACGTGAAGACAGGTGCGTTTACCGATAGATAGATGTATAGATAGATATACCTATATAAGTATACGAATATTTATATTTATTTATAATATATGACATATGTAAAACTATATCAAAAAAAAAAAAAAAAATGTTCTCTTACGGAAATATTGATTTTTTATCATTTTTTTTTTCTTTTCATTTCCTAATTTTTGTACATATTTCTATTCAAGTTTCGATGAATTCAAAAATTTTCATCGTCATTTAATTTATCATACATACAGAGAATTATTATTATTTTCGTATTTTTCTTCTATATACCGATTTTATATGTATATATAGGTATGCGTAGATTATTGTTAGACAATTTTTATTGGATAAAGTATAGAATTTTTTATTTCTCTTCCTGGGCTTCTCTTGGATGTTGCTGACCCTGACCCTCGCAACACATACCTACGTAACTGACGTGTATATATATAGATATACATAGTATATAGGTATACATATAATATTGGATTTACTCGAACCCTTTTTATTATCTTGTTGATAGATACATATATACGTACATGTTCACATATAAAATCAAACGTTACCGTAAAATGTTAAACAAACAGTACAGTTAAGTAATTTTATTACACTTGATGATATATATATATATATATATATATATATATATATATATATATATATATGTATATTGTATGTACATATATTTAGTATATGAGCAGTAAAGTATAACTCAGTTAACTGATTATACTGCAGAGCTAAGAAATAAAATTTATATAATTATCTATACGTTCGTGTTAGTATAATATACACGTATACAAATAAATATATTGTTATCTAGTATGATCAGACGCGATAATGAGAAAATCTACTTCCGGCAATACACACATGTGGACATTTACGGTATATAACTATACACATACCTATATATATAGGTATATCGCTCCAGCAGCAAAAGCTTATCATTTATATTATCTCGTGTTATCTTACTTTCGGATTTCTAGATGCGAGTACTTAGTTATAGTTTGAATATGTATTGTATATATATACCTATATGAATACGACTTTAGATTTTTTTTTGTTTCCATTTTAATATCAATTTGATCGATTGATTATTATACTCTTCGATGGAGCGCCACAGAGCTCTGTGGCACGCGTCTTATTATTTGTTCCGTACCGCGATCTTCTTAGTATATATAGATGTATATATATATACGTATAGTTTTTGGCCTCTGATGTGTACAGATGCTGGCGCAATCCCCTCTTATATACCTATACTGCACTTATAATTAGATAAACGGAAACTCAGACAAGGTCGTACGTATATGCTATATATACGAGTGCGTTTGAGAAACTATGATAGATATGCATTTGACAGCTTTCGACATATATATATACCTATACATAGGTATATATAAAGTATTTTTCCGTACAAATTCCTAGACGTGTGAATGTATAATACGAGATTTTACACGTTTTTTTTTTTCTTTTTTTTTTTTTTGCTTTTGGCTTTTTCGAAAGATAACGAAAACTCATCTTCTTTTTCATTATAGTAATAAAGTATTATACAGCGAGATGAAAATATGATTATCGATTTATTATCGGGTGATCATTATAATTGTATAATTATAATTGTACAATAATAATAATAGTACATAAGGTATTTATACAGATGTACAAAAATTGCACATATACATAGACGAAAAAGTTTGTGTATGTCAAACTATTATATTATTTTGTATAGTACGTATAATACATGTATATAGGTATATATTATATTATATTATATGTATATATATTCTGTGCCAAAGTATATCGCGGCGAAGGGTGAGCTGGGCTTGGCTTCACCCCCGCGATCAATACTTAAAGAAGATAGACGCAGCTTCCTCCTCTTCTTGTCCCAATTGCGTTTACTATATTACCGCTATCGTGTGCCGATATCCCTATGTAAATAATCTATTTTCATATAAGTATATAATATACTTATATATAAGTATGTAAATATAACGATAATGGAAAGATAATCGTGCGTGTGACATTTTTGGAATACGCTGCAATGATCCGAGACGAAGAATTAAAATTCTTAAAAAATAAAAATTTAACCACATATACCTTTTGATAGGAAAAAAAAACGAAAAAATTTTTTCCGTCATTATATATTTGACGGAGAAATTTATATATGTGCAATACATTCATTTTTATATCATTATCATTTCTACTGAAATAAGGAGAGAAAAAAATGAGAATTGAAAATAAAATTGGTAAGAGTTTGATATAATTAAAATCGTGAGTAATTTGATAAGTATATTATATACCCACCTATATGTATCGGGATTACATAGCGTGGGAAGATGAAAATTTTTTCCACAATTTTTTAAACGATGGCATTAAAAAAAAAAAACCTAAAATGAAACGTCTGCGAAGAGAGTTCGCTGCCTTGGTATTGATTCGCACTGACTACTTATACATACCTTATACTCGTCACACCGCACACTTACGTATATTTATACGTACATATATATACCACACATATACCCTATATACATCGTATGTATATATATAACGTATACGTAATACGTACTTACACTGAAATTGAAAAGAGTAAGAAAGTTGTATAGAACGTACTATGTACTTATGTTCGTTTCAAAAATTCTGCTGTGCAGGTAGTAAAAATTTCTCGGGGATCATATAGTAGTGCGAATAGGCGAGACGGAGCTTTCAGCTATAACATAAAATTTTTTATATATATATATATATATATATATATATATATATATATATATATATATATATATATATATATATATATATATATATATATATATATATATATATATATATATATATATATATATATATATATATATATATATATATATATATATATATATATATATATATATATATATATATATATATATATATATATATATATATATACATAGGTACATACCTATATATCGTGTTTTATATACGAAACTTCATTCGCGCATGCTCGTCATATGTATAGATATACCTGTGTATATACCTATAGATAGATAGAAGTTATGTACACCTGTATAGGTGCTTTACGTTCAATTCGGGTGAATTGTAACACAAAACGCGTTTCACAGTTTATTAGTACCTACATAAAAGAGATTTTATACTTATATATTATATGGATACAGAAATTTGAATGAAATTTTTTTTTTCTTCTATTTTCGCTAAAATTATATGTGAATTTTGCAGTAATATATCTCACTATTCTATAATCTATCAGTATAATTAATTATCACGGTTTTTTATATTAAAAAAGAAATTCGCTCGAACACTGCAGTGTTCAGAATTTCATTATTTTGTCAAATTGTTGAACAAATATGTCTTCTATTTTTTATATCGATCGTTCAACTCAAAAGTCGAGAAAAATTGAAAAATCAAATAACGAATTAGAAAGTAATTTTTGGTATTGAAAAAAATAAAAATAATCGAAGTCTTCTTGACACTGTAAAGTTCGTCGATCGGATTGGGTCGGGTAGGGTCGGTCTGTGTCGAGAAAGAATCGTTAAGAAACGAGGTCGTCTATAAGGGCGTTGATATAGTAACAGTCGACAGACAGCTGTTTGATTTCCTTTTTATTTTTTATCAGCGAACATTTAGCTTTATATTTTTTTTTTCAATGATGAAAAAATGAATCGAATTTTGTATTTTTTTTTTTTTTTTTCGTTTTACAAATTTTTCTTCTGCTTTGAAGAGGAGAAAAAGAGAAAGAGAGGAGTTCCTACGAAACTGTATAAATTTTGAATCCGTATTTTTTTTTTTTCTTTTTTCACATAACCAATACTAATAAACTTTCATTGATTTCATATTTAGTTAAATTATAACTCTTTATATTGAGGAAACTCCGCGGAATTAGGAGGAAAAAACTGGTGCAGGTCTGACATAACGATAAATCGATAAATTACCTAATTTGAAAAAAAAAAAAAAATTATGACATAATAAATTCAATAAACTTTGAGTTGAAATTATTATCCGCTCTCTTACATAGCGATCAGTTACGATGTTGAATTTTATGCGCTTCTCGGGGTGGCTGTTTTATTGATTTTATTGTAATCGAGGAAAAATATACATGTATATATAATGTATATATATACCTATAGACATTTAATACATGTATAATAATAAATATTACGTATATACATTCGATGCTAATTTAACTTCGGCGGTTTATAGATAAGCTGTATATGATTAAAAATGACAAGTTATTTGAACCTCGTATATATATGTATATATATAGGCATATGGTTCAAATATATAAATATAGGTATAATATGAATTCGGTCATCGATCAGTTATAAAATAATAAAATCTACATCAATCGTTCAGAGAGAGAGGGAGAGAGGGATAAAGAGAGTTTATACACACGTATGTACTATATACATATAGATTTATAAACTATGTACATACGTACGTATGTACAGCTTACGCGTATCTTGAACTCTGACGGTCAAGACTATATAAATTATTAGGCGAACCAATTCGACCGAGTTATAATCATTCAAAGTTCGCAAGAGGTTAATAAAAAAACCTTCTCTCAATTCGAATGACACATTTTTTTTTTTTTTTTTTTTCATTTCATTTCTTTCTTTACATATAATCAAATTTGTTTATTTTTATATATATATATATTCGTACATATATAGGTATCGAAAAAAATTTGTTATTCGTCACTACGTATATATATACATTATTTATTCCATTCTAATTATATATATAATATACATATATTTTTTTATAATAAATACTGTCTGTCTGAATCACATAATTATAATTCCTCGCGATTTAATTAATTATCTCATTATCGATTGCCATCTGTTACACTGTACCCGCGTTTTCTGGATATATGTATATATCCATGATATGCCCAATTAAATAATAATTAACCGTGGTATATAATATATTAACTTCATTATTATACCGATCATTTAACATCCTTGTAAAATTTATAATTATAAATTACTTTGAAAATTGAATCAATAAATAACGTTAAATTGAGATCGAAAAATTATAGCGGTACTTAATTATTTTATATATTTATTTTACATTTTTTTTTTCAATGGGTTTTTACCGTTTAAATCAATTTCATCAAGCCACGTAGTCGTCGATTTACAGCTGATACGAAATTCGGAGTAGATCTAACCCAGTTTCAGGCCAGACACGTGTGTACGTTTATAATTTTATATCGTATCACGTGTAGCGTCAGATATAGGTACAGGAAGACACATACGTGGATTATATATAATAATAAAAAATTAACCATAGAACGAAACAAAAAAATGAAAAATTTATGTTTTTTTTTTGTATTGTAGAAAATTGTGAAAAATTACGTATCCGATAAGTCAGGTAATTTATTTTCGATTTATCGATCGATGTTTATTATGTATTCGACCCGATTGCCTAATAATAATAATATAATATTTATATTGATATATGTGATCGAGAGGTCACAGTCTGATATATAATGTATATCCTATGAAGTAAATATTTCGACACAATTTATTATATAATATACCTATAATATACGTACCCACAAGAGATTGAATCGAACAGCCAAACGTCAATAGAAGCTATATGTATATATGAATTTGGCCAGTTTGACGGAGGACGCTATAATCGGTGAAAAAAAAAAAAGAAAATTGCTGTATAAAGATCAAAAGCATTTTTGGAATTATCTTCGACGCGAATGAAAAAATGAAAAATAAAAAGTTTTTTTCTGGAGCTAAAATTTCGCCACTCCGGACGTATGGAATGAAATTTTTCCTACGAAAAAATTTATAGAGATTATACAGTTGAATATCTATACCTATACACATACATACATGTAAAAGCGTCACTCGTGTTTCATTATAGATGTAAAAATTTTATCGCGATTAGATTTCAGCTGATAATTAACAAAACAAACGATTTCGTCACTATACATATAGTATATAGTTGTTATCACGAGGAATATAGTATATATATCTAGATATACACACGAGTTTAAATTATTCAAATCACAGTGAAAATCTATTCTTATCTCTTCGAGTAGACTGCATCGTATGAATTCATATACCTCCTTCCTTTCCCTCCTTGAGCAAATATAATATAAAACACAAATTAAACTTCGTTTAGAATTATGTAAATAAATTACATACTACGTTGTTTCGAATTTTTTTTTTTGTGTTCGAAATATTTCAAATAATTCGAATATTCAGTTTTTTTAGATCACTTTTACGAAATTTTTTGTTTTCAATAATTAATTAATTTATTTATTTTTTTTTTGGGCTCCCTTTTTTCAATTTATTTATACAGTTTTATGTACCTGCATCATAAAGTACTCGTGTTATCTAAGAAACTGAGAGACAGGAGGTCATGAACTCATGAATTTAGATGAAACTGTGTTTGAAATTATGTCCTGAAAAATCATATATGCCATATTACGATTTACGAGTAGGTTGAATCATTGCAAGATATATCAATTTTTTCTTCTTAAACAATTTCACCACTTTTTGTTCATTTTTTCTGTTTCAATAAATAAAAAGAGTGTAAGTTATAACTATAATTAATTTTTTTTTTGTTTTTTGCATCATTTTATCTCGTATTTTGGATTTTCATCGGTCTTATCATCACGCTGCAACTTTCATCCGTTTTAATTACAGCCTCTTAGCATTGCTGCGGAAGGCTATATACCTATACCGAGTATACGTATTATAGGTATATGATCGGTGTCACGATCCGCGAGTTACGATCAGTCGCATGATCGCACACACGTGATAGTCTGTCGCTGTTGATCTTTTACAGTTTCAAGATTTACTTTTACTTTTATACTAGGTATATATAATATTTCGTTAGATCCATGATCGTATATAATAATAAGTAAATAAAATTTCGTAATACTTTTAATTAATCAATCAAATAGTATAGGAATTAAAGGTAATTAATTGGAAGTCGAACAATTCTGCAGCAGCAACAGCTTTCTTCATATCCTATACGATTTTTCTTTCTTTATTTCGTTCTTTCTTTTCTCCCTCTCTATTTTTTTTTTTCTTCATTTTTCTCATACGTGGGGATTACATCGTGGTCCTTGACCCCCTCCCTTGTCCCTCGGGGAACCCCCGCGCGGCTTACCATTAATGACATTAATAACTTATAGACTGAAGATTTCCGAACGAGGTATAGGCGTAACGTAATTGGCTATAGGAGAATCGATTTCACGTAAAATCTTTGTGAAATGAATGTTTTTTTTCTGTTTCTTTCTCTCTGCTTAAATCTGATTACTGTGACGATTTTTAGACTCCTAAAAGCTTGCAAATTATTGAGCTTAAATATCAAATAAAAAAAAAAAAAAGATAAAATGAATAAAAAAATTTTACAAGATAGAATTTCAAACATAATTTTGCACCGCACCGTATCAAACGATATAGATATACCCTATATATATGTATATTGGCTGTATATATGCTACGTTAAATCATAACCATCTGACGAAAAACAGGCTGACTAGATTTTGTGGGCGTTGGCAGTAACTCGATGCCTTTATACTGTGTTCCTTTCGGAAACTAAATATCTTCGTTCGAGTGGAAATTACTAGTTACAACAAAGGCCGAAATAAAAAAAAAAATTAAAAATATAACCGAGGATCTGATGTATTAAAAAAAAAATCTCAATCTCAGCTCCGCTCGATCCTATATACAAAAAAAGGAAAAAAAAAAAAAAACGAACAATCGTTTCTTTATATAGGTATAATTATAAGTCCGTCAATTTTATCGGTAAATTTATTTTCAGGATATTTTATTGTTTTAAAAATCAAGAACACTGTATTTGATTGAATTATTTCTCTGCAGGTTTGTGCAGAGATCAGATGATTTTTCTACTTATTTCTGACGTTTTTCTTATTCATCTATCACAATATATATGAAAGAAAAAAAAAAACAAATTGTAAAACTCGTTTGCAGTATACATACGTAATAATCGATAATTTATTTCCATCTTGGCAGTTGAGATTATTGACATTTACTGCATTCTATAGATATAATGCTACTGGCGTTGCACACATATCAAATATAATTGATACAAGTTCGCTAAATATGTATATCTGTGCCTATCACATATACATATATGTATCTTTATTCGTGTGTATATATCTATATATCTATATATGTATATATATATATCGTGTCTAATATCTGTCTCGTGTCAATCACGGTTCTAATAACGACGTATAAACGCGATACATACACATAGGTATATATGCACACCATATGTGTATGTAAGTAATTGCATTTGAGGTCGCCGGTAAACTCGTAACGTTACTCGCCGATTATATACATACCCAACACAACGTATATATATATATTATAGGTATATAATGTATAGGTTCTCCTGTATCTAATTTGCATCGCAATGAGAGCCTCCCTCAATACAATCGCGTAACACGCACAAAACACATTACCATATGAACCCCCCGTTATCTTATAATAGGGGAGACTTAACGATCCATCGTCACCGTTCATTCACTCCCACCTGTATATATTCTTGCCATGATTTTACTTATATTTTTGAAAGAATTTCTTTTTTTTTTTTCTCTCTTATCGGGATATAATCATATATTATCATTCAGTCATTTACTTACTCGCTTTATTTATTTTTTCAGATTTGATACATTGCACGAACGAGCCAAATGTCTCGATACCACAACTTGCCAATCTCCTCATTGAACGATCCCAGAACACAAATTGGACGGTCGTATTCAAGGCCCTTATCACTGTGCATCACATGCTCTGCTATGGAAATGAGGTAATTATAATTAATTATGTAATGAATTCTGCGTTCTAAATCAGCAAAAATCGATCTTACTAGAAAATATACACAAATCTATTATAAACTCTTTTTGATACTGTTTTTTTTTTTTTTTTTGGAAAACCAATAACGAAAATTTGTGAAAATCGCGATTTAAAATAACAAAATATTATTAATTATGTTTAATAAATTATGTTTTTTTTTTTTTCATTTTAATTGCAGAGGTTTACTCAGTACTTGGCGTCGAGTAATAGCACCTTTCAGCTTAGCAGTTTTCTGGACAAAAGCGGGGTACAAGGTGAATATTTTATTAATATAATTATAGAATGAGAGTTTTTTGGATGATTTATGTTGTAATTAAAATAAATAAATAAAAATAATAATTTCTCTTCATTCTAATCATTCGGCAGTTTGATTTCCGAACGAAATATATTTTTCATTCATACTATATTCATGATATAGTTATTATGTATATTATAATCGGCTGTGTACTTACATATACATATTTTAGGACTTTTTTTTCTCTTTTGTCGCCTTGTTTACCTTGATAAAATAAATATATAATAAAGTAATGAAATTTTGTTATTACACATGGTATTATTTATCATGATCGTTAATATCATCAATAATTGTGTTTGAGCAATGACTAACTCGAAATTCAATGAAATAATATAAAATAGAATAAAAGAATGCTTAACAATCCTGACATGGCACGATTAAAAAAAAAAAAATACATTTTTTTTCATTCTAATAAGTTTCATGAATATGTTCATTTCTTGGTTTTTTTTTTTCATGTGTTTTTGCCATCTGTCTCTGATTAACTAACTGGACTAATTTTCTGTTTTTCGGTTCAGCTGGAGCACGTGTGGGTGAGTTGTGTTCAGTAGAATAAAACTAACTTTCATTCATTCATTCGCTTAGTCAATCATTTATTCATTCAATAAATTTTTCCTCAATTTTAAACACGTTCATTTAATTCTAAGCAATTTATTTCAATCATAAAATAGAAGTTTTCTTTTCCATCGATATTCAAAGTATGACAATTATATATCTGAATACAAGAAATTATATAAATTATCTAGTAGCTGTCTATTACTTGTCTCATTGTCAGTAATATTTGTACTTGGTATAATCATTATTCTTACATTGTCTTATATTTAAAATTGCAGCTTTGTTTTTATCTTTTTTTCCCAACTCTTTACTATTCTCCATGTCTTATGCATACACACTGAAATTATTAGTTCAATTATTTATATATCCAAATCATAAATAGAATAATTGCTCTCTGAATTCTTAGGATACGACATGTCTCCATTCATCAGGCGGTACGCTAAATACTTGAACGAGAAAGCGCTCTCTTACAGAACTGTTGCATTCGACTTTTGCAAAGTTAAACGAGGGTGAATATTGCCATTATAATTAATTGTTCACTTTATATTTTATTTTATTTTATTATATGTCGGGCAAAAGGTTTTTTTTTTCACTTAATTAATGTTTGTTATTGGTTTTATTTATTTTTGTCATTTTTATTTACAGCAAAGAAGATGGGACTCTGCGAACGATGAACGCTGAGAAATTGCTCAAAACTTTGCCTGTACTACAGGCACAACTCGATTCTTTGCTAGAGTTTGACTGCACGGCCAACGATCTTACAAACGGTGTTATAAATATGGCCTTTATGCTTCTATTCAGAGATCTCATACGTCTATTTGCCTGCTATAATGATGGCATTATTAATCTATTAGGTACGTTCATAATAGGGTTTTGAATTTTCACAAATCAATCTGATTTAATGATTTTGCCAAAATTTTCTATTTTAATACAATTTCTTTATCTCACTGTTTAGAAAAGTACTTCGACATGAACAAGAAACAATGCAGAGACGCGCTAGACCTCTATAAAAAGTTTCTCATAAGAATGGACAGAGTCGGAGAATTTTTAAAAGTTGCAGAGGTAAATATATCTAAATTTTTTACCCAAACTTCAGATGTTTTTTTGTTTTTCTTCTTCACCCACACGGACCTAATTGATACTATTTTTAATTTCAGAACGTCGGTATAGACAAGGGAGATATTCCAGATCTCACAAAGGTAATGAAAAATAAACGCAACGAATTGTATTACAAACAATAATATGAATTGAATTTATTCTATCAGGGCTCTGCAGAGGATTAAATTTAGCACTTTAAAATAAAAATTGAAAGATTTTTTCAAAACTAATATCAATTTTATGTTCTATTCTTGGATATATCTGAAAGGTAAAACCTTGTCAGTTGAAATAGATGGCGTAGTAATAGCGTAGTGAGCTAGTAGCTTTTAAGAAAACTGATTGTATATCGCTTCTCGTGGTAAGATTTGTACAGTTAAATGTTTTTCATTGGATTTATTTTAACGATACCTGATTCAGTGATAACATTAGCATATTTTAAAGCATTTAGGAAATTATAAACTTGTAAAATTATGGATTTATTTTATTTTAATGCATAAAATAATACAGATTGTGTTATTGTAGGCTCCGAGTAGTTTGCTCGATGCTCTGGAACAGCATCTAGCTTCTTTGGAAGGAAAGAAAGGATCTGCAGCAAATACACCGACGCAAACAGCTAGGTAGGCTCAAATCACGTTATTTATTAATATTAAATGTAGTAGCTGATAACATTTACGTAGAATTGGAATATTGAAAAATTATTTCGTTTTTAAATGTAAATATCGATCTCAAAGTAAAGTATGCGTTACGATGTTTATGATACATCACAATTTCAAATTTTACCTAATTCTTGTCAGATCGATGATCTAACTTGAAAAAAATAATAAAAATCAATAGCTTTTTTTTTATATTCTTGATACGATTCTCATGTAAACGTTATCTATTTTTCTAATTAGAATTTCTTTCTGATCGTTAATTATCGCTGAGAAAATATTGGGATAATAAATTCATCTAGAAAGTTAAAAAAAAAAGGAAAGATAATTTTAATTATATTAAAAAAAAAAATCTCAGGCTCATGATTGTTATCTAAATCTTTTCTGCCGATCATATTTAACGCCCCCCTCCCCCCGTTATTTATTATACGATATACATATTTATGTCTTTAATATTAATATTTATTTACATTATTTTGAAATATTTGCTATTATATTAATATCTTTTCAACAATATTAATTTCTCACTTTAAAAAGGCTCAGTGAAAATAGTCTAGGAATCATACGATTCCATCGTCAGACCTTTTTCTTCGAGTCGTTTAATAAGTAAACATATCGAGCTGATCAGACAGAGTGATAAAATAGTATAAAAATGTTTACTAAATCTTAATTAAAAAAATCTTTCACCAATTTAACGTCTCTGTCTATCATCTTATTACTCCCAATTTTATTATAGAGTATATAACATAATACGCATACTACATTATACCTCTGGATAGAATACGATACTAATACTTTCCACTTATAAATTCGCACAATTATATTATTTTAATGGAATTGGTCGTTTGAAATAATGACGAAATCTTAAATTTGAGAATTTAAATTTATAAGATCTAAGCTTATATTTGATTCTCATAATTTATATATACATATATTCGTTTTATATACAATGGGACCAATGGCGCTTAAGTTTTTTTTTTTTTTTTCTATTCCAAATGATAGCTATTTTATTCACACACTGCCTGTTTTCAAGTAGATTTGGTATGTTTTTATCAAAATTCATATATATACAATTACTAAAGCACCTATTATCCTTGTGGCATTGCGACACCAAAATATGATTATTTATTGTAATAGATGGTGTATACAATATATATACTGTATGTAGCATTGAAAAAAAAAACGAAAAAAAGAAATCAGATTTGGAAACAGAAGTTTTATTCTATATTTTTGTTTTCTTTCCTTACAGTTTGTATATTGTATTCTGAGCTTTAATTGTACAATAGAATTTCTTTGTAACTGTTGGTTAAAAATCAATGAGAGTATATTATGTATTATCTTCTGATATTATTGTGTCCTTAAAATGCACTTGAAAATGTAAAATGCTCATGTCACACGCTGAGTTGTTTTGTATATTTATTGCACATGTATTTATTTTCGTTTCATAAAAATGTAAAAATTCAATTTAAAAAACAACGTCGGTGTTTTTCACGTAGTTAAATAGTTTAGCAAAGAAAAAAAATATATATATATTTAAGAAGAAAAGTAAAAAAAGAAAATAACAGGTTTGAGAAGCCACAAGTTAATAAATAGAAGTAATATATTATGATCGAGTATTGTATTCTTGTGGCTATATTTGTTGTCGTTGAAAATATGGTATATAATATATATCGCATGCTAATGAGAAGCTGTATAAGCAGAAGAAAAAAAAAATACTGTAGAATAAATGCATGTGTAAATACGTGAAAAAGTTTACACACTGATAAATGAACACAGTTTGGTACCTTTAATTTTGATGCATTGTAGCCTCTGTACGTACTACACTATTTATTTGTTTGTTTTTTGTTTCTTTTTCTCCTTTATTTTCAATTTTCAACATTCCTTATCACTTATCCTTGCGTCACACTTATCTCAAAATTGAAAAAAAAAAAAAAAAAATCTATTTACTTCCCTATGCCTCTCTTTACCTTACGCCTTCGACAAACCATCATTCCTTCACACACACCCCACTACCCTATCATTGCCCAAGCAGCAATAGAACGAATGTAAAGTCGGGAGTGTCCGCCCTGTCTTCCACCAGCACGGCGTTTGGAACAGCAGCCAGCAACGCTAGGCTCGATCAGACTGGGAATGGGCACATCGACGAGGCGTTACGACAACAAGCTCTCGCCGAGGAAGAAGCAGCTATGAATCAATACAAGGTGAGTTATTGAAATCCCAATAAATAACATCTTTTGAGACTTGGTCACGCTAATTTCGGATTATTTTTGAATCAGGCCAAAGTACAGTCACCTTCGGGCGGTCCGAGCACTAATCCTTTTCTCAGCTCTCCGACGAACAATGCTAGCCAGCCGATCGTGGATCTGTTCAGTGCAGCACCAGCAGCAGATAACCAGGTGGGTTTTGAGGATTTAATTTAAATCTTCGTCTATTTATTCAAATATATATACATATATATATATATATTTTTTTGAATATTAAAGGCGCAGAGAGCTTCGGATGACTTGCTTCAATTGGCAGGAAATCCGTTTGCAGATATGTTTGGTAATTCACAACAGCCACAGCAGCCAGTACAAACGCAACAGGCTGCGCCTGTTCAAAACAATATGTGGATGACTAACGGTAATGGTAAATGCAACATTATACATTTTATTATTTTCTTATTTTCATTTATTTATTTTTTTTTTAAAGCACGTTGGAAATCTAGAAATATCATTTTTATGCACGATTTTCTGTTTCTTTTCTTTTGTAGGTTTCGGAGCCGCCCAACCAGCAAATAATACCTTTGTTACAGATAACAATTTTTCATCTGTATTTGGAAATCAAGAACAGTCGAGTGAGTATTTATCATTCATTTAACAATAGATTCACTGTGAAAAAAAAAAAAAAAAAAATTCCACTTGCTATTATTTACGTTTATTTTCATATTCACCGTCTTATCATTTTACCACCAATTTCATTCTTACCTCGTCTCATTGATATCCACTAATCACTGCGATAGTTAACTGAATTTATTCTTCAATCTTAAATTCGTGTATTTTATTGGTCAACCGATTTAAATCATTGGAAAAACAGAAATTAAAAAACATTAAAAAAAACTTTTAGCTGCCAGACTAGCCATTCAACAAAAATCAAATTCATATCGAAAATTCGGTTATACATTTACAGTCTCTGGAAATCTGGTATATTATCATGTAATCTGGGCATTTAATTGTAAATTTTAACATTGTACATAATACATAACACAGCTAACAATGCACGTTGAATAATTTTTGTGCAAGCTGCTGCCGCAGGATTAGCTGGATCCGTACCCAACCCATTTATGTCTGATTTCCCAACCTCCGGTCCCCAGTCAACAAACGCAGCAAATTTAGGGCTATTTGATAATGACGGAGACTTAACTACAAACGAAAATCAACCCGGTGGCGGAGACTTATTCAGTGCTGGCGGTCAGGCAGATTTCTTTGGGGGCGACGGTACAGTGCTCAATACCTCGGAGGGGGGTAACGGAGACGCAATTCTTGGCTCATTACCAGGTGCGGCGTCCTCCGGAGCTCTTGGGTCTGGAAAGTCCACTGCCACGCCGCCACCCAGACCACCGCCTCCCGCGAATGCATCTAATGGTACACCACGCGCAATGTCCCCCGCTATCGGAGGGACGGCGTCTGGTAGGCCAACGGCTGCAGCACCTAGCAAGAGTGCTTTTGATGATCTTAATGATAGTATTCGCATGGCTCTGGGTGGGTCTCCGTCACGACCCGCGCCACTTGCTCAGCAAGTTCCTAATCCCCAACAATCACAACAACAACAACCACAACAACAACAACAACAACAAACCACTCAACAAGGGTTTGCTATGTTCGATATGGGGGGTAGTATCGGGGGTACTGGTCAACCTATTATGGGGGGAGCCCCTGCTGCCGCTGGTTACGGTATTCCTTCCCAAGCCCAAATTCCTGCAGGGTACGGCTCCCCGGCAAAGCAGCCTATGTCAGGTGACGAGAGTCTCCACACTCGATGCATGCCATGTGTCTTCAATGCTCCGAGCCCAACGAACTTCTTTTAGTCTAATGTAGCTTGATCAACGCTTGAATGATGATAATTATATATGCATTTTTTAGTTTAGTTTTTATATTATTTCAGTTGGGTTGTGTTGTGTTGTGTTGTGTTATATTTGTTTCCTTTGTTAGATTGTGAAATCACATCATAGTCTTATTACATCAAGGGAAAAATTAACGGCACACTCGGTACTCCATAGAAAATAATGCCCATCTTCAAAATGCTGTAACTCGATGAAAAAAAGGTGACAAAAATCATTTTTTCAAAAAGCATTTTGTAGATGGGTATTTTTTCCGCGGAGTACCGAGTGCGCCGTTATTTTGCCCTAGAGTGTATATTCATTATTCAGGAAAGAGATAATAAGCGATTATAAATTAGGGGGTAAACTTCGTATTTAAAACTCGTTTAAACTTCAATTTTAATTGCTTTTACTAATATCAAACTAATTACTTCACCTATGCTGAATATTGACTATTGAAATTCCTTCGTAATTTTAATTCAATGTTTGTACGTGATTAATATATTATCGCTATCTCAGTTTGAAGAGATCTGATTAGTTTTGCCTCTTGTGAGTCTCATTTGTAGATGGTCCAAGCTATGAATTGTGTATATTTGAACAAATGATTCACATTAGTTTATATCCTTAAAAAGAAAAAAAGAAACCCTGCTAGAAGTATTTAGTTTATTTTTTTTTTATAATTTCCCACCGGGGCTTATTGAGTATTAATTATTTATTCTCTCTGGCAGAATATCGCACAGATTTTGATATTCTACGTTTTAATATGGTGAATAATAATTAAAAAGGTTTAGGGAAACTCTAATTGCTCTCGGGAATAATGCGGACGCGGCTATTTCTCTCTAAATAAAATCAGTAACTCTGGTATGTGGGATTTGCTTTTGGGAGCTTTGGCTGACGTAGGTGTTGCTTAGGTTTTGACGGTTTGGGCTCGGTGCTGAAGCCATCCACCACTGTGTCTGGAGCTAATAACGTTTCAGCAGCGGGTCAGCAGGCCAACAATGGAAGTGGGGGTAAGGTGTTAACGGGAGACCTCGACAGCAGTCTTGCCAGCCTTGCTCAGAATCTATCCATCAACAAGAGCGCCCAACAACAAGTAAAGTAAGTTTTAACAATCTCAAACCTGTTCTAAGTTAGTTATCAACTAAAAAGCTTCGTTCTATTTAACATTCATAATAATTACCATGAATTCGTTTATTTCAGGGGGATGCAATGGAATTCTCCAAAGAACGCCGCCAAGACTGGTGGACAAACGGGTTGGACGCCTCAGCCGATGGCAGCTACAACAGGTGCCGGTTACAGGCCTATGGTGAGTAGTTTTTTTTTAATTACTTTTATAACGTATACCTATGTTGTAAATAATGAATTACTAGCACGTTTATTATCGTTGTTTGTATACACATTTGATAAAGCAATGCAATGACTGGCTTAAAGGCCAAATATTCCTCTCCAAGCTTTAGCGCAATTGTATAGAGCACAATCTTTGTAATATATATATATGTACTGAGCATTTGTATGTACAGTGTTTGAAATATGTGTACGGAATTTTTATCATAAATTTATAGAAAGTTTATATTATTGAGTATATTATAGTTCAGGAAAGACCCAATAAACTATTTGACAACACGCTGTGAGTAAAGAAATACTATTACGTTTACCTATAGTTTTACACATTAATTTATTTCACACACTTAAATAATACAGTTTATTTCCGTGTGCTTTGCTTGATAAATTCAAATAACTGTACTTCATTATTCAGTCCATAATATCATCATAGAGATAGATAGTTTTCATTAACTCTCGATATAGAAATCATTTTTAGTACATTAATGAATAAAACGAAGGAAAAGTGCCTTAAGGATAATAGTATGTGTTTTATTAGATGGCTAGATTTATTTTGCAACTTTATTCCTTTTGATTTTTGATGTGGAAAAAATCACTCGTCTAAAAACTATGAGATATCATTTTGCTTTTTATGATATTGTTTTATGCAGAGTTGCGTTAAATCTTATAATTAATTTCAGCCAAAGCGTAGATGATCAGTATGCTATTCCATATTTCTTTTTTAGTTATAATACAAGTTTAGAGTTCATTTTTTGTTTTAATCAGTCAAAATCAGCTGAAAGTTTTTAAGTTACTCATTGGCATATTTAGTGCAGTGATGCATGCGTGGCATATGGCATGTTGCCGGCTGTTGCAGGGCCAAGGAATGACACAACTTCCTCCAACAGCTAGTATGGGCTTCCCCACCCAGCCTGCTATGCCTATGGTGAGTTTTCCCCATTTCAAGGATTTTAGGCAAACTTTTTCTGTAGTTATGTACATTCGTTCTTTGTTTTTTTCATAGATATATCATATTATAATATATTATCGCCATATCTTGTTCGATAAAGAAAAAAAAAACTTGCATTGAGCACAGGGGATGATGAGCAGAAATGCTGCGTAGGCAGACGGATTTCGATTGTTGATATTACGTTGTCCATTATCATATTACCTCTGCGCTATGCTTTAACAGTCCTAAAAATAAAACAAAAAAATTTCTCATGTAGTACAGAGTTAATAATAACTGTCTGGCCTGGTTGCATATAAATAATCAATTTAAACAAGGTACAGATTAATTCTAATGTATTTATATAATGACACACTTAATCAAAATAACTCACCTTTTTCTAATAATTCCCTACGATTTGGTATGTGGCCTGTTATTCAGATCTTATCTACACTTGTGTACAATGTATTTATACCTAGAAGCACATTTTACATTCCTCGAGACAGATATTTATCGATTTACAATTTCTCTGACACACCTAGTCATTGGCCATGATTGAAAAATCCTTTCACTGTATATATGTATACTTGTATATAGAAATACTTTTATATATACATATGTATGTGTATATACACACTTTCCTGGTCTGGTGTCTAGGGTATGCAAGGTATGCCGATGGGTATGCAGGGCATGCGGCCAATGATGGGTGCAATGCCTGGTGCTCCCGTTGCAAGTGGTGGCATGATGGTTGCAGGGGGAACTGCGCCCACAATAATGGGTGCTCCAAGTCCCATGATGAGTGCTCCCCTGCAGCAGCAACACTCTCATAGCACTGCTCAATCGCAAGCAAACGCTGTACAACTTGATCCTTTTGGTGCTCTGTGAGGGGACTAGGTACCTATCTTTTTCATCTCTATCCAAAAACAAAAGAAAACATTTAGTTTAATTGTTTTTTAATATTACTTACAATTTATTAATACCAATTTATAGTTTCTTTAGAAATAATAAACGTTTACATATTCATCTTTATCAACGCAATCGACTAAAGAGAGATAACAGAATCCTTTGAATAAAACATTATTGTAAATATCATATGAATATATCTGTGTATAGTAATTTTTAGTGGTTTTTTTTTTATTCACAATACTTTGTAGATTTATAGAATTATTGGTGGCTGGTTCATATACTACAATTTTGATTGTGATATTATTTTAATGGTCGTTAAAAAAAAAAAAAAAAAATTATAAGACGCAAAATGCAACAGATATGTTAAATACTGATTTAAAATAACGATGAATATTTTGTTTCAGGAATTCAATTGGAATTAAGAAGATTATGAAGCCCCAACTTTGTACATACTGTGTAATATGCCTTCTACATATTCTGCTTCCATTCCTACAACCAAGTCCTCGTCACAACTCACTAGATTCACTCGATCAGTCCCACTTAGTCTCGACACTCAGCCTCCCCCATACCTTTGTGAATACAGCCAGAGTATTTTCGTTTTCTTCTCCTTTTTTTTTTCGAATCATTGTACAATTATTTTTTAAACTGTAATATTTCATTGTTTTGAAAGCGGTAAGCAGTTTCAAAGTTTACTAAGTTTTTGTATAAAATTGTATAAGTTGGCATGTAGTTCTTATACGGAATTATTCATCAATTAATTCACGTTAGATCTTTAGAGCTGTGCAAAAAAAAAAAAAAATTGAAAAAATGAAAAATTTTACAATCTAGAATCTTCGTTTATCTATCAATGATATATATCATCATCTTATACTGTGTCGTGTAATTATTATTCTGGCAATATATGTATATCTTTAATAAATCCTTTTTTTACCAACGATATTTTGATACAAATTTTTTTTCGCACTGCTCTCTATAGTCTAACGTATAATTAATTGATTAGCCATCTTATCCTGTTCCGTATTAATAATCTTATATTGTTGTGCCAGTTGGAAATGATCGTAGTTTAAAAAATGATCTAATGTTGAGAATGAACTCTACATTTCTATTTTCTGTTTTTTTTTTTTTTTTTATGTCACATTAATATCTGGTGTGCAGAATATAATTGTTGTATATTATTTTTCAATTTAATTCTTTAAGTTAGGCGTTTTGATTATTATTATTATTCCTATTATAACTTTTTTTTTTTCTTATTTTCTTTCCCCGGCCAATGACATTGAAACAGTAACGAAAATAGTATTTCGTTAAAGTATTAAATATTATCAATTATTAATTATTAAAATAAATATATAAAGTATGTAAGATTGTACTATTATTATTATTATTATTATTATTATTATTATATATATGATATACATATGAACGAAGAAGTTAAATAGGTCGTTTATCCATTAATGTTCTGTCACTGTACTGTTCCGATATGTCTTAACTAGTTAGTAAATTAATAATTATGTAAACAATATATATACAATATATCTATGTACACATATATACATATGTATGTATGTATATATATATATTGTAAGATTATGATACTCACATTATTATACATACAATACGAATCTTAAGATTCGATACAATATTATGAAAAAATTAGTTTATATTATACCGTTAAGAGGTCTACCCATACAGTTTAGCATTGGTTTAAAGTACGCAGTTATTATATCAACCAATTTTGGCTTTTGCTAATGAAGAAAGTTTCTCAAAATTATCATCTCTAATTATTTTCAAATAATTTAATATTATCTATATATAAGTACACGATGTTGTGTATATAAGAAAATTATATGTTTAAAAACATTTAAATTATAGTTAATTTAAACGTGGACGTTATTTGGTTGGTAGATAATTGCGTGCTATAAGCATATAATGAAAGAATAAATAATTAAATGAATAAATAAATAAATAAAAGTGTTATAATATCTATTGCGTAAATGGGTAATGCATACATATATATTATATAAAGTATAGATAACTATAGAGAATGAAATTTACAAAACGACCGTGCAGTGCTAGTCTGTTTAAATCTATATCAAAATGTTACTACGGCGTAATTCCACAGTCCGCAGTAGGCCAAATTATTCTAATCGTCAATTGCTAGTGGGGCGGATGGGTGTGTAATCTAGGTGTTTCTTATTAGTTAAAAAAAAAAAAAAAAGAAATACAGATACGAATAAAAAAATAATAAAATTCAATTCAAAATTAACGCCAATAAATTTCTTTATCATTTTTTTGTTGTTTTTTCAAAATCATTATTGGCTATTACTACGAATTACTATACATATAGTATTGTGCAATACATAGTCTACGATGGTAGAATGATGATAATAGATGATAAAACGATAATACATATAATATATTGTGTCTATAATTGTATTATTACTGCACTTAATCGACCGTGTCCAGTTATCAGTTGATAGAAATTACCTATAGGTATATACAAAAGTATGTCTTAAAGTAGATTATTATTATTATAATTATTATAATGATTACCTATTATTACTATTATCTGTCCATTAGAATTCAATTCGGTGCATAAATAATCTTGTGTACAAAGATAAACAAAAAAAAAAAACTTATTGCGCATGTACGTAGATTTTGAGTGATTAATCTGTTTTTTCCAATTTTTTTATTTATTTTTTTTTTCTTGTCTAATTTATCTACCACATACTTACGAACGCAGTTATATGTGAATTAATAGATTTTCAGTACTTCGTAGATATTTATCTTCATTATTTTTCAATAATTATTGTTACTTAGTATTTATTTTACAATATACACGATCTCGAGGTTTTACTACTACTACATTACATGTATAGTTACTCTACCCAACTGCTTCCACTACCATTTGTCGTTAAGTCTAGATTATTATTTTTTTTTTTATCTTATTTCATTTTTATTAGTTTTCTTTCTGTTTTTTTTTTTTTGTTCTTTTTACTCTACGTTTTACGACTGATCACTTACAAAGTTTCTACTATATTTTTTTCCATTGAACAATCGTGATTTTCAATTGATTAGAATAAATCGATTGACTTTTGAATGTGCTATTTCATCAGATTAAAGAATCGTATTTGTAATTGAAGATAATGTTTGTAGATTTTTTTTTTTCTTTTCATTTTAATGCTTGCAATTCGCATGTATACGGTAAACGAAAATGATAATTAAAGCATCAATTCAGAAATGAAATTGAATTTAAAAAACGAATTTAGATGTTTGCTAGGTAATTAGTCTAAATAGAATTTATATTCAATTTATCAACGTTCCTAATTCATAAATTAAACAATTCATCTTACCTATTTGGCAATTCACTTTTATAGTTTGGATTATTTTTTTGTTTTCGTAAAGAAAAAAAAAAAAAAAATTAAAATTAAAGTCTTATTCTTTTCTTTTTTTTCGAACAATTTATAGCTGGAAATGAATTGTACAAGAGATACAGAATCCCTAATTGTAATAAATAGATATGGTAATGTCGTATAGCGTTGGTGAATGGTGCATTTGCGTACATTATAGTTGACTATAAAAATATGTATCATAAATCATAGATTAGCTATATAGATAGCGAAGAGCGATGTATATCCACAATTAATTAATTATCTGTAAAGAATATACATTATTCTTAATACCTGTTCAATAATTATCCATTGCAGCTATGTATGTGTAATAATAAGATCAAAATTTTCAATACCAGTTCAACTACCTATTTGATTTATTTGAAATAATAAAATGTTTATTAGAAGATGATGACAATTTTACCGAAAATTTCGATTCAATTGGAAGACTATCAATTGAATATTTGTATACATAGCTTACATGTACAAATAGTCCGAGACATCAAGTAAAAACTGTGACCAATATTATTATTGGAGAAAAAAATAAGTAATTAAAGAAACTATCATATATGATTCAATGGTTTTTGAAATTGGATATTAATAAAGCTGATATAAAAGACGTTTAGAAAGTTAGAAAATTTATTTGGTGTATCTTGAAAGCTGCATGGATATTATTATACATATACCTGTAGAAGTATATTTGTCAAAATCTACTGGTTATTTAAGTATAACAGGACAATATTACGCGTTTAGCCCGTACCTTACGAAATTCTATAAAAAAAAAAAAAAAAAAAAACGAATAATCCCTATTTTCTGTAGGCTAGTAAGATAAAGGAAAATATAAAAAAAAAAAAAAAAACCTTCTAAAATGGAAATTGAATTCATGTTCTAAGAGCTTGGCTAGTTGTTTTAACAAATTTATACCCTCATACAGATTTCGGCAAATATATTTTAAGCACAATTATTGTTCCTGATACATTATGATATCCTTCAGGATCTGAATAGCTTCTTTTCATATTCTATGAA
This sequence comes from Macrophya alboannulata, assembly GCA_949628255.1. NCBI lineage: Eukaryota > Metazoa > Arthropoda > Insecta > Hymenoptera > Tenthredinidae > Macrophya > Macrophya alboannulata. The sequence continues at coordinate 16,501,449 of OX451211.1, read as the reverse complement.
AATAATGAATGAATAAATAAATATATAATTGAGAAATTGTTGAGGATAAATTTGTTACCTACAATTTATAGCCACCGCTGTAAAGCTCTGGACAAAGCTTCTTTGTTATTTAGTTTTAATATAATACACCGTCTATATGCTTGTAAATGTATATTATAAACACGAATGGAATTATAATATGGGAAAGATGATGAATAATATCTTTATAATGATATGTGTAGACATGTCTTTAAAGATAAACGGTTATTTGATTGATATACATATATGTAGATAATGCGACAGTTTGAAGAATATTTTATGTAGTCCTAAAATTCGTTAATTTAGTTTAACTGATAGATAATAAATGAGAAAAAAAAAAAAATATTCATATATTTATATCATAGGACATACATTGATATATGTGTATTTCACTTATAAACTGTGTGAAGAGAAAAGATTAGATGAGATGAGATGAGGTGCCGATTATTGCTAACAGAAACGCGTGTCTGATCCTCGCATGGACGTTATATACTTATTTGATTATTATTTCCGATATATGTATATGATTTTTCGTTCTAGTATATTATATATTGTATATCACGAAGTGAATTTAATTGTTTAATTGATTATTTGATTATCACTATATATAATTTCGGTAAAAGAAAAAAATATGGATAATAAAAGAGCATGTATAATGTTAGAAAAGATATACATTATTATATGTATATATACTATATACAGAGCCACGAAAGTTTCTCAACATTCCGCTTTCATCGTTCGTGGCAATATTACCTATGTGTAGAGTTTAAAATAATTATCCGGAAAGAAGGAAAATATTAAAGAAAATTAAAAAAAAAAAAAAAAAAATTAAAAACTTAAACTGTGTACAAGTAAAGTTTGTAAACTGCTACGACCAAATGAAATTTTGATCCTGTTCTATAATCAAATAAAAAAAGATAAAAAAAAAAGTAATAAAATAATACTAAATAATGCCATAGTCCGAGTTGCTTAAATATGACGAATATTAGATACCGGAAAAGAAGAAGAAGAAAAATAAAAGAAAGAAAAAAAATAAATAAGAAACACAAAATTATATATAAAATTATAGTTGGTGATTATGATTAATTGAATAATTTCAATCATTCGCATTATATAGGTATACATAAAGTACATACATATATATACTATACATTTACTATTATTTTTATTGAAAATATTAATATTATATACCACGAAAATGTGTTGTAATATATTTACTGTGTAGCACATCAATGGCGTTTAATAGAGTATTTATTGAAATCATTTATTATCATAACTGCATATACCTTATTTTCTATCACTTCTATATCTAATTATAACAATATACATTAATACCTATATATTTCTATCCGTTTCTTTTTATTTATTTACTTATCATTTTTATTTTTTTCGTTCAACTATATACTTCCTCGTATGCAAAAATAACCAGAGTAATTTAATTACTAATAATACTTTCAGTTCATAACTAAGTAGGTGTATATTTTTGAAAACGGTTGAACATAACGAAACATTATACAAAAAATTAAATATATTAATTTTGAATAATTTTAACGGCTCAATTCGACAGTATGAAACATTACAATTATATATTTATACGGGAGACTTTTTAAGATATATTTTTAAATACGTAACTGCAACTGACGAATTACGATATATCGACGTATAATATTTTGAAAAATTTGCTATACGAAATATATACGTGAATATACAAAAAAGAAGAAAAAAAAAGTGGGGTAACAACGATAGTGTATAATATTGTGATTATTAATATTTTTTTCCCCCCATCAATCAGCTCACAATCTTATGGGTAAAAATTTCGTAGCTCTTTGATTAATGGCAGTTTTTTTACCATTCTTAGGACGTCCGTTCTTTTTTATACCAGCGTACCATTCACGGTCCGCGTATTTTTCCGATAAATAACAATCGTAAGATCCAATCAATAAATGCTTCCACGTTGTATTGTCTTTATCTTTGTTCTTCTGCAGAATAATTAAAAGACAAACGATTAGAAAAAAAAAAAAAATTATATCGATCAGTTAAAATTCATCTTTCTTAATTCACTTAAAATATGTGAACGAAGAAAGAAAAGAAAAAATCTACAATCACCTCTCCGTATAATTGACCTCTGTTATTAAATGCCAAATAGCGTCCAGTTTCCACCCCTTGAATCTGCACTGTGCCAGTCGTCGGGGAAAATATTCTCAGCAGAGCTAAAAAGGTACGTAAAAAAAAAAGGTAATTGTTTTTCTTATTTTTGATTTTTTTTCGAGTATACATCTAGGTATGTATATCTTACCAAATGGATTATTCTCGCAATCAAAACCGTAAATTTTACCGCACGGTAAAATAGCGAGACGAAATCCTGTCATGGAATGAAGCTGCATAACGGGACCATAACTCGGATTACTCGATTGATGAACATTCGGGTCGTAGTTTTGATTCAAGGCTTCTTTTCTGCACTTGACAATAATTTATTACAGTTTAATTTATACGATTATACCATACGATTTTTTATCATATTAACAGACGATAAATTCATATGTGTATATAGGTATATGTGAATTGAACTATATGACAGCTAAATCTTCTCAAATTGAATCATCTATCGTTTATTCGAAGGTATTATTCAATTCTTACGAATGTACTGTTGCGGTTGATAGTCTTGAAATGAGATCATAGTTTCGATATATTTTACTGCTCTTCAGGTATGTCGCTGTAATATTATTATAATCTCATGAATAATACCTGCGAATAAAATTCCAATAAATTGAGAAAAATAATCTGATCATGTTATCTCGGAAATTAGATGCGATAATGACGGTCTATATTGATAACTTTCGACGGAGCTGTAATTATTCGTTTATCATGGTTTAATATTCGTTGCATTCACTGTACGTATTATAGACATGAGACTAAAATATATTTCTGCATGTCGTCCCATAATAGAACCATGATATATTCAAACAGCCTATTCAGTAAAGCGATAGAAAAGCCTGTGGTAATAGGAAAATAACAGAAGTTGTGATGTATTGTATATATGCCTTTGTTAAGTCAGACTACGTGTTTCCAGAATAGACAACTCGAATTGAATTCGTCGGTTTGTATTTCCAGGCCACCGCGCATACTGAATATATAAACTGCATTATGTGTGCACGTATGGGTATGATACATTCAACGTTGTTTAAATTAAAAAAATACTCCGTTTTCCGTCTTTTTATCTCATCCACAATCAGCCGAATATTTTTTTTCCAACGAGATATAGCCATATACGTGTCATAATTCTTTGATTTTTTTCCTTCTTCTATTATTGGACGAATTTCGACACAACTTCATACATATGGTGGGTATAATACGTCGAAATTGAAATTTATGATTATTACACACATATGGCGAATGATTCGAGCTTTTAAAACGTACTAAGGTATATACGTATATAAATCATTTATATTTTTCTCTGATACGTGAGAGAGACGCACGTCATACCTAAAATTAGCCTTATACATTCTGTACAAGCCAGACTTTATAATTGTTCATTTTTGGCTTTATAGAATTTTCTCCGCAGCGGTTGTAATGCAGCAAGGTCCATATATTACATGGATAGGTATATATCACGCATATTTACGCGTCTACACTCTAAATTACACAATGTACCCCCTCTTGTTCCCATAACTTGACATATATATTAATTATTACACTGACTATAGGTACTTATTATCAGCGATGACCCATCGGACGTGATGTGTCGAGGGTCGATCTGCTGCAGCGATGTCATATAATTTAAAACGAAATTTGCTAGCTTTTAAATACACGCTGATGGCCGGTTATAAACTTTTTCAAATTCCAATAAATTTAGGAGTAGATTATAGTTTTGAATCGATAGATAAAATCAATTAGAAGAATAATAACGACTATAGTCATCCTTGACGAGATTATATTTATGCAAACTTGTAACGTTATTGTGTAAACGAAATTCGCTAAGGATATTTCAGTTTTACTGGCGCTCCTGATAATTCTATAACAATACTGCTATCGCAAGCGATATAATATACACGCTCTCGTTTTCTACTCAGGATATTAATTCAGTCATAACTTTCTGCTGACTCGACAGCTCCGGAGCTCGTATCATAAACTAAAATATTTTATCTCAGAGACCAGCTTCATGCCCTTCGACGATCAGAAATGACTTTTTATGAGATCGATTGAAAATTCGTTGCGTGGTGCAGTTCTCCAAATAATTTCGTCGGATTTTTACTGATACTTTTTTTTTTATAAAATTGATGACATTCGATGTTAATTGTATAACAAAATTTTCTGTCAAATTTACACCAAATATATCACCTTATATCTTTCAGCGACACAGTTGTCGTCGGATGACGAAATGTCTCTCTTTTTGTTCTACGATGTTCACCGTTGTCTGGAGGATCTGTAGCATCGTCTTCATCGACGCTGAGTAGATCATCAGGATCGTCGCTATCGTCACAGCTGCTATTTTCAATGTCACTCGATTCTTCGTCGCATATCGGAGCCTCTTGATTTTCCTGGATCCATCGAAGGCTCATCTTGCTTATGTGTATATAGGTAAGTATTTTATCTTCGAACTGTTTATACTCGTTACCGAATAACTCTGGAAGATGAAAGATGTATCGTATTGGTTTAACAAAAGGATTTTTCTGAATTGTATATTGCTGACGTCAAATCTATGAATAGTCTAATGGGGAATCTTTAAATATATCCACAATACGAATAGCTAAGGATTATTTAGACCTGATCTAAGTGTTTGCTGCTCGCGAGTCAAACTGTTCTTCGAATTGTTTGATCTTGGGTATGAGCGCTCGGAGAAGTTGTAATATTTGTAAACTCACCTGAAGAAGATTAGATAGCACCGAGAAGTGATTTTTTTTTTCTCTTCGCTGTAAATGCAAAAGATCAAAGTTTGTCTGTTGGAAGTAAGCCAGAATATCCAGCAGCCCATGATTAAAGCTATATTTCAATTACACCGTCATAGTATGTATTTTACCGTTTGAACTATGTGATTAAGTTAATTTCAAATGAATGGGGGACCCGGTGAATAAAAATAGAGATACAATTCTATTTAAAATCACCGAGAATTCAGGAATAGATTCTAGACGCGACGATTCGAATTCCGCAAATTCGCTGATACTTATGTCATTATATATTTTATTATCTGATCATTTACCGTAGGATAATAAACTTTTTAGACAGTAATCGATTGCACACTATTTGAAAATATATTGGTGTACCTACTATGAGTGTCCAAATACTTACCCTGAGATGCTACTGAACCATGTGAGCAAAACGAACGATCAGTTTGGTATGCGATCGATTGAATTAAACCAGTTTACGCAGCTCAGAAACACTTCAAGTTCCAATTCGGCTAAATTTGGAATTGCCAAAGGCACTGACGAGCCTTTGCCTTGATAGACTATAACGGATGAACTGCACCCACGCAGCACTCTCGGTTTTACGATCTTATCTTACCATAAATGATTTTTCGTACTCGTCAACGGTTGTCTTTCATTCCAAACTAACTAACGATTCGTGTTTTATTCAATGTCAGCTCACCGTGCTAAGCCTCGAAGAGTACTGAATTAAAAACGGTCCTAGGTTTAGAGCAGACTGTTCATTCAACGGGTACCTCAAACACCGAACAAGCATGTGTCTGTACATATATATTCCTGCATCGACGTATATGATCATACCTACGCCAGGAGATATCTAATAATAGTTGAACCGAAATATCGCTGTTATAATATATTCGATAACAAGTCTAATTAATTGTTCCATATTTTATTGAGCATAGTTCAGTTTCGAAAATCCATCCGGATTGTATGTATCTAATAATTTTAGTTACGTATACACTTATTCTCTAGATGCGATTGATATCAGATCTCTGAATGGGATAAAAAAATTGGTATTATTTTTTAACCATTACACTTAGCGCAAGGTAAATGTAAGGCATGATTTTGCAATTGCTAGGATAGGGAAATCTTTTGTCAAAACGAGACAAGGTTTATTGCTGAACTATCGTAAAGATTATTTTATTTTATTTCTCCTGTCTAGAGTATAGGTATGTTTCCTACGATGTTCTCTGCCAATATTTCTTGAGTATCTGGGATTAAAATACATTCAATCACTTGAGAAATGATTTTGAAAACGATTTTTAGTTGCTGAAATTTATTTGAAATTATTCAAAATCTCTACGAATGAGTATAAATTATTTTTCAACAACGAATAATTATTTCAACGACGTAGAAGATTCATATATTGTTTGCCTCCCGCTGTTTGCGGCAAAAGTAGTTGCTGAATTCAAAATCAAGATAGTAGAAGCGCGATTTCCGGAACCATGTACTTTGGCACGTTGATCGATACAAGTTGGCAATTATAAGCTCGACACTCGGGGTGCGAAATGCAACTTGCAAACGTTGGTGCGCCTAATTATATGCAACTCGCATCACAAAACTGTCATGCTGGTTGTAGCTGCATGACTGGTATGTAAGTTGCATATAGTAAGGCGCACAGATAGCTCGCTAATTCAGCTGCGAAATTGCGATATCATTTGGCACCCCGTTGAACGTTGCAAGCCAGTCGGGCAAGTCGGAGCACCGACTTAGCGCAGCGCACCTGTTGTGGATTCAGTGGCCCTCGTGGCGTCAAAGAGTTTAGACGGGGGCTGTGTTAACGAGATACGACTGTGACAGGAATTTCAATACATAGTCTTTTGAGTAATTTTATACTGAATGACACTGATATCAATAACACTCGTCTTTCTGTTGAAAGGTTCAAAAAACTTCTATCGGATTTGAAACATCTCTATCCAGCAAAGATTCTGTTAAAATTGCAACGAACGAGGGAATACAGTCTTGGTAAAGTAATTTATATTAGGTAGTATGTATGTATGTATGTATGTAATAACTTGTATACTATGAGTAGCAAATAAAGAGAATAGATCAATTACGATCGTTACATATTTATTTTTAAGAAACATTTACAAATTGTACGTAATTTTGTAAGAATTTTGTATATGAATTTGTGCTGCAGCAATAAATCCCTAGATATACCAATAATTAATTGGTTTTTTTTTTCTCTTACCCTTCCCTGCAGATCTCCTGCTACCAGGAGAAAAATTTCCGACATAAGATTTCAAATGATGCAATATATTCTAGTATACACAAACACATAGCAACGTGCGTGAAGGTATAGGTAGATGCATGCCTATACATGCATGTACGTTGAAATTTTTCCCGCCAAAATTTGGCACACCTCCTCGGTTCAGATGTTCTCCTGATACCAAGAGCAAATTTTTGACTTGAAATTTCAAAAACTCTAAATATCATAAGCGAATAAGAGACATGCACGGAGACGCGTCTATACGAATGCATGCTTGCTTGCATGTAGGCTCTCGATTTTTCCCGCCAAAAATTTCAGCACACCTCCTCGGGTCAGATGTTCTCCTGATACCAGGAGCAATTTTTCGACTTAAAATTTCAGAAATTTCTTATTTTGTAAGCGAATGAGACATGCAGAGAGAGAGAGAGCGAGAGACACATCTATGCTTGCTTAGACATAGAGTCAGGGGGTTTTCCCGCCAAAAATTTCAGCACACTTCCTCGGGTCAGATGTTCTCCTGATACCAGGAGCAATTTTTCGACTTAAAATTTCAGAAATTTCTTATTTTGTAAGCGAATGAGACATGCAGAGAGAGAGAGAGAGCGAGAGACACATCTATGCTTGCTTAGACATAGAGTCAGGGGGTTTTCCCGCCAAAAATTTCAGCACACTTCCTCGGGTCAGATGTTCTCCTGATACCAGGAGCAATTTTTCGACTTAAAATTTCAGAAATTTCTTATTTTGTAAGCGAATGAGACATGCAGAGAGAGAGAGAGAGCGAGAGACACATCTATGCTTGCTTAGACATAGAGTCAGGGGGTTTTCCCGCCAAAAATTTCAGCACACTTCCTCGGGTCAGATGTTCTCCTGATACCAGGAGCAATTTTTCGACTTAAAATTTCAGAAATTTCTTATTTTGTAAGCGAATGAGACATGCAGAGAGAGAGAGAGAGCGAGAGACACATCTATGCTTGCTTAGACATAGAGTCAGGGGGTTTTCCCGCCAAAAATTTCAGCACACTTCCTCGGGTCAGATGTTCTCCTGATACCAGGAGCAATTTTTCGACTTAAAATTTCAGAAATTTCTTATTTTGTAAGCGAATGAGACATGCAGAGAGAGAGAGAGAGCGAGAGACACATCTATGCTTGCTTAGACATAGAGTCAGGGGGTTTTCCCGCCAAAAATTTCAGCACACTTCCTCGGGTCAGATGTTCTCCTGATACCAGGAGCAATTTTTCGACTTAAAATTTCAGAAATTTCTTATTTCGTAAGCGAATGAGACATGCAGAGAGAGAGAGAGAGCGAGAGACACATCTATACGAATGCATGCTTGCTTAGACATAGAGTCAGGGGGTTTTCCCGCCAAAAATTTCAGCACACTTCCTCGGGTCAGATGTTCTCCTGATACCAGGAGCAATTTTTCGACTTAAAATTTCAGAAATTTCTTATTTTGTAAGCGAATGAGACATGCAGAGAGAGAGAGAGAGCGAGAGACACATCTATGCTTGCTTAGACATAGAGTCAGGGGGTTTTCCCGCCAAAAATTTCAGCACACTTCCTCGGGTCAGATGTTCTCCTGATACCAGGAGCAATTTTTCGACTTAAAATTTCAGAAATTTCTTATTTTGTAAGCGAATGAGACATGCAGAGAGAGAGAGAGAGCGAGAGACACATCTATGCTTGCTTAGACATAGAGTCAGGGGGTTTTCCCGCCAAAAATTTCAGCACACTTCCTCGGGTCAGATGTTCTCCTGATACCAGGAGCAATTTTTCGACTTAAAATTTCAGAAATTTCTTATTTCGTAAGCGAATGAGACATGCAGAGAGAGAGAGAGAGCGAGAGACACATCTATACGAATGCATGCTTGCTTAGACATAGAGTCAGGGGGTTTTCCCGCCAAAAATTTCAGCACACTTCCTCGGGTCAGATGTTCTCCTGATACCAGGAGCAATTTTTCGACCTTAAATTTCAGAAATTTCTTATTTTGTAAGCGAATGAGACATGCAGAGAGAGAGAGAGAGCGAGAGACACATCTATACGAATGCATGCTTGCTTAGACATAGAGTCAGGGGGTTTTCCCGCCAAAAATTTCAGCACACCTCCTCGGGTCAGATGTTCTGATACCAGGAGCAATTTTTCTACTTAAAATTTTAAAGGACTGGGCGAGCTAGGAAACGCAGTCGATTAGGACTGGACGAGTTAGGAGAGTTCGGTCGATTAGGACTGGGAAAAATTTGCGATAAGACAACTAATAATTATTCTCTCAAAAATGAATATGTAATCGAGTCTCTTTATTTGCTTTTTGAGATACAGGTCATCTTAATATATAAATTACAATTGTATTACATACCACTGCCAATATACTACAATGCAACTATTTTAAAAATATATATGAAATATCAGCATTGTATACGTGTATATGCACTTAAATAAAAATCATTATCATTACTATCTTTATTACATGAAAAATAATAGAATCAAAATCTACAAATAATTATCCAAAATTATATAAGAATAATCGATGTGTACACATGTGTACAGATGCTGCGTATCTCTGCAGAATACAGTATTATATTGGACTGTTACTATGTAATCTGGCTTAAATAAATAAATACATACATAAATAAATATCAGTTAGGAGTATTCATTTTGAATCTCGTTAACACAATCCCCATGTGCGAACTCTCTGACGCCACGGGAGCCACTGAGTGCACTGACCCTGCTACAGCAGGTGCGGTTGATCCAGTGCAAGGTCGCTGCTCTCCCCACCAACGGAGTCTAAACTGGTATCGCCATCTCGGGTCGAAGGAACAAACTACTTTGGCCCGTAAAACCGGTATATGGCACGACTGCCGGTAAGAGCAGTACATACATACATCATCCAAAGTCTGCTTCATAGATGGAGCAGCGAGCATTAAACAGAAGTCAAAAATGTGTTGTGGCTGCGTTGTAATTCTCTGACGTCAGGCGTGGTGTTGCACGCTGCAACGCTAATGAACGACTGGCAGCCAATATACTCTGGAACCCCGGTTCCCCCACTCTTGACCAACGTTTGCCTATAGGAATCTGAACGGCGCTGATGCCTCAAAGTCTGCTCCACAGATGGAGCAGCGAGCATTAAATAGAACTCAAATCTCGGACGTCAGCCGTGGTGTTGCACGCTGCAACGCTAATAAACGACTGGCAGATAATATACTCTGGAACCCGGCTTCCCCCACTCTTGCTAGCATTTGCCTATAGGATACTGAACGGCGCTGATGCTCCAAAGTCTGCTCCACAGATGGAGCAGCGAGTATTAAACAGAACTCAAATCTTTGACGTCAGGCGTGGTGTTGCACGCCGCGCTGCAACGCTAATGAACGACTGGCAGCTAATATACTTTGGAACCCTGCTTCCCCCACTCATGACTAACGTTTGTCCTTATTTGGTAAGCGAATGAGACATGCATAGAGACACATCTATACGAAGGAAAGGAAAGGGGGGAAATAATGATGCCAATCAAGATAGGAGATCGAGATATATGCATTCTCACCTAGTTTTAGAGCCCAAAACTTTTTTCTCGACCTGGCGTCTACAGCTGGGATCGATTCCAGGTTCAGAAACACCTCAGAGAAGCACTCGAAAGAGAGTTTCTCGATGTTTTAACGAATTATGGATATGAAAAGATTAAAATACGTTCTCAAAACACGATTCAAATTTATTCTGCAAACTTTATCGGACTGACAGATATAATTTTTTATGATTCAAAAATTGACTTGAGACTGAAAGATTGACTTATGATTAAAGAATGACTTTAGACTGTAGTTTAAACCGTGAATCCTGACCCATGCAATTGGTGGTCTTACGTGGATTGCAAATCTTCGGAAAAATTGTACGACAGTGAAATTCCGATCAGTAAGAGCTACCAGCCGAAGAAAGCTCTCGCCTCCTTTTCGGCGTAAAAAAATCACGAGGATAACGAAACCTCGTCGACTGAGACTCTCTGATCAAAATTACTAATATTATTAGACACTTGATAATAACCAAGATGATTGAAAAAATATAACCAATTAATTTCGAATGAAAATTACGAGTTTTTTTTTTCAATAAATAGATGGCTCGATAGTTTCATCAGCTTAACGAAATCTTGGAATGGACCTACCTTATGTGTCTGTGGGATGTATACATAATATATAATGACTCAATTAATATGTCGAAAGTTATCGTTGGTATCACCTCTGCCCTGGAGATAGCGAGAATCCAAGCAAGAAACGTTAACTGGATTGTATTGAAAATTTTTAAGTTAAACGTTTCAGTTTTTATTCAACAATAATCAAGATATAATGAAACGGCGAACGTGCTTATGGTACAATTCAACAATGCACCGACCGCCATATTTCACATATGATTTTCTTCTATACTAGGACGTCGGGATCGGAAGCTCGCATACGTAGGTATATAACTGCGAATCGTTGCAGTCCCCATTATAAAGCCCAGTGTGATCGCGACTTAGCTTTAAGCAATTGCGCCTCGCCTCATTCGGATCAGAGTATTGGTACCATGGTATGGATTTTACGACCGCTCCTGCCCGAAAAAACAAATCGTTGATAACATCATCGACTATTCTGATTCATAAATATTTCGATGAAATCTGAACATACCGTCGCGAACGCTGACCCACTCGCCATCAAAGCGATAAATCCCTACGTGGGTGTTAATTCCACTCGGTACCTTCTCCTTTATGTAATTGAGCTTCTTAAAAGAGTCGATCAGTCCCAATTGAGCACCTTTATCCAAGCAGAGTTTCCTGGCTTGTTTCCAAGTCACCGTACCAGTGCTGATTTTGTAGGCTGCCCCGACGTCAGGATACGCGACGTAGCCGTCCGGAAGAATATTTGCAGTATGATTCTGCGGTGTGGACTGACTCACGATCAGACCTGAATCCGAACAAATCTCGTTTAAAAATCTTGACTATTTGTTTACGGTTCACACGCATTCGTACTCACATAAAATTAGACTGGTTTTCTTACCTGTATTTGTAATATTCAAGCCTGGTACGTCCGGCATGACTAAATTGCACACGATATGCATCGCAGGCACAATATAAGAGAGCGCCGCAGAAGCCATGCTAATTCTCAATAATGATTCTCGTCGTACTGATGGCAATCGAAGAAATTCGGCGGTGTTTTATAACTCTTGAGTTGATCCCATTGAACTTTCGTATCTTCTATGAGATATATATTTGTTCACATAACCGAAAAAGCAAGTCTCTTTGGCTCCGAATATCTACTTATCTTCAGATTGCGAAAGATTCTCGGTATTTCAGAAATTATTTCGCTCTATCACTCCTTATCTTCGGGAAATTGTATGTAGACGAACGTGGGCGAATATGGCCTCTATAACAGATGCATCTTACCCATATCTGTGGGAACCTGTCCCGTGCAAAAGTTTATAATTACCAAGCTAAATAAATGCACAAAATCTGAACAAAGGATTGATATCTGTAAGTTCCTAGACGTACTGGAATTTATTGCATGATAAATTGGTTCGTTATAGGTACGATTAAATTTTGATCCCTGGATTCTTTGAATTTTCTTGCATGTCTTTCACCAGGAACAGCAATGATATGGATGAAAATATCGAAAAACAAGGTAATCGTGTTTAACTCTTGTAAAAATCAAAATAAATTTGAGTCGTGGACCTTGGAGATCAAAGCTGATCGAAAACTACTCGATCGTGTTCAAGTTTTCACAGACAGATATTTTTTTTCATGGTTTACAAATACTCCGAACTCAATTCAGTTTTTGTTCAATTTTTATCTGAAATGATAACGCAGCCTGACGTAATGGTCAAGCAAAAAAATACTCATTTGCCGGTAGTTTGAATAACATTTGATAAATACTCTGACGTACGCTTGTATCTCTGTTTTTTGATAAACTCGGTCAAAAGGTGCGGTTCAAATTGAGATTATCTTTCAACATTCTAATTCTCTACCGAATACGAATAACAGAATATAATTTTGTCAATTTTTTGCTCAGTAAGTAGAGCTTACTTCACCGCGGGACTATTTTCTCATTGATTACGATAAAAATTTTATCGATAATTTGCCCAGTAGGGTTGACTTGCCGGTGCCAGTTCTTACTCGATGATTAGAAGGATTTTTCGGAAATTTACGCCGGCGAGGATCTTGGCTGCATGGAAATTCATTGATTTGATAGCTCGATTTTATTTACTATTCGAAACTTTTCTATTATTTCTCTCAGTTCCAAGGCGTTGCACGCCTGTGCTTTGACTCACGACTGATTAATCATGACGAGTTTTATCTGTCCCGAGTCAACGCTTTTTGACCAAACTATCCTCAAGTGTAAATAACTCCCACATTATCACCAATAAGCGTAAACGATTAGATAGAAACTCCCTTCATACATGGCAACAATTTTTAATACACCCATTTCAACAAGTTGGTTTTACAAAAATGGTATAACGATTCAAATGCGATTCATGTTAGTATAAAAAAAACAGGGTAACAAATCAAAAACAACTCAACAACTACGGAACTATCCTTAGCTATTTCGTCGTGGTTAGTACGATGATAAAAATGGTCTTCAGTTATCCTAAGCTCTCTTCTTTTCCCTAGTAGTGGTAACCCTTGTAGTCGAAACTGTCCCCCAAAGCCGGAGCCTGATGAAGACTTGAAGGATGATGTCCGGCCGCAGCACTAGCCGCACTAGCAGCATGCGCAGCCGCAGCCGCCGCGTTATTTTGTGCAGTCTGAGCAGCCGCAGCAGCTTTGTTAGCAGCAGTTTGAGTAGCATCAAAGTCAATCCTGGCAGAATGCAGTTGTTCATCAATAGTTTCAGCCCGAGCCTTGGCCTGACCAACCATAGCAGTTTGGGCTGCAAGTTCAGCAGCAGCTTCAGCAGCAGCTTGAGCAGCATGGTCAGACGTCGCCTGGGCAGCATTAAGGGCGGCAGTGATGACTTGGACTTGATGCATGGCTTGCTGAGCGGTATTTTGAGTGGCAGTAGCCGCACGCTGGGCTTGTTGAAGCTGCATCTTTTCTCCATCAACTGCGACGTGTGCGTCACGAGATTGTTGCTCGAGGCCAAGAAGGATGATATTTTTTCCTGCAAGTGCTGCAGCGGCTGTAGCTGCCGATTGGGCCGCTGCTTGAGCGAGAGTATTTTTGGCTACGTAAGCCGCTTGACCAGCTGCACTGTGCTGATTCGCGATCGCGTTGTGAGCCTGGTCAGCTGCACCCTGGGCAATGCTTACTAGACCACCGCCAGCGCTGTAGCCAACGTGACCGTGATGACCGTGGCCATGTCCGTGTCCGTGACTAGCAGCCACGGAAGTATCGGAGTAATGTGAAGCCGAGGGTTCGCTTTCGTATTCAAATTCGTACGCATCTGAATCTAGGAGTTCTTGATGATGCTGTTGATGTTTGCTTGGTGCCGCTAGAGCGACGCTGATGCACGCGATGATAACGAAGACCTTCATCTTGGAGTGTCTCGACTTTCGGGCTGAAAAAATGTCAAGTATGTCGGTTTGAGTTTACACTGGAATTAATATCAATTAGGATTCAAGTAGAGTGGTTGTAGATGTAATGGACAATGGAGGTAATGGTCCGGAGGATTGAAAAGAAGAAAGGTATTTCGTAAAACAAACTTTCCCGAAGTGTTAACAAACTAATTGTCATGGTAGATCGACGCAGGAAATCGCTGTTGTATAAGCGTGACAAATAAAAGAAACGCTCCAACTGCATCACTCCTTTTTACACCAAAAAACGTTAGTTCAGCAATAACGCGATACCGAGTATATTTTAAGTCGATAAAAAGAGCGTTCATCTATTCGAAAAAATTGCATTAAATAAAAACAGGGAAATGCATGTGTCTCTAGCTGCAACAAAAGTTTTTTCCGCACAAAAGAAGGTGAGAAAATATCAGAGGATTTAAAACTGAAACGAATCACTTATCGGTATCAGTTACGCCCGTAGTCGATTGCTCAACGATTTCTTGTTGGTCTTTTTCTGACGGTTAGTACAAAATTTCTCCGAATTCGGGGCTATTCGCACGAGCAAAATCGTGAGCGTGGAGTAAAATGAAAAAAAAAAAGAAGCAAAACAAATGTTAGCACGGAATCTCAGCACTGCAATCATCGACGGTTTTCAATTTAAATCAAATCCGAGCCGTTGCATAGACTTTCACCTTCAACGGTTGACTTTATCACAGAGAATGTCGCGCTCTATATAATTGGTAAAAATTTGGTAACACGCCTTCGTTTGTTGAAATTTTAACATTCAGTTTGGTCTCGCTCCATAAGTTCTGCACAAATGGTTATTGGCCAATTCTACATCCGACACGCACCTTGGCTTCGCTATAAAGCTAAGTCCAAGTGAGCGAGATAGATATTGTATGCACGTGGCAAAATTGCAACATTTAACTCTAATCGTACAGGCATTTGCGGAGTCCCTTTCAAATCGACGTTACGACCGAACACCCTGCACTACGTCAATGTCAGATGCAAATTACCCGCTCACTTTACTTCAGCTTTGACAATACCGTTGACTTTCATGGAATTATTTTAACCGGAAGTTAGAATATTCTCGACGGAAAAAAATTAAGATAAAAAATTTGAAGGTGAAGATTATACTCTCAGATGATTCATTATCAAACTCAAGAATAATTGATCGGTAGAAAAAAAAGCGACGATTGATCCCGAGTCAAGTTTCTGATACAAAAACGAAAAATCTATGAACTCGAATGTTTGATTAACGAACCCAAAACTCTGGCGCATTATTTTTTGCCTCGGATTTCGCGAAATTAACGTTTATGAAAGATTGAAGATTAATAAATCTATATACTCACGATTGACCACACTGGATTGTTGTATAGGAATTAGAGCTGTCTTTGCTCCGAAAGGGGGCTGCGAACTGATGCCTGTTGTCTTGAGAATCGGACCTCTTATAGTCCTGGTGTGGTCAGTACTGGCGTGGTCCATTCAGCCGAGGTGTGTTCCCCCTTCAAAAAAGGCGGGATAAGAAGGGAGGTCACTCTTATGCTCCCAGATTAATCGGTATTTTACTAATCTCGAGCGTATCATTAGTTACAAAGAATTACGCAAGCCCATTGTCATTCGTGAGGATAGCATCGGGATCCACGTGAATCACACACATCGTCTTAATAATCTCAGATCAGCTTCGCGCGAATTTTCGACAGCTGATTAACTCAGGGATTCGAATTTGTGCCAAAATCACTTTCACCGCGAATTTTAAGGATAGAAATATCTATCGTTAATCCAAAGTAAACTAATCAAAGTTTCACAATAAAATGTTCACTAATCAAATCAGCGGCAGAATCTTTTTTACTCCATTTCGCTAAGCGAACTGACCATTTTTTTATTTATTACTCGTCATTAGAGTTACTTGTATTTTTTAACACAGATAACTATACGTATTTCAGTGATTGTTAATTAACAAGCCGTAAAATTTGTGGAATGAATTTTCTGCAGATATAATGACTTACTCACGTTTATTGATAAAATTATTGCGTTGTCTGTTCAACGTAAGTATTACAAAATGATTTTTCCAATCAATTTTAGCGTGGATTTGCAGTACAAAGAGAAAAAAAAATGTTTAGACCCTGCCAAATTGACAGATCGTAATATACATTCCAGCTTGAGAAATTCTTCGATTGAATGAAACATTTACTACCTATATACCAATAACTTGGGTAATAAGATTGAAAAATTGTGCAATTCTTTACGAATATCAATCTTTACATCATAATGAATTTAATTTCTGCGTTTTATAAAGTTCTATTGTCATTTTCGGCCAGTATCAATACCTCGATAAGCCCATTGGATAATTATCTTCGATTTCAGATATCGCCATCTAGAAATCTCGGTCCTTGCTCACGATTCTGCGAAAAATAGGTCCGAAATTCGTTTTTTGAATTCCTGGAAAAGTTCATTAAGAGATGGAATTAAATGAGTTAATATAAATATAGATCATTATAGAGAATGAAACCAGGAACATGAGATAACGTTGATGTTTTGCACAACGAGTTTATTTGTCCGGATAAAAACGATTGACTTTATAACGTGTGTTTGTAAATTGAGAATGTGTAGAAAATCGTATAGCCTGTATAATCGAGACCTGAAAGTATGAGAATATGTTACCCGATTAAAATGTGAGGCTGAATTAGTCTGTGTAATTAGAAGATTTCTTCGTTGATTAAAATACGTTGTTTAGTTCTCAGCCAAAGGGGATATAAAAACCGTCGAGAAATCGTCATTTTTATTTCACCGGAGGATCACCCAGCCGAGGACGGTGTATTTTTATCGCATTTCTTTTCTCGTTTAGAAAATTGAAAAACTAAAACGTTAATCAAATAGAGCGCGAGTCACGAGTTGAATTGTCTCAAACGACAGCTAACATCGATTAGAAATTAAATTTTAATCGTTAGAAAAATTGAAGAAAAAAATAGGTTGAAGAAAAATTGGTAAGAACTATATCGCGACAGTCGCACATCGTGAGATAAACTATAACAAATTAAACACAGACGTTAAACTGCATCCGGGATTATGAAGTCTTAACGTGAACGAGAGTTTTACAGAACTTTCTTTACGAGGTCACGTCGATTTTTGCGCGGGCCAATCCTACGGACAGACGTTGAGAGTAATCGTCGAAGAGGTCTCGCTAGGTTTTGCCTCCTGTGTGATACGGTTCAATGAATTTTACTGGCCAGTAACTGTCTGGCTGGCTCTAGCATCGCCCACGTTATGTCCCATACGAATTCTGGTTTACACCAGAATTAACTTCTTCAATATAATTATCAACGATCGAACATACCGATACTATCTTTCACCTAACGCACCGTAACCCCGTGATTATAGGTAAACAAGTATTACGTACCGCATTATAACACAATTAACCGTTTCCTTTTTTTCTTTCATTAATCATCGAGTCTGGGGCTTGTCTGAGTATTGCGGTAAGTTTGAGTAAAGGTAAACGACGAATTAATCCACGTACCCGTTGAGGAACCGAGCCGATTATCCAACAGAAAAAATGTTTGTCATTATATTTCTAGGCATGTATGAGCGATGGGATTGAAAAGCTTTGACGAACCTTCCTCGATTCTTCGATTTATCGTTTTATAAATTAAAATATATGAGAAAAGTGAGACTTTCGAAGATTTGCGCAAACCGCAAATGCATATCTCACGCACAATCGGTTTATGTAATTGCCGGATCGAATCGATCTGATCGGAATTGATTATCCGAGGAAAGCGATAATGCTGTTGTTGTAGTATCGTTAGATAGATTTGTTTACCTAATCTCCGTGTCGATGATTGATAAAATTTTATACCTATTTTTGATCATTTTTCGAAGTCTTTTTCCTATAAGATAATTTGCCAATGTTTTCAGATCGCCAATTTTTATTTGTTCCTTGTTTCTTTCGTTTTTTAGAATTTGGGAAAATATTGATCCAGGATCAGCGATAGAAGAATCTCAAATGAAAAAATTAGGGAATAAAAGTATATGAGAATTTGGTTCGCGTAACTTTTAAATCGAGTTACTGCACGTTACGTCAACCTTTCATTTTTGTTTTTTAGCTGTTTAGTTACGGGAAATGTGACTTCTCTGCGGTGGTCTAGCACGTCTTTATCTAGCTTCTATAACCGATCGAATCCCGTCTTTTTAAAACTACCTTTTTCATACATGTTACATTGCTGCCACCGATCGGTTATCCGCGACAAGTTTTTTTTTCTACTCTCGTATAACGTAACTAACGAGACTTCGACACCGTTAACTATTAGTCCTTATTTATAACAAGTTTTGAAAAACGTTTATGTCTCAATTTGTTGATAATCTTAAAAGATTTTTACTCGATTATATTAGACAATAATTTTCTTTCGATTGATCGCCACTGTCAAACTTTCGATAATTCAGAACTTTAAACCGAAAAACAAGAATGAAGGTTGCTGATTTTTTTCTCTTCGGTCAAGATTCGAGCGGACAATAGCCGATGGTGCAAAGGTCGCGACTATTTTCTGTACCCTCTGATCCGTATAAACGGCAATTCACCTTTTTTATTTTTCCGTAGAACGTATTCGCTTCCGCGTGACGTAATCTTTCAGATTCCTGCCTCTCCACAGCTGTAAGGTAATTAATTAAACTTCGTTAATGATCGACCTGAGTTTCATTCCCGATTGTAAGAAAAAAAAAAAAAAAAGAAAATGAAATAGAAAATTGAACAAAAATTTGACAGCTTATTCACACGTGTCTATTAATCGCAGGATTTGACAGTTGTCATTCGTTGTTTTACGCTGGCTAATGCATTTCGATTCATTAACCTGACAGGTACAATATTTAGATGTTTTTCTTTTCTTGGTTGAGCTTTAATTTGAGTTTGAAAACGAAACTGAACGATGTTTCCCGAAGCCTCTTAGCCGTACCCGGAAAATGGGTGAGATAATAAAAATGAGAAGAGTTTTCTTCGTTTTTTACATAGGTATGAATTATCTTCGTGAGTTGAGAAAATCTTTTGGCGTTTTAGTACCGGGAGATGTAAAAAAAAAGTTTTAACGATTTTACAGCGATCTTGGGACTCGTACAATTCGACTGCAGCAGACGAGTACACAGATTTTCCAACAATCCTGTAAGTTATAACTATACAGGCAAAAATTCACCCTACGTCACTCAACGACATATAATTTTCAACAAATTTTCAGAGTCTGAGTAACGATTTAGCTTGCGTCAACAGTCCGGAATCTTGCCGTTCTCAGACCGCGCACAAAAAGGAGGGAGAAAAAGCTTCTAACATAGCACAAAAAGCTGCCCAAGAAGCCAAGGCTGCTTCAGACGCGCAAAATATAGCTGGACAACAAGCGGCTCATCAAGTAGGTACAGCAGCACGTCATATTCCAAAGATAGCTGGAAAATATAGCGATACAAAAATTGAAAAGAACCTTTTTCGATCTTACACATCAGGTCAAAGCACAACTTGCCGAAAAAGCTGTGCAAGCTGCGAAGGCAGCTGAAGCTGCGCTTTCGGGAAAAGACGCTATAGTTGAACAGCTAAAAGAGGAAGTCAAAGAGGCAGAATCCGTCGTCCAAGAAGAAGGCGTTTCGCTGCAGCAGTCCCAATCGAACGTAAACTCTGCCATGCAAGCTGCTCAGGAGTCACAGGTTCAGGTCTGAAGAGGCTTGAGACAGAAAACGGAAATTAGTAGGAGCTTTGGGTTTACTTTTCGCCGTTTTTTATTCATTTTTTCAGTTAAAGACGTTGACTTCAGCGGTGCAAACGGCGAATGCGAATCTTGGGAACGCTGAAGCTGCTGCTCAGGGCGCGCAGCAGGCTTACACCGAGAAACAGCAGCTCCTAGAGGCGGCCAAGAGAAGAGTCGACGAATTATCTAAGCAGTTGCAAACGGCAAAGCTCGATCTTAATAATACCAAACAAGCTGCGTACAAGGCAAGCTCGGCCGCCCATGAAGCTAAGGTCAATGCAAATCGAAATCGAAGACGAATGGCTAACTGGAGGTCATGGCATTCCCGAAGACGTTACGACCCAGAAGGAGGCGCAGTCAGCGATGGCCAATACTGAGAAAATTGTGCAAACATTATCACAATGTTCCTTACGATTTTGTGATTTTCATTTTGTAATTTGAGTCAAAGCTGAGACAATTTTTTTCATGAAATTAAATCGTATGCAATCATTCTGATCCTATTTGTAATTGGAAATAAATTTCATTTGGGAGTGTGAAGCATTCGCCAAGTCGTGGATAAACTTTACACGCTTTTTTCTCAATTGAGCTTTTCACGTGTTTAATGTGATGGCGTTTGCGAGGTTTGATTTCTCCAATTTTAAAAAGACTTTCGATCAAATATATTGTCTAACGTAGTTGTTCCAATGTCTTTAGAAATTATCATGGAACAGAATTTGTCGTTTGAAACTGTTTTTTAATATGAAGATATTGGTGATACTGCTAACATGCATTCGTAAGTACAATCGATCAGCCTAATCAAAAATGAAAACCGAATTATATTGAAAATGAAATTCTAACCCACTGCCAATACGTGTTTACAGTAATTTTCGAAAATTCTGATGCCAGAAAATGCAGGAGATTGAAACGTGAGGTATAAGATTTGACGATGAATTATTTATAACCCCCGAAAAAAATTACAGTATCTAATAAGTCTTCATTAATTTTTCTAACAGTTCGAAGCAAACATGTCGAGAAAGACGAACAGGGCTACAAACATAGCTCAAAAAGCTGCCCAAGAAGCCAAGGCAGCTTCCGAAGCTCAAAATATCGCCGGTGCCCAAGCTTCACATCAAGTAAAAGCTCAATTAGCCGAAAAAGCTATCGAGGCTGCAAAAGCTGCTGAGGCAGCTTTGGCAGGTAGAGAAGCAATCGTCGATCAGCTCCAGGAAGAAGTTAAAGAAGCGGAGGCTGTCGTCCTGGAGGAAAGCTCTTCGCTGGATCAGACTCAGTCGAATATGAATTCCGCCGTAAAAGCGGCACAGGAAGTCCAACAGGAGGTAAAAAGGAGAAGACTGAAGAGTGATAAAAATAAAGTTTTTAATTATTTTCGCAATTTTTTAAGCTCAAGACGTTGAAGCAGGCGGTCCAAACGGCAAATGCGAATCTTGGAAACGCTGAGGCTGCTGCTCAAGGAGCTCAGCAAGAATTAAACGAAAAACAGCAGCTCGTTGGAGCGGCTAAACGTCGCGTATCAGAACTTGGGAAACAGCTTGAATACGCTAAAGTAGATCTTACCAACACGAAACAAGCCGCTTTCAAAGCGAGCTCTGCTGCACATGCGGCAAAAGTTAACGCGAATAGGAGTAAACGTGGCCAGTCGATATTGAGCTAATGATTAACGTTCATTTTATCAATGGAAAATGAAAAACGGAAAGTTTCCCCAAAGACGAAGTTTAAAGCGTTGAAAATCGCGGCTCAAGAGAACTTCATCTCCTGCACATGGTATTTTCCAGCTTATCTTCGTCAGGTTTAAAGCGAAAGGAATTCTACTGTACTGACTGCAGAGACTTTCTCTTGTATTTTATCGACTGACAATTCACGATCCCGTGTCCGATTATCGAGCTTGCAGGCTTCGTTTGATAAGAGTTTCTCATTCGGTAATATGATAGATCACGACCAATCACATCCAACGTTTTTTAAGAAATTATAAACCAAGAAAGAAAAAAAAAAAGAAAATACACGATGTAAAAGATGAATAAAAACCTTCAAAAATAATTTTTGTAATTATTTGACAAGCTGCCTTTCGTCATTTTACAAAAAATCAACAAAATTCTTGTCTCCTGTAAGCTCTACGAATTTTTCTATATTTTTGAAAAATATATTCAATCATCGATGACCGTTGCATTTGTCAATTTAATAAAGTCCTGCCATGCCCGAGTAGATAGGATAAAAATTAATTGAGTGGGCGGTTAAAAGGCGGATAAATTTCCTCTCGATTAAACCTGAGGAACTGGTCCTCTACTGTGTCCTTTCACCTAGAACCTCGTGAGCAAACTTCAATATATCTGTAACGGTTGTCGTCATGAGGTCAAAGATCGTTGAAACGTAGGTCCTTACTCGGTATTATTCTTTTCATTATTTCCCCCTTCACAGAGGGTCTGCAGACTCAAATAGGAACCGTTTATACATTATACTAATTGTACCCATAGTATATGTACCCACGGACTTACCTTCGCTCCATGATACTTTTCGTAACAATTACTTATTGTCTCGAAACCGGTATCCACTGTTATAGGTTCCACTTGTTTGCCAATAATCCTGGAAAGGGTAGAAACAAGGAAAACAAGAAAAAAAAAAAAAAAACTAGACACGCAATACCTATCAGACGCTAAACGTAATTCACGCTGGAATTGAGTCAATTTTGAAATTGAAAGCAAAAATAAAAATAATAATAATTCAGTCGATGATTAGGGAGAATTCAATTGTGAAGCAGTTTTTTTGAATTGAGATCGCGTGAATCTGTTACTAGTAATTCATTTTCAGTTGCGAATAATTTTGCTGACTCAGATGTCAGTCGTCTATTATTGGAGAGGCAAAAAAATCTAAGCAAATGATTCACAGGTACAGATCAATAGAACCTGGCATTAGACAATCTAATACACGATTTTGTCAGACAGGATAACGCGAGAAAGTTTTTAACCTGACGAGATTGCGCAATTGTAGAACATCTTTGACCATCCTGCATGATCGTGAAATCTGCAGAGTTCTCGAATGACTTCTCAGATTTTTTTTTCGCCAATAACCGGCGAGATACCGATTACAGAAATTTATTTCAACTTTGGGATTACCTGCCTGGGTTAGTCTCTTAGATAATAAAATAATCGAACGATCGATATTGAAACAATGATCAGAAGTGATGGAATAAACGAATTATCCTGAGTAAATATGTCATCCTGTACGAAGATTGAAAGGGTTGTTAGATCTCGACGATCCGGGAGACTGCATCAGGCTGACGATGAGAGTAGGTACAGTGAAAGTGCCTTAAGCCACCCAAAGTACCCACTTCAGCTTCCCCGAGATCCAGAGAAGGTACACACTGTGGTAGGTATATATGTATACATTTATATACATTATATGTATACTGGAGGTACACCTGGATATACAGCCAGGTATATCACGGAGGAAACTACTGTCTTCGACCGCAGTATCATCCTTACTTTACGTCGCACACCTCTTTTGGAACGATTTTCAGTATCCGTTAATTCTGTTCTTACAAATCCTGAGATTTGCAGACTGTTGAACCAGAAAAATTGAATAATTCATCAACAAAGAGACGATACATTTTTTTTTTTTTTTTCAAAGTGTGGGATGCTAATAATTTTTTGATCAATTTCGAGTGGTGCTGACTGTATAAATTATTTTTTTCTTGTTCTCGTCTTCACTCACTCGGAAAGAGGCCCGGATCGAAAGTAAGTCTGACGAAGAGTACATATACAAGGTTATATAATTTTTGAGATATACCGCGTTGAGGAATATGATCGTTGGATTTTAATATCGATTCACTTGATTTTTTTTTACAAATTTCTTTAGTATCGTATAGAAGTCAATTGGATTTTTTTAGTAATTGAAAATGACTTTTTAGGATGTACAAAATTTGTTAAACGTGAAGTGATTTCGGTCTAACTGACCTCGGAAAAAATTAAGAAAATTTGAAAAGAGCATTCAAATTATTACAGACGAGATTTTAAGCAAATTGACCGGCTGACGTTACCCTGGTGTATAATTAACAACGTCGGGGAAGGTTAATTAACGCCTCACGTGTTACGACGGTCTTATTAATATTCATCGACGAGTCCGCAGCGCCCTGGTATGATATAACGTTGCGTGAATAATCAATGGGACTGAATTTTATGCAAACATTTGCGATTATTTAATTAATATACAATATAGGTATACGGATCGATTTTTCTTCTTTTAATTTTTGAGTTTTTTTTCTTCTCATTTTTCTTAATCGAATGTTAAATTTGTTTTATTCCACAAAAATGAATTGTCGTAAGATAAAGAGTCTCCGTTCTTGTCTCTGGGCAGCTCTCACGTTTAGATTAAGAAACCGGAAGAGCTGCTGCAGAGCGTGAAGTGTATATAGCTGCAATGCAAATACCATTTTATCATTCACAAAGCGCGTTTTGTTACAACTTATGAAAAGCAAACGAGTTACACTGCGGAGTTCAAAGGCTTTCGGTTTTGTATATCTACATTATTTACATGAAAAAAAAAAAAAAAAATAAGAAATAAAAAAATTTAGAACGACGTATGGCACGTGAGTTGAGTAATTCAAAAATCGTTTGTCTCGTGGGAGTTCGCGAAAGTTGAAAGAAGATTACGAATAATTTCGCGGAAACGATTTATCATCATCTTTTACGAGCAGGAAAATTTCTTTCGTTACATACCGAGCGGATATAGAACGGTAAAATAATCTTTCTGGTTTCAAATGAAGAGTCAATATCATTCAAAAAAAAAAAAAAAAAAACGGTATTGTAATAGATCCGCTTTCATCGTGATTCTGTCGTCGATTTAGAAAGAGATGTTATAAATGAAAGGTGAGAGCGAATGTCTTTTTGTCAGTATCTATGGGTGAAGTTAAACCGTTTATCTAGATCGAACAAGTGTAAGTACAATGAAGATCGGATCCTTGTTAGCGATGATATAAATTGAAAACAAATTTTTAATAATTTTATCGCTATAAATTGCAGCGTCGATCGATCGACGGGTTTAACAGAATGATCCGTTCTTTAGTTGTAGAAATTCTATCTTGTATTCAATGATATATGATCTTTACTCTGAACTGTGACGTAACTAAACGACGCCTAAATTTGAACTTTCACGTGTCGAGGACCTGCGGTGCGTCGCTCTACGTACATTTCGACGATTCGGGGGGGATAAGGTGAAACAATTTACTTCAGATTTACGTGGATTTAATTGACTTCTGCAGTAAACGGAAAATTTTCCATTATACGACCGTTGTTTGCTAAACGGGACGGTATAATTATTATCTAGATCTTGAAACTCGTACAATTAGACCTGGGAAATAATAACGAAGACGAAAATCAGATCGGAGCTAATTATACCTTAGGAAATTATTTCGAAACGGTAGGTATTATACTTCGTTTCAACTCGCTTCAACGATGAGATAAAAATGAAACGTTTTACCCCCTCGTTTAGCATTCGACTCTTTCCTTCGTCCGGGGATTATCCTGTCTCTTAATTTCGATCAGATTTAGCAGCTTCTCAACCCATCCAAAGCCCAGAAGTAATCGAAATGATTAAACGTTATATTGCTGCAACGCGATAACGTCGAGACGTATTCAATCGGAGCGAGGTTGCACGATGCAATACGGTCGAATGCGCTTTGTAGGTGCTGCTATTTATAGAATCGGAGAAAGAAGAAGAAGAAGGGAAAAAATTTTTGTGACGCAATAAAAAAAAAAAAAAAAAAAGAAGCGAAGAAGAATATTTAAATATCCAAACGCGTGTGAAATCGATATTAATTAGCCATCAAGCTCCCTTCGGAAATTGAAAACTGCGAAACGACTTCACGCGATCTAAAAGACCATAAATATTTTTCTCGGACTTTTGTTCCGGTCTATAAAATTCTGACGAGAGACGGTTCTAAACTCTATTACATGATTTTTATCGTTACTTACAGCCGTCCAGAGCGCTGTGCCACATCGGCGTACGATGAAATGGTAAAATGATGAACTTTCCTGCACCCAAGGGATCCAAGATATAAAATAAAACGGGCGAAATGGCTACGAGAACGACTTGGTTATTGGCGATATTCATCCTCATTTGTGCCATTCTACAAGTTCAGTCTGAAAAGGTAAACGATTAGACATTAAAAAGCACGACAAGCTTTTCTGGCTGCTTATACTTTCTCAAAAATTACAACTAAATGGTGAACAATTAAATTGGATACCCAGTATAATTCAAACCGTAAAAAAGTATGAGAAGAATAGTCTTGAATTATCTTCACGGATCCATTTCGTTCTAGAAAAAGAATTTTTCCGTTATTCCAGTATCGATTGCAGTTGATAACGATCCCGTGCAGTGCGGTTAGAGATATTTCAACACGGTACAGAGGTTCACAATTGGCTGTGTAGACTTCGTTCTGGATAGACTAATGATTATCACACTCATAAATAACAAGGGAATATTTTTATTTAGTTAGTTTTGCGATTCTGGAAGCCGGAAATACTGCGAAGAGACGTCTGCAGTAGTATAATCGTAGCGAAAGGATCAGCCCGTGTTGGACTTAACTCGCGTGTATACTTTTATCAGTATAATAACAATTTATAATTTTTCTTTTATTTTTTACCCGCGTGCAGATCTTTACGCTCAAGTAATTACGCGAATGTGTATTTTACGGTACGTATGTAGGAAACACATAATCCCGGAATAATTTATCTGTTAAACGTATATACCTATATAACCGTATAGGAATTTATAAGGCGCGGAAAATTGTGTAATAATGTTGGTACAGAACGCTCTGATCGTTATGTGGTTAAAATCCAACACATACTAAAGTCTGGATATTATTATCATTATGATTATCGTCGTTATTCTCTGGCGATAAATTTTCACGGTTTTGAACCACCGCCGCGCGGGGACGAAGAATGATGAGAGAAAGTTGTCGCAGGGAAATATATGTTACTGACAATGAACCGGATTCCATGCGAACGATGGTTAAACCGACGTTTTTTCCTTTTTTCAGTAGAAAAAATACACGCGTGTAACCACAATAACGATCTTCTCTTAACTATTTCAAGGACTATTTCATTAAGCTTTAGAAAAAAAAAACTGAGCCCTCAACGATATTCAGTGATTAATTAATCGATCAATTTGCATCATCAGCTTAAATAATTTATGCTGATCAAAATGTGTGTTAATATTTCAGCAGAAGCGTCAAATCTTCAGAGAGCAAGTGTTGCCATCGAGAGGAGGTAAGATTCCAGAAGAAGCCTTCCGCGCGGATCGATTGGCTTTGAATCGTTTGAACAAAGAGGGTATATCGGTGCCTGACGGTGTGATTTTGGACCATCGGCATGTTCACAAACACCCAAGTGCTGCTAGTCCGATGCCGGAAGTCCTGAAGGTATAATAAATGAAAATTAAGTTTGGGAAAGTTTTAGGAAATGTCTTTGAAATTGTATCTTTATTTGATTCTTTTTTTTCTAAGGTTTACCTGACTCCTGAAGGGAGATACGTGCCTCCCGAGGGTCGCTACAATTACGAACATCCAAAGGCTGTCGATACTACCTATCTTGTACAACATCCCATCGGAAGAGAGACTCAAGACAAATTTCGGGCCGGCTATAACTCGCTCAATAAACTACAGAGGTACCCTCCGAGCAGGGTGATCCCGAATCCGACTAGACCACACATTTATAAACCCATACTTACTGCGCCACTGATCATTCCTACAAGGGAAGAATTACTGCAGAAGACGAATTACTACCCTACCT
This sequence comes from Macrophya alboannulata, assembly GCA_949628255.1. Lineage (NCBI taxonomy): Eukaryota > Metazoa > Arthropoda > Insecta > Hymenoptera > Tenthredinidae > Macrophya > Macrophya alboannulata. The sequence continues at coordinate 16,473,309 of OX451211.1, read as the reverse complement.
GGAATCCCGAATACAGCTGGGACGTGATTTACGAACCTTTTGACGATTACTTTATCAATAGCGTAGCCCTGTTCAATTCTCATCAGGTGATTACGAAATTTTTGTCGTTCAGGAATCGGGGGCGATTAAATTTAGCTATATGTCATTTTTTCAAATTTTTTAATCGATCCATTGCCGAAGAAAATTATTTTCGAATCTTATGACCGTGCGGCAGTTTGCGGAGACGAGTTGAGTGGACGTAGATTTTTCAAATTTGATTACTTTCCGCGGTCTACTGCGCGGTATGAACTATCACAAAAGGCTCTCAGAGCGTTCAAGTAATTACATACGTACGGTGGTAGCATCTAGGTAATACGTATACGTCTTAATAAGAATGAAAGTGCAGCCAGAAGCAGCCAATTTCACTGGCTACCGGTTCAGATGTATAAATATTATTAAAGCTTGGATTACACGTTAGAATTTTCAGCCATAAATATCAACCTAGAATCACGAGTATCTACGAGAACTCTGGAAGAATAAAAAAATAAAAATTCGGGTCTTTCCACGATCGTAGCATTAAAAATCGACCTCGAGTCTAAGCCCTCGGAATTTTTCAAAAAGTACATTTCTCTTGGTCGTAAACGGGGCTTAAAAAGAGGCTAAAGTGAGCTGAACCCTCACGTACACTACGAGATATGATTCAGAAGATTGTCGGACGTGTTTGCCGTCGAAGCTCTGAATTATTGTTTTACTTTACTGTTCAAATTTTTCATCTTTTTTTTCTGAGTAAATAATAAGAATTCGATGTCCAAGGATCGCTTCTCTTTCTTTCTAAAATCGAAAAATTCTTGTTTAACGGTAAAACGAAGAGAATAAATTTTTTCGTCCAGAATCAAAGTCTGATTTTTATATAAAAATGGTAAAAGCTGTCAATCGTATTTGAGATATTTGTATAACTCATCTTTCTAGTTAATTTTTCCTTTTTTTTCTTTGAAAAAAATGATTACGCGAGCTTACCGATCGCTTCGTTTTGCATCACTGAATTCAAATCGAATCCAGCCTGTAGGATATATAATATTGTGAGAAAGTTTATAATCTTCTTAGCAATCCCGAGTAAGTTTATAGCAGCGGTGAGAATGAGTAATTCCGTAAAAAGTGAAGTAGAAGAGAAATGTAATCGCGTTTGTTGCATCTCCTGCATCCGTCATCGTTGTTATTATCATTATTATTATTATTTACGTTGCATTACGCGAATGAATGCATGTGAGCGCTCCAGATATTATTACATAGGTATATATATATACATGCATTACACGTATATTATTTTCCTAAGAAGTGAGTCTACGTTCCCACACCCATTGCGTAATGAAGATTACTCGATACTCTCCGCGACCTACCTCACTTTATATCGCTTCAGATAGTATCTCGATGGGACAGTATTATTTATTCCATGAATAAATAATGCTCGACGTTATTTTATACTGTAACACTTTCATAATAAATTTCGAATAACTAATTTTTCTCACATCAGATTCTGACGGACTACGAAGGATTTTTAACCGATTTTCACCGTCGTTCGATCCGCCATGTACCTGCTGGAAGTATCGCACAAAAAATTGCAGCTAAAACGACGGATAATTTTCCGCCTAAAGATAGACCGTCGTCTGTTCGGGAGAGATCGAAATATTCCGGGTATCCTGGTCTGAAAAAAATTCCGATTACCGGATTTACCTGCGGAGATAGACGAGGGATCTTTGCTGACGTTGAAACGAAATGTCAGGTGAGATTGGTCGGAATTATTGCAGAATTTATTCGAGCTAGTATTTTATTCTGGATTATTTTGTGCTTTGAAAAAGTTCCAAATCCTGGAGAGGAAAATTCTCCCCAATATTTCATCGCTGTGTAAAAAAAAACATGGAAATTATTATTCTCAAAGGCGATAAAATTGATCGACTAATTTCCGCAGGTATTCCATCAGTGTGGCGCCAGTGGAAAAAGTTCGTTCTTGTGCGCCGCTGGGACGATTTTTAGCGAGTTAAAAAATAGGTGCGAATGGTGGGACAGCGTGGCTTGCAGTATGCCAGTCATAAATAAATATTGAACCTGTTTGACTTGGCGTAATTTCGCATTCCGCACTGTGAACGAAAATTTGTATTCATTAATTAGTCGAGCTTCAATATGTGTTTTTTTCATCCCACAGCCATATACGCAATTATACTATACATTATATACCTATAATACATATACCCCTAATTATATCAGCTGTGAATATTTTTGTAAATCGAATAATATTTTGTAATAAAATTTTGCCTAAATAAACCGAGCAGTGATTTTCGTATTTTGCACCTCGCTTATTCGTAATCCTGAGAATCGGAAAATATCATCAAATTTCTAAAACTTGTTCTGAAAGTCTTGTCAGAATTTTTTAGGAAATTAAAAAGAATCAAATTTTGTCTAAAATTCTTCTAAGATCAGTTTGAATTTTGCAAATATTTTAACGGATCTAAAAATTAGCGAATCCGGTCTGACCGCGGTCAGAGATACTGACAGCGATCTGCAGATCCAATTGTAAGAAATATACCGACTCAGCGAAGTCTAACTTCTCTTAGGATAATAAAATAGGATGTGAAAAGATTTCTACAACCAAGAACACGCCTGTATTGGTACAGCCGTAACGACGAAGAGAATATCTCCGTATTATACGTACCTCTACTTAAAATCCAGTAGTAATGGTCGCTAGCTGAGCCAGAGGCTAGACGCGATGTAGGAATCAGTAGTTACGGCCAATGTTGGCCTTACTGATCAGACGTCGCGTCAAAGGCCGTACACATCAGTGACGACGGACAGTATGTGGTCAGACGAGGCGTATAAATTCTTATTTCTTTAAATCAGGAGTTAAATTCGAAGAAACACGTCGGATATTTGAATATTTTAGAGTTTATTGCTCTGAAAAGACGTCAGACTAGCTGCTACTGGATTTGCACCGAGACGTGTCTGCAGCCCGGCAATTAAAACCGATGGCAGCTCTTAGAGCTGGAATTAAAAGCCGGAGCAAAAACTTTAGTAAAAATTTAATCCTTGCCACGACTTGGTGCTGGAATTGTGCCCTGCAGGTATATAGCGGAAGATTGTCAGCCGTGAGCGTCGAGTTTTTTAATTTTAGGTGAATTTGTAACTCTCTAAAGTGAAATTGAGCCGCTGAATAAAAAGGGAAAATATAGTGAAAATTTTTTTTTTAGAAAATTGCTAGACCCTGTATATTTATTATCGAATTAAAACCGGTGGCGAAAAATAAAAAGTAGAAGAAAAAATACACTCATCATCCCAGCTGCAGGTGCAGAAAAGAATTTAATTAATTTAATTCCACCTACCTAAGTAAATTTTTTCACCCCGAAAATGAAGAAAAAAAAATAAAATAAATAAACTACCCCGGACGGATTTAATTAAATTATTATTTATACTCTTAATTCCGCACTAAATATCACCGAATATTTTTTTTGGTCCTCCTCTCTTGCAGATTTCGGTACAGCCGCAAAATCAAAAAAAAAAAAAGAAAAGGAAGGGAATTCAGATCTTTGGAGGTCTTAATGCCTGGGGCTTGATTGCAGAATCGTTTTTGCCACATCGATATTCGAGCGTACACACGTCGTTGTATTTCGTATATATTATACCGACGAGCTGCTATGAGAGAAGAGAAATGAAAAGGGTTATACAATGTAATTATACATCGTATATTACATCGCCTAGGGGGGTTGCCGGTACCTGGTTGAACTGGAAGGGAGAACTCGGGTGCCAGCGAACAAGCAACGACGGTTTGCATTACAAACTCGTATAGACTTTCTCTGTGACATAATTTCACACGGTTGGCAGGCAAGTGAGGCTGTTTCAACGGAAGCTGGACCAGTTCCAACTTCGTCAGTACCAAACTCTGCGCGGTATGGCGAGGTGCTACATAAACTTACAACCTGCAGGAACCACAGCTATGGTGGTGCAGGTTTTACTAGCCACCCTCGTGACTGTTGTAACCTGTGGATTCGCCGAGGTGAGCAAATTTGTCTTTGAAGATTTTTCCTTTCACTATTTTTTTATTTCGCTCATTAATTGCGGGGAACACTGTCGAAAAAGTTCTTCAAAAAAAATGTCAAACTACGTTTGCTTTGCTTCAAATTGAATTCGAAGAGTCCAAAATTACGGATTCGCAAAATTTTTTACCGCTGAGAACTGCGAGCCAATAAAAAAAAACCGAAGATTTAACGAAGGAGATCGAAAATTTGATCATCGATTTTGACAACCTTTTTTTTTTCCCCCTTTTTCAGCGTCGTCAGTTCGACCTCGGTTACAACGGATACAACAACTTCCAGCCTATAGCCCCGCTAAACGGTCCGATAATCGTCAAGGAACAGCCGAAAAAAAGTGGTCAAGATTTTAGCAAAATCCCCGGTGTTCCAGGAGTGGATTATCCCATTTACCACAAGGTTCCTCCGACGAGTTTCTCCTGTGCTCACGTACCCTATGCTCCTGGGATGTACGCGAACGTTGAAACTGGTTGTCAGGTAAAATAAAGTAAAATATAAAAAAAATTTGGACCTACTTCAGCGTCAATTCTTTCAATTTGGCTTGGCGATTGGTTAATAAAAAATTACACCGGTAAAAATAGGTAGAAACGTACAGAAAACTGCCGGTACAAAATTATAATTGGAAAAAAATTCCGTCAAGCCGGCTTTCTCACACGCGATGTGACACGTAAGACAATTATTTATACGACAAATTGAAGGCTGACTGATTTTTTTCAGAATGGTGTACTTCCTGTAAAATTTTCTGTACATTTTTAACGGTTTGAGAATAATTTTGAATCGAGCGTTAAATCCAATTACTTACATGCAAACGGTGACCTTTGCCCGGAGTTATGCTATCTCGAAATGTTATCGTAGGCTTCAGGAGTCTGGAGAAGTGGTAGGAAATCTTAATTATATCTTTGACGTGACATCCTGACCTCATTTGGCCAGGATATACGGAGAGATGTTGCTAGCTGGAGTCATAATTATCATTGCCAAGATGTTGTAGCTGAGCTGTAATAGAATATTGAGTGAATATTGCGCAATCTTAATTAAGACCAGAACGCGCAGTTAGCAATCAAGTTACACGTACACGTACAGAATTATTACAGACAGGTACGAAACCGAGTTTGAATAATAAATTTTTGAACAGGAAAACAATTTTAAGGATATCCAAATCGCTCATTCGCTCAGAAACTGTCTAACAGACGAAAAAAATAAAATAAAAAATGAGAAGCAAGTCAAAGCTCAAGCTTTTTTTTTTTTTTTTCTTTTACTTAACCGAAAGTTTGAATCAACATCTTCAACTTCGCGTCAAGGGCAGAATTTTTTTCTCTTCTGTAAAGAAAGATCAACGAGAAATGAAAAAAAGTGACAGGCTAATCAAAAGCTGATTAAAAAAATTGTTTGAATAATCGAAATCTGGGATTTTCAGTCTGAAAGTAACGTCAAGGAGCTGAGATTGGCGGCAACCGGTTGCTGTCTTTGGCTCCAATCAATGACAATGTGACATTTTGAGTTGTTTGAAATTTACAATCACTACTGCAGTTTCTATAGAAAATACGCCAAAAGCGGTACCGGTATTTTAAGTGGAACGTATATCTGGCTTATAAGCTATTCGTTATGTAAGAAAGTTGGTTAGGCTCTTACAACGTTTATCACGCTTCAAGGCAACCGCGGAGTATAGAGACACTTATGAGAGAGTCTTGTCTGTATCCACCTACCTAATACCTTTGCCTCGACAATATAAACGCGGTGGTGAAAGACACCCACCCAGTTTGCTAGGTCATTCTTTGATTACGATCAAATTACAATTATATATATTGAGGCCGGCGATATCGATTACAAAATTCGAGATACAGCTACAGCACGGTCTACATGCGTCGAATATCGGATCCTCGCCATAGTCGAAACAGATTAGAATCCGATCTACAAAAATTTGCTATAAATCAAAAAAATCGTTGATTAAAATTTATCTGAAAAACCCTAAATCGAAGACTGTAATAATTGAACAGTAATAAAGCTCGCGAATAGGTCTCAGATAAAATCCGCAATCCAATCTCTATCCGCGTATCCTTCACGGTCGATCATATATGCACCTGGGTGATTGTAAGAGCCGATAGTTTTACATAAACCTTTCACGCGTTCTAAATTGTAATAGAACGAGAAATACAGGTGTAATACCTGCAGACACTGTGTATGTATATTAATTATCAATTATTATGGCATTGATCGGTATACACCTGTCCATTTATAAATACCCTTTATTTAAACAGGCATATCACGTCTGTCACGACGGCAGAGAGGGACACCAAGGCGCCTCTTTCCTTTGCACAAACGGAACCCTCTTTAATCAGCAGGAATTCGCTTGCGATTGGTGGTACAATGTCAACTGTGCGGATGCTCCTACTCTTTACAGGTATAAAGAACTAGGCTCGGGACTCTACCGAGTCTCTTGATCCTTCATTTTTCGTTTTACTCATTTTTATCGATAAACCATTAATGTAGGTGGACGTAAATGCAGTTTGAATGACTTTCTATTCTAAAAGAGATTATAAAGTGTCTTGATATTTTATCGATCGGATTTTATGACCGTGCAGGAACTCCGTGTTTCTGCCCACGTTTCACGCTGTGCAAAGATAACGAAATATTCTGCGAATTGTTTAGTAGTAACAGATATTTTTAGTCCCTTGTATAAATCGGTGGCGATTAATTTGCACCGATTTTAGTAACGTTTATAATTAAGTAGTAAATTTTTATAATCAAAGAGATCCGTGGACTTTAAATAAAATTGTATTTTAGCCTGAATTTGGACCCTGGAAAGAATCCATTCGTGCCGAAGCAGAAGCCGGAAGAAGTAGAATCAAGACAGAAGCTTAAAATCGCTGTATACTGAGATCGGCGTGTATGGAAGAAACAGGAAACAGTTCGTTCTGGAAAGTAGAATTCTTCCACAGTTTTCTTTGAACGTTTATCGATGTAATATTCGATACTGTAACGATACGATACTGTGAAACAATTCTACATTTCAAGACGATGAAAATTTTCACGTCAAACGTCAAGATTTTATCTAATCAACAAATGCGGCTAGTTAACAGGATAAAGATTCTACAAATATGCGATATATATATAACAAGTGTTCGTTTAATTCGGTGAATGGTAAACTTAATTTAACGACGCTTATTGTGTTTTAATTTAATTTTTTTTTTCTTCTACTAACAATCGTTTTACCAGCAAATCAATTAACTGTCTTCGTTAGTTTTTCCTTGAAAAAAAATTTTTTGTTCTTTGCCAAATACATATATACGAACTTTGCTCTCAATTATATATTTACCACCACATCATGGAATCGTTTATGGATTTGCAAAAATTTTTCAAAGGAAAAACGAAATTTTAAAGACAGCTGTTTACAATATCGTGGGTAAAATGTCACTGGCTTAATATATTTATTTATACATATATACATATTTATGTAAATTATATATTTACTCTATTTAAAAGGATAGATTTATTATTCTTATTATATTCGCATTTTATTTATGGCAATCCGTATAGTTAAGTGTGTAATTAGTACTAATTAGTATTATAGGAGTGAGGCTATGTAATATACCTATACGTATGTAAGTGAATTTTCTTCAGCAAACTAGATGTGGAATCGTTGATATAAAATGATGATCTTTGCTCTCAAAATGATACAACATTCATTATATTCAGATTTTATATCACCGTTTTCACTTACAAGTTTACTGAAACTAATATCCGTCATCCAATATTTGTACAGATATATATATGTTTATCAATATATTTATTATCACGATATAAAGATAAGCTTGAAATTTATGTATTACTTTTGATATATACATATACATATATAACCATATTATCGTATATATAATATATTATCTATACAATCAATATAAATAAAAAATTAATCTTGCATGACAATTCGATCGTTTAGTGTCAATTGGATTCGTTTGGATAAATTAATAAATGAAAATTGCGAAAGGTTTTTGAAAATCGTTCAGCTTATTTTACACTGTAAAAATTTTCACACTTTATTCATTTTTTTTTTTTTTTCGTTCTTTCTCGGATAATCCTGGATAATAGGAAATCGATGGATTACAGAGCTCGATCGAACCGACTGTAATTAAAAGTCACTCAGTTACGCGGACTCGATGGGATATATTCGCTACTAATTACCCCCTTTCAATCTCAGTTCTAAGAGATCTTGTTCTTATTGTGAAATTAGTCTGCACTCAAGGAGTATCCACTTTGGTTTTACGGCTGAACTGCAGCCGTACCAATTAGCCAAAGCTTTCGTTGGCAAGAGCTGTAACTTCGATAATAGCAATAGACTCATAGATTTCAGAGTAGAAAGAAGACTGTTGGATAGTAGCCTGCGATTTGTCGGATGTGATTTTAAAACCTTTTTATACTCGAAGGAAGAATAAAAGAAGACGAGTGTATATAAATTTATGGAATTTTCTCACCGTCAAAAATATTCGTTTTGGAATTTCTGGGTTTTTAGCCTTTCCGAATTTTTCCAAATTTTAATATTCTGAACTTCAACGTTTCCGAAAGTCCGAAATCGTCTCAATAAATAAATTCGTAATTTTTCAATTCCGAATCTTGACCCGGTTCCCCAAAATCGATAAACGTTAAAAATAAGCACGATCAAAGTAGCCGAAAAAATATTAACTGTGGGAATTGCCCCAGTTCATTATTTTTTATAATTTTTTTTCTAGCAAGATTCTCACGTTTGCGAAATACAATCGAACGATAAATTCAAAGGCTTGTTTCAAACTTGACAATAAAGTAAATTACAATTGTTTCAATTACAAATAAGATGAAATATTTGATTCCTGGACGAAGAAAAGTGGATATCAATTGTCTGCATATGACTTAAAAGCAGTGAAACTTGTACAAATAATTTGCATAGATTAATTAAGATCAAAATCAAAAAAAAAAAAAGAGGTACCTCTGACAATGAGTTTGCGCAAAGTATATTCTCCTGTGTGTATACCTACTTACCGGATTTTGCATAATACTTTCGCGATCCCATGCATGGTGCCACCAAGATGTCGAACTATTTCTCACACCTGGCTCCCACTTTTGTTACGCGGCCCGGTCTTTATGGCTCAAGAAAGTACCTGTATAAGGATGCTAGGAAGTCCACTTTGCAATGACCTCTGCAAGCATCGGCTCATACTGTCAAATGAATATACCAAACCCTATTATAAAATCCAAAAGATCCTTTTCTAAGTAGGTAATCGATAAATTTTTTTTGTTCTTTTTCTTCGCGGTCCTGATGATGCAGATATCAAAATTCATCATATTCTGGACAAGAAGAAAAATACGAGGGAGAGAGTAAAAGACAGGAACTGTACATAGCTAATTAATTTGATACGAAATCCTTAGAGTCTTCTTTCAGTTGGAACGATTTCACGTGTTCCTCAATCTCGCCTGTATAATCAAATTATTCAAATAAACATATACCTATACCTATGTACAATGCATTCCGCGAATAACTTTCATGGAATTATATAGAATCTTCGGATGGTAGTTCTGACCGCTCTATTGAGTCAAGTTTTGTATTTTCTAGCCGCCTGAAAAGATAGAGAGAGAGAGAGAGAAAGGAAAAATCATCACGTTACATATATCTAAATAGAAAAGAAACTATAATTATGGTATACACGGAATTAATTTTTACCCACATTTACCGCATTCATGATCCCTTATATTTCTTATCTTCTTTATCAGTTATAACGTTTCTCTTCTGTTATATTACCATTTACCAACCAAGCTCTTATTAGCTAATCCAGTCAGAAAACCACACCACACGCCTTTGTTCTTAGATTGTAAAAAACGTATATAAAAAAAAAAAAAAATTGAAATAAAAAAAAAAAAAAACGTTTCCTAAGCTGCTGTAATATGGTTACCAATCTACTTATTTAGTTACTCAGTTACATTAGTCCCTTATACCCAGGCCAGTTTGCGACACGTAATTACAAGCTGCTACAGCTCTAACTGATACCCACTCCCGATTTCATAGGTCAAAGAACACCACCTTTGCCCCTTTATAACAGAGTTCAAAACGGTTTTTCCAATTTCTGGGTGGACATGGGCTATTTTTTTTTTTTTTTCGTTCCTATATTCAGAGGTCAGACTCTTCGTAATAATTATAACCGAATTAAGAACTGGAATAAAATGAAACAAAAATTGCGATATCGTTACATCTCTCAAATTACACAACTTGGGTAACAGGAAAAAAAAAATAAAAAATTTTTTTTTTTCGCAATTCAAAGATGTATCACTGCCTTTAGCAGAGCTGTGGTTTATCGTATTGTATTATATTCTATGTGAGCGAGTTTGTTACAAGAATAGGTATATAATGATAGTTCTAAGTTTAAAATTACCACTCAGTTGTATTGCGATGAGTTTTGTAGGTATATATAATATACGGAGTTGAATTTAATCGACTCTAATTTCATGCCAGAATCCTGTATACATATACCTACACATAGACATACATATAGACGTTATATTTGAGCAGGTTGGCAAAAATTTTCAAGGTATAAATAAAAAATAGGCGTAGACAGGACAATGGCAGCTCGCGGAAACTTTCATCGTCTAGTATATACGTATATATTCAGATTTCATATAACCTTTTTTATTTCGTCTTTTAATAACGTATACAATTTTTTGTACGACCTATGTGTGTGCAGTATATCAAACTGATCGTTATAATGAAAGAGATAATGGAACAATAGCTTCCTCGAGAGATTCGTTCAGGATTAAATAAATGGATAATTATTAGTTGCGGATTGTACCGAAAATTTATTGATCGTCTATATAATGTGATCAGTGCAGGCTGAAAATGAGGAGCTTTTTTTTTTTTTAATAATTGTTTGTTTAGTAATGAATCAATAATCACAGACTTATGCTAAGGGGATGAGTGAAAATTGGGGATGAGTTAAAATTTTTCCGAATTTTTTTTTAGGACGATTATCCAATTTTCAGAAACGTCCAACGTTCAGGGTGTTAAAATTTGGAAAGATCGAAATGCAGTTGGCTAAAAACTCGCGAAGAAAAAAAAACTCCGAAAGTCCAAGAATCCGGAAATTTAATGGAAGGGCACGTCGACCTTTCGGATCTTCAGCTTTCGGAATTTTGAATTTCTGGTGTTTTTTGATTTGAAGTATTTTTTTTATACGAGAAATTATCTTTCCTAAAAACTGTGATTCACTAATATTAAAATTCGGAACTTCGACCGTTTGGAGCTCTCAAAATTCGGAACTTCGACCCAGCCCCCAAAAAAACGAAAATACTTCGACGGCTGAGCGGAACAACATCGTATCTCAGAATTTGGTTCAACAATATCGTATCTCAGAATTTGTTCCAAAAACATCGTATCTCAGAATTTGCTCCAAAAACATCGTATCTCAAAATTTGGTCCAAGAACATCGTATCTCCTATATCTTATACACAGAGATACGATGTTCTTGAACCAAATTTTGAGATACGATGTTTTTGGAGCAAATTCTGAGATACGATGTTTTTGGAACAAATTCTGAGATACGATATTGTTGAACCAAATTCTGAGATACGATGTTGTTCCGCTCAGCCGTCGACTTGTACATTTCAACGAAGAAAATAATTCGTAATAAAAAAAAAAAAAAAATCTGCTCTCCTTATTATTTTCTTTCATTTCTCTCACGCGTATAGGACTATACCTATAGGTATAGGTATACAGTTTTAGTTTTATTTTATTTGCTTAAACTGTGGGATCGGAATTGTCAGAGGGCATGTATGTAGTTACAAGTTACACGCGAGTTGATCCTTGGTGAATGTACGACAAAGGTACGTTTGTATATACATATATGCAGTATACTGTATATATATGTATAAGTAATACGTACCTATAAGTGCATTTGAGTCATACGTTCATATCGTTAGAAAGCAGTATACTTATAACTATAGTTTGGAATGAAATTTTTTTTACCTTTAAAACGTACACAATAGCCGGATAAAATGCACTGAACGCCTGTGACGTATACCTCGAGTATCTATAGCTTATATATGCAAAACGATAAAAACTAAAATACCATGTCGTCACGGTAAGAAATTGAACTAATTTCTATCCATTACGCGATATAATGACTTCAAATTTTTTGATCATTCATTTATCTATCCGGAACTATACGAATTGTAAATTTATTTTGATTATTACATCAAATTTTTCCTTTTTCATTCTTCGATAAACGTTCCTTGATATTGGGTAATCAATTTTTATTTCGTCTATAGATTCAAGGCTGAAACAATATACCAAAGTTCCGAGTTACAGACCAAAGGAAACAATAAGAAAAAACACAAAAACATATTTTTTTTTATACAAGTAGAAGAGTAAATTTTGTTCTATTTTCAAAAAAATCTCTCGTATCAAGAATTTTTTAAATTCTACATGAGCAGTTGATCCAGAATTTTGTATCTTTTTTTGTACCAAAAATTATTCGAGTTTTGATTCACCGATTTGATCAGTTTTCGAAAATCGATGAAAATAATTTCGCAGGATTATATTTTCCGCGTTTAAAAAAAAAAAAATTGCAACTAAGGAAAGGCGATGATAAAAAAAAAAAAAAAAAAATTGCAACCACGTGAGAAGCTCGAATTCGCCAGTGAGATTGAAATTTCGCATATCGATCTATCTAACGTCACGTAGGATAGGCGTATGAAATAATCTACGTATTTTCGTAATTGTATGAAGAAAAAAAAAAAAAAAAAAAAAACGAATCAAGAAAATTGAACGGTATGTGCAAACGCGTATGTGCAGCAGAAGGGAGGTGAATAATTTCTGTATTAGGGTGTGTATAATAAATCGCAAATAGTATTTCTTTATACGTAGGTACATACCTACGTATGTACAATACGATATATATATCCACCTACATACATAGATACGTATTAGACCGATTCACTTTCCCACGCCCGATACCGAACTGTACTCGTATAGAGGTACCTACAGATAGTCTAGAGACACAAGGATAGTTCTACTTATATTACACTCACTACTATCGCTACCTAGACCTATACTTTGTATTAGTTTGCCCGGATATACTATATCTAACTAAGTACAATTCTATACTTAGATTCGTACATGACGAGATCTCCAGGCTATGAGAAAATTATCCCAAAGATGTTGCAGGCGTATGTGAACTGCCTACCCCAATCTAACCGATCAAAAGAGAAGAAACAAAAAATTAGAAGAAAAATTTGCAAATTTTTTTTGCAAATTTTCACGTAGAAAATTAACCTGGCTGATCATTTTTGAAAATAAAACGAGAGGATGGTTGTATTCTTTTTACAGGGTACAGGTAAATTCTTGGAATTTTAAAAGCATTGCTGTAAGAGGAGTAATTTGTGTATAATACCTGCAGAATTTACACCACTTATAGTTATAAGGTATTATAATTTATAGTCAAAGTGCTAGTTCAGCGATGAATTCAGGGACGTTCTCTTTCATAATTTAACCATATAGATATACGGATCTATTGGTTATAGTGATGAAAAGACATTAGCTCTGCGAGGGGGGTAGTGCCATACGAAATATGTCAATTTATTGTTTTTGTTCGACACAATTTTTTACCACTTTAAATATAGACCATTTTCTCCGCGGTATATCTACACATATATACATAGGTAAGTATACGAAAGAAGTCTTCTGCTTTCAAAATTGTCAGGTATTTTCATTACGAAATTTGTAACTGCTGCAGTGAAAGTTTATTTATTTTTATTAATATTTAAATAACGCGATCGCTACTCTCACTCTCTTCTCTGTTCTTCTGGTTTTATTTGAGAAATAAGAAGAGGAATGTCTTATATATATTTCCGAACAGCGAGATTTCTTGTATTGTGATAGAGATTGAATAACGTATGATAATACATATAGCCGGAGGTCAGTGCAGCATGGGGTAAAATTTTAAAATTGGGTAAAAGATGTAGAAAATATGTCATTGAATTTCTCCGTATACAAACTACTGCAGTGATTGGAAATGCAGTGGAAAATAGAAATAATAAAATGAGGATAGTTGGAGATAATGTAGAGAACAGATATTGAATGAAAACGGAAGTAAATGGTACATAGTCACGTATGTATAGATTATAAGCTTATCTAGCCGTGGTCAGCAGACAATAACCCATTGTTGGCGAATTATATCTTATACCTAAGGTATAATGTATATATCCGTTTCTGTGCGAGTTTTTGAATACATGCAGATTCTTCGATTTGAAGAAAAAAGAGAGAGAAAAAAAAAAAAAAAATGGAATAAAAAATGGAATAGAACACCCCACCTGGAGGTTGAAGTCAGAAAACGGGCGCGGCCTTTCCCTGAGGTCTATAAAGTGACGAGGAACTCGTCTGAGAACAACATTCACTCGGCGAGTTCCTAACTTACTCGCACACCATGTGGCTACTCGTATTAGCAGGTGAGTGTTGTTTCCATCACAATTATTAACCACTAATTTACCTCTTCTTTTCAATTTTTAACATGTTTTTTTCTTGTTTCAAAATTTTATTAACACCTTTCTTCGCTTATCATTCTCCCGATCTCTATAACCGATCGTATCGGTCTTCGACGTCGTATCAGGGTGCTCTTAATCGTGACTTCGCAAAGTTCACATGTGACCGGATAAACGAACTTTACATAGTGTGAAAAGTGACTATAAGTTTCTTCTTTTTTGTTACTCTTTTCGTTTTTTTTTTTTTTTTTCAATTGCCAAACTGTCCAAACCTTGCTGAAAGTTCGTAATTGTTGAGATCACAGCGAAAGTGTATTTGGGAGATGAATTGCGGAAGAAAGTTTATAGATTATTGTAAAAATCGATTTTTTTGAACGTGAAGAAGCGATATACCAACGATTCAGTTTATCTAAATTATCGTTTTTCGAACATTCAAAGTCTGGCTATAGAATTTTGAAATTATTTATAGCCAAAAAATTTGTATAAAAATTGAAATTGAGCTTTTCTTTTACATTTGGTATATACAACACTTCGCGATCAATCCTTTATCAGTTTTAAATAAATCCTGAATAAACACGAAGACTTTCTACTAATCTTTGAACCATAAGGTACTTGGTATGGATTAAGAAGTACGTCGAGAAGTATACCTAAACATTAGAAACTTACTGCAAGTAATACGTAACTGACGCTTTCTTGATAACCGGTAGTCGAACGTATTATATATAGAGATGCAGGAGATTTGTAATTTCACTGAATCGATCACGAGACTGCAGGCATACGTTGGACTATTCGAAAATCTGAATTGAAAAAAACTGATGAAAATAAACGATAAAAAAAAATCTAGAAAATTATGGAAAGGATTCTAATCGATCTCGATTTTTTTATTTCTTCGAACGACGATCGTATATAAGTGATTTCAATTTATCTTATGCAACGTATTACTTAGAAGATAAAAAAAAAAATGATTAAAATATCTCTGCAATGTACTAGGAAGCATCTTTTTCCAGCATTATATGGTTTTAGTCCATTTGTATCTACCTGGTTATTAGATACGTCATAATACGCACAGTATAATGTACAGCTACGGTATCATTAGTCTGAATGGAGTCGTGCGGACGTGTCGCAAGGAGGATGCAATTACATAGCTCTCTCTGCATCTCTCCGCTCTACTATTTGCCATTTCGTTAAAGAGTTTACAAACCGCATGAAAAATGCATTGAAGAAGAAAAAAAAATTAACAAATTGAACAAAAAAATTTCTTCATAATTTTAAACAGTTACATAAAAACAGCGTTTCGCAAATGAAAGTCAACTCGTAGTCCAGCCATGCTGCACGTTATCTCAATTATATTCTCATAATGAAACCAGAATAATTTTTTTTTTTTTTTTTTATCAATTTTAGAAGTAATTTATACGAAATCGTGGCAAAAATCGCGATCGTAAAATTCAGCCCCGACTACTTAGAGAATATTTCTTGCTTTTCATTTTTTCAAATTCAAATTGGTGACCGATCATGCGTGAGAATGTCGCCTCGATTAATTGCAAGTCAGTAATGAGATACGTAAACGAAACCGATATATAATATTGGCGATTTTGTAACGCGAATATCTGCGGATAGAAAATATATCGTAGATATATAGTCCGAGTTGGATACTGCGGTTTATTACTGACCGGCATTCCTTAACACCAAGTTTTAAGCACGCTAAAAATGCATAAATAAATTTTATCGCTGGCTATGCCATGCTGTATACCGATTGCAAAAAATATTTATTCCTTTTGCTATACAAAATTCCGATAAATAAGTTGAATAAATTAACGTCGAGTGAAAGAGAGGAGAACACAAAAAAAAAAAAAAAAATTAAATCAAAAGCGTCATCCGGACAAATCCCACGCAAACTTTCAGGTTCGAATCTAAGTTATGCATCGGCATGTTTTTCTCTTCCTTGTATAAACCGGAAGTGTGCTTTCGAATCTAGGTCGCCACTTTTATACAGAGACTATAGATTTCGTTTTAAAAAGTTGGGAATTTAAATGCCAATTCCGAAACGAAAAAAATTCCTTGTGATTACGTAAAAATAGATATATATACCTATATCACTCGAATCGAGATCGTAAATCGGTAGACTCGGGCCTATGCTACTATACAGTCTGCTATTCAACAACGTGCCGGTTCCAGATAGAGCCTTTCTACTTTATTTTATACTCACAACTAAACTCGGTGGACTAGAAACGAAGGTATATGTACCTACCTTCAAGTAGCTGTTATAGTAGAGACGCGGACACGCCATCGACGAACGTGTAATATGTACAGTTCTGCAAGGGTGCGGAGGCCGGACACGGAAAGTGAAACTTGTTAACTATAATTTTTAAAACCGCAATAATTTCTCGTATATGTATATCTGCTGTGTCTATCTTCGCACGATATCGAATCGTTTATCGAAAGATTCCTTGTACTTTCTGTTCACATGAATTAAGCACTACTTTACACTCCGGTATTACACAGCTAATTAAGCAATTATCCCCTTCCTCTGATCGCTGATTAAAATTCCAAGAAGACACACATTTTTAAAAACTCTGTAACCAATTGACAGAAAATTTCTGGTTAACCGATCAATTAATCCTTCGAGAAGTTTGTTAATCGATAATTTCGAAGAGATCCCCCCTCGTCGATTAATTACTGGATCAGATTTAAGGGTTTTTAATTGCCGCTATATTAACGTCCGACGATAAGTACTCACTTCTGATTTCCTTTTTCATTCATTTTTTTTATCTTCACTTATATATCACGTATATCTGCACGGTTTAATTAGCCAAGATACGTGGCAGGAAATTAACGTCCTTGAGGGTTGCATTGCTGGTTGAATGCAGTGAGAGGTTTGATAGTTGTTAAAAAAAAAAGAAAAAAGAAAAAAAAATCGAGGAGGTTATTGCGAAGTATAAACGACCCCCGGACTATACCTACCTACGATTCTTACTATGAAGTAGACTTTGATATCTCCGATTATAACGCTCAGGCCATTATCGTGTATTATCAGACAGTGAGTAGGGCAAAGCTTGCCACGTTATTACCCAACAGTATTATCCAATTACTATAACCTTTGTCGAGTAGGTAGGTAGGTAGGTAGGTAGGTAGGTAGGTATAGGTACGATGTATTGAGGTACCATTAAGTCCATTACGCTGGTCAATTATATCTGTACGAAAGATAATCATTTGTGATGTTATCATAATATATGACGATGTTAGATCATATAATCGATAACTAAAGATTCAATTTTTTGTTTCTTTTTTTTTCGTTGTTTGATCTCACGTATAATTACAAACGGTATCACTTTCTTCTTCAGGAACAAATGACGAAAGTATACAAGAGAAAATAATTGTAATTAGTCTCGAAAACGTAATTTTGCAATTATAACTAATTGGTATTCGCGTAATTTCATTGTTCAACATTTTTTTCTTTTTTCCTGTCTTTTAACGAGCTAGTTCTCTCTTCTTCTTTTCTTTTTTTTTTTCTTCAAACAATACTGTCGTGTGCTCTGTTATACCGATTCCGAGATAAAACTAATTCGATCAATCCTCCAGATTGTTTATTAACGATTATTTCCTTGTATGTACCTGAAATCGTGGATCTAACGAAAGTAGATTACCCATCAGATACTGTAATTAACTTCGAGGAGATAGAGTAACACTATGTAATTAATATAGTACAGCTGGATCAGTTTTAATTGCCTGATGTTCTTCCTGGAGATTGATTACTAATGCACTAGGTGTAGTCTCCTAGTTTTCTCCGCAAAAAATGAAAAAATGAAAAAAAACAACCTTAAAGCAATACGAAAGTCCACGTACATTAATATCCTGTACGTCTATAAGGATATTTGCTATGCTACATACTATTTTTCATCCGAAAGTATATACGTATACGAGCACTTTCTTTTTCCGTCAATGACACGAAATTAAACCAATTAAATTTCCCCGTTAAAGTTGAGATTTTCGGTTACGAATTTTTTTTATTTTGTCGTTTTTGAAAAAAAAAAAAAATAAAATAAAAATTTTCGTGACGCTATAGTAATGGTCTATAAGAAAATAGACGGGGTTACGTTCGAGTATGTGTATATGCATGTAGAGTATATATATATGCGGGGCGTAAATGACCCACCCAGCCTTGTTTATTGCTAGAGAAAGTGTTCTGGAGCTATATAACCCGGCGCCTTTGTCGTTTTGCATGGAATACTGAACTCCATTTCAGAATTATGCAGGCGGAATAAAATTTGCATATTTTTAAGGCCTTAAGGCCTTACCGTATTTATTGCACGGTATAACTTTTATTTACGGTTGAGGGAATAGTGTGTATATATATATATATATATATATATATATATATATATATATATATATATATATATATATATATATATATATATGTATAGAGGAATTTTATCAACTAATCAAATGTACGTAGGGTACCTATTATAATTAGCAACAAACTTTCGATTTCGAACGGATCTTGGCTCAAGGCTACGGTACATAGTTATACACATATATACATATATACTACATCTGAGAGCGCGAATTATTTCAACAGTAAAAACGAGATACCATACGATCCTAACGAAGATACATTTTCCTATTTCTCCACAAGATTGTCCAATTATAGAAATTCTATTCCCAAGACTTTTTCTAAACCTCCATAAATTAACTAACGAATACCTATGTATACCGTACGTCGTGTGACTGTCGCTAAAAAATGACTACAGACCGTCAACGATTGAGTAACAATCACATAGGTATAATAATTCTATAACAGTAACAATGAAGTATCTTAACAGACAGCCATAGGCTAACCTTTCCCAAGTCACGACGGGGTTCACGTCTCATAGTTTTAAAGAAAAAGAGAATAATAGAAGAAAAAAAATCAAGTGAAATTTATATCCTCGTTCTCACGGTGGGATTAAATCTCACGTATCACGCAACAAGCTATTTCATATAAATATCAACGCATGAAACGATGATAAGAAAATTCGGATTTTCGATTGCTGAACGGATTTTATAACAGCGAATTTTCAAAATCTCCAAACTGTTCACCCCTTGAAAAATAAATGAATAAAAAAACTAGTACCTTAATATAATTACATTCGGAAGAAGCAGGCCGTTGGTCAGACAACTGCTTCGGGCAAGGTCGAGGACTGATCCGGTTTTGTAATCATCGCAGAACCGCGAGTTGCGGTCTGGTATAACAGTGAATAAAATCTGATTAATCATGTACATACGTACCGGATAGAGTGACGTGATCGTTTATTTTCCTTAATAGCACTTTCGATTGGTCATCGTGACGCGGACTAATCCATTCAAAAAAAAAAAAAAAAAATCGTATCAGCAATTACCGATATTAATATTCCGAAAAAAAATTTCCAGGTCTGTTAGCGGTTTCCGCAGCGAAAGAAAACACCCCAGCAGCTGCTGTCGCTGGTGATAAAAGTCCGGCTAATGCCGACGACCTGGTCCTGCTCGAGATCGATCTGAAAGGTCCGGCTAAACGGTCTCCGGTTTCTGCAACCGCCGTATACGGAGCGTCGCCTAGTCAATATGTAATCCGGCATGGCGATGACACACAGGAGGTTTGTTAATTGAAATAATATACGGGAAGAGAAAGATGAAATTGAGTAAGTAATTTCACGTTCAATATACGTGTAATTGAATATACAGTGAAAATAACGTGATTATTATAGAAGTCTCACATCCGCCTGAGAAGATTAGCTTCCGGTTAAATAGTATTTACTTGGACTTCCTTAGCGGACAGTCACCATTACCGCCCAACAATCATCAGACCAGAACCGTTGGCCGCCTATCGCCTCGCATTTTTCCTTACTCTTTGCGGGTTTTTTTTTTCTTTTTTTTTTTCTTTTTCTCCTGCACGCACTGAATAGCTCGAGAGACATTCACTTCACAGCAGAGCTTATCATTAATCTTACAGTTGCCATTATGGTTATATTGTTATTGCCTCTATTACTCGCGACACTTGTTACCAGCTGTTATCGACACCTTACAATCGCGTGTTTCCATTGATGGGATAGCACGCCTCCTTTTGCTGTTCAATTTTCTTCAATCTTTTGACTCCTTGTTTTATCCTCGGATAGAAATTGCCGGGACTTTGTCTGCACCGACCTTTCGAACTGACCTTTACTTTGAACTTTCAGTTGACACCTGAGTACCTAACACTTCTTCAGCAGTACACTCAAACCCAGCATCAACCGCAGCCGCAAAATCAACCGCAACCTCAACGACGTCCACTTCCAGCTTACGCTAGGCAACAGCAACAGCTTCAACAGGCTTACCAAAATTCACGAGTCCCTGCTGTAGCCCCGCCAAGACCGAGAGCTCAACTTCATCCTCAGGCTTTAGCTCAGGCCGAAGCTGATGCCCAAATTCAAGCTCAAATTGACGCTCAGTCAAGGGCTGAAGCTCTGCACACGGCTAGACTGGGAGCTAGTCCGTCAGCAGGATCCTACATAGATCCAAAACTCGGTACTTTTGAACAGGAACTTTTGCAGTTGGTATCGGCCAACCAGGCTCAAGAATTCAAACAAGGAAGACCGCGGTATGTTGATCAGCAGCAAACGTTGGCAGCATCCTACCCAGTCCAGGCTACTTATGTGCCAAAAGCTGCACCTGAGGCTGGTCAATTGCCTGAACAATACCACGTCGAGACTTCCGCAGGGAGATACCAGCAGCCGATTGGTCAGCCGGCTTATCAAAGTGAAGATGTAAGCCAGGTTCAGTACCAAACACCAACCCAGACTCCAAGGTATCAACAAAAACCGGCTAAACCGTTCAGACCATCTCCTCGCTATCCGGACAATCAGGGTATACAACATACCGAAGCTCAAGCCATTGCTCAAGCTCAGGCTCAAGCCGAAGCCCAAGCTCTAGCTTTTCAGAGAATAGCTCAGGCCGCTCATAACAAACACCAACAATCCGCTTTGGACCAGATTCGCGTTAACAACGAACATCATCGTCAGGCTAGTGCCCTGGAAGAAATCCGGGTCAGGAATGAACAGCAGCGACAGACGACTGCTCTTGAGCAAATTCGTCATGGTGGACAGGTCAGTGAGGCTGGTCAAGCCCACTTGATAGCTCAGGCTGAAGAACAGGCTCATCCCAGACCCGTGGATCACGAAGCTCAATTGAAGGCACAGCTCAAGGCCCAGGCTCACGCTGAAGCTGCTCAAGCAAGACGAGCTCAGGAAGCTGCCGAGTACAAGGCCCATGCTGATGCCATATTGAATTTACAAGCGCAACAACAGGCCCATGTTAAGGCTCAGGAAGATGCGCATAGAAATGCACTCGCTTTAGAAAGAAATCAGATCAAGGCTCAGGCCAATGCTCAGGCCTTGGCTAACGCGCAGGCTGAAGCTCTTTACAGACATTTACAACAGACCAGATCCAAGGCTCACGATGAGGCACAGGCTGCTGCTAAGGCCCAGACTGACGCCAGGAAAGTTGACCCTAATACTCCGGTCGTTCAGTACCTTCTTCCAACTTCAGTACCACTTCCACCGCCTAGTAGTTACTGGACTCATGACCAGGCCCAGAAATATGCAACTTCAGCATCTTCCTACGTTCCTAGATCCGCGCCTAAAGATGAAGAGCCGAGTTATGCTCAGGGGGGTATAAACCAACCACGACAGGCCTATAAGTATAAGAATCAGCCTCAGTCGTCGATATACGTGTCTCAGTCTGGTCTGGCAAAGAAAGCTCCCGTAAAGTCCTTGACGATAGAAGAAATCATCGAACAGGATCAAGAGAACAGTCCTCAGGTTGTACGTCTGCCAAATTTAACTGGACCTCAGTCTCTGACCCAGGAAGATGTCGCGGCTCTTATCAACGCTGGATATTCGGTCACTCCGGTTCCTGGTGCCAAACCTCCGCAGAGGAATTTTGCCGAGGAAAATACGTCCGCTGGTTATTATTCGAAAAAACAACGCAGTCCTGCACCAGCCAGAACTGAGTATGTTAATTACGAGGAAGTCCAAGCTCCCGGTCTCCAAAGAAGACCTTTCAGGAAACAGAGAGTTCATCAGGGTCAGATCGACACTGATGGCAATGCCAGCTAAAAAGTTTTCTTTTCCTTTATTCTTTCTAACTTTTTCCTGCTGACGAACAGACTTAAATGGGAGTAGACTAAGTTCTCAGCAAGAATTAAGGAGCACGACAATTACCGCGAAGGAATTAATTTGGCAACACGAGATTATCGAGGGTGTTAGGCGGAGATTAGATCGGTAACAAAAACGATATTGCAATTTGTTTTATTTTCTTTATTTTGAGATCAGAGAAATTTAGAGATCAGAAAACCGGATCACGGGTTTCTGGTTGTCATCTAATTACCGATTTTTTTTAATTTTTTTTTTTTTTAATGCTACAACGCCTCTGAAATTTTTTGGTCACTGAAATCGCCTCGTCAATATTGAAGAATATCAAATTGATACTTTCAAGCATGAGGTGAACTCGGAGTGAATTGAAATTTTTATTCTTATCACATATATGCTTGAGATTTTATATACTTAAATCGAGGATAAAAAAAAAAAAAAATAATTGAGCTTGAAAATATATGAAAAACAGAGAAAAAAAAAAAAATTATTGTTAACAATGCGATCAGTTGTGAGGTCGCGTCAAAGAGCGTAATTAAAGGTATTAATCACCATAGCTAAATATTCGCACAGAAGAAACGCTATATATTACTTATTACATTATCATTTTATTGTTTTTCTCCTTTTTTTTTCTACTCGTAATATTTAAGTATATATAATATTAATTTTAAGAACTTATCATTATATACGTATATATACCTACATATCGAGCACAATGCAGAAGAGGAAAGAATATATATATAAATATATATATATATATATTTGTCGCTATATGTGGCTAGCTGAACTATATATTTATACACGTTTGTAAATACTAGTATTTTTATCAATAAAATTGTTAAAAATCTTTCAACGATTATCCAATTTCTATATGTACCTTGAAACGATAGATAAAAAGATTATAAATACTTATATACACGAAACAGCCCTGAAAGTTTTTTTTTTTTATCATTCAGAACAACCGATCGGCATTAACGTCTATTTTCAGGATACAGATTTTCATTGTCAATGACCAGAGGGCCGAATAAAATTCTTGAATTCCTTGCTCGGATATGACAGGGTTAGTCAGATTTAGTCTGTTAAATAATAGAAGTAGATTAATAAATGGAAAAAAAAAAATGAAGAGAAATTATTCAAAAGCAGCAAACGTCCTTGTTC
The DNA here is from genome assembly GCA_949628255.1 of Macrophya alboannulata. NCBI lineage: Eukaryota > Metazoa > Arthropoda > Insecta > Hymenoptera > Tenthredinidae > Macrophya > Macrophya alboannulata. The sequence goes on along the minus strand of OX451211.1, from coordinate 16,449,461 downwards.
GATATTCGGACATTGATTTCGATCTACAAATCATAGCTGTATTCGCGTGCATGCACCTACTCTGAAGGATTACCTGTAATTAAACACTCACATCCTCTTGACTAATAGGTGTAATAAATTTTCTCAAATCACGTAATTCGCAGTTTATGGATCGTAATAACTACCGGATAATTATATAGAAGCGATGGGGCCAATTAATCGATAGAAAACAAGCTATATGGACGGATGTATTTATATCGAAGTCTAAAATAGAATTAGAAAAAAAAAGAAAGATTTTATTATTCAAACTATGATCGTTATCGTTCCCTAAAACAGATCTCTGGTTATGAGGTAACGCAATTTCGATGTTAAAAAGAATTTCGCAACTAATAATTTGACAGTTTTAAATTTTTCAACCGGTCCAAAGTGATGTCGATAAAGATCTTCAGGCTAGTGAACAAAAAAAAAAAAAATGGAGAAAAAAAACTAATGAATAAATAAAATTGACTAGATCCCTACGATGTTAAAGTACCTACTGGGTTCGGTTCGATGTGAATGAAGATGAGAAAAAAAAAAAAAAAAAATTGCGGTATACGTATAATTTGATACCATTGACCCATTTCCGAAAAAAAAAAAAAATTATTGTACAATGTAACTGAAAATATGAAAATAAAAAAATGAAGAAAAAAAATTTTGTTACTTATAATTAGGAGTCAGACGCTGCAGTAATTTTATTCCCTGATTTTAATAAAGTATGAAAATTATACTCGAACGATAATGAAGATGACTCATTATCCCGACCGATTTTAATAACCCCGAAGTAATTGAAACAACGAGTTTTATTACATAAATCCTATATCGAAAGTTTCAAACTTTGTCCCATGTAGAAAAAAGAAAAAAAAAAAATGATTGAGAGCTTGTACGTGTATAGATCGTTTTTTTTTTTTTTTAATTTAACTTAAAGCAAATGAAAGAGAGAGAGAGAGGAAAGAAAAAAAAAAAAACTACGGAGATATTTTAAGTGGCAAAGTTTATACTTAACTTTGTACCAATTTAAAGTGTCAAATTTTTTACCTTCCGCGTCTCTCGCGATATATACCTTGTATACCTATATATACCCGCGGAGAAATACATTATCGTTATCACATAAATGCAGCTGAACTTCGACGCTTTTGTACTTGGATTGCTTTCTCAACTTACTTTATTGCTATACTTACATGTACGGATATATATACACCGAAGTACCTACGTAGGTACGCGTTCGCTTGACGTTTCCAATTAACCCCCCAGAAGGAATTGGTTTTATCTTTTTCCACGTCAAGATAGAGCTGGCTGGCATTAGTCACTTCATATCACTCTAGAGTAATATCTCTGCACACGTTTCCTTCAACGTTATACAGAATGTTAGCAGTAGAACAAAAAATGACTAAAGTATAAAAAAAAGAAAATGAAAAAATGCGGAAATCGTAGCAATTTAACATCTGATCTCCGCCACTCCTCATTTCTTCAATAAGCGAATGTGATAAAATAGTAATTAGCCTTCATCTAACATGATTTTAATTAATCTATACCTCTGAGTATAGAAATAGAAACATAGGCAGCAGATCCGCTTCTAAAGATCCTTTTGAGTGTAAAATAAAATAATTTATTTATATATTTTTATCAGAGTACTTTCAGCAGCCTATAAAACAGACCGAATTAGTTTAGATCGGATCCGAAGGTCGTTTTATTTGCCTTACAAAGATAATTCTTATTTCATCTTTGCTCTCAGACTTGAAATAAATTCCGGGTCAAGCAGGCATGACGTAAGTGCAAGAGAAGGCCGGCTTACCGGTTGCACCGGACCTTCAGGGGCGTTAAAAATCGATTGTGGTTTACCAAAAAAAAAAAACAAAAAAAAAGAACCGAAAGAGCCCTCGCGAACCTATATCGAGGATTAATTTATTACAGGATAATTATCGTGATGATTTTTCTGCGATTCTTTTCTCTCGTAATATTTTAGTTAATGGCGATTCGAACTCTGATTACGATTAGACGATGATTGCGGAAATTATGAAGTCCGGTATTTGTATAAATTAATTATTAAGAAACGCCGTGTGTTGCGGCTCGATTTTTTTTCTTCGTTTTTTGATCGACTATTAAATTTAATATCGTATAAAAGTGAGTATCGAGGCCACGTTGAAAAATAACAGTTTAGAACAGTTATGTATATAGTATATTGGTTAAACTCCTTTCTCTAGTAATAATATCGGTTTTAAACATCGTATACCAAGTTCCTTTCAAAGGTAAACCCGTTGATTGCGAGGCAATGAATCATATCGAATAAACTGCAGTTTTACTCTGACACGTACGCATATGTACGAAGTACACTGTATAAATTTTATTCGGCGTTAAATCCCGTTGGGAAAAATACCAAAACCAATCAAAAATTATATTCTTTTAAAAAATCTGATTGAGAATTTCGTACCTGATTTACAGCCGAACGGAAATATTCGTTATAATGAGAAGTGATTTGCGATTCGATCGAGCGTTCAAGGGCGGCGTAAAAATTTTATCGAAAGAATTTTTCGTGGGACAATAAACCGAAGGGAATATAGAGAAAGGAATATGATTTTATTACCACGTGATATTTAACCCGCATCGATGAAATGAATTTTTCCGCGAATATCGCAAACGTGGCAAAAATCTCCAATATAATCTTTAACGCGGTTTTTGAATTTCGACCGCAATTGCATGTGGTCAGACTTCGTTGCGGTTCGTGTGTATCGAACGCGGTTACAATTCCAAAGTATTCGCCACTCGAATTGCATATCACGCGAATACTTATGGAGGTAATCAACAGGCGTCTGCGGAGTTTAAAAATGTTCATTTTAGCAGTCGGAGTGTCGATCACTGATTGCAAGATTTGATTTCAGACGATTTTTAAACCTCCAATTTATGCTCCTTGTCGGATTTTTTTTTTTCTTTTTTGTTACGATAATGCTGTTACCATTGATTGCAATTCGCGACTAGCACAAGCCAGACTAATTGCAAGAAAAAAAAAAAAAAAAAAAAAAACGAGAAGAGAGAAAAATGAAATTGTAATTCGACTTATGAAACATGCGGATCTCTACTCGAAGTTCATATTCGCGCACAGTAGCTAAACCGTATTAAACATTTTCGCCACATGCTGGGACCAATTAGTCAAAAAAAATCTAAACAGGACCTTCGGTTTCTAAACTATACCTCGTATTAAAAATTCGATATTACGATTGCTGCATTAATCTTAAGATGATGATAAATTGCAGGCTATTATCTGTACACTTTACTATTTCAAGTTCCTTCTTTTTTTTTTTTTCTTTGAACTTCTTTTGCACAAGCTGCCCGATATTCGAACACCCTTCCTTTTTTCGATGTCGATTTATCGAATATATTAATTGATCGTTTGCAAAAATGGTTAAAACCGAAGATATAGATCGTCAGAATTATCGATCCTCGTATGCTAACGTGTGCAGATTAAAATAAACCTTTTTTCAACCCCGATTCCTCGCGAGATAGGAAAATTGGAAAATAAGACAACGATTTGAGGTAATTCCTTTGAAATAAGAAACGTAGAAAAAGAAGAAAAGGAGAAAATAAAAATGCAGGATGATGGATTGAACTTAAATCGATTAGCGATGAAATAAGAAGACTTTAGCTGCATGGCATTGAAACAAGATTGAGAGTTAAAAAAAAAAAATTAAATCAAATGAATACACATCGATTTTTGGGATAATAATATTCGCCACTCTGTTTTCCAAAAGCAGTGCTGATCAATGTATACCTATACGAAATAATTATGCAACTTGCGGGGATCGCAGTAGCGATTTACTTTCTTACTTTGCGACTAACAATGAGATCGATGTGTACATACACACGTACATACATATTTCGTAATTCAAGGAACACGAAACCGAACTATAGCCTTTAGATTACTGTAAATTAACGGCCTTAAGTAATTGGCGTGTCTACACGCCGGATTCAAACTGTCAATTATATCGAAACGAATTCAAACATAAAAATTACGGTCGAATTGCTATCAAAAGAAAATTAAGAAAAAATCGAACGAAGACCAAAAAAACGTGAAAAAAAGAAAGCTCTTCTTAAAGTCGATTTTGGTATCCAGAATTGCAAAAAAAATTCCCGCGGTCTTGGACTTGATGGACATAAAATTTTGGGTAATTGGGAAAACGGATTTTTTGGATATTAAAAAAAAATTGTTTCAATTATTCGGCCGCGAATATATCCGGTTGAAAAAAAAATTTTCTATCCTCCACACAGAGAGAAATACTGTTCAAATCAATCCCAGCAGACTATCCCTCTCAACAAAACGTGATTCCAAGGATTTCGCGATTTCCTATCAAGGCTACGTGCAGTGCGTCATTTGTGACATTAAACTATGTACTGCTACGAAAGGGTATATACAACTGTCCCAGTATACCTAAACGTGCAAAAACTGAATACTCATATCTACTCGTTAAAGTTGAAATTCTTTATCCGCGTATATAAAACAAAAAATTGCTCCTAATCCAGACAATCGGCGAGTAAAATTTCTACGAGGCAGATTGTTCGCTGTCAATCTCAAATATACATTATTCTTTTGTCATTTATAAATCTCGCGATAAATAGTAGCCACGGATTTCATGACCGGACCTCACTGTGGCTGGTATATATCGATATTACAAATCCTTTCACTGCCCGGACGACGAGAGATAGGCGTGGTAGGTACTACTATACGCTATTAGGGCAATTTAAAACAGTTATTGGTTTCTTCAACTGCGATAATATCATCGAACACTCAAGGAAGAAGGTCAGCGGTCAAGGACGGTGTAATTATGTAATTTGTTAGAAAATTAAATCACCTGTTGTCTTTCGTTACGACTCTCTTTGCATACCCAACGGTATCGGACTTACAATTGTAAATTTTTTTTTAATTTTTTACTTCCAGGGTTTCCTTCTTTCTATCATCGATCATCGATAATCAATAATTGCGTCAAAGAACTGCAGAGACATAAAGAAGGGAATTATTACTGTGACAGAAATGTCAGAATTCAAACTTTCTATGTTCCTAATCGATTTCTCCAGTTCTTAATCGTTTCTTGGACGATTTTTGATTGCTAGTAAATATTGATTCGGGAATCGACAATACAGACTTTCGCGATTGTTCGTCAGCTAACAATAAACGCTTCCGTCTTGTTAATCGTAGGTCTATAAAGAATCTTACGTAGAGATATATACATAGCGAGGAGTTCGAGTAGGTGCATTGTGCCCAGGTAACATACCTATGCGGTTCAATCGCGTACTGCATGTTAATCAATCCTCATACGTTTTCTCTTTTATCTTCAATTTTTTTCGGGGATTCATTTAGTCGTGATCAAGAAGAATTAATTTTTATTATTTATTGCTCGCGGCTGAGCTGAGAAAGATGCAATATCTCGATTGGAATTTATATATCGTACAGATAGATACCCTAAACGGGTGGTCTTGGCGTGAAATAAAATTATGTAACGAAATTGACCGCGGTGTGAATATAGAACTAGAAGAAAAAAATAAAAGCTAAGGATCATAGTAAAAGTAGAAAAATAAGGCACGCGTGCAAAATGTCGCTGTTATATATATTTTTTTTTTAGTTTTTGAAAGAGAGAAATCGATTGGCTTGATTATAATAAATCAGTGACGTTTGAAAACGACTATAGATTTTCGTTGCGTATATACATTTGTACATATATGTTATATATTTAATTAATATATGCGTATCGCACTGAATCTCGGTCATTTAGAGATGAGAATTTCGCCATCCTATAAAACACGTGGGCACTTTTTGGTATCCAAATATTCAATCAAAAAAAAAAAAAAAAAAAACGGGTGAATTGAAATGTGAAAAAAACTGAATAAATAAACGAATTGAAAAATGAACGAATCAATCCTACCACAGATACCTACTCGTCAATCAAAATATCGTAACTCTCGATCGATCAATCGAGACAAATGGCAAAAAAAAAAGAAACTGCCGAAGAAAGGTGGCAAAAAATTTTATTCGAAAGTCAAAAAATGGTTAGAGAAAAGAAAAAAATTACTCGATGTAATTGTTATGACATAAAACATTGAGAAATGATAAATTTCTAGAAAAAAAAATAAAAAATTGGAGTAATTAATTGATCGTTGAGAATAGAGAGAGAGAAAAAAAAGTAATATTTAGCAACGGGGAACGATCGGATGACACGAAAGCAAAATTTGTGGGATCCAGGTCGACCCAGATCTTTCCGGACCTGGGGGCCCTTGTCGGGAGGGGCCCGCGTCCCCCGCGATCTGCAGGGAGGGGCCCCAGTTTGTTGGACCTCACGTGAGCATATAAGAACACCGCACAGCCATCAACAGGATACAGTTCCACTACCCTCGCTCGAAACATTCTCTCTTTCAGGTGAGCGATTTTAAACTAAACTTTTCAAAAGGTCATTTTATAATATGTGTATAAAATCTATGTATTAAAATTGTATATATGTACAGACAAAATATCGATTCAGATTCATCTTTCATTTCCCTTATTTCAACACAAATTCAATTTACCTTATCAGTGCTGCAGTGATACATTTTTTTTTTCTTCAAAAGTGTCCAAAAATTAGAGAAATTTTTGTGTTCAAACGTATGAGTAAAATTTTGAGGAAAGTGATCGATGTATTGAAGAGAAAAAAAAAAAAAAAAAACAAAATAGACAATTTCATTCGATCGATAGAAATATATTGATTCGTTTTAATTAGAAGATAATTTTGAACTAAGTTGAATAACGTATCGATTAACGCTAGAATCTTTTGTGTGGAAATATGGAAAATTATAAATTACCTCGGTTGATCAGACTCGATACTCTCGAGTGAACTAGTCACTCCGTATTAACATCTAACGCCCAGTAATTACCGAGTTGAATTGCGTAAGTTAAATCTAGATCAAGTATATCTGCGTTTAAATAAGTGCATGAAATTGGAAAGTGATTTATTTTTAATAATAATAAAATGCTAATAAGACAGAGTGCAATAGTCCACCAGCTCGAACATACCTGTGATATGTATAATGTGTCCCTTCAAAACTAGTTACACTTTCTAAAAGAGATGAAGAAAAAAGGAAAATTAATTTACGAAAACCCGCCTCATTTATCCAATGATCGTTAACATTCGCTAATTGCAATTTTTCAACGAGAAAAAAAATAAATTACAACACCGCTTGATATCGTATTCTTTTTTTCAGGATGAGGTCCTTCGCAGTGATCGCTGCGCTTCTGCAAGTGGTAATTTCAAGCCACGTAGCAGTCCGACTTCCGTACCTAAATCCCGCTGGTGTAAACTACGTGAGTGGTCCATCGGTCCATGGTGCACCTCTGGTAAGTGCCCCAGGTCCGAACCTGGAGTACGGTCACGAAAACGCGTACGAATCGGCATCAGCTCTCCAATACGCTCAGCATCCTCAAGCTTTCGAGTACGCTCACCAGCAGGAAGCTCTTCAGTACGCTCAACATCCTCAGCCTCTTCAATACGCCGCGCATTCACCAGCTCACGTTGAAGCTCATCATGTCGGTTACGCACACGCCCAAGTTCCAGCCGTTGCTGCTGTACCGGTGGTCAAGCACGTACCGGCGCTTGCGGAAGTTCCGGTCACCCAGATCGAGGCTCAGCATGGATTCATCGAGAAACAAGTTGACGTTGCTAAGCCTGCCGTAGCGACGCGAAAATTCCAGGTAGGATTCGAAGAGGGAAGAAACGCGAAGAAGAATCGAAAGAATGAGGCAGAATGTTCCTTTTACACGTGTTTCTTTTTCTTCTCCTCTTCTTTCTTTATTAGGTAAGACGTCCCGCGATCCAGAAACACTTCTACGACATTGAAGAACGTGTCATTGTCCGTCCGGCCGGATCCGCTCTCGTGGAACTCGACGAGCCAATCTCAAAGGTTCAAAAAGGACCGACAGTCGTTCAGCCTTTGGCTCACGCCGCTCCTTTGGCAGTGACTCCGGTACCCGATGAACATCATCACCATCAACATCAGCATCAACTTTTGGGACATGAACAGCAGATTGTCCACGTAACACCGACACCTGGTTACGCTCATGAGGGTCTTCACGTCACTCATGGTTCTGCCATCGCTCATGAGTCTCTTCACGTCACTCAGACTCCTATTTACGGACATGAGGCTGTCCACGTAACTCCTGCTCCCGTACTCGTATCTTCACCGTCTCCATCACCGGTCATTATCTCTTCTACTCCAGCGCCGCATTTTGATGATTCTGACTCCATTGTTGTTGAGAATGTTCAGTTCAGAAACGCGGCTGCTTCCCTCAGACACAAGGAACAGCAGCTCGAGGACCTTCAACATCAGCAGGTCGTTCTTCAGGCCGAACTTCAAGCCGAGAGGAGCGCTCAGGTATGAGAATCGGTCGAATATAAAGATCGGAACATGTGCGATTCCATATTTAACTTCAATTTTCTTTCTTCAAGGTCCACTCCCCCGGTCACTCAAGACAACACGGAGTGGTGACTCATTCGAACGGAGCTCCTCACGAAGAACAAATCGCTCGTTTAGCCGCTCACGAACATACTCCGGCTATTGTACACAGCGTTAAGTCTGGTCCAGAGGAGAGCAAGGCCAACCAGCACAAGCTCATCGAGCTTTTGACCGCTCGTGGTGGAGTCGCTGAGGTAAGACTGAGTTTTCTTTGTGACGAAAAGTGAGGGTCCGATGATCTCGCGATTTTATGACGCAAAATTCTTTTTAATTTCAGGTCGGTTTCGGACGCGAAGGACATGCGAGTTACGTCGGTGATGCCGGTCACGTCCGGGCACGCGTTCTTTCCGCAACTCCGACTCCTGACTACGCGGAACCGACTGGTGAACGCGTTTCTACTAGACGAGTAGTGGTCAGTCGTCCTATAGAGACTCTTCAGGAATTCGACGTAGTCGAACCAGCAACTAAAGTCGAGAGGGTATCCTACCAGCAACCAACTTTGATTAAAACTGCCCGTACACATCGCGTCAAGGTACCAACTTCCGTTCCAGTTTATGGAAAAGCTCTGGCACCAGCGGTTGCTCATGCCGCAGTACCAGTTTATCAGAAAACGATCACGCCCGCTGCCGAGTACGGATATTATCATTGAGAAACGAAAAATTGAAAACTCTTTTATTTTCTTTTTACTTTTTTTTGAGTAAATCAGAATTTCTGAGGCCATTTCAAATTTCTATTTCTTTTTTTTTTCTTTTTCTACTATTTACTGGATTTATTATCATGTACATACATACGTACCTATGTATAATATATAATATGTATAATGCGTACGAGAAAAAATACTCATTAGTTTTATATTTAATTAGGCCTTAGAATGTACATAGATAATTGATATATGTATCACCATGATTCATGATAATAAATTAAAAGAATATTGATCGCTACGAATTATTTGTGCTATTATATATAGTGGCTTTCATTCGTTATCCCATTTTTCTTTTCAATTCGTTAATAAAATTATATAGACAAGATTTTAGTCATATACCTGTTAAGAAAATTTGTTAACTATTCAATACCCGATTTAGGGATTATTAATCGTTTTTCGTAATTCAGATCTTATCGTTATTAAAATTGTAACATTTATTATAAGCCCACGCCCAAAGGAGGCCGTCTATAATCAAATTTGGAGCAAGGTTTTCGTTGTGTAATATACTCGGAGACGTAAGCCTCATTAAAAATACACCTTTCACTACAATTCTTGTAACGCAAATATTGGCAGCTACGGATAACGCTAATAATAAGTAGAGAAGTAAAAAAAGTAACAAAAGTAGGAAAAACGAAAAAAAAATCTTTAAACTAAGCAGCACTATATAATTTGATCGATTTACAGTGTCTACTTACCTTATACTCAGCACGTATATCATTATATAAATAAATTGCTAAAATGCCCCGAGCAAAAGCTGTAGCTCATTGTTATAGGTAAACGTGAATTAACCGTAGACAGAACCGGACTTTTCTTTCTAATTACAATTCATACAAAGTTTGTAATTAATTGGTGATAAATTAATCCATGTATGAGCAAATCACTCGTTGTAAATTTTTTTTTTTGTTTTTTTTTTTAAGGACTGTTTATTCAGAAATTTCTCAAATCGTATACATACGTAGCTCTGTACAATTTCAAAATAATTGCGATTTCGAAACCGCGAAACAAAAAAACAAAAAGGAATAAAAAAAACGATTAATCAACGTTCTACCTATACGATACAAATTTTGCCACGAGTAAACGTGCTAAATACTGATGAGGTGTCCGAACGAAAGTTCGGAATCACATTTTTTGGTGTGTTCGTATAGGACGGGAGAGTTTAGTCTGCATAAAGGAAGCGTTCGTTCCGGGAGCTTACGTGATTGAGTTTTAATCGCAGAATGAATTACAAGGAGGATCCTTCTTTTTTTTTGTTTTTTTTTTTTAAATTTATTTATTTATTTAGCGTACAATGAGGAATGGCCACTTTCACCATTCCTTCGAAAAGCTTATTCCTTTCTTATCTCGCAATTCTCCATCATATTGCGATTAATTTATTTTAAGGAAATAGTTTGGAGATATAAATTTAACCAAAAAAAAACTATAATCAGGGCTTTTTAGTAATCAATCATATATATATAAGACGTTTATTTATCTCTCAGTTCACAGAAACGATTACAATTGAAGTCAAGGAACTATCAGAGCTTTTGTACATCGGTATAAACGCGTGTCGAACTCCCAAGTCAGATGCTGGATTACCGAGTGAGCATATCGTGCCGATGAGGTTGAGAAATCTGTAGATTTCTCTGACCAACCTGTAGTCAAGTCCTTTCAGTATTGCGGATGATAATTATACCTATATCGCGTTCTGTTTTAAATCGATAACTTATTAACGACCAATAAGTTTTTTAACCCACTTATACAACGTTTTGCAATTCCATTTCTTGAATCTTTGCCACCAAGTGCCCTCTGGAAGTTTTCCGCAACTCTGTAAAGACAACGAACAAAATTATAGAGACGGAAATTTTTTTTTTTTACAAATTTTTGGTTTCGTAAAAAATATATCATTTTCGAACTCACCTTCTCTATGTATTCTTCGACAGTTTCTTCGTTTGCTAGGCCAGTAACTTCGTTAAACCTTTTTACTATTTGATCAATTCTGTTAGATTCTCTTTTAATACTTCTGGATTCTTCTTGAATTCGTTTTCTGTCCATTTCCAGGACTTTTCGTTCGTGTAAAGTGAAATTTCTCAGAATTGCAATTCTCTCTACCAGCTTCGTGAGTTCGGAGTGATTTAAAGATTTTATAATTTCGGGTGACAATTTGAATTCCTTTTCGACATCATATTTGATCGAACTGATAGTCGAACGGTTCGAACTCATCGAAAAATTCATATTTGCGGTAATATTTATACCCTCAAATCGATTTTCGTGATAGATTTCAATATTAGCACAGGTAAAAATGAACATCAAAAAACTCTCGTAACTTTTATTGAAAGAATTACCATCGAAGAATACTTCATTGATTTTAGGAAGACGGAGAACATCGCCGGTTCCAAATTCGACCAGGGAATTATTCTCAAAATTGATAGTTTTCAAATGTGGAAAAATTCCGACTACGGTAAGATTCGTCAAACGGTTGTTAGACACGTCTACGTAAGTCAATCTCGGCGAGCGATCAACCCCACCGGAATTTAACTCGAACTGAGAAATAACGTTGTGTGATAAATCCAAAAACTTCAAATAAGTTAAATTCACGAATAAATTACCGGGAATATTTCTTATTAAATTTCCAGCCAGATTCAAATGCGTCAAATTTAATCCTCGGAAACTGCCATCTTCGATAATCCGTATCCCACAATTGATCAGACTCAATTTTTCCACATTTTTCAAATCCTTGAAAATTCCGGACTCCAAGACCGGTATCGAAGAATTTTTCACGGTCAAACTCACGTCGTTTTTATAGTAAATAACCAATCTTTGAACTACGCCTGTATCAGCGTTTTCGCACGTTATGCGGTCCAACGATCTCGAACATTTCGCCGCACCATTAGCGAACGCTAATATCGAGCAGAATATCAGAACTCTATGAATTACAATCAGGTTCACCATTATTCCAAGACTGAAGAGCAGCTCACGACGCACAATCTTTTAAAGAGAAGTAAAACCGCTGGGAAAGATACGAGCCTAGTTCTTATCTCGACGGAAGTTCTATTTTCTTCCCTGTCATTATTAACAAAGCCTTTAACTCGTGTCTGGTGAACCACTGACCGTTAAAACCCGCGGGTAGTATATTTCCAAATGGTGACTAACGAATTGGCGGTGAAGAACGATCAGATTTTCCCACTGAATGTTTCGGGAAATTCAACTGCGTATGTATATATCATCTGCTTGACGTTATTTAACGCAATATACGCGAAATCCAGAACACGTCAGGGACCATGGAATTTGGTTACGGTATTTGTTATCGCGTATTGTGATGGAGCGAGTCAGCGAGAATACATTCATTACGTCGACCGCACTTGCTTAAGGAATTCAGGAATTTCATTACACGTACTAATACTACAACTGTGCTCTTCATCTCATATATGTGAAATTGAACGGTCTTAGAAAATGTGGATAGTATCGATGATTGGGTTGATAATTGCGAAAGGTATACAAAAAATATTCAAAAATTGAAAATCGATGATTTAGCAATAAATCATCAAATATATTATCGATCATGACCCATGACCTGCAGCTCAGTGAGTCACTGATGAAACATAAATAATCTGCAACATATTTCTTCGAACACAATATTTTGGAATAATCGTTTTCCGGAAATGAGAATGAATAATATTAACAAGGACGACTATACTTTTATATGGACAAGGCTGTAACATTGGCCTGGATATCAGGACAACGCACCTCCGTCGACAGGTGGTAGAATACTACGATATATCAGCACGTTCGTTCTTTCTTGTCGACCTGGCCGCAGGCTCGTATTAAAGACGATTGAAATTGCAGATGAAATTACAAGATTGAAGCTTCTTTTGAGTGAGAAAATTGTCCCTTTTGTCTATCGATTCATGGTTCTTCGATATACCTACAGTTTTAATTTCGATTCGTTGAAGTGTGCCGAGTATAATATACGTAGCTAATCTGCAAACCAGATTGAAGTATAAATTTTCATTTCACGTTTAGTTTGTATACGATATATCGAAATCGAGCGATGCGTCGACTTACGATTTCAACTCACGAAATTTCAAACGCTCTGATTTTTTTTTTTTTGTTTGGTTTTTTAACATGACGCAAAAATTCGATCGTTGAATATCTCGCAGTTAGAAATTACGCAACTTGCGGGAACCCACACCCAAAACGCAACAGGCGTACTAATTATGAACGTTGGCAAATTTTTTCCACCTTTTTTTGAACACGCAGTTTCATTCTTCGAACAAAAAATATCAAAATTAAATCAGCTGGAAAATGAAAAGCAAAAGAGAAAAACTGAATTGAAATACAAACTCAAAATTTAGAATATCTATATTTTTTTGCCAAAATAGTTTCATCCATAAAACGCGTAGCACAATGAATGAAAAATTCGAGTAATAATATATAAAAAAAAAAAGAAGGAAAATGTATTCAATTTTTGTCTTTTGTGTAATCAAATTGGGTTCCGGGGCCCACGTCTGACCGAATCGCGATTTACGTAGCTCAAGAAATAAGGAGAGATGAATATTTTCGGTTGTTTGAGGAGGAAGTGATAGAGAGTAGGGAATGTTTCTCTTGGGCGTATGTATTTTCAAGGGCCCTTGACTCGGGATCACCAAAGGTCGAAGTCCCGAGGCCCGGAGGGGTTTTACGAAGGTCTTTTGCCTACTGGATCTGGAAGCAAATTGCCTGACCCTGGCTGGTATATAAGACACTCGGTTGCACGCCACACCGTTCAGTTCAGAAACACACGAAACCCTCGTCATCGATTTGACCGGTCAGTAATTATTATCCTAATATCAATAAATGTACAGATCAAGTAGATATAAAGAAAAAAATCAACAAATTTTACAAATAAATTGGAAAAGAAATATTTTCCATAAATTCCCAAGCAAATAAAATAATAAAAAAAACACCTTCCATGATCGGAAAAATCGGGAATCGAAAATTAGTGCAACGTGAAGCGATTTGATACGATTTCGACGTTTCTGCGGTCAATGAAAACAATTTTATTCATATAAATACCAATGATCGTGGGTGAATACGTTTATATCAGATAACGATACTGAATATCCGTGACAAAATTTTGACTAATCAGTTTTTGGGGTCGATGGGTATAAAAGCCTATAAAAAAGTTAATTGAGCTGACAAATTGAAGCTTTTGGCTTCCTGTGATGGAAACAGTTTCACGGATATGATCGAATAGTAATTAACGGAAATATTGATGGTATTTGAACGCATCACCGGAATTTGCAGATCATGTATTGCATAGTTTGATATTTGCAATTGCAAAATAAAAAAAAATAGACAGAAATATAGAAATCAGTGCAACAAGAAACAAATTTACAAATAAAAGCACACCCTGATTTTTTGGGATGTAAATTCGACATGGCAGCGTCTCTGAACCGCGGAAATTAATCGAGATAGAATTTGGGTCAATGATTATAATCATCACAGTGGTACTAAATATAAACAAAATGCTCCTAGAGCTAGACACGTTGATCTTGAGATCTGCCATTCAAATTCCCGAGGTCAAGCCTTTACCTTTCCTTTTATATACCCAAGGAATGCGAGGATTGTTCACGATTATCTCAACCATGGGATGTCCTCTTACCATATTTACAAAATGATAGAGAATTTTATCTTGTAGAAAAATTTTTGTAAAATTTGTTCAGGGATGAAAAAGTGATCGGTAATTGCTGGCAAAAAAAAATATTTGAATGAAAATTTAAGGACCAAATAATTCCACGATCAATTTCAATTTAATTTCGATTCAAGAATCGAATCCCGAATAAGAAATATCGTATAATTTTTTTTTCGCAGATAAACATCATGAAGATATTCATCTTAGCGATCGCATTTCTGTTCGTAATTGTGGGAAGCGGTTTAGCTGCTCCTCAGTACCACGTGAACCCGGAAACACCGTACGCTCATCCCGCAGTATTGATAAACTCCCACATGGAGTCACAGTTGCCGGAAGAACTACGTAACCCTTTCTACAAGAACGCGAGGATAGCTAACGGTCTCGCAAAAGAATCGTGGTTCGGAAACAAGGAAATGCAGGTGAAAAAAAAATCTCCAAATTTTTTGCAATCCATTTCGCTAAATTATCAATTTTTTTTTTTCTTTTTGGAATCTTCTTTTACCTCTTCCGGAAAAAAAATTGTAACTTTTATTTTTCCAATTTCTTAATCAGGTCATCGAACGCGAGGCTGAAAAAATTCCGAGGGAAAAAATCTACAACGTACTTCACAACGCTGGACTAATTTCCCGAAGAAGATAAAATATACTAGTCGTTGATAAAATTTATGACAAAAATTATTCGCGCTCTCGCGTATAATCGTGTGATTATTTATTTATATTTGTCGATCAAATTATATGAATATTATTGTGATTATACACAAAATCCCCATATTTCATAATGCCATTGAATGAACGTGTCTGTTATTGTAAATTGTAATATTTATGCTGTTATAAATAATCGAAAAAAAAAAAAAAAAAAATTATTAACACATCTCATTACTTCTGCAACGCCTGACGTCTAGCTACCGAACATACGTCAGTGAATCGTTGCGAGTACGAAAGCCTTCTCCCACTGCATACTACGATGCGATAGAATTTCAAACTCGAAGTCTCTACACCCGATATCAAAGCCGAAATTAATTAGCCCAGAAATTCACAGACGTATTTCAACTCGCCAAAAGCAGACTCTGCTAGATACTATAATTGAGAAATTTCAGGTATATGAACTTTGGCTAAGGTAAAACGCAGGTTGATTCAACTCCAGGAATACATCCTGTGCAGTTTGACTTATAGTAGCTAGTTCTAGCATACATAAATTCGCAAGCTGCGGCAAGAGAGTGCGGATCTCTGTAACTGGAGCACTTTAGTCGGTATAGAAACTCGTTGACGTATTTCTATTTGCATCTTATTGTTAGTGAAGCTTTGAGTCTGGGGAGAAGGAAAGTAAACAGTAACTTAAACTAGTCGAATGCATTCATCCCGATCTAACTTAAGCTACAGCTCTATAAGGTATAGCGCAGTTTGCAGATATTCAAAAAAGGAACACCGGCTGTTCCATAAGGACTAGATATCCCCGTCTCCGTATTACAACAGCGTTAAAAAAAATTATATCTCCCGCATGCGGTTTCGTGCCGTGGGAATATTCGATAATATAGAATCGGTGATCGTGTATAGCCGTTGGTTATAGCTATCGGAATAAATAATTAGACGAGTATATAGTTATTAGAATATTTAAGGATAACCCTTTCGCAATTTGGTGATTAATTAATCAACATCTCGTCGTCAGACATGAGGCTAGAAATTTTTTTTTCGGAATTGGAAGATTTGGTTCTAAAGCAAAAGACGTCCTAGCGATACCGATACGAGTTTCCAGTCGTTAACGCGGTTGAGTAACTTGTATAACATCGCGATGCATCGAGCGATATTGGTATTATGTGATTGTAAATAAATGTTGTACATGTATACGGGAACAAATGGGAACGTGCAGGTTTTCTGTACCTATGCCTATCGCATTTGTGTGCAACAATATAAGATACAAAAAGACTTTAAGATGTTCTCTTCTCGTGGGGATGCGATATAAAGGCTGTGCTAGAGAAACGCGTCTTGCAGATCACCGACGATTCTTGATCAGAAATAACGGACGTCGTCGTTTGGGACGAGGATACCCACTCCAAGAACTTATACTTAAGGTGCATACCGTATATCCGTGTCAGAAGAATCCAGTAAAAGGTCAACAAAGGCCAACGAGAGAATAAAGTGTAAATGAAATCGCGCAGACTGAGAGAAGATCGTAATTTTCAAGTAGAAAATATAAAATTTCCGATTCCTGTGTAATAAAAGAAAATTCAAAATCATTCAATTTCTTTCCTTTTTTTTGTTCTACTCAAGAATCGACGATGATACTCTCGGTCTTCTTCGGTCTTTGTTTAATTTCGGCAATCCACGGAGAATCGGTAAGCATATAATTTTTTTAAATCAATAAAAACTATTTTCAAAGCAATAATAGCTGATCGATCATCGTGCGGACTGTATTCGGAATGCATCCCAGCCGAGTAGAGTGAGGCAAGATCTTCCGCAGTTATGTAGAACACATGAATCTATACACAAGAAGAAGCGGTTCGATCATCTCACTTTCTAACTTCTATCACGATTCCCCCTCGTTTAATTTACGCTCGTATAGATAAATATCGGTGCAGTGGATAATCGTGAGGATTTTCATAACTTACGTATTGCTTTTAAAATCATACCTAATTCGGACAAGTAGGAAACATTTTTTAACGTTATCGTAAGATACTGACTCCGAGTTTGTTGACTCTAAGTTCATCGGCCTCAACTATAATCATAGTTCAATGACCGTTGGATAAAATTTTTAGCGAGAAATTTACTCGATTTGCTATCTTCGAGCGGTTCAATGAACGTTTTATCCACTCGAAATCGAATCAATACCATTTTTTTTTTACTCTATAGCTCGTCAATTTTCGATCAAGTATAAAATCGGATGATAAGAACCGATCGATCGATGATAAAATACGTTATCTATAGACTCTGAATAATCACACGTACAGAAGAAAAAAAAAAAACGTTTTCGGAATATACCTGCGGAGTTCATCGACCTCCTAATATCTCGGAGAGAATTTCTTTCACGAATCTCACTAGTCAACGAGAGTCTAGAAATTGTCGGGGATCTCCTTGCGAACATATGTAGATTATTATCTCGAGATATAGATCGAAGTTCGTTGGCCTGATCGACAATTAACTCAGTTGTCATCGATCGAGACTCGAATCGCGATAATTTGTATCATAATAACCGGGTTAAAAAATCATCGCGAATTTATCAAGCCTGGATTTATTTGGATTTCAGGAACCATCCGAAGGCTATAACCGGCGTAGTTACGAGGCGGAATCATCGAGTGGAAGAATCTACGAAAATCCCAACCCCCAGGATCGAATTTCAAAGTTTTTAGAATCTGAAATCGAAGAGGATGTAGACGTGGGTGAAGAACGGCAACCTCCAAGACGTGGCACCGTGGATCCTGAAGTCACCGATCAATTGGAAGGAAATGGATGGCTGGATGTGATCCCCGGTACTCCAGGCAAGGATTATCCAAACTACGAAAAAATACCTGAAACCTCTTTCACGTGCGATGATAAAACTCCCGGAGGCTACTACGCGGATATCGAAGCAAGGTGCCAGGTAAGACGAGAAAATAAATCCACGGTCGATTTTTTGAAACCAAAATTTGACGTTAAAATTCTCTTTTCTCCCAGGTTTTTCACGTCTGTAACACCGGAGGTCAGAAAAGTTCTTTCGTATGTCCGAGTGGGAGTATATTTAATCAGAAATACTTCGTATGCGATTGGTGGTACGATTTCGAGTGCGACGATGCAACGGATCTGTATTCTTTAAACGAGAAGGTAAATCGAGGTGGGACAGGGTCAGGACCAGGCGGACCAGGTCGGGTCGAACAAAGCGTTGAATATACTTCCGAGAACGGTCATTTCCCTGAAGAAGATCTACAAAATGAAGGTAACTTTGTCTCCGTTGATGGTTTTGACCTTTCGCTGGCTGGTACGGGCGAGGGAGGTCCAGGCTACGCTCGGAACAGGAATAACAAGGGTTATCAAAGCAACGTGAACGACGAGGATTACAAAGATAAAGAAAACAGCGATAACCAAGGACAGAATGGAAGAAGAAGAAAAAATTTTAACGGTCGAAAAGCGTCCGGCGTATCGTCGAAGCCTAAAAATGAGGAAACAAATCGCAACGATCACCGAGATGAATCGCCCCGAGAATTTTCTCAAGGTTCTAACAGAGAGGGTGAAAATTTTCGCAAACAAAATTCCGGTAGTGGAAATCCGAGGGCTAATTACCAAGGAGATTTTAACGGTCCATTAAAAACCGATAACTTCCGTAACGGAAACGGGGGTAATGATCGCGCCGAGCAATCAAATGGATTTATCGAAAATAGAAACGGCCCGAGGACATATCCGTCGGCGAATACGCAAGGAGAAAATAATAATGGTAACGGTAACTACCCCCGAAGAGATACTCAGAAGAATGAGAATGGCTACAAAACTGATAATCAAAGCGAAAAAAGAAACGGATTCGGCCAAAGATCTTCCGCGGGTTCAGTGAGGAGCGGTTATATCGCTGCTGAAAATTCGCAGCACGATTATAACCGAGGATCATCTTCGTCAGGCTCTTCTTCGGTAAATGATAACAAGGATTTTTCGAATTTCGATGCGTTGAGAGAAGAGCAGGAGAAGAACAGTGACGGACGAACTCCCAACAGCCAGGAATTTAATTCTGATAAAAGTCCCGGAGCTCCTTCAGGGTCGAATAACAATGAATATCGAAATCCCTCGTCTGGTACTAGACCGGGTAATATACGAGGGCGACAAAGGACAAGCGGAGGTCTGCCAGGGGGATTAGGAAATGGTTATCCGAGTCCGGGACGCGCGAGGGAATTGCCAGGATCAGATGCTATCGCCAGTAGCATTACTCGAGCTGAAGGGACGGTTTACGACGAGGGAGATCAACGCTCGGTGCAGAATTACCACCAGAAGACGTCTTCTGGTACTAGAACTCCCGGCCAAGTAACTGACCTTCTCTCGGTTACAGATAGTCAAAAAATTGTTTTTGATCACCGTAACGGAGAGATTCAACGAACAGATTTTAGCGAAGACAATTTCGCCCCAGGAATCGATTCTAAAAACGATCAATCGACTGTGAACCGGAAATACTCGAGCCAGAGCTCTTCTTCAAGGAACGATAAATCCTTCGACTCGAATTATCATCGCGAAAGGAACGGCCAGACGACGGATCAACGTCATCAAAATTCGGGAAAAAATTACGGGAACGATTATCTCGTCGGTATTGTACCGGGTAATGAAAATCGCGGAAATGGAAGTTCCGATTCTAATCAACCGAGAAGATATTTGCCGATTTTGTGAACGGTTTAACTTACTGAAATTACTTAGAAGACATAGTTTCATTCGCGGTATGTTTCCTTCTTTAGAAATTATGGCAGAATAATTATAAACCCATGTAGATGAATTCGAAGATGAATATATGTATTTTGAAAAAATTATACAGGCCAAATAAAATCGAAAAAATTTGAATGTCTGAACTCTGACTCAAATAAACGAACAATTACATCCGTCTTCGTCGACAGTTTTCATTTATTAATTGCACATAAATTTGATATCCTTTTTTTAACCTAAATGATTCACAGAATTTGTTATCTGTGCTCAAGATTTTTAACGAGAGGTAATTCAGTTGCAAAATAAATTTGCGTAGAATATCAAGAGATGGATTTTGTGTAGAATTATTTTTTTCTACTCACGTGATACAGCGCAGTTCGATGAAGATGGAAGAGGCTGCAGCTTTTCGAGGTTTTCGAACAAGTGCAAAATACCTTGACTACGATGATCCTCGAAAGAAGCTTTTCACACCGAGGCACGAGTCAGCTCGTCACAGAATTTTACGAATTAAGAGACCGTTGGATTTAGAAACTTGGTCGGTTGATGAATATTGCAAAAAACGACCCACTCCAACACCACCTCCGAAATTAGACCCGGCCATATTTCATGCCAGATGTGCTTACACTCCGATTATCGATTTTGTCCAAATAGCAAACTGGATTCAAAAATTGGTAAAACGAAAATGAAAACGATTCATAGCCGAGGATTTTTGAGACATGAAATTTACACCCCTTCGCACTTGTATCACCAAAAAAATTCACACGTTTCTATAATAAAATATCAAAAGTCGATTATAGAAAAGTTTATTGAATTTTTTTTCCCCACTTTTCAAGTGCCTTTAGCAGAGGCCTCTGTACGACTGACCACGTTATTAGTAGTATACAGCATTCTTTTGTGTACCTGAGTGTAGGTGTCCCTGTATATTATTGTTTTTGAAAAAGTCTTACGCTGTTCGTAGTACGACTAGGAATAAGACGAAAATTGCAAAACGTTACCTCTTATTGGAATTAGGTAACGTTATTGTATGTACGTCGATGATCTGGCTCGTTACTTATAAAAATTCTCTCCAAAAGATGCATATACAATAATATCCTAGCAATTAATATCGATCATGTAATAACGGCCCGTCTCTCAATCAGATAGTCGATTGATGGTTGATGGCCAAAAACTGCTTTGTATCAATTTAGTAACGTTTATTAACTGACGTGAACGAATAAAAATAAAAATATATCGATACCCGATTCTCCTCGTTTAAATTTCTACTTTCCATCAACCTTGTTATCTAGCCATAGTCTGTAAAATATCGACTAAAAATGAATGGAACATTCGTCTAAAAATGATTTCAGTTAATTGATGAATTAATTATTAATATTAGACGTTTGTTGTCACGTCTTTAAACCTGGTCTATGATCTCCTGATTAGTTCAAAGTTTACTTAACTGTTAATTAATCAACGTCTATACAATTCATTGAGATGCTAATCGCAGCTATTCTGCACGATGCCTAATTCCGCCCACACGAAAACGAATGATTAATTTTTTTTTTTCGACGCACATGATGTTGACGTTTAGTGTCACAAACTCATCCCGAATTTGTCACCTGTCAGAGTTCTGTGATTGGCCAAAATTTTTTAGCAAGGTAAATATTTTTCTCTGTACAATTGACCTATGAGAATAAAATTCAGATTTATTTTATGAAAGATCGAAGATTGTCGGATCCAAAAACGCACGTCATCGGAGTCGGATCATCTTACAAATTAGTAACGCTTGTTGTGGTCCATATAACTATTAATGCAATGATGATAGAATAATGGCGTTACACTTAACCCAGACTTTCGTAATAACTCAAACTAGTTTTACGTTTAAGTTTCGTCATGCCTCCAGGGCTGACACGTCGTGTATGCTACCATTACTCGATATGATATGAGTCGATTCATATTTATACATATGGTGGTCGCTGAATTATAGAAAAATGAATAGTAAAGAAAAGCCTGATTATTTAAGCAATAAAGAAACTTTCCCATTTCTACGTTAGACGGTTTTAAGAAATTCTGAATCCTTAATGTGGCTTAAAAGCCTCGAATAATCGTGGTAGCCGTTTATCTAACACATTCCTTCGATGGATATTCTATGTTCTAACAGTAATCAATAAAGTGTGTTGTGACGGCAGAAAGTAGACGTACAGATGAAAGTAAGGAAATTAATTAATCGTGGGCTGACCGAGCTAGCAGAGAGAAAAAAGATCAATCGAAAAATTCTCGATGTAGAATCTTGAGTGGGAATTGAGAGGAAAAATAGCCAAAATTCCTGTCGTTTGTCGAAATTGGAATCCGTCCCTTTGACGAAACGACGAAAAATCGAAGAAGAATAAATAAACCATATAGATATCATTTCCAAAAAATATTGAAAAAAAAAATTTAGAATGAGAAAGGAGAGATGGTTCATATTCGCGATGTTTGTTCATCGACAGAAATATTTACGGAACCTTAAATAATTGGTACGAAAACCTTGAAATCAGGTCATGGATTTTGAACACCTCATCTCCTCGTGCTTGGCAGTAACGAAGATGAGCTAAACTCATACAGAGCTGGTCTAGGACGTGAGTTACGCCATCGTTGATTGCCGAATACAGATCACTTTCGCTGAAGGAACTATATGGGGATGAACGAAATATCGAAGGAAAGAAGAGAAGAATAAAAAAAGGTGGGGACAAAGTACGGTTCGTATATGACGTATGTGGATCGCGGAACAAGACACATCTCCGCTCCGTATATAAGCCCGAATATTTTTACAAACCGCATCAGACACCGTCTTCAACCTCGATAATCGACTATTCGACGTTGCATTCAATCGCAAAAATGACTTCGAAGTGGAGTTTCTTAATCTTCGGTCTCGTAGCTGTCGCTAAGGTCGGAAGAAAATGTTTTTCCACTGTAAGAAATATATTTGAAATAATTTTTGACAATAATCTTCGATCTTATTCACAGGCGCAGCAAGGCTACCCGAGGGAAAATCCCTCTGATCAATTGGCCTACAATTCGGGAGGCCAGATGTACGGCGATGAAGAGGTTTCTTCTGGTGACGAGATCCCTGGAGAGGCGGGTAAAGATTACCCGACATTCCGGGATATTCCAGAAACTCGATTCGACTGCGGTCAGCAGCAGTTTCCTGGCTACTATGCCGAGACTGAGGCTAGGTGCCAGGTGTTTCATATTTGCCAAATTGGAGGTCGTAGAGACTCTTTCCTTTGTCCCAACGGCACTATTTTTAACCAGGAAAAACTAGTCTGCGATTGGTGGTTCAATTTCGACTGCGCCCAAGCACAGAGCTTTTATTCCATAAACGAAGCCGTTGTCAGAGCCATGGAAGACGCTGACAGGTAAAGAGAAAAGGCCAAGAAGCATTTTTGGTCCTTCAACTTGAATCAAATTTTCTTCATTTCTGTTTCAATTTTTTTTTCTTTTCACAATTTCAGACTCGCAGCTGAGAGGCAAAGTGCCGAAGGATATCGTTACAACACACCAACCGGCTCTAAGAACCAGCAGCAAAGACCTTCTTCGCCGTTGAGTGGTCCTCAGTCAGATTTTGACACAGTAGTTATCGAGGCTGCCAGATCCGGTCCCCGAAGTGATTTATCCCAAAAATCTGAACCCCAACTTGAGTTTTACGATAGACCAGAAGTAGCCAGACGTGAGCCGACCGGAGCTTACACTGAGGATAGTCGCCAAAGCTCTCAGATCACTCACGCAACTTTTGGAAAGCAAATCAGCGCCGGTTCTCGGGATGCTGACGCGGTCCATGAGGAACCTGGGCGGGCGTATCTCCCCGCAGAATTACAAGGCTAATAAATATTAATTTATTCGTACCTACAATCGACCAGTCGACAATTTGGAAACGGTCAACTCTGCAGAAAGAGTTTACCGGAAATGGCCACCATCTGCATGAAAGTGTTCAGATTTTTGTAAATTATAATTTTTATATGTAGCACAATAAAATAAGTTATCAATAAAGAAATTTCAGCTAAGTAAAGTCGATCGATTATTGTGAGAAAAATTTCGACGCAAATTTCCCCCACGTTGTTTCAAGAGGGAGAATGAAGGGCCCTGGAAAATTTACTGCGTGGGATTATTGTTGAGTAATAATTATCAAAGTATGAGAAAACGATCACGTACTAGACCGGGAATAGGAGTTAGCGAAGTTGATTTATCGTTCGTATACCACGTGCCCACGATGAGTTGCTTGCGAAATGTAATCTTTCAAAGATCTAATTGTAAGACTGGTCTACGAATTTATGATACCTATCCTACTGCTCGTCTACAGTCAGACGAGAAATATTAATTATAAACGAGAAAACGTGTTGACAGACGTTCATTAAAAACAATAAATCAAAGGCTAATTGTTAATTACTCGAGTAATGGCCGTTTGAAGACTCGATTTTAAGTCCAAGTGCAGATAAAAATGGAATAATTTTGGTTCCCGAAGGAGTAAAGAAGAGATTTGTCAGCCGAGAGTTATCAGGCTTTCCAGAATCCTATTTGATAATATTTTTGTCAAGCCATCTCACGTGTGAATGAAATACTCGAAGGATTTCATATAGTAGTAAAATTGATGAAAATCCCTATTTCGTGCTCGACTTTCTAGATCATCCTGGTTGCGAAATGAGGATCAAGAAGGCAGACCAATTTGCCCGTATTTTATGGAAGAGTTCATCCGGTAGATGGTCGAGATCTAGTCGGTATTTAAAGGACGTTCCTTGCTCAAAGATGCATCAGCTTTACCCGAGTACTTGCACTTAGAGCAAGTGCACTCCCGGAGTAGGTACTTCAAACTGTCTGACACCGGGAAGAAAATTCATTTTTCTCCTTCTTTTTCCCCAGATTTTTGACTCCGGTTAATTCTGAGCTAAATTACTTTCTTCTTATCGAACGCGGAAGGTCCTTCTTCTCTTAAAAGATGACAACCGTGCAAGAGATAATTATTCTCACCGCCGTTACTATCGTAAATGTAAGTTTTTGACGTGAAAATATCTTCATTTTTTCAAATATAAATTCAATGCTTTCATATCAGTGCCAGTACGACTACTTCCGACCGGATATTCAACCCAACGAATTGGGCTACAACGTTTTTGGACAGCCTTTTGCCTCCCTGATAGACGAGACGAACAGAGGTCCTGAAATACCGGGAAAATCCGGGTCGGATTACCCGGTATTTTCCGAAGTACCAGAAACTGGATTCAGATGTGACCAACAAAGATATCCAGGCTACTATGCCGATCCTGGAAGTGGCTGTCAGGTTGTGGCCGAATTTTCTATTCCCAAGATATTTTCTTCACTTTTCTCCGTTCTCTCGTAAAATAAACTACAAACTTTTCAATTTTAAACTTATTCGCATTTTCCGCAGGCTTTTTATATCTGCCAACGAGGTGGACGTAGCGACTCGTTCCTCTGCCCAAACGGGACAATTTTCAACCAAGAATGGCTCGTCTGCGACTGGTGGTACAATTTCGACTGTTCTCGTGCCGAAAATTTGTACTCTGTCAACGAACAGGTTAATATTTTCACCATTTTCTCGTTGGTCTATAATTTTTCAAGTACAATTTGCTATTTAACGCCTCAACGTCTTTCTCCAGGTCGTCAGATCGATGGAGGAGGCTGACTCCCCTTTGCAGAACTACAGATACAACAGCTTCCGAGGATTCGGTACCAACGGAATAAACGGTCGGTTCAATTTCCCGGCATTTCCAAACGTCCGAAACGGTTTCACTCCACTAAACAGTCAAAGCGTTTTGTCAAACGGACCAACTGCAGACTATGGAGTCCCCGGAGCACCAGGATACGAAGTAGACTCAGGACGTTTCAAATACAATCGCGGAGGCTCTGGAATCGGGAGATTTGCGCAAAGAAACGGGGCCAGTCCCTCGGTATTCGGATTTCCAGAAGCCTCAGGATTCCCAGTAGCGACAGGATACAGAAGAAATTTATACAAAGGATACGGTACGGTGGACAGAAGCTATTTACCCCAAGGAAAATGATGACTGTACGTCTTCGGGGGATCCGATTGGGCAGATGGAGAATTTATACCCTTCGACAAAGACATAGACGGCGCAAATCTATTCCTCTAATTCAATTTCGATCAGAAAATAAAGATTTTTGTTTATCCTGTTTAGTTAGTAGCATAGCCTGTGTATAGAATCATATAAAAACTACTTTTCGATTGATTTTTCTATGTAAATATAACTACTAGACAATAAATTGACAAACATATAACACAACCGAGTCTAGTTACATCTACGAATCATAAATTGCCAGTTTATCTTAACCTTGAAGCTATCATATCTCAGCTCTGTTACGTCGGCTGCAGTGCATTCAGTGTGCAGTTTAAATGCAGTTTGAGTTTCTAATCCCAGTCGTTCTATGTCATACTCGTATAAGCAGCCTTGTCACTCGCAGTTGACCTTATCTAACAAACTAGATATGGGCTTCGAGCTACGACTAGAATTCTAGGAGTTAATTTTATAACTACGATATAATATGCTAGAATCAGATGCGGTTTATGTCAAACCGAAGATTTTCTTTCAGATGTAAGGGCTCCAGGGTTCCAGGGATTTTTGATTTCCAAGAAACGAATTTTTTATTCGTACCCATTTTAAATACGCGAATTTAAATCCACGTGCCGGATAATCTGCGTTACACAGATTTAATTCAAGGCTAATTTCACACGCTGTTCCGATAATGTTCGGAAAAAAAGAGGAATTTTTACAGATAGTAACATACTGGCAATCCGAAGTGCATAGAGTGGCATCGTGATAAAATTAGTCAGCAGAAATAACCGCATAAAATTATTATGATCATTATTTTCTTTATTGCAGACTGCGAAGTCCCATACGCCAATATATTTACCGTCAATTTTTATTGTTCCCATCGTCAAAGTGCAGATTTAAATTCGCTTTCAAACGTATAGGCAAGATATATACGTGCTGCAGAATGCAGAAATAGTCTGTGCCGTTGCATAACTTCGCGTTATCGCATAAATCGAAAAATCTTACTTATAACGGGTTGTAAATAAATTTACGTCACGAATGATTTTTCGCGCGAAAGATTTGCCACAATTTAGATCGTTTTGTATTAATCATTACGGTTGCCCTTTGTCTTAAAAATGCGGTAATGACCGATCGGTGCGGGGGACTCCCTCGTACCGGTTATGTCACACTCTCGGCTGTCAAGCAAGTGCAATAACAATTGTATGCAATTGCGGACAGCAACCTTGACTGATCTTCCTTGAACGGGCGATTTCCTCTCTGCCACAATGCGACGTCATACTGTAACCAAGTCAGTGTCAATAAAATTTTCTAGGCTAGGCTAGGCTAGGCTAATGAGAAAGAGAGAGAAGAGGAAAACAGACAAAGACAAATATAATGAAACGCTGCAGGGACATATCGCCTGCACATTTTCATATCATTCTCTCGTTGTCAGTTACTCTGTGCGATCGTTGCTCAAGTTTATCGCTAAAAACTTCTGTACAGATTTCAGTCAAAATCTACAAGCCCTAGGTTGTCGTATAGTTTCCTTTTAGGCTTAGCACAGTTCAAAAATGGAACGGCGAACAATGTCAGGTAGGCAAAAAGCGTCAAACTCGTTCAATCATTTCCCAAAAATTGTTTGTAACTGAAAGGAATTCGTTTTCCAATAATCTTACTAAATCGTTTACACTTCCTATAGAAGATTCATTGACGAATATAGTATCGAATGAAACTTGTCATCAAAGACAAGACAAAGTCAAAAATAGTGAGAAATTAAACGACAGTGGATCTTCAATTTATAAATACAAAAAGGCGTATTTTTGATAAAGTTTATCAAAGTGAGAGGCAATGAAGTATATAATTACATGCAGTTTTATAGTCAGTCATTCGATCGCTGCACTGTTGTGTAGAAAATTGCAGCACGCGCGCGATGACCTTGCGACTCGTTGCGTAGTCAGTAAAATAATTCTCTGTCAATTAGGCAAGTCGATTATCGATTTCCGAATTTTCTTTATTTTTTTTTTCTTTTCTTTCAGATTTGATAAGAGAACTGGAGCCTTTGTTAAGAAAATTCGAGAACGATTACGCCCTGGCGATTACCCATGTCGAAGAGGAAGCGGGATGTAAGGCAGGCGATAACTACATGTCGATTGTAATGCAAACTACCGTAAAAGGATCTCATGGAAATGGGACAAGTAAGTAATAGGATCGATTTATCACCTGCATAAGATCGGATTGTTGAATCTCCTTCAAATGGGTCAATGACTTCACTATTCCAATCTCTTATACCTAGATCGATTTATTTTATATGTAATACATTAAATGTTATCGATATTATCTATATTCTCAGCTAGAGGGCCTCTCTTAGATAAAGTATTATTCTCAAGTATTATTATACCTAGAGGATGAAAATTTTTAACCAGAAAAATAAATTACCTGTCAAAGATACTTCTGTAATTCTAGTTTTAGTTTATTTATCAATTTTTTTTTCTATTCCTCAAAGGTTACAGAAAGTCGTTTATGATAAAGTACTTGCCTCTTCATCGCGCGATAACCACTATCTACACCACGGTTCATTTGTATGAGAACGAGAGCTACGTTTACGACAAGCTTCTACCACTTTTGGGAAATTTTGGACCGATATGCGTCCATGCGGACGATAATAAGATCGTAATGCAGGACCTTAACTCGTTGGATTACACTGTCCGTAAACGTCAAGACCTCCTGGACTTAGATCACTGCATTGCAGCGGTTCAGGTAAGGCAAAAAATCGAAGATTGGACATTGAATAATGGGGATAGTCGATGAGATTTATTACCGTTTTCCTCGAACAGATCCTGGCGCGACTTCATGCTTCTAGTCTCGCTCTGAAGCTCAGGGATCCTACGGGGTTTTATGAATTGACAAAACCCCTCAAAGAAGTCGTCTTCGCTAGACGAGACGGCATGACTTTAGGCGACTCGATAGAAGGCAGTGTAACTAATGCAATTAAGCATTTGGAGTGGATCCAGCCACGGAGCGAAGAGCTCGATGCTGGTATCCAGTTTCTAAAAGGATACGAGGGAAGGGTTTACGAAGTAATGCAGGACTTGGTCGACCCGGGAAAAGGGAAGTACGACGTTATCACTCACGGGGATTGCTGGAAGAATAATATAATGTTCAAGTACGACGGGGAGGGAAAAATCCTCGACGTAAAGCTGTTGGATTTTCAAATGACCAGACACGTGTCACCGGCCATAGATTTTCTTTATTTTATTTGCTCGAGTCCGAGGTCTTCGGTCATCGAAGAAAACTACGAGGACCTTGTGATCGCCTACCATTCAAAATTCACCGAAACTCTGAACGAAAAATCGGGACTCCCTGATCAATCAAAGAGACAATTTAATATAGAATGGTTCAGAAATGAGCTAAAAAATTGTTCTAAATACGGGATATTCACTGGCTGTTGGATAGCGCCAGCCATACTCGCCGAGGAAGACGAAATCATCGATCTTGACAATCTTACCATGGACGTTATCGAAGAAAAGAAGAAAGAAGAGGTCAAGATCCAACCGAAAGTGGCCGAAAGATTAAGATCGATTGTTTTAGATCATATACGTAGATATAATTAGGCAAAATGAGGTCTTCCACTTTTAGTATAATTTTATTTTTATTTTTTTTCCACAGTTTTCAGAAATGTACATACATTTGTGTGAATACTATGCAAAGTTTATGATTAAGGAATTGAAAAACGAATATTAACTGTTACTCATGGGTTTTGTATTTTTTTTTTGTCTTGGCATTTTGGAAACCAGTTATTTTCCCGTAAAAATCAACGGATATACGTATTTTTTGATCTAAATCGCGAATTTATAGATTTTTATCAATATAAATTATCGATAAACCGTAAAGACCAAACTTATCTCCTCAGCCTTCAATAACGCATCTAATCGCAAAATGAAGTACGTCAGGTATAATGACAACTATAAATACGGGGCAATCACTCGTTCAAAAATCAGTAAGCAGTTCAGCATCGTTCTGCAATTATTGAATTTGTCTTCCGATCTGCAGGTAAGCTCTAAAATTTTTTTTTTTTTCGTCTGTTTTTTCAACGCTATTTTTTACTCCCAGTCCAAACCTTTGACTGTTACCTTTCATGCATTATTTGTAATTACACTTCCGACGCGATTTAATCAGAGGAAATTAATTCCGCTACCCAATTCCTTCGCTCGAGTAAATTCTACGCTCGAAGGTACGACAAGTTGCGCTTCGTAGGCGTAAAGAGCACAAATACTTCGAAATTGATTTACAATTTGAAATTTCGTATCAAACAAGCCTCGCTTATACCTATGTAAGTATGTACAAGTCCCTGACTGGCTTTGAAATGACAAAGGCGATCAGAGCTCGGCTCCAAATAGTTGTGACTAAATAGGTTTGACAACAAATCGAATAGAGGACAGACGAGATATTGTTTTCAACCGTTAGCTAATCGATGATATGAAATAGACAATTCGTAAGACAGTGTAAAGTTGTCTAAAGACACAGTACGACCGATTATGGATAGGAACAGATCAACACCTATGTTCGAATTTTAATTATCAATTAATTATAATAGTATAGCGATTTTAACTAAATGACTAAATTATTTACAGACAATATTTTATCAGTCGTCGATTGATCGTGTGTGTTCACTTCGGAGTGTCGTATATACCAGTTTTAAAAATCCTCTTTATTCAACGAAATAATTTTCATTTTAGTTCACGATAAATATTCCAAATGGAGCCGATAGTCAAAAGTAACAAGACGCAGAGTCCTACTGTGAATACTTCGCACAAAGCAGGTAATAAAAATTTTATTCTCTTCTCAAACTCTTCTCCGATGTTTCCGATTTTTTGATAAAAAATTATTAATCTATCACACAGACCCGGAATTTTTGCAAAAAATATTACGCCGATGGGAGAACGACCCCTGCCTTGAAGTGACCTCGGTCAAACAATCACCGGCATGCGAAAATGGTGTCAATTATATGTCGGTTGTAAACAGAATCCATGTTACTGGGAAAAGAAAGAACGGTTCCCGTGAGTAAATTTTTTTTTTTTTTTTATTGTTCAAGGAAGAACCTGCAGCAATGAAAATCTGCGAAAAGCTATGCGAGAGAAATAATAAATTGCTGATTGGTATAGATTTTTGTTTTTACGTTTTTTTACAGCGTACCAAATTAGTTTGATATCGAAGAACCTAATTGAGGATAAATGTCATCAAGAAGTGTTTCAAAGCGTTGAAATATTTGCCAACGAAGCCAGAGTCTACAAGGCGTTTCCAACTCTGCTTGGTGAGGATCAAACGTTGGTACCAAACAGTCTGTACGTCGACACGGAGTTCATTCTTCTGGAAGACATGAAGTCTCTGGGCTTTACAATGGTCAATAAAATGAAAGGTCTGGATTTCGAGCACGCAAAACTAGTATTGGAGGTAAAATTCAACGTTCAATTCAAACCCTGTAAAAAAATGAAAAAAAAAAAAGAAAGAATCGATTGAAATTGACTCTCCGCTTATTAACATCGTTTTGAAAACGTTATCTCTGCACAGGCATTGGCAAAATTTCACGCGTCCTCTTTCGTGCTGGAATACACAGAGCCTGAGAAATACGCCGAAATACGAAACGAAGTTAAGGAAGTGATTTTTTCATCAAAGGCTGACCACGAGGGTATAAAATCAATGCTCAACGCTGTACCACCTCTGACAATATTCTATCTAAAAGCTGGTGCAACTCTCGAAGATGATCACGCTAAGGAAATCGCCTATTTCGCGAATAAGACCGACAAGATATACCCCATGATAAAGGTGAGTGCAGTGAAAGAGAAAAGCTACCAAAAAAAATTGGTGCTGTTTCAAAAACTGACGATAACCGCGGTCATTAATTTTTTTCAGGATCTGATAAGGCCGAAAAAGTACGCAGCGATGTGTGTTGGCGACTGCTGGATAACAAATTTGCTTTTCAAGTACGAAGAAGACCCAACAGCACCGTCTGAAAAAGGTAATAAAAAAGTGTCAGAGGTACGTCTATTGGATTTTCAAGCCGCAAGATTCACCTCAGTTGCTATAGACATATTGTACTTTTTGCACACGAGTGTAAGTCAGAAAGTGATAGAGGAACGTAGTGAGGAATTGCTGCAGACATATCATTCAGTTTTTATAAAAAATCTGTCCCCTGTACCGAACAAAGTATTGAACGATCTTTCCATGGAGTGGCTTAGAAACGAGCTTAAGACACACGAGCTTTATGGTTTTTATATGGGTCTGTGGGTCGCGCCGGCTACTACTATCGACGAGAAACACAGTATCGATGGAAACATGGTAGCCTCATTGGCCGCCGAAAATGGTCACACCCCAGAGTACATGAAGGACAAACTTTCGGCGGCATTATTGTCAAGAATTCACGACAAGTGTAAATATTTTTTGAAATAGTTCTAATCCGGGAATATTTCGGACTTCGGCTATGATGACAACGCACTATATGTCTTAGTGCCACTGTATCCACTTTTATCTCAAATTTTTGGCATATAATTTTAGACAAACTTTCCACTCTTATTTTTAGGTATATTTGCTCTTATTTGTCAAATTTTTAATTCCGATTGAAAGTTAAGAGGCTATAGCGATAAGGCGTTCTGAAAATTTCCTTTGTTATAGGTATTTTCAGAATTCAGGTCTCCTAATATTCCAATTAGCTAACTAATTTATTTTTAAGCGATTTTAATAGCCATGATAATTTATTATATGCTCTTAATCAAAAGTGATCTCATGGACGTTTTCAATGCTCAAACTTTAACAGATCTGCGACTTAATATTTCAGTGAAAATTTTAGTCCATGAGTAAACGATTCAAATAAACTGTATAGAGTAAGTTAAGAATGTAATTCATTTTATAGGACAATTATAGTTTAACGTAGACCAGAAATTTCATGTAAGCGTAATACGAACAAGTTTAATTGATTCGAGCATTTTGCAACCGCAGTGTTTTAAAAATAGAAATCTGCTCGAGAGAACTGTTCCACCAAATAATTGAACTTTTTTTATTCTGTTTTTGATATCGTGTGACTAATTAGCTGTTCAAAATTGCTGTGAGAATGAAAGAAATAACCACATGTCTGATAATAAACTTCAATTAAACAAAAAGTCAATTAAACTTACATAACGAATTATTTTTTTAATCAATCGATGAAAGCTTCTTGCTGCTATAATTATTCGAAGCAAAATTTGGTAATTTGTGTGCTGCATATCTTGCGTGATTAATTATGTATAGTTTTTAATATTTTCTACTATTATACCCTCGATGTTCTATATTTTTTTTAAACCTAGATATTTAAGAAATGTTCTTCAGTATATATCTAAGTTTCTATGAATGAATAAATATATTATATATAAATTTTTAACACGAAAATCTTTGCTCCTTGTATTTTCATATTTTTTCAATTATCCTCCAAGTCTCCTAAATTCTTCAAGATTTCATTTAATTCTACTTGTGAACTATTGCGGGTAGGTATGTACGTATACCCACCGATTCGATTTTCAAATCTTAAGGATAGGATCTATCCCACGTCGCGTCTACGATCCTGATAAATTTGACCTGCCAGCAGCGAAGGAGTCCAGACCGTATACGTGCCAAGTTAATATTATTAGATAGAAAATTGATTTGTCAGATAGAAAAGGGAACTTTCAATCACGAAAAACAGTTTCTCAAACTCTCGTATAGATAATTTTCGTATTAAGGATCGCTTTCGATAATTTTATCCTAATTCTCTCAAGTCAATATTTCGGTCATCTTTTACCAAGGACAAACATATCTTTATATGGAATTATAATTATCTATAATATCTCACGACTAACCGAGGAGCTGTAGCGTCTCGCCATCTCTATGAACGCAGAGAACGATTTCTGCTTTTACTCCAACTATAAGCGAATGTTCATGCATAACGTTTGAACAGCTCGATCGGTGGGACAGATTTCTGTAACTGAGTAAGACTATACATACACCATTTACGTTAAGATCCGTATGTATATAATTTATGTGCATGAATTATTATATATTGTGCAGTTTTTTCGCTATTTTTCTACCGTCTTTTTGTTTTTGTTTTTTTTTCTTAAACCTTGCAGACCGTCTTATTATGCGCCAATTGTCCAATTAGCTACAGAAATTATTACGTATTATCGAACGATGATCAGTCCGAAGATCGAGAATTGTGAGAAATTTTATCACGTATCGACACCTGGGCACGCGTTGAAACAGTCACGTTCGGATGGCTTTCCTAATCGCCATTCGCGATCGGTATTATAACTATAATCTAATGTAGTATTATGCCTATGTGTAATATTTCGTAAAAAGAATTTTCTTTTTTTCGGGGGTCAAAGTAACGGGTCTTAATAATTTCTGGGCACCCACAAACCCGTGAATCAGTTGAAACGAATCTTGAAATAATTCTAAGCGATGCCCATAGACCGAAAATGGAAATAGGTAACCATGGATCGATCGTGTGTCTTGAATCTTTGTAAAAAAAAATTAAATTTCATAAAATTATTAAGTTTCAGAATCAGAATTATCGCACACATTATCTACACACGACGGTGCAGCATCCGTTTGTACGATAATTGCATAATATTATTACATCGTGTTGTACATACATCTTGTGCGATTATTATCAGCCTAATAACTGCAAGGCATGATTGATGCGCGAAGATCGAATATAAAAGTGGATGATAGATTGGTACAGCAAAATTTTTCATACACGTTATTTCAATTGAATAAAACCTGTACCCGAGGCTATATTTCGTTATTACACCTGTCGAACAATTTTCAAAATAAAATTCGTCCACACCAGAAATTTTGAAATCCTGTATTAATTATTCATGAAAATTTTCTGATTAATTTATCTCCCATTTTTCTAATTTCGTTTATACTCGAGATGCAGATCTGTTCTATTCTTGCAACTTCACGTCTCTCTGCGACCGATATTCGCGAATAATGTCAAAGTCAGTATTTAAGTTGTTAGACTTTGCAGATTACAAGCCGCGTATCGTCAAAGAAAGATCTACGAGAAAATCTATGCATATTAAATCCGCAAGCATTGGGATATGTTTTATGTATATTCGTGTATAGGTACCTCGGTACTTATACCTCTCGATACGCGGCATAGATCTTCGCGACTATAATTATATCTAGATCACCGCGTTTATAACTTATTCAATAATATTATTTCCAGGCTGGATTACGAAGGCCCTGAATAAAATAAACTTTCGTTCAGAAGTTTAATGTCAGTTGAATGAAAAGTAATCCCAAGTCCCTAGTCCCGAATCCCAAGTCCTTAAGTTCGTTACTTAATATTGATCAGGGTTAAATAATATCTTCGGAAACTCGATTCGATATTCATATTAACGATCATATACTGAATAATAAAGATCACAATTCCACCCTCGGTATCGTCGGTTAATAATTCATAAGTGGATGAAGAAAATGCATAGAAATGAGATCACGATGATATTTTCTTTTTTTTTTTTTACTGAATTTCATTTCAACCCTGTCTCTGCTGCAATTACCCTTTCGTGAAAAACGAAATCGAACTTTTTCTTATAGCTGGGTACTTTACGCTACTTTTTATATCTCCTGTATTCCACCTTATACCGGTATTTGCCACTCGGGTGGTCATCGTAAACAGCGTTCTTCACGGAACGATACTCTCCGGTATCGTCACGCCGTCAATTTCCAACCCCAAAACATATCATCTCTTCGACGATCCAACGGACCCCCGTTTTTTTTTTTTTTTTCTTCTTTTTTTGCGCATGAGATCAATTTTTTCCGTCCAGAAATCACCCTTGGCTTCATCAAAACGAATGCGATTACTTTTTTTTTAATTTTTTTCTTCGTCTTTTTCATTTTTTTTTCGAGGCTGGGCTCAAAGTCCAAAGTTACAAATTTATTTCAGGCAAGTTAGAATTTAGAGAAGCGTTGAAGGCCGGAATATTAATATTGGAAAATATCGGAATGCAGACAGTTAAAAACTCGGAAATTAAAAAACTACGAAAGTCCAAGAATCCGAAAATTTAATCGAGGCGCGCGATGCTCTTCGCGAATTTTAAGTTTCGGAGTTCGAGGCTTCCGAATCCTTCAGCTTTCGGAATTTCAAATCTTCGAAATACATTTCGATATAAAATTTATTTAAATCGACTATGGGAAATACACTTTCCAAAAACTGTGATTCGGTAATATTAAAATTCCGAATTTCTAACATTCAGGATTTTCAAAATTGGCAATATCGATAAAAAGATAAAAACTTCTATCCCTACTTCGATAATGAAATTTTTTTGAGTCAGTAAGAGAAAAAAAAAAAAAAGAAAGGAAATCTGAATAAATGTATAAGCTGCAGTTTATTCCGCTTCTAGATATCCCCGCGGTATACAAAGCAGACGGTAAATCGGTCTTTACATCGATCACGATGCAACTGTACAGTTGTGAAAAAAAAAAACGAGACCAAAAAAGAAGAAGAGTAAAAAAAAATGTAATGGTGACCTAAACCCTCCGGTATCTGGAGAAAGTGAATCACAAGGTATGCTATGTAAGAGCGGAAGCAGCTGATATAATGCCGATCGAAGAACGGCAAGAGGCTCGCGCCAAACTTAAATTGACGCTTTCGATTCTGTTCGTGACTTTACCCTCCGCTTCGAGTGCATCTTAATCTTAAACTGAATCGATTAATTTCTATATACTTTGAGGAATAAAATCATCCGGCTATATATTATAAGAAACCCTCTCAGATTTCTAACCCGCAAGAGAAAATACGATTACCGATTCTTCGACTTGTAAAAAAATGAAATTAAAGGATATAACAGATCATTGCATATACCTAGTGTATATTGTAATTAGGATAATATGTATAATTGCAGAAAAAAAATTATGTCGTGTCACAACTGTTGATTCTCTCGATTCGAGACAATAGTGATCATTTCTACACACGCTCTGAGTTATTACGATATGTAATATTCTTTGTACTGTAAAGAGACGGCGCCTGCAGTATGTACGTAGGTACAGTGCAAATAATAATGCACTTATTAGAAATTGCATAATGAATAAGAACAATAATGATAATAATGACAATAATAGGTAATAATAATAATGAGAAGAAGAAGAAGAAGAAAAATAAGAAGAAGAAGATGCAGATGTTATATCGCGGCAGGCGCATTAGCGCTATTTCGCGAATTCCGCGCTATACGGTATATAGAGAAAGTTGGCACCATATTGCTACCTCATTATATTCCAGAGTTTGCGAATATAAGCGAATATAGGATACTCTGGCTGTAACGTAGATTCTGTATCTACTTACACTGGTATAATGTGTATTATACCTATATAAAGCTAACCGTATATATATATCACAACATCTTTGTTACGGAACGAATTAATCTACGGAATTCTCGCTCTGCAGGCATGTAAATTCGATCACATCGAGATTTGATCGCCGCTTTGGCTGTAGGTTTCTAGACGATTTATTGCCAAACTACGGAACACGTAATTCTGATTTAGTTGATTTAATTATAAAGATCGAGATAGACGATACACACACCTCTGAAAGCTATTTGAATTTCGTTTTCGGAAAAATGCGATAAGTAGACAGAAAAAAAAAAAAAAAACTAATTTGGTTACTTTTTCAGAAGTTGGACTAGTTTTTTATTTTTTCCTTTTTTTGCGGGCAAAGGGTTGGGTAGAGAAGTAAGAGATTCGGGGCTTGGATTTGGACACGATATGTTGAATCTGATCTGGTGGTGTGTGAAAAATCCAATAAAAGTTGAAAACATCTGGCGCATCCGTGTCACGGAACAATTGATCGAATCGCGACACGTGTGGAATTTCATATTCAATTACCACGCTGGTAAACGTGGAAGACTGCAGAATTGTCACACGGCTTTGTGTGCTTGCCCGAATCGTCCTTGTCCCGCATTACGAATCCTGTTTAAAACAGACGATGAAAGAAAAAAGAAGAAAAAAACAGAAAGAGAAGAAAAATGTATAAAAACGAATATTTTTGACTCAAAAAACCGATTTTTAGACCGGTCTGTCTGATAAACGCGAAATATACGTAATCTCAGGAATAGTTTCTCAATCACAGAATATTTATCATCGATTTTTTTTTCTTCAAATTTATGAACTTAAATCCGACGAACAATCTCAAAAATATCTGGATCTTTCACAGGATCTGATATCCGGCTCGATGGGCATGAAAAGCTGCCTCGTATTTATCAATTCGACGGTTTGCTTCGACGAGGAAAAAAATTCTTGGACTTTAAGATTTTACCGACAGAAAAATATTCGATCTACAGAAAAAAGCTTCGAACAAAAGTTGTCGGAAATTATCTCTTCTACAACATTGGTAATAACCATATCGATCGTAGGACCATCCGGAAGTGAAATATTACGGAAAAACCACTTTTTCACGTCATTCCTTCAGGACGGCTGATATTTGCGAGAAGACTCAGAGAATTCAGGCCCCAAATTCTTATCGCATCGAAAAATCAAAACTCCTCTAAATTTTGTATGCCAACTATCTTTTTTTCTATGGCCACTGGGCCATAACTACATGGCACCTTAAAGCGGTGACAAAAAGTGATTTAAATTCGAATCAATTCCTTGAATGATTTCCTGCGATTTTAAATGCTTTCCTGCGATTTCAGATCGCGATTTCGGTACACGAGAATCAGACGGTTTCCTTAATTTCATTCTCGATTTCGGCCAAGGTGTACAAATGATTTTCCGAGTGATCAGCCCCTGGGACGATAAGCCCCGTGAAAATTGTAACACTTGTTCCATACATATAGGTATACATCGTCAAAATCCCCGTTGCTTTTCATAATGTGATGTATAGCAGCACTTCTGTGAGGTTTATAGTGCGACAAGCGTTAGGTACACGAGCTGTTTAGAATTGTTAGTTTAGTTATGTTGGTTAATGCGATATAATTCAGCAGTTGAAGTCTCGCTGAGTCGCAGCTGCCCACTAAATTCTAGTACACAGTAGTACATACCGCGTGCCCACCTCTACCTCTACAGCTCTACCTCGATGCAGATGTTTCCGAATGACGTACGACCATCGCGGATGGTTGGATAGTGGTACGGCTCTCATATTTCTACGAACCGGACGTCGAAGTTACCGGCTTCATAATTATCAAGTTTGCCAAGTACCAAGTCCGGATCTTCCGCACGTTAATCTGGCGGAAAGCAATTAAGCGGAGCTTAATTCACCCCGCAATTTTCCGTATAACTGGAGCCGGGCTCCGGTTATGGATAGTAGAAAATATACGATTCGATGGAAAATTTCGAGAAAAAAAAATATATTTTTTGGATGTTTGCTGAATTGAGAATAAATTTCGCGATGTATAATTATTATCGTTCGATGGAGGAGAAAAAAAAATCATCATCATGCAAATCATCTTATTTCTGCACGATCCTTCGGTCGACCTACTTCATACGGACAACCAACAGAAGAAATCTAGAAATGCGATTCGCGACCTCGCAAGGCCGTCTTTATACCGGAGCTGGAAACAACCTTAAAGGGAATTTTAAAGCGGATAAATCGCCGTGTCAGAATCGTTAGCTCCGTCTTGTAGTGCGAGAATTTGCCAAAAAGCTCCGGTCCTTTTCAACGTAAATCCGAATTTGCATCGAATTATCCAAAACTTGATGCAATGGAATCAAAAAAGAAGAAGAAGAAGATGAAAATGAACGAAATCTCCGTTTTCCGTCATTTTTTTTTTCTTTTTTGCTACGTAAGATACACCGGACTTCAGAATAGAATAGAACGTGATTCTTGGATCGATAATTCTTGTGTCTAAGGATCGTAAAATTTTAATAAGCCCAACTGCTGCGAGCTATTTTTTTAGTTTCGTAAATAGGGCCTTGTGGCAAAATGAATATAGCCGTACAATATCTGCCTTGGGGGTATTATAATAGTAATGGAAAGTGTATGGAACAAGAAGGCGTTATTATCAGAGAATTAATTCGCATAGAATGTATTCCACGAGTGTTATTCTTAGGTTTGAGTGACAATTATTATCAGCCTTGACATCTGCGCCAAATGAGTTTGAACTCGGATATAGTAAGCTGTATATTTCTATTTTTACACGTCATATCCGTGAATGAGATGCTCGCGCTTAATTTACGTCCTTATTCATCGATAATTTGAAACCACGAAGATCCTATTCGATAGAAAAGCTTTGATTGATACCTGCCAATATTCAATAAACGTTTCAGGATCCGAAACGCATCGATAGAGGAACGAAATCTGTCATCCGTAACGAGATTTTTACATCATTGATCATTTTTTTTGTTTTTTTTTCTTTTTGTTTCGACCATCAGGAATTACGCAACGAAACAATTAACGCATCCGAGCATATCACAACCGTAAAATTAATTATATTGAATAACTTTTATAGCTAAGAAAGAATTTTGGATACTAAATTTTATGGTTCTGTATGGTCAAAATTCTACAATAATTACGAGTCTCGTAATTTGAATCGAAAATAATTTATATTATTAGAGAAAAAAATCTATCGATGATAGACGCTAAATTTTTACCTTGATCTTTGTTTTCCTCTTCCTTATATATATGTAATTAGACATAAATATATATATAAACAAAAAAAGCACCGAAAGAAGAAGAAGAAAAAAAATTAGCTAGGCAATCATCGAGGATCACGGATTTATTCTAAAATTAGTTATTACTGAATTAGTTGAAAAATTCTTTACCTAATCATCGTACTACATAACCGATGATATTTTTAGTAAACGAATAGACGGGTAATGAAAATCGATAATTTTTTTTATGAAATAAACTCACCACTCTCGATGACTGATCGATCTGTCAAACAATCATCAACGCCTCCTTCTCTTTTCTCTTCGGTTTGATAGAATTGATATGTCTCAACGATATCAGAAGCTGTAACTAGACTCGAGACAGCACAAGCTTGTGTTGCAGACTTTGAGTAGCTAAGAAAAAAAAAACGTTTATTGGTTAAGATTGAGCAATTTTAGAATCAACA
Organism: Macrophya alboannulata; assembly: GCA_949628255.1. NCBI lineage: Eukaryota > Metazoa > Arthropoda > Insecta > Hymenoptera > Tenthredinidae > Macrophya > Macrophya alboannulata. The sequence goes on along the minus strand of OX451211.1, from coordinate 16,408,188 downwards.
AACTTCGCGTTTTGAATGACACGATCTTTCGGTTTATATAAAGATAATTTGCGAGGAGAATTATGAATGGGCTTAAAGCCCGCAGACCAATTACGATCGAAGGTATAGCTGGTTAATCTCGGTTTTCTGTAAATAGAATATTAAGCAGTTCTGCGTTGATATATAATAACAAAAACAACAACAATAATGATGATAATATATCGGCGTAGTGATAATAACAACCGCGGGGATATAAATACGTGACGGCCGGTGAATTGCTCATCTTATACCTCATATGAGATACATAACCGTATGTACACGCAATAAAACGTGTGGGTGAACCGGTCAGGGTGATGGAGGCGTGCAGAGCTGTCATTAGTTGATCTCTAGTATCTGAAACTGTGTAAAAGCTAATACCTTATGCCACTGGCAAAGCGTGGAGATCAGTAATGCTGCCGGGCAACAGCCAAAGGCGATGGACTGCAACAGGTGAAGAAAGAGACTGGATGTAATCGATTCGTATATATAGTTAATTGCGAAAGTCGTTGTACGTACGTACGGTGAATTAGAAGAAGAATCTTCACGCTCGATTTGTACCGAATTATAATAATTCAATAAAATAAGTGAAGAAAAAAAAATAAAAGTAATGGTAATTTATTCAATCGAGTTGAATCGCTTCGTGAGGATAGACCAAGAATTTTTTTATCCGACGTTGAACAACGTCCAGTTTTCATTTTTTGGCTTTTTTCTCAAATTTGTTCGAGTCTTAGAGACAGAGACTTTAATTAGGGTTAATGAAAAATGCATCCGTTCCCTATTACTCAATCATCCTGTAATTACGCTTTATAACAGCTCCATGGCGTCGGGTTACAATATAATTTATTTAGCCACTGGCAGAGGTCTGACGGCGCCATATCCTGTTTTTGAAAAAGTGTTAATCTTCGTTCTCATCATCTACCTTCTGAATGCAGCTGCAACGTGAGGTATGAGGTGTAATAAATTGAAGGTAATTCGCTTGATGATCAATTAACGCATTTCCCAACGCGATCCGTTTCAGCTGACATACCGGGAAACTGATCTGAGTTCGAGGACGATATCGGAAAATGATATTTGCCGAATTAGATTCGATATATAAGGACCGTCAGGAAATTCGGGAAACAATATTGTGAAAATTCAATTGCAGGACTGAAATCTGCAGTTCTTCAAAAAAATTTTTAAACCGTTATAAGGGTTTCGTACAAAATGAATAAAATATATCTCATAAATTGTCAATTACTTCAAGACCCAAAGTACCGCCTATACACTTTCGACCAAACTCTAAACCAACTTAAAACAATTCTCTAAACTTTCGAAAGATCCACCACTTGACCACGAACTACTCTAAAAGTTGTTGCAACTCCGGTAATATTTATAGCCCGAAGTTATCCCATAGAAATTTATCCGACTGCACCAAGTCACAGTCGGTGGATTCGCGGAAAATACCTTAAAGGATTTTCGCCTGTAAATCCGTCTCGAAAATTTTTCCTTACCCAAAAATTACGTCCGGACAGTAATCTCTGAAAAATTTCGATCCTGTCATTCACTTTCTTATATATATTCATTCGTATTGTAGATAAAGAAATTTGATTCTAATGAATGAGATAATCACCGGGTGCCACTGCCCATCGAGAGTTCAAACCAGTGATCAATGACGGTTATAGTTAGACGGGTATATTCTTTCTCTCTCTTCTCTCAAGTGCCCATCGCATGAGTTGGTGGTCTTCTAAGAGTTCAAATGTCGAATGTCAAAGGTTTTTTTTTTGTTACGGTACGTATAGCTGTCGGTGTAAGTGATGTGTACGGATCCTGGCCTGCACATCAATCAGAGTCTTATATTCATGGCTAAAACTAACCGACCGATGATTAATGCTTGGCTTAATTCTTGATCTTATGTGTTGATCGGGTATTATAATGACGAGTTGATTATGAATACGCGTGTTGGGCAATGTTGAGAATGTTTTGACTGGTTTTGATCGATCCCAAGATCGATTAGGACTTTCTATATATTAACGTTAAACCGGATTTTCGGCTCATTGTTTATCCCGGTATAAAAAAAAATACGAACAATCCTCTTCTTCTTCTTTTTTTTTCTTCTTGGTTTCTTTACTATATCATCGGCGTAAAAAGTCACGGATCGTTAATTTCAGAGCGTGCAGATTCAAGCGCGGAATGAATCGCTGTGATCTTTTCCTGTAATTGAAAAACCTGCCGAGAGGTGAACAGAATTCTTCTCATTTATCCTGCTCCTCGTTCTGGACTAAACAGTTTACTGACCTTTTGTAAAACGAGGTGGGAGAGCCGAGTGGAACAGAAACCAGCCAGCATTGCCTGACCTATCTAACTTTTATCTCACGCGTCTTTTGTAGACGAAGATAAATTTGTTTTTTCTTCTTCTTTCTTCTTACGATTCCGGACGAGATTTTACAAACTATTTTATACTTTGTCTCGAATTTTCTTTAAGCAGGAAATCTCACACGGATACAGAGTGAATCTGGCGATGAATTATTCCATGTAACTGGGTCTCCCACGTGCGAATGTAGTTACAGTGATTCAAGATCGCGAGATGAACCGCGTTAATAAACCGATACACATAAATTCCGATATATCAAACTGGGTGATCCGCAGGGTATATGCCCACATATACATGCTCCGCGAAACTGCAGTGAATCACTGACTAAGTGAAGCTTCTGCAATCTCAAGGCTGTAACTAAACGCTCGCATCAGTACCTATAAATGCAAATGCTGGACTCTGCGATATACCACCAAAGACGGAGCCGTGATCCAGTTTCCAATTTTTCATGTATATTTTTTTTCGATTGAAAAAAAGAAACTGGCAAAAATCGATCCTCGATCAAAAAGTAATCGTTCGATTTTTACGGCTTGAAAAAAGTCCTGTTTAATTAACCCATGGAATGAATTTAGCACCGTGAAGATAGTGATACAAATTGTAAATTGCAGAGCTGAAGTTCTCAAGCGAATGATATAATCCATTTATATATACTCATAATTTCATATCAAGTAGTTATTTCTTTTTTTTATTTTTTTTTATTACCACATATAGGTATATGTCTCATGCCATTATACGTGTATATTATTATAACGAGCGTGAGATAGTCTTGTAATAGAAAATGCCGACAGTGAGTAAGTAGGTAAACTGAATATAAGTTTGTTGATATGAGTTAACAATAAATTTCACTTAACAAGCGACAGCTAGAACACGAAGAAGAAGAAGAAGAAGAAGAAAAAAAGAGCAAAAAACAGATTATTTCCCATGAAAAATTGCTGGACAAATATATCCACGTCTGCAAAGAATAATTGACGGATTATATAGGTATATAGAACATTTCGATTCGATGCATATTGTATATTATATAATTGTTTGATTCGTGTCTCAATTTATATTCGCAATAGTTGATTACAGTCCGTCGACAACTAGGCATCGCCTCCCATCGATCTCGTTCTTTGAGAATATTTTTCTTTTCAATTTTTTTATTATTAGAATAAGCGACTTGATCTGATTTATCGCGATGGCCATGACAAAGGTGAAATTTATTATTACAAAATACATAATTATGAGAACCGTTTATCAAACGAAATACAGATAATAAAGATCGGTACAAAGTAGGCACGCTTGCTCCCATAATATACAAGACAAAGATATATATATAAGACTACTAAATGTCAATATGGGGCAATAAATTCAATCTGCAAAGAATAACGATTCTCAGAGATTATAATACTGACGGATTACCTATCCACTCTTCGAAAGAATTTCATTCCCGAGAATTTTCGTCACTCAAAAGACAGAAATTTATCTAATCGACGTCGAAAGGTGTCCAAAAAATTAAATTCCCTATACATCGAGAATAAGCGTTTGTATCGATTAGTCAAGTGTCTCCGGGCAAAAAGCTTGGTCATAGAAATAAGGCGAAATTTGGTATAATTGACTGCCAAAGATACGAATGACGCTCATACATGTATGAGTGAGAGTATCTGGAAGTTATAGAAGCAAAATGTGCCCGCATACGTCTATTCTCGTATTTCGTAACTATAATACAAGAAAGACTAACGATCGCGCATAATCTATCGACGAATACAGCTTAATGTTTAATACCGAAGAAACACGGTTCTCTTTTATGCATAAGGTGTATTACGTACTTTCGCGGATGAGCTGTAATCTTTTGTACCTAACTTAACGAGCCGAGGCACTTATGCGTTTAGGTGGTAACATGAATTTTTGATTTCAGGTCAAGAGTCGTCATTTATTCATCACGAATATATAGCGATGAATGAATTATAAATGCGAGGAACGGATTTGAAAGCATTGAATCGAAAACGGAGAAAATTTGGAGAGATTTTTATTTTTGGATCTATGCATCGCGTTGAATACAAAAAATTGATCAAAATTTCCAACTCTCCGCCTCGATCTCGCTGCTGTGTAATGCCTAATTGAGTTACGAAACTGAATATTCGTAGTTTGCTCTTTTATAGTGTAACAAAACCCCGGAAGAGTGGAGAGCACAGTACAGAGGCTTCTTGGATCTTGAGACGGTATCTTATACCTACTACAGCTATACGAGTGTGAAATATGTACGTCTTGAAAATCCAGACACGAGATGCTGAGGAATTCTACAGTTATGGAAGAGGCGAGAGTCTGGAGGAAATGATTACGATGTCAAGGGACGCGCGGGGTCGGAGGTCACGTCATTCGATGTTAGCGACACCGTACCGCGAAAGCTTCAGATCTTCTCTAGATTATTAAATAAATTTTACACTCCTGCATATACATATACATGTGTATATATATATTCGAGATTCTCTCGCTTCACTTTTTTATGTATATCAATCCGCGATTTTTATTAGAACGAAAAATTCATGACAAATAACGCGAAAGACTCGTTCAATTTTTTTTCCTTCCTCTTCAAATTGCCCGAAGGGAATTTGCCCTCTTTCTTTCTACACCATTTCGTTAAGAAATCATATTTTTAGGAAGTAAGACTCAAAAAACGGTGGGTGGACATGTTTATACAAATGATAAAACGAGGAGCAGACGAAGGATGTTTGTCCAGTAAATAAAACTCGGTTCCAGTATTCTCTCGTTCTTTTAGATTTTCTTTACAATTTTTTCTTTTTTTTTCCCCCTTTTTTCTCGGCTCTTCTTTAACTTGTTTTTTTTTCTCTGCTTTGAACTCGGTAATAAATATGTATCAAGCCCAATTTCCTGCCCTTTGAATCCCCCTGGGGCTATACTTTTCGACTCCGATTTCAAATGTATATACAACACGTTGTAAAAGAGACAGATGGGTCAAAATAAAAAAAATAAAAAAATAAAAAAAATGACACTTTGTCGAATATCGATGAGCTGTTTTCTAGATTCTTAAAAACGAATGAAAACCCGAAAAAATAAAGACGGGAAAAAAAATTACATGTACCCAGCTATACCTGAATTAAAGAAATTGGGAAATAATGATACATTCAGGTATATAATAATAATAATAATACTTTTACATAAAGACAAAGGTATATAGGTATGTGTATGGCGAGTGGGGGTTTATCTAAAACCTTAAGCCTTAAAAAATTGGTAAAAATAAATGGAGAAAAGTCTGACAGGGAAACATCATCCGTACCAGACGTGATCCATCTCCTGGCGCCGCGCCGTTTTGGTACAGTAGCAGGGGTATGAAATTTGTTCAGACTACTGCTCCTGCGGAGAAACAGAGAGAGAAGAGGAAAATAAAGGAAGGCGAAATGCCGTCGCCAGACGTTTCGGGAAAACGCGATCCTTCTCGTATATACTAGATGTTATATAGATACTTCCTTCTTCGGGGCTCTAACGCCGACTATACCACCCTTTATTAGACACTGTTTGTTCCGCAGGAACGACAATCAATCAATTGTTTATTTTACGAGTCGCCGTAGTGCAGCCTGACGGATTGTCCTCTCCCTCGAAACTCAACCCCTGTATATAGATCTGTGACGGAAATACCGTGGTCCACCCTTCACGGATTTCCTGTTCCCAGAAACAGCCGCGAAAAGCTCTTAAGAAGCCAAAAAAAGAAAAAAAGAAATCAAATGATGCGAAAGAATAACCCGGTAGACTCTCGCCATTTATTAACGTTACTTCAAAATTTTTCTGGATCTTCGCTCTCAGATATCAAAATAATAAGAAAAATTACGAACCAATTTTTCGCGTTTCTTAAGCATAAATTAATCTGCTGTTGCGATTAATCGCGTACCTTTACTATACTACCTCGCGATTGCATCCAATAGCACCGATGATTGTATATCGTTAAAGAATAAAAAGATAAGATAAGATATAAGTGATAGGAATATTGATAATTTGAAATTGGGTACAATATCTTATATATATGTATAAGAGAGTGTGAAGCTCTTTTAGATAACGACACTTTGTCCTAGAATTAAACTTCAGTCTATAATATCATTATACCTGTACGTGAAGAAAAGTGTAGGCAGTGTCTTGGCAGAGAAGATATCGTAGCTGAGAATATACGTAAGTAACTTAATGAGATTTTATCTGCTCTGAAACTATTGCAAAATTTCCCAAAGAAAAAAAAAAAAAAAACAGCTTCATAATTTTTCACCTATTCGAACGACAGACTGTGCTGACATAAGAACCATATATCTTAGGGTAAATGCTACCGTGCAGAAAGATCAGCACCATATATACTTTAAAACTTATCTCAGAGACTACATATTTATATGAACAGCTTGCGAATTTTATTTTTTATTCTTTCATCTCTATCTCTCTTTCTGTTTCTCTCGTTGAGCGAACGGGGCAATTAATTATTCTCTTCTCTTCCAATTAGCTATTCAGTAATTGCAATCATGGATCATCACGAATCAGCTGCAACGTCGAGTAAAGAAGTGATATGTCGACGCGGTGGAAAAGTGAATTATACATCATGGGGTAAATTTCGAGAACGTACTTTACTCGCTCTGATTGCTCTCTTCGTTATTTGGGCTGCTGTATTTTTCTCGATTGGAATACCCGCGGTCGACGACGACGTTACCGAGGATCACAGTGGACATGATCATTAATACATCGTCGATTTTTACCGTTCGAAATGGATTTCGGAATACGGCTGCGGGATATTTTCTTCTCAAAATTCTTCAAAAACATTGAAATAAATTATAACAGACGGATGATCGATCAGCAAGGAAATTCTCCGAACACTTGAAACATTTGAAACACTAACTTCCATCAATCTCCTTGCCGTTCGGAGCGAGTACTGTAAATAAAATTGAATAAAAACCGTGAAAATTTATCTGTTACCTTCATTTCCATTTTTCTTCTTCTTCTTCTACTTAAATTTTCTACTAAAATGGTCCGACGAGTTTTGCGGTGGTAAATAAGTCAGGTAGCTAGCTATCAAACCACTTCAAAGAAATATGGAAACCTGGCTTTAGCCAGCTGGTAGTGGGAAGGTTACAGCTGCCGTTGTGAAATATCAGTTCAAAACTCGTTTTATGATGATTCGTTAGTTTGTTGCTCAGTAATTGGACACAATTGCAACCGTTCGCTTAGAGTATACAGGTATGTAAAATGTACATACCTACATACCTACACCATGGTGTAGAACGTGAGCTGTGATGACTGAGAGCACTCCAGCAGCCCACCGGCTTCCTAGATTTACCCAATAATCGTTATTCCTTTTTTTTCCACAATTTATATTCATAAAGACGTATCGACAGTTATGGGGATCGTAACGCGGCTGGAGATCCGACAGCCTCCGGCGTAAACTCTTATTTTCAGGAATTTATGCGATTCTATGTACACCTGGTATGTATACCTATATATATATATACACAAATATTACCTACGAAACCTTGGGGCAGAATTATTTTGAGAAGGTATTTTACCTTCTTCCGTTTACTCAATCCCAGTACGATTTTTCAAAACCAAAAAAAAAAATAAAAGACAGATAAACAATTCATGCAAATTGGAAAGAAATGCTAATGCAGAGGATGCGCATATACGATGGACAAAGGATCCGTACGTAATTCCGTATCTGATACACTCTTCATCTTGTCCATAAAAAAAAATAAAAATAAAAATAAAATAGAAAATAAAAAATAGTTTCGAAATTTTAAATCCGACTTTTTAGTGGCTACGATAAATTTCCTGGCAAGATAAACTGCTGATTAAGATCATCCCCGAGCGGGATTGTGATACAAATTAATAGTTATACGCCTCGATGGAGATCTTGCTAAATAAAACCTTTGCAAAATCGTGTCTTATTATCGTAATGATTAATAATAATCGTATCGAATGATTTTCATTATTTTCTACTCTCCATGACGGATTATTGTATTATAGCACCGTTAAAATTATATGTCGCGTTAAATATTAATTAACAGAATATATTTACTGTTATACGTTTTGCGAAATGACATATCTAAGTACTTAACACTTCGGCAAGGCGCTTAATAGCTAGATCTTCGGTCAGGGGAGATAGAGTAATGAGTAATAGCGCGGTAATAACGAGTAATAATTACATTGTGATAATGCGCAATGAACTGTAGGTAAAACTATGGGTACAGTGAATTATAATAGAGAGACCCCCCGTTGATAATAATTATAACGGGAATTATTATTCCTACATTAATAGGAAAATTGCAGACAAATTATACCTCAGAGTTGATTAAATCGTGGATAAAATAATCGGACTAATGTCTTCGTTACAGTTTTTGTACAAAAGTCAGATTAATCGATTTTTGAAATTTTTTCAGCGATAATTATAATAAGCCGAAAATTTATATGGAAATCGGCAACACGAACTCCCGAATAATTACCTCGACCGTCGATTAATTTATGCAGAAAAAAATTGCAGAGGAAAAAAGATCGACGAGATGAGATAAAAATTTGGAAGAAGAAAAAAAATTACTAATCTTGAGCTCCGAGGGCTGACCGGAATGATTTAAATCCTGCGATAATTCAAAACGTCTTGCAAAGATAGATTGCACAATTCTACGCTCGGTCTAATCTCGAGCACAAGGAAATGCTTTCACCCGGATCGCGCAGACAATTAACGACAAAGGTAGGAAAAAAAATCTCTATTGCTTTGAGAGAGAAGGAGAGACAATCGGGATACTGCACCGCGTCATGTAGGCGCTCGGGCATAGATTTACATACGTGTATTGTGTCTTATCTCTCGGGATTTAGAATTAGACGGAGGTGAACAAAGGTCTGGAATAATAAACGAAACGAAACGAAAATTGATTCGTGAATTAATTAATCAGCGATCAATAATGAAGCAAAAAATTGATTATTAGGCTCCGGGATGCGGAGAGACGATCGTATGACTAAACGCTGATCCATCCTTTCCGCGTCTTTTACCAATTAGCAATTAAATTAGCAATGCGGGTATTACAATACGGGAAATAAGCGGTTTTAATAAAACTATCATCTTTACACTGTGGCTACTACTTCCACCTTGGCCCATTCTTAACTTTCCCAGACGAGCGTAATAATCGCCTATTATGCGTCTGAACTGAACTGCGAGCACTAAAACACCTTACCTATCTATTTCTTGTTTCCCCGTAGTTATTCTTCAAGTTCACCTGCAGTACACAGTCGTTTGAGCTTAGCGATCGGTTTGTGGATACAGAGTTTTGCCGAACCGTGATATCGACGGTACAAAATTGTTCCTTTTTATTCTCCTTTGTAATAGGAATCGGTATTAGAATCGTGACTTTTCGGTTTCGCTGTACCTTCTATTCATCATCCATTATTTAACAAGAAACTACGATATTCGATACCAAATTTTAATACCTAATGGATTTTACCTTGGCCCACTCTAGTTCTATCCTGGACAGCACAAACGCTTCGAGAACAATATGATCGTGGCGCAAAACCCTGGAACGACGGAGTTAAACTTTACGCGATGTTTAAATGTTAGAAAATGTTATATGTATGCAGGTTTGTATGTATAATATTTATAATCCGATAAGGAGGAAAGAAAGGGGGAAAAAAGAAGAAATAAAAATCTTAGAAAATTTAGAATATATACCGAAATTTTTTATTTTTCAGTTTCTCGGTTTTGATTATGGGAACAAAATTCCTCGAGAGTTTATAAAAGCGTTAGGTAAAAGTCTGTATACGGCCACATTGTGGATAATCAACTTTATTCGGTTTTAATTACAAACGATCGCACGCGGTACGCTGCTTCCGGATGCGAAAGGCCATTGTACAGATTTGCAGCTCTCTGATTCCACCATTGCGCAGGTATCATAAGACTTCCTTGAACTCGGGTCAGCTTAATTAAATTCCAAATATTATTTCACTCGATTTTCGTTATTTCGAAAATAATCTCGTACGAGTCAAGTTTTAGGTATCAACGTACGATTTTCATACGAAGATGACATTGACATAATCTCTAAGAAACAAACAAAAAAAAACATGAACTTTGTCCAAGAACACAAAAGAGACGGCAGTTTTTTTTTCTCTCTCTCTCTTTACGAAATCTAAAACATCTACGAAACCACTAAGAGTTGTCGCTTGTTCACTTGAACAATGAATTATTTTTGAGGTCGTAATCCGACCTTCCATGTTCAACACGAGCTGTTCTAACTGCCAAATCTAACACCACGGAATTACCAAAGTCCGTTGTCCTCCGTAGCTGGTGATCAGCGAACCGGTGTAATCGCAATCGAAGAATATTTCACGCGTAAAACAATTATAAGAACTTTAGCCGCAAGTAAAGTAAAAGCGATGAATAATTCATAGATAAATTTAAGATTCAGAAACAGGATGGAAAAGGTAAAGCAGGAGTACCATGGCGAGAAAAATAAAATGAAACGAAATAGATTACCGTCTGCTTTGTACATCGGCAGGAAAAATATTCCTACTAGAACAAACTCCAAACTTCTAAGTTTCTCGGCTCTATATATTATCGCTTCGAACTTAAGCAGCCTCCGAAGTTTCGAAACAACATTTTACTTGATATCGAGAACTTGTTTACCTCAGTCTAGGCATTAAGGCACAAGTTGTAAAGTAATACTCTCGAAGTGAAGGAATTGTGTGTAGGGTGATTTCTATGCCATATTATATGGAATAATTTTACGATCATGAATTCATGGAACGGACAAACCGTTTCTGAGTCAACTAATTGTAAGAACAAAACTGCAGCGATCCCATGTTCTTTCGTTGCTTTCGGTCTCGTCTCGGATCGACCAAGGACGAAGCATTGTCTCAGACCATCTGATGCGATCATTAGCACTGATTTCCATAACACTTTTGCTCGATGATGATCGCCCCTCGTATGTATGTACATAGAAAGAATACATTCACACTGCACATGGGCACCCACGTTCGTCTTTTATACTAATTACAAGTACAGCTGTACCGCGGCTGGCTAAACTCTCCCTTTAATATTTAAAGGATATTATGTGAGATTATAACATATATGTGATATTGCTGTAGGCTCTCTCGACCACTTACATATATTGTACAGACGTGCCGCCGTTTTTGCATATATGAGATTACCCAGGCTCTTTCGATAATCTATTTCAACCTTTTAGCCGACTTTCAAACTATTAGTTTATTGCCACATATGTGTATATGCCGATCAATTAGTCAGGCGATAATTTACGTTGCGATTCATTCGCTAAGGACAAACATCTAATTTTTTTTTTGTTACACGAAGTAAGTTTCAGATTTGAAAAAAAAAAAACAGGCAAAGATCTCATCATTTTTTTTTTTATTCGAATCGTGGAATAGATTGTTGCAGTTCTGAGATTACGTTTTAGATAAGAATTCTTTACTGCTTCAGAAAATCGCGGTGGTGATAAATTTAACGATTTTATACGCCGTGTTTGCGGAAAGCTGCAGCCCGGCAACGGTTTTAATGGAATTTAATGAACGTGACAAACTGGCAAGTAATCATTGATAGTGAATTTAATTACGAATATAAATTCAAAGAAAGTATATACGTTATTATAGGTAAAGAAAATTTGTTCTCTACGCTAAAGGTGTGATCGTTAAACGCGATTTTATAATCTAACTATATATATAATAAACGATGGACTTATGTACGGTTTTATACTATTCATAATATACAACTTTTACTGTATAAGAAAATTGAAATTTTCTCACATTTAATTCACGCTACTGTCGACGAGTTTCCATGCTTCCGGAGAAACCGATAGATTTTTCTAATTTTTACTTCGAACTCGAAAAAAAGAATTTTTCGATTGTGTTTTTTGATTTTGACTGGATTTAAAAAAAAAACTATCTTCACGTTTTATATCGTTCAATTGCCTAATTAATAATTGTAACTATATATATATACACGTACATAATATTAAGTATATCGAAGCAACGAAAAATGAAGCAGAAAAAAAAAAAAATCGCGTGAGAATTGATGTTATAGTGAAGTAATAATTTCACTTTGAATTTCAATTAGATTTTAAACTGACTTTTTTCTCACGCTGCTGACACCTTCGTTATTGGTTGGTATATATATGTAGTTTTATTAAATAACGCACGTAGTCATTTTATATATAGTTTTTTTTTTTTTTTTTTTTTTTATTCTAATTATTATGGACTAATCAACGCCTTCAAATTCTACTCCTAAAAGTGGTTCGGGTCAAATGCCACAGAGTGCACAGAGCTTTCGAAACATTATTTTATCGATAGACTATAAAGGTATCGAGGTAAGTATATAAGTATTTATATAGAAAAGGGAATCCTGCCACAAATAAAAAAAAAACCTGCCTTCGCCATAATAAAAAATATGAACGATACGAAATTCTAAGTAGATCGACTAGAAGAATTAATTTTTATAGAAATTATTATCAAATGAAAATAAGAGAACGACGAGAAACTGAATGGAGACTAAAAATCCGAAGATCTGTGTCCACCGATCGCGTATCGATTCTTCGATCGAAATGAATCGCGTGTAAAATAATCTGTACTACGTCTTTGAGAGTCGAGTGATCTCTGAATAATTCTACGTTTGATGATATACCTACTGAAAGGGATATACGTTTGCACTGGTATATACCGTATAACGATAATGGATTAAAAATCCCCACATTATTAAAGCACATCTGTAAACGGTCTTGTCCCTCGTCCTTCGTCTCTCGTCTCTCCTTGGGTACCTATGATAGCTCAGAGGTATAGAGGGTACAGAAGTCGCGTATAGTTATAGGCGAGGAGGGGGGGATAGCAGAGTAAAGATGTTACTCTACTTGCAGTGTTTCACTTTCACTAACCCCGGGCCTCCCACGAGCCCATCTCCCGGAGATGCTACATCTCCCACTAGAGGAGGTCGTCCTGGACGTTCTACGTATTCAGGCATCCCCTGGCTCCCCTCTATTCCTTCAATTTATTCCTCTCGTCGCCCCTCGACCCCTCGGGGCGGGTCAGTACCGAGTCGTGAGGTCGTGATGGGCATAGCTTCTTCGCTCCTCTTTGACTTAGTCTACAGTATAATGCCATTAGGTATAGAGGAGATATCTGGCTAAGGCCTGCCTGCCTGCCTGCCGGCGGCCTCCTTGCCTCCTACACGGAGGGAGGGACACGGGCCTTAATAAAAGTCACCAGGAATCGGAGTCACCCCAGGGATTTTAAACAATGGTGGGGATTACAGGCCCCGACTATCATCGTTCGGGGTGAGATCTGAAGGTATATATGTCCACCGCAACACCTCCGTAGTCAGTCACCTTCTGACTTACCTTTGATCGACTCTTCTTGAGAGGATCAGTTTGGTGAGTTTTAGAACAAACGATACGACCAAAGCAAGTTCGCGGCTGTTCAATTGATACGAAATATCGATAAATCGATACCCCGGTTTACATCAAATTTTCGATCATGATCCGTTCGCTCGGTTTCCACTTCGAACAAAATTTAAAAGAAAAGTGAAATTTTTAGTCATTTTTGGGTTTTACCCGTCAGGATTTTTAATCTGTCGAACGATTTTACTTACATCACGATCTTTGGACTTATCACAAATTTTTTTTTTTTGCAATCGACGCAGCGATTTTGATTTTGATTTTTTTTTTTAATCGAGTTTTCTTTGTCGTTTTACAGAGTTACACTTTAAGGGAGGCAGCGCCAACAATAATGAAGTCGTGGTCGCTGTGGATAGGTGAGAGTGACATTTGGCGTCAATGAATAATTTGGTCTAATTTGATTATCGCATTTTCTTTCTACCTCATCTTCCTTTTCAAATTAATTTTAATAAACCACGTGAATTGATAATATACTGCAGTAGTGAGTTTTGGAAATCCCACAACCGGTGTTGCGTTTCTATTGTTGGTTCAATCCCTCGGAGATTAACGACGTCGAGGAGATTCTCTTGAACAATGCTGCTGCAGAACGCGAATTTAACCAGCGTCGTAAACTCCTCCTGCTCGTCCTAATTCCCAACGGACATAAAACCGTAAACATATACTATAAACACACTGACAAAACATCTCCGCTTACTTACATCTCTCTATCCATCTATCTTTTTCTCTCAAAATTTTTCCCATTCTCTTCGTTTAAATGCCAAATAAAAAACGCATCATTCCGGGATCCACGAAATATTCGATTATCTAATTCTTCCTCGTTTCAAAACACCCGGAAGTATATTCGACACGTAATACAAAGATGAGTAACCGTTTGATTTTTCTACAACCATAAACGATTGGGAATAATAAAAACCGCGGAGAAGGTAAAAGGTCGAAAATTATTACATCTCGTGTTAGTATCCAGACGTAACATGAAAGTATTCCAAGAGTTGGGTACATTATACTGACAATGAAATAGGTATGTATGTATCGTAAATGTAAGATGGCTGGTATTACACACGGTCACACGAAAGAAATGAGTTGAAAAATCTGTGACATAACATCCCGCTAATTAATCAAGAGCATTGTTCTCGCTCTCGTATTAGCACAGAAGGTATGAACCAGGAGGTAGACAAGAGACGAGGTTTTCACATCAAAGCTGGCAAATTGTGTGCCTATCTTCATAGAGCGGAGAACAAACTCGTATAATACACGTGTTAAATAATATACACTATATACCTATAGCTACATTATGGAAATACATCCTCGTTAAGATAGTGTAATGCATAAAAAAAAAACGCACTTCGCAGCTGGCTATTCTCACAATCAGATGGTTTTATCAAAAAATTTCGTAATACGAGAATTGCCTTATACCTACCTCCAACGCGCAAAAGTCTATAAGGATATAATTGTAACATTTCCTCTGTTTCAGCCTTGCTGGCTATCGCTCGCACATCTTTGGTAAGTTATTTTGCATAAACAATTAGAACTTTGGAATTGCATCATTATAATATCGCGTTGTGACCTCCGGAGCTGATATTCCCAGATGCAATTTAAACGACTTCATTGTATATTGTTATTATTTTTCACGCAGGCAGAGGAAGGTTACAGCTATCCTTCTCCTTCGAATCCTTTATTGACACCTGGTCAGGCCGGACCGAGTACCTCGAGACCTGGTAGTCCTGGTGGATTTCCGTCGACACCTGCAACTGGAGGTTTTCCGACCAGTCCAATCCCGGGAAAACCTTCGGGAGGATATCCTGGTCAAGGATCTGGATCCCCGGGACCTTCAGGACAACCACAACCTCAAGGACCAACTGGTGGACAGGGCTACCCGACCGGTGGACAAACACCGTCAGGAGGATATCCTAGCAATCGTCCTGGCAGCCAAGGACCAAGTGGAGGATTCCCAAGTGGTGGACAAGGACCTTCGGGAGGATATCCCAGCGGACGTCCAGGTGGCCAAGAACCATCTCCTGGGTATCCCAGTGGTCGTCCTGGTGGCCAAGGACCAAGTGGTGGATCTCCAAGTGGTGGATTCCCGAGCGGAGGACAAGGACCGAACGGAAATTATCCTAGCGGTGGACAAGGGCCATCAACTGGCTATCCTAGCGGACGTCCTGGCGGTCAAGGACCAAGTGGTGGACAGGGACCTAGCGGAAATTACCCCAGTGATGGGCAAGGACCGTCAACTGGATATCCCAGTGGCCGTCCTGGTAGTCAAGGGCCGAGTGGTGGACAAGGACCATCAACTGGATATCCTAGCGGACGTCCTGGTGGTCAAGGACCGAGTGGTGGACAGGGACCAAGCGGAAATTACCCCAGTGGTGGGCAAGGACCATCAACTGGATATCCCAGTGGACGTCCGGGTGGTCAAGGACCGAGTGGCGGGCAAGGACCCAGTGGAAATTATCCGAGTGGTGGACAAGGGCCATCAACTGGATATCCCAGCGGACGTCCTGGTGGTCAAGGACCGAGTGGTGGACAAGGACCTAGCGGAAATTATCCCAGTGGTGGTCAAGGACCATCATCTGGATATCCCAGCGGACGGCCTGGTGGCCAAGGACCGAGTGGTGGACAAGGACCTAGCGGAAACTACCCCAGTGGTGGATCAGGACCATCTGGATATCCCAGTGGACGTCCTGGTAGTCAAGGACCGAGTGGCGGGCAAGGGCCAAGCGGAAATTATCCAAGCGGTGGACAAGGGCCGTCACCTGGATACCCTAGTGGCCGTCCTGGAGGTCAAGGACCGAGTGGTGGACAGGGACCTAGTGGTGGGCAGGGACCTAGTGGTGGGCAGGGACCTAGTGGAAATTACCCCAGTGGTGGACAAGGACCAAGTGGTGGATTTCCAAGCGGTGGATCAGGACCGAGTGGTGGATATCCGAGTGGCGGACAAGGACCAAGCGGTGGACAAGGACCAAGTGGTGGATATCCGAGTGGTGGACAAGGACCGAATGGTGGATTTCCAAGTGGTGGACAAGGACCAAGCGGTGGATTCCCAAGTGGTGGACAAGGACCAAGTGGTGGATTTCCAGGATCTGGACCAAGTGGCCCATCATCGCCAGGCGGATTCCCAGGATTTCCTGGTGGCCAAACAGGTCAATACGACGAAGGAGGTTCCGACGATGGGGATTATTCAGCAATTCCGGGAGAACCTGGTCGCGATTATCCAATTTATTCTGAAATTCCACAGACTGGATTCAGGTGCGACGCACAGCAGTTCCCAGGCTACTACGCAGATATCGAAACGCAATGTCAAGTCTTCCATATATGCTCTAACAACCAAACCTACGATTTCCTTTGTCCAAATGGCACGATCTTTAACCAAGAATACTTTGTCTGTGTATGGTGGAACCAATTCGACTGTGCTTCTGCCTCTAGTCTGTTTTACCTGAACCAAAATCTCTATGATTATTCGATCATGGGTTCCCCTGGTCCGCAAGGACCCGCAGGAAATTATCAACCAGGTAATAATTACCCAAGTTCACCAGGTCCAAATCAAGGTCCGCAAAACGGAGGTCCGGGAGGATTTCCCAGTGGAGGAAACCAAAATAACAACAGACCACAAGGTCCACAAGGACCAGGACAAGGATACCCTCAAGGACCACAAGGAACGCAAGGATCTGGACAAGGATACCCCCAAGGACCACAAGGAGGAAGTAGCCCGGGCGGATTTCCCAACAATAACATACCCTCACGACCTTCGGGACCGTCAACCCCGTCTGGACAAGGATATCCCCAGGGTCCTCAGGGAGGTACAACCTCAGGATATCCAACCTCAAATTTCCCAGGTGGAAACAGACCGCAAGGACCATCAGGACCTTCGACTCCATCAGGACAAGGATACCCTCAAGGGCCACAGGGTGGCAATGGATACCCTGGCTCAGGATTCCCAAGTAATAACAAACCGCAAGGACCATCAGGACCTTCGACTCCAGGATATCCTCAAGGACCTCAAGGCGGAAGTAGTCCAGGCGGCTATCCCGGTTCAGGTTTTCCTGGCAACAACAGACCTCAAGGGCCATCTGGACCGACCACACCTTCGGGACAAGGATACCCCCAGGGTCCACAGAGCGGTGGTAGTCCGGGTGGATTCCCGAGCAACAACAGACCTCAAAACACGTCGCCACCAGGCCAAGGATATCCTCAAGGATCAGGACCGGGAGGACCAGGCGGATATCCAAGCGGAAGACCCAGCGGACCAGGATTCCCAACCGGTCCTTCAACTCCCGGAGGATTTCCAGGCGGTAAAAAACCTCAATCGGACAGCCCGTTCCCATCCGATGGACCCTCGAGACCTGACCGTGAATATTTACCACCACGAGCTGGATAGGCAAATCTTAATCCTTCGCATTTATCGTTAGCCAAGACCCACAGCAAAACCCAGCATTGTTGGTGCTGGACCTTAAGTGTAAATACAAGCCTTCTTACCTACAACGCAAAGTGATACAATTGCCTAACTGTATCACGCGTATATATGTTTAAGTAAATATAATTAATAATTATAAATAATTAAGAAGATTATAGGCTATGAAATCTGGGCCTTATCAAACTACCTTCGACGATGTATAACTTGAAGAAACAAAAAAAAGAAAATATTTCAACGGAGAAACGATACTTATATCAATGGCCAGAAAACTAATGCAGATTATGATGTACTTTTTTTTTGGCTAGTATATAATTACTATATCACATCTATTTATTTATTCCGCTTGAATAGAGTCTGCAACTACAATATATATGTAATACAAAAAAAAAGAAAAAACGAACTTGTTGCAAATACTGTCAGTGTTAACGTGACGATCATGATATATTCCTATAAAAAAGAGGTCGAATAAGAAAAAATATATATACTATATGTGGATAAGTTACATGAAGATTTCATTTATTTGTTGGTTTTAATTTAACAGATTTGTGAAACTGGGTGTAAGAAATCGGATCCCCGGTATATCTCTGTGGATGATGTCTGGTTCTCATTGATATTAAATACAACTGAGGTTGAGAAATTCATGACATAATTGTAATTATATATTATATATATGTATACATATATATATATATATTTTTTTTTTTTATTTGTATAACAATGGTTCTGATACTCCGACGTGAGATGCCATTCATTATATACATATATACATATATACCTGCATGTATATTTTAATATATTGTGTGAAATAAAGGAAACACCTTTGCAAAACTATCATCTTATTGTATTACATTCAGGTTACTTAAGTTTATTTTATAACGTAGCTTTGCATGGCTTTAAGGTGGGATTGACGTGATGTACAGGAACCCTGCAACGTATATTACTACACGTATCTCACTTTATACCTATACCTCCTAACCTACCTATCTACCTTTCCCTCTTATTACTGTAATTAGTAACTTTAGATTGTTCGTCGTACAGTTACATAAATTTCTCCGCATCTCCACGCACACACATATACATATACGTTTATAATACCATAAACTTGCTACTCGCTACTATACACACAATATAAAATCCTAAAACAAATCGCAAAACGCGTAGGTATTCTATAAGAAGTTTAATGCTCGCACATATAAAGATTGTTCATATAGTATATACTCACGCACAACATTTCACAATGCGATCATCATTTTGTCATTTGAGGTAAACTCTGGTAATGGGTTTTCTGCTGCTCGGATAGAGTCTGAATCCTTGTATAAATTGCATTCCTTAAACTCGACAAGACTATCTTGAGACTGTGCCATCTTCTTAGGACATATTTCTCGCATTTGAATAACTGCGGGATCATTCTAAAAGTGATGGTATCATACCTCTGCCTGGATAGGGAGCTCTAGAAGGTCAAGTAAAAATCCTGATCAACTCTTGCAGTTTGAACCACGAACATGGGTATGTTATACCTACATAGGTATGTACAGTCTACATACACGAATATACTTACACAGGTATAATTACTGGAATCTTTTCGAATTGAGAATAAAAATATTTCTAGTCTCTCTGTGCGCAATTATATCTGCGGAAATAATTCTTACGTATTTTATTCGTACACGGTATGTGTATGGGTAGATATAGGTATATGATATTCGTATTTAAATATGTGAGAATCTCTCATAATCAACAGTTTCCATTCTATAACAAATCACGCAATGCGTGTTAAGAGATTTTGAGCAACTCTCAGAATTTACGGTACATATCTCAACTGTACTGGTATATATGTATAGTCGAGTCTAATTTCGAAGATTGCGATCTCACATACCGTTTTATATCAAGATTTGCAATATCACTTATTACGCTACTTTGTCTCGTCTATGACGCTTGTAAATATACATAAGGGTTTCATAATCCGTGAGGTAATATTGAACTTTGGCTACACAATATATATTCTGCAATAAAATATATACTTATATATAATTTTTTTCTTTTATCGTTTGTGCGATTAATCAGCTAATTATTCCCATAAAACGGGAATCGATATGTAAATTATTTGAAAACATTCGCATGTAGGTAGGTACAAATTTCTTTTGCTATTTAAAAATTTGTCTGGCAATATAATTAGGCGAAATTAAGTCCTGCAGCTGGCCATGTAATTAAATAATGTAATCAATACGTAAAGTTATGAAATTGCGTAACAGCGTAAGACCGCGAAATTTACAGATTTATCTTACGTGATAATTGGATGAGGTTAAAAGTGATTCAAAAATCCCGGAGAGATTGTTCATTGCGTAATAATCGTCACACGCTAATTACAATATCTGCAATTTTTCTCTCTCTCTCTCTCTCTTTCTATTTCTGATCTTTTACATTATGCAGTCTGCACGATCTTCTTTACTCATCTCTTACATATTTCGTCGTCGCAAATATTACCTCCAAGGTCGATCAATCGGTAGGAGTCTCGTGGGAATATGAAAAGGGTATCGCCTCTAGGTGTTACAAAGTTGAATCACTTTATCGCAATTAGGCATCAAACGTAACGATCACTGCAGCGACATTGACGCGAATTAAATTGCGACGAAGACGTGGTGGGTAATCGGCGAAACGCGGTCAAGATAAATGGATCAACTACAGTCGATGGTCATCGTGCAGGCCATAAATCCAAGTTTTAGAAATTCAGAATTCTGGTGCATCGCATTTAGCGAGTGACTGCAGCGGACGTCCTTGCCTCTGCAACCGTCCATATTAATCGCCTGAGCTATCCTTAATTAACGATAGTGTCATCGTGCAGTGGACCAGCTCATCCTGAGCTCGTTGAATGACGTTAAACGATGAGAAAATTGCGATGCAAAAATCTTTAGCTGAGAAACTTCGGAGTGGTAATTCTTATTATAATTGAGTTTGCGTGTTTTGAACCGTTTATCCTGGCAAGGATGTGCAATAACAAGGAGTGTGGGACGTACGGGACAGAGTATATTCTATTTTCTTACTTAAAAATTCTTCATACACATAATATATAATGATATAAGACATTCGATTCGAACTTTTACTTCGAGAGAAACAAATTTCTTGATTTTTTTGATACTTTATAGGTATGTATCTTATTCATGTACATACGTATATCGCACTATCTCCTTTACACGTATACATAGGTACGTCTAATACGTGTCCATGTATCTACTCAGGATCTCTGACTAGAACCACGCAGCTATCTGCCACGGGATAATTGTTATTAATTTACGTCGACCTCTGACCCAAGCCGAGCCCGAAGCTTGCTCAAGCATTTACCCTAGCAAATGTATTTAGTGAGTATATCCTATAGACTATCGATGATCAGCGGAAGCAAGAACTAAAGTTAGGCGTGCGAAACTTCGAGTCACACTTGAATGACCCTACGCAGATTTCATTGTCAGGGTCTTTCTCGTCCTTTTTTTTTTCTGATTTTAGATAATCGTGAAGAAGAAGACTCCGATTGAGATAATCAAGTATATAATTTTGAAAATCTTGATTGTGCAAAAAAGCACCGAGTTCAGTTAACAGTTCAGAGTTCATGGAACGTTCGGAGTGCAGAGGAACGGGATGATGGATAGGGTTTTTGGCGAAAGAAAAATATCCGCGAATCCCGGATTTAGATAGCATTTTAAGTCCGGAGGATATTCGCCGACCGCAAAACCGTGAAAAACTCCGTGACCTCTGAGGTTTCATCACTTTCCATGTCTGAGCTGTAATCATTGATCAAATCACGGAATTATTCTTCTTCTTATTATCCTCTTGCCGATGTTTAAGCTTCGGCTAGGTAGGTACGGAGTTTTCTACGGGAACAATAAAACCGACTAGAATCGTCAGCCTACTTGGATCTGCGGTCGCATTCTGGCTTCTCAATCTCTGAATGATAAAAAAAAAAAAATAATATAACAAAAAAATTAGTCAGAGTGGCATCAAGACTGGCCAATTACTTCGCTGTTCGAAGCAAGGCCGAGCACACGATTCTGTACAACTTTGAATTGAATTTTGTACAAAAGACTTCGAGTACCATGAAAAAATCGTTCTTCATGATGCAACTAAACGATATATTGACATGTATGTTAGCCTGAGTGTAAACGGTGGATAAAATACGCGAAACAACGTAACGTATGTATGTTGCGTCAGAAAACAGACATCCACGATGTATTAATCTCGTATAATTGAGCTTTAAGAGTGTCGGAAATTGTCTAATGGCAATTTAATGATTATCGGACTGTTCTACGGCCTTTCTTCGTATACCGAGCCGGAAACCACACTATATCCCACAATTAATTTCCCACGACAGGAAGGCGGGATTTGTTAGTATTGAATCTCTACTCGGAGTAACACTCCGCTCATTGTGAAAAGGAGAAGATTTTCGAAAAAATTTTACAACGATTCTAAGAATTTTCTTCCTTCTTTTTCTTTCTATTAATCACATGTCTGAAATCGCGTTACGTAAATCGAATTGCGATTACGAATTTTATCGATGATCGTATACAGGCATCTATCGCGTTACTGTGAGATTTCTCGCATGCGTATATACGTACTGGCTTATACGGGCTGTATAATATAGGTAAAAGATTATTAAATGTTAACTGATCATTACTATTTTAAAGCGTGAGAAATTACACGTCTATACCTACAACGTTAATTATATAATATAATATAATTTTAAATGGTAATCGCGTAACGAACCGCGGAATATTAATGAATTTTTTACCTCGAGGAACGAAAGTAAAAGAAAAAAAATCTAAAAAAAAAGAAGAAGATATCTAGTTTGGTTTCCATGAAATATGGGAGCGAAACGACTGTAGGACGAGATACCGTAAAGGCTATGCCATGCGCCAAGTACGGATTCACATAGAAATTGTACCGCCTTATGCTTGTTCTTGCAGGGATCAAAGAATCGTGAACTTTCTCCCAGAACGATGAAATCTGACGATAAATTCGCAAACGGTTCGTTATTCCTCGATTTAACTAACACTTCTAGCCGCGCAGTTTATGTACCCGATGCTAAACTGTATCGAAGTCTCGAGGGGGTAAATAACTATGGGAATAAGTTATGGAATATATATTGGAGTATAAATTTTATCTTTGGATATCGCGAAACTCGCTTTTATGCAATTTACGATTTTTTTTTGTTTCGATCTTTTTGCACACTTTTTGGGATGGTCTAAACGGCGATAACGTTTTGCGGTGAAAAACTCTAAAATCGCACTATTACCAGTACGTTTGATGTTTGACGAACGGTAATTAACGCCTAGCTACACATAGGAATAATTATAGTCGGTGACGTTTACCCGTCAACATGCTTTTGACGTGGTATATGTAAACTGTTTTCGCTAGCTACTCTGGATTCTTGATTTTCAACGATCGATCGTCAATCGCTGAAAATTATCACAGAAAAACAATCCGAAGGGTAATTCGACGCCTCTTGAAGCCAGTAATTGAAAAATGTGAACTTTGGCGCCGTGCAAAAGTCGAGTAAACCCGATTCCCGGTTAATTTTCTAAAAAGCTGATTGAAACTCGAGATACTTTTTTGTTTTTCTGTTTTTTAGTTGGAAAAAAACCCCGAGGGGCTGCAGCAAAAGTACAAGTAGTAAACGATAAAAATCCTAACGTCGGATGTACAGAGCTAATCGTATACCTAAATCGATTTCTCTTTGAAATCCGAGGTGAGATTCCTCTTCAGTTCTCCGTGACCAAACATCGAGTAGAAAAACCGCACAGCGCTTAACAAGACCCCAAGGCAACAAGGATCTTGCAAAATCACATTCCTCGACTGTTGCGGGTAACACGGATTCCCCGGAGGATACTCTTATCTGCACGAGTGGAAAAAAAAAATTAAAAATGATAACTAAAAATGGTCTCTTTCAAAAAAGAAGAAAATAAATATTCGCGAAGGGATAAGAGAAGCGCAGAAAAACTAAGAGCTATTAGTATCAACCGAAGTTGATCTTTCACACTTTTCTCCAAAGTGTCTGAAGATCTTCTCGTCTTTTAATCTACAATTATCTATTTATTTATGGGGGTCAACAGAGGCGAGATTCGCTCTTTGTACAGCTTCTTTAGTCTAGGGTTTGCCCTGCCTTTGCCCTGGTCTACAATTATCTATCTGCAGGCTTCGTATACGGGTTTAGTTAGTAAAAGGTCATAGTTGATTGCAAGTGATGCATTAACTGCACCACCAGCAGCAGCAGCAGCAGCAGCAGCAGCGATTCTTGCTCATCCCTAACCATAGTAAAATCTCACATCGGGTTCCTCGCTTTTATATCTGACGAAGCAAAACTGGACTTCGACTAATTTAGGACGTGGGTCAAGCGTGTTAATTAACAATTAACTCCGCGCTCTGGTACATTTCGCTTCCACTATACTATTTAAAAAGTGGGTAATCATTGCTTTAATTTTAATTTTTTCTTTTTTTTTTCTTCTCCTTACGGTCAAGCAATCCCGAGCCCCGAAGTCATTGAAGCCTTTTTTTATCCGTTGACCTCTTTCTTTCACACTTAGAATAGCTCGGAGATTTTTTTTTTTACGCTTATATAATTTCGTTTACTCGACTTATTTCCTTTTACCTTTTCCATCTCCTTTCGCCTCTTTCCTCTTTACCTTTTCGTTTTTTTTTTCTTTTTTCTTTTTTCTCGATCCCTTATAGCCCCTTAAAAAATTCTCTCAGAGTAGGGTTTTGCCACGATATAGGTAGGTGCACCGCAGCTACTTACCTGTCCTCAACAATTCGATTCGCCCGTATAAATTCGACGACGGGTTGAAAGCCACCTTAATTTACGATCTTGCCAAGCGCGACTTTATCGCCGGTAAAGAAAAGCTCGCACGGAAAAAGTATCGGTATAATGTGCAGCAATGAGACTATACCATCTACGTCTACGGTTTATTCTTAACTCTCCTTATTATTTTATACCTCGGAAACTTAGGCGTTCTTTCAGTTGCCTGAATTCAGGCGTTTTTTTTTTTTTTCTATAAATTTACATACTCGCTTAACCCTTGATTTTAAATTAGATGAAACTTATGATTTTCCCGACGATCCTAAATTTTACAAAATTCGTCGAGGTTTGGAAAACATAAAAAAAAATAAATAAATATTCCCAAAATAATTTTCGCATCTTTCGCAATTATGGACGCCGTTACTGCTGCGTCTGTATTTTTTTCAACCCCCACACACTGGCCGTTTCGTTATATTTAATCAAGGTGGTGTTTACTGCAGGGTAAATTCCTAATTATAAAATAATTTCAACTCGGGCTAAAATGTATGTACTGCTACTGCTGGATTATACATATAGCTACATACTGCAGACAGAAATGTAGTTTACGATTTATATCCAACGCGAATTGTTCTCTGCATTAAATTTGGTAGTTATGTATATGTATAATATACATATAAGTATATGTTTGTAAAAATATGTGTGGGAGTAGAATAAGGTGTATAAAAATGTATTAACAAAACCCTCATTTATTTATTCACATTCTGTACAAACATATTTTACATAAATTCAATATATTATATACCATATACGTGTATATACTATATAGGTATATATATATATATATTTGTTTATTTATTTATTATTCGTTTTATGTTTTTTTTTTTTTGTTTCTTTTTGTTCATTGTGTTTTTTTTATTTGCATGCATATACACATATAGGATTATACTATACATAATATACATGTATCGCTATGCTCAATTATCTCATGCACGCAATTAAAAATCTATAAAATTATGTTCGGATATTTTCGAATCGTATACTATATATAGTAATGCACATAATATAATTGTTGGTGCTTATGTGAAATTTTTTTCGTTTTTTTTTCTTCTTTTTTTTTCGTTTTTTTTTAAATAATTTTTAAAACATCCAAACTAAAGGAAAAATTATACCCACACCGATTTATTCTATGTATAATACTATAAATTGTAAATTCACTATGAATCCTGTATAATATAAAGATACGTTTAAACGTAAAATAAATATTTTATTTTATCTTATTTTATTTTCTATATTTTATATTTCTCCAGTTTTTATCTTCTGTGCCTCCAACGTATGCTTACGGTATCATATATATAGGTATACATAGGTATATATACTGCGATACAAAAGGCTAGAAATGAATTCAGTTTCAGTTTGTGTAAATTGCTGTAGGCTCATTAAGATGCGAAAACAACACGAAACTCTAATTAAAATTTCGAAAGTTTTTCCACTTCAACTTTTGTCTTGCCTTATAACGTTCTCACGTTCCTTCTCTTCATGCATATATATAAAGTGTATGTAAGAGAATATTATACATATACATATATACGTATATATATTCACATTTTCTGCCCAATTTTACATGATCATCAACACAATTTTGCTTATGAGAAAATAATTCTTTTGTCAATAGAAAAATAAAGAATATATGTGCTATATGTATATAATATAATATTCTAAAATTTTCTTCATTCGTATAATATCAATTAATTGATTTAAATAATCACATATTAATAATACATATATATATTTATTTATATATATCGTTAAATTATTTAAACATGATGATCAGAAGACGCGAATTTATGAATATATATACATATATATTATAATATGTTATATGGAAGTTGTGTTCAAAAGTTTCGTGGAATCGAAAAAGTTTCTTTTCTTTTGCTGTCGTTGTTGTTGTTGTTGTTGAAAACCGTGTATAATCTCAATATTATTTATCAATATTATAATTGTTATCATTAATTATAGACAACCTATACATTTATAATTATAAATATTACGCAACGAACTCGCATCTTCGTCTTCTTAAATTATCTGCATATTTTCTTCTCCTTTATCTTCTTATCTGTATATACTATAAATAATCTATGATAAATTCTAGTGTTTATTAATTAAGACGTAAATGTATAACAGTCCGATCGTAGTTAAAGATCAACTCAACAAAGTGTTACGTTTTTATATATTATATATTTTTTCTTCTCTTATTTTTCAACACTTTTATAAGTATTCATCTCTGACAAACAAAACGGACCGTATTTGCTGGCTACCGATCATATAAAAATCGGCTGTGAAACTTTGTTACTTTCTTAGCTTATGGTATAATCTGGAAAATATTCTGGCCAAAGATATTTTTATTTTCTAATTTTTTTCAATTTTTTTCATTCGGATAACAAAATTTTCTTAGTCTCGTCCCGATCTGTGCGCTGACCGAAAATCAGAAAAAAAATTAAATAAAATTTTTACACGGTGTGTCATCGTATCGATATAAGTACCTAAATTATCAATAATTGTAATTTTTTTTTTCATTTTTCTAAAATTTAAGAATTACTTTCACTCCATGAAATAATTAAACGTATAAAACGGTTCGAAAAAGGGTTTTTTTTTTTCTTTTTATTTTTTTGTCCTCATCCATCGTCACTTTCTGTACAGTTTAAAATATACTCCAACACACATGCTAATCGACGAATACTGCATATCTTGATGAAAAAGAAACCGTGAATATTCCATCAGCCCCATTTCGCGGCTATCGTATAAAGCGATCTTAATAATTCAAGGGCCCGATTATCGGACGGTGAACCGGCTTCGATCGACAGTGAATTAGCCGTTTCCGCAGTATCACCATTTCCAGTTCCGGCCTGTGATGTCGAGGCCTTTGCCGATGGCCGGAACTTTCTTCCTCTCCTGCTGCGATACGTTGTAACCGCTACCGTCGTCGTAGGAACAGTAACAGAGGAGGTTTCCTCTTTTACAGACTTCCCAATCGGAAGTTGAAGCTTGTTTATCCCGTCTATAATGTCCCGAGATTCATCAGAGCTGAACTCGTTAACTGGCATCCTCAAAAGCGCGTCCAAAAGCTGTTCCTTTTCCTCCTCCATAGTTTTGTTCATTGGTCCTTTGCAGTGGCTTATCAATAGTAAAACCAATTGACGTACCGTAGAATTATTGTCCGCTTGTTTCATCACTTTCATAAGAGTATTGCTGCTCGTGGCGTTAAGATTTCCGAACATTTCCTGAGCCCTGACGATCTCGTTTTCGGTAACATTGAAAGCACTCACATTTACCCTCAAAGGATACGACTTAGATTTCCTCGACGGTTTCGCCGAAGAACTAACCGAAGACGTGATCGTCGTTGTGATGGTCGAATGTGTCGTGTAAGTTGGTGCAGGTGTCGCCGTGTTATCCGTTGTATAAGAATTCGGCAACAGGGTGAACGCTGTCGGGGAATCGTTTTCGTTCGGTGTCCATTTCCAAGCTGGTGTATTCGTGGTAGCGTACTGAGTCGTTTTGCCAACGCCAGAAGCATCGGTGACAAGGATTTCTTGCTTCGAGACCGGGGTCGTACCGTAGTTTTCAATCCCGGTTGAGAAAGCGTCAACCACCCCCGGGGCAGTCAGACCTTGGTTTATGTGTTTAGGATCCAAAAACACAGTAGTTTCCCATAATCTTGTTACAGTTGGAGATGCGGTCCAGTGATTGGTCGACGACTGCTGATTGTATCTACCCGAATTATCGCCACTTTTAGTACTGCCAGTCATAGTGGAAGGATAATCGGTTGTTGTTTCAGCCTCTGAGGCGGGCCGAGTGGACTTTTCATTTGCCCAAATATCGTTGAAGCCGTTTCTATAAGTTGAATAAACGCTTCCAGCCGTAACCAACGACTCGTCATTGTACCTCGGCTCTTCAGTCGAACTTTCGTAATAATTTATTCTGAAGGGTTCCCTCGTCGTCGAGATTACTTCGTTCTCCTGATAAGCGGACGTTGTCGCAGTAGAAGGAGGCTCCGAATTAAACGTCCGGATATCTCCGTTCTGCGCCGTTCTACCCGTAACAAAATTACCCGTGGTCCTGTAATCCCCGAATCCTCTTAAAGGATCGTCGTTCATCGGTATTCCAAGATCCCCACCAGCCTGATCTTCAGATTGAGCATACGTCGCGGGAGTCGCGTCAGGTACGTAGCTATTTCCGATCGGCGTAGCGTCAGCAGGTCTGACGCCCTTCCCGTAAGGCTCTGGCGTATTGGCGCTGTTGTTTTGGAATCCTCCAAAACGATTTCCCGAAGATACTGGACCGATCGGAACGTAGCTGTCGTATTGATTCTGAGATTCACTGGGTCCACTGGATCCGGTTGGTCCGGTGACATCGAGATTAAAGTTTTGTATTTCGTTAGAATTCGAGTTTCTGAATGCATGGTTGACTTCGTGGGCGAAATTGTTTCTGTTCACTTCGTCCGAAGATCTAAAATCGCTTGATTGAGCTTCGTTGAGTGATTCGTCGATAAAATTTGGCGTTGAGGTCGTGTAGTAAGTTTGAATGGTGGTTTCCGACGGGGTAGAAAAGGTCTGGGTAGTAGTCGGATACGGTGTAGTCAGCTTTTTCCTTCTCGATGCTTTGGTAACATCAGAAAAGTCCAGAACTTCATCCTTCTCCTTCGTAGCCGAAGGATAATCGTCCTGAGTTGTTGGATAAAGTGTAGTGCTCTCGGTAGTATCGGTCGCTAATGTCGTCGGTGGTTCGGTGGGTCTAATTTCGGTAAGGACTTTTCGGAAGGTATCGGGATCTTGAAGATACGCAGAAAGAGCATGAGTGAATACCTGAGCGAGTTCTCGAAGCTTGGGATTATTCCGTTGATTATCGCCAGTAACCGGACCCTGACTTTGTTGAATATCAAGATCATTGTCAATATCTTCCTTCGAAGAATAGTCCCCATCATCTTCAGCGCCCCTCGAACTAGTCGTGACATTATCGCCGGTCTGAAGAGCAGAATTAATGTTGAAAAGATGAGTGTAAGAGTTGATAGTATGCTGCGTTAAAAGATTCGTCGGTAGTTCAGCGGATAGAGAATTTTCGGTTGTAGTTACGGTCTCTTCCTCAGCGCGATTGTCCACCCTGACGGCAGTGTCAGTCACGGTTTCATTCGAGTCAAAATTATCACTTGCAGTTGCGAAATACAACGCCAAAGTATGCAGCGTTGATGGTCCAGACGACGGTGGAATGTTCAGTCCAATTCTGCTCCCATTCTTGACGTCAGCCGTTGGAGCAGTCGCTTCGAGTTCCTGCAGCGAGTGGAGCATACCAATAACATGTTCTCTCTCGGTCTGAAGTATCCCCTTAATTGGAGTGGTTCCAGTTTCATAATACGCTGGTGTTTCCGTGGTCGAAACGCCGCCTCCCAACTTTCGATAATCAGGAATGGTCGGTACGGTCGCAGTGTAAACCGGTGGTTTTCTAGTCGTGGTCGTAGTCGTTGTAGTATAGGCGTAGTTTTTGGTGAACGGTATATAGGGGCCTAATGTAGAGCCAATCTTCCCCTGCTTGTACGTAAAGCTCGTGTCATAGGGGCTGAGGCTTCTGCTGGTGACCACACTTTCCTGATAACTATCAGTGTACGCTCTTTGGGTTGATCCTCTCACTGTGCTTTCTCCATTCTCGTTCCTCGAACTCTGAACATCAAGTTTACTCGGAGTAACTTCGGTCACAGTGTTCCATCTCGAACCTGTCACGGTATTCCCATCATAATTATCGCTGTATCGTTCTGTAGTCAAAGTTCCGTCTCTAGCGAAGGATTCCGTTGCTTGAGGGGCCGATGTTGTACCAGTTTGATCGTAACTAGACCAAGTTGTCGGAGTCTCAGTTACGGTGGTAAAACCACCACCGGCTTGCCTGTAGGTATCAGTGTTTACGTAAGGTTTCTGCGTCGATGGATAACGACTACTTTCCGTGTAACTTTCCGAATAACTATTCCCCGATGATTCGGAGTTTTGCTGGTAATTAGTTACAGAAGTATCATCATATCTTTGAGTATTAGTCTGGTGCGGATTAACCGTAACAGTTTCGGAGTTTGAATACGGCCTTTGCGTCGCTGTATTATGTCTGTAAACATCGGTGTTCACATACGACTTTTGGGTGGTAATGCCTAAGTACGGAGAAGCCGGTGTGCTGGTAGTACGAGGTTTGTAAATCGGTGCATAAGTTGGAAACGGAAGATTTCCATCCTTCTTCGGGTTTTGATTCTGCCTTATCCCGTTGTTACCAGATCCGTACGAACTCTGAGCATCGTTCTGGTACTTCTCGGTACTGCTCACTTGATTCGGCGAGTAATAATTTCCAAATTGATTATACTGGAAGGATTTATTGTACCGATTATTCCGGCTTGTCGCAAAAGCCGCGCTTTCAGCAGGCTGTTGATATTCTTTGAATGGACTTGCGGTGCTCGTTAAATCGTTGTAATTATTTCGAGATTCAATGTAAGTCTTCGGGCTTCTGTAATTCGGCTTCTCATCCCGAGGGGCGTTCGAATTTAACGTAGAACCGTAATAGTCCTGAGAATGTTGGCTGTTTTTCGTCTGACTCGTCCTCGAATTGTAATTATTGAAGTTCTGCCTACTGGACTGTTGCTCATTTCCGTTTTGATTGCCATCTGATTGTTGATTATAATTGAAGTTCTGATTGTACTGCCCGCCTCTGGTTGTTTGTGGAGAATTAACCGTCTGCCCTTGACCAAATTGGTTACCATTTCTACCGTTTTGTTGCGGATTTGTCGCCACAGTATCGTTCTCGGCTTCCCGATGGTTCTTCAGATCCTCATTTTGGGTAGTAATCTGACCGAATGGATTGGTCCGTCCGTTCTGCCTGCCGTCGTAATCGACCTTTTGATTCTGGGTCTGATAATAAACCTGGCCATTGTTTTTGCCAGTCGTTCTGTGGAACTCTGAGTTCATCTTTTTTGCCTCAGCCCGTTTCCGCTCGTCCTCGGCAAGCTGTTCAGCACTTTGTTCATACAATTCTGCTGACTTACCGCAGTCCACTTTGAACCACCAATCGCATATTAGCTGCGATTGTTGAAAGATCGTACCGTTAGGACAGAGGAACGATATCTTCCTTCCGTTGTCGCAGATGTGAAAAACCTGGAGAAGATAATAAAATTAGAAATAAGAGTTATCGCAGGAATTTCAACGAAGTTTTATCATTAATTTTGGGAACCTTTTTCTCAACTCACTTGGCAATTCGTTTCCAAATCGGCGTAGTAACCACCCTTTAATCCTCGGCAGCTGAATTTAGTTGCTGGAATCGTTGTGAGAACTGGAAAGTCGACGCCTGGTTGTCCCAAGACTCCTAAGGACGAGAATTTCGGTTTTAAATTAAAAAAAAGGCCGTCGATTGTGTTTCGATGAGGTAAAAGGGTTGATATCAAGTCAAGATGCTCACGAATCTTTGAGTAATCATGCGATGGGTTTTTACGAGGTATAAGAGATCGAATGCATAAATTTTTGCAAAGTTTCTGTAGAGCGTAGAGTATGAATAGCTGTGTACTAGCCATTCCCATGTTTTTGCGATTTTGAAATAAACGTATACCTGCCCAGGGGCAGATGAAGTTATTTGAAACACGTGCGGGATTAATTACAACGAACAAAGATCTCATTAGTGATTGAGCACAAATTTACCCTACGCACTTAGCATGCTAACGTGCCACAACAAAGATTAAGGGATAATGAACGCCCACCCTTAATTAAACCCCATTCGTTGAAAAACTTTGAAAAACATTCGCGAATATCGATCGTGTGAAACAAAAAACTAAACGAAAAATTCTCGGATGCTTAAATCAGCGTTCAAAATCGATGGAGAAAAATTTTGACTCTCATGCACATGCTAAATAAATATGTATAATATGTTATATATTGATGAGTGACAAACCGGCGCCCTTCAGCCATTCCTTGAGCAATTCCTCGTTGCCAAAAAAAACTAAGAGACGATCTTAATTAAGGTTTGACTCGAATTTCAAATGATTTTTATATATTTTCTGTTTTTTTCTTTATATAATTTATTAGGTATAAGATTCGTGATCGTGATTGTGGCATCAAACCTTGATACATTAGGTACTCGCCATTCTTCGCCGGTGCCAAACGTTTAACAACTTTTTTCAACGACTCAATGTCCTCTTGAGAAGCTTCGATACTAGCCAAGTCCAGTTCCGTCAGAAACTCCGGCAATCTAGCGCGCTGATCGTCGTCGGAAACCTGTATAAAATATGAATAAAAATGTTAATATTATTTATTCAACTCGCTCATAAATTCATCGACACACAGTTACCATTCCAGGCTCTCGCTCACGTCACATATATCGGCTAATTAGTCACGAGATTTTTTTACTCATTTATATATTTATTTAGTTATTTTTTCTTCTGTTCTCAGGGAAACGGAAGTCAGGAACTCCTCGCATTTCCCTGGCTTGAGCTATATATTATACCACATAAGCGTTACGTAAAAACTGACAAGTCACGAAAGGGGAATCCCCCACAGAATGAATCTCTCGATGTTATAGCTACGTCCAGGTAGATTATAAACACAGTAACGTACACCTACAAACACGTTTTAAGGCGGCTAGAGAAATTCTACGGTTGTTTTCCCGGGGAGTAAAGTCTCGGTGAGCTCCAGAGAACACAATGACACTTCCTACCGTAGCTGTAGGTGGGTACTCGGACTGGGAATGGGAATGGTTCTAACCTTTGTAGATTGGCGAATATTGTGAGGGGGCTTCTTGCATTTTAACGAGCCATGAGGCAACAGCCATGTCAACTGACAGCGGCTACAATTCACCCAAAGTATTAACCCGAGCTTTTATAGTAAGGGAGAACAGCTAGGAGCTCGGCGAAGAGCAACTGCCTCATTTATCCACCCCATCGTTTGGAGTATCATAAAAACGTCATTTTTTGTCTTTTTTTTTTTAAGTTGGCTTCTTTTCAGAATAATTTTAACAAGTTTTTGCTGTATTTCGCATGTGCAATTCGAGTTGAGCTGTAATTTATCGATTTTCATCAAATTAGGAACTTCGTTTGATCAAAGTTACACAATTTTACACGATTAATTGATGAGCGTAATCCAACTGTGACGTTATCCTTCGTCAACAATTACTTTTGCCAAGCTGATTGGGTATATAACGAACGAGTTCATCCCGCGCAATTTGACTCTTGACATTTGATGTCAATTGAAAAAAAACTAGAAATTTTTGTTAGGGGTTTTTAAACTCGAAAAAAGTGTGCTTAGAGTTCGAACAAATTTTTAATCAAAGGAAGAGAAGTTTACTAGGAGTAGAAAATTGATTTTTACTGTCCAGCACAAAAACTACTCGAGCGACTAAATCAGAAATTTGACTAGATTCTAGTTGGAGAAATCCTAAGAATTTAAATAAAAATCATCAAAATCCGTCGATCGATTTTCGAGATATCGTCGGATGAAAAATTTAGAACTCAATTTTTCGTTTTCGAAGTAATTATAAAAATGTCATTTTTGGTTTTTTTTTTGGATAGGTGAGTTGAAAATTAAATAAAAGAAAAGGGAGAGAAGATATCTTATCGTTAAATCTAGAAGATTTTTTATCGTAATTTTTCAGTTTTAAAAACAGTTGAATATTGAAAAAAAAAAAATTTAGTTAGAAAAATTTCTCTCCAAAAAATTTTCAGCGAGTATGATATACGTAGAGATATAAATCGTTGCGTCTATCGGAATGTCAATAATTGCCGCATGACTGCGCGCTATGGCGTAAGGATCAGCCGAGGAGATATACGGAATTGGCCAGTCAGACTTTGAGCCTGTAGAGCGAAGACGTTCACACGAAGTAAAGCAGAAGAGCTCCGCGGTATGCTCTAGTTTCGCGAAACGAGCAACGGCAGAAACTCAAGGCCCAGAAAAGGAAAGGCTGAAAGCCTCTTTGATGTAAGGTTCTTAGCCTCGACTCGACGAGCAGAACTCCGTCGACGTTAGGCGCGCTCAATGCGTGCCACGCAATTAATTTCCGGTCCTGCTCTGTGTCCGGCTCTTAAAACAGAGCTTCCTAACACACTCCAATTCACATTCAATTTAGGAACCAAAAAATTACTCGGAGCGATGATTTTCCGGTTCCAAAAAACCGTTGCTTTTTTTTTTTTGGTACTCTTCGAAATTAATTTCAAGAGAAAGGCTCCAAATTTAATCAAAATTCTGTTTCGTACACATTATTATTAGTCGCCCTGCTTTCAGGCTTGCAGATGATTTAATGCGGCCATATATATAAACCGCGGATATTCATAAAGTTACGATGCGCTGATGCGCAAATATGCGAATATACGACGTACTGCGATTCGCAATGTGGCAGAAACTAGGATATAGCTACTTTGAATCGCGGATAAGCGAAAGGTCGGATCCGATGTTTTACAACGCGAATACAATAATCTATCAACGATATTCCGATGTATGTACATACATACATACGTACTTGTACATAGCCGGAAAAATATGCCAAGGTAAAAATGGCTGGATCTTCAATCGACGGATTTACCTCGCTGATTGCGTAGCGTAATATGAATTTGCGTTTTTTCATTTTGACGTCTTTTTTTCTTCTTTCTTTTACTGTCCTGCAGAGTACAGGCCAGACTCAGCTCAGAACCCATGACGCCACTTTTCTGAACGTATTACAGCGTCGTTTGTAAAATTTTTTTAGTCAAAAAAAATAAAAAATTAGCCCATTTTATTTAATTGATGTTAAAAACTCCGTGAGTTATATTTCGCCTCGAAAGAGCAGTCCGTGGGTACTTAACATATTACAGTAGGTATTACCAAAGCTCGTAAATTCATCGAAAGTCCAGTATAAGTTCTGTAATCTGGAACTAAAACTGCAACTGCAACTTCTATATGCCGCATGCAGATTTACTTATTCTAATTGGTTTCGTTTTATTGGCTTGTTTAAACGGCTGATCATCTCTACTCCGAACCGATCCAATTATTTCACTCTCCACGTTAATATGTTTTTCGAAATTTTTTAATCGGCCTGTTGCAAAATGTACGAGTATAATTTCTTGATTCGCCAATTCAAAGGATTCTCATCTATTTTCCATTCGATTTTCTTTTTTTTTTTTTCAGTAATTACGAACATCCCGGAAGATCGCGAAAACAATGGACCGTTTTCGGCTGTAATTTGGGCAATTAAACGAGTCGCGTAAAACTGCAGCCGGCTATCCATTTTCTACATTTTTTCTCTCTCACTCTCTTTCCATATATTTTGCGCGAAAGAGAAGTGAATTGAAGAGTAATAGATACAAGTGAAAATTGGTTAGATAATTACCGAAGAAAAAAGTGTAAAAAGATTCACACCGGAACCGGAAATGGGTATAACTGGTCTGATCATCAGCGTCAGTATATTGTAACGGTAGTTATACCCTATCAATGAATAGAAGAATAGTTTGTGCGTGTTTATGCAACTGCAGTAGACACAAGAACAACTGGCGCAAGTTCGCCAAGTCGTAAGTCGTAAGTCTGAAGTATAAGTAGTCTCGTAAAGATTCAGCGAGGCGAGACAACAATCCGTCCGTGTTGGACTATAGGGCGAGAGAGAGAATCTCAAGTTGACATGTTCCGGCATCCTTATATCCATCCTCTCCTTTTTATTGTCTTTTCTTCTCTCTCCTTTTTTTTTATTTTTTACTTTCTTTCTTTCTTTCTTCTTTTTCTTCTTATATTCTTCGCCATTACGATCGTTCCCATGTTCGCCTATTGTTCCATAACGGATATTTCCCCCCGTGTCTAAGTCGTTACGTCACACCCCCTACTCGTTTCACAACTATTATACGAACCCTATCCGTTTCGGAGATAGCGAGATGCTCTTGAGATTTGGAAACCGCAACGTCGTATCGCATATTTCGTAAATTGAAATCAAAATTCTATTTTGAACAGTCGAGTTTGAGATATTTTGTCCGTTTATCGGAGCCGGGTTGATGTATCGAATTTTGAAAGTCCCGAACGGTAAGAATTTCGAATTCATTTAAGACGATTTCGAATCACAAGAAGAACTCAAAAAGTCCAAAACTCCGGAAAATTCAATCGCGCGAATTGTTCGAAGTCCCGAAGTTTTGGCCTTTCTCGTTGATTTTCGATTTCAAGTTTTTCAAATCGACTATGCAGACCTTCGGAATATCGACCGTTCGGAACTTTCCAAATTCTAAGCTTCGACCCGGTCCCCCGTTTATCATTTTTCACCATTCGAGAAGATGTAGGGGATTAAACATTATCTGTACTTCCCCAGCAGCAGTCAGTGAGCTTAGAATTTATCAGTAAATTTCTTCACGACTCTCGATGCTAGTAGAGACTGAGAGGGAGAGTATAAAGTTCGTATTCTGTGATCCGAGGAAAACCGAAACCGTTGTGCAGGTCACGTTGGAGAAGTAGAAAACTTCCGGCTCTCCCGGCAGTACGATATCGCGAGCAGACAATTTGCTTTGCCCGAAACTTATTTACTTTATTTCTTATATAGGTATAGGTACATACGTATGTACATACGTATGTATGTACAAGCTCACTTCTAATTGTCGAACAATTTACACAAAATTTCAATCAAATCGTTTCAATTTTACGTTATACTGGTTGTCGAAAAATTCCAGAAAAACGAGTAAAAAAAATTCCAAAAAAAGCACAACTCGCCCTCACTTCAACAATAACATCGGAGAAAATTTTTTGAGCCCAACTGCAGATATCCCTCAATGTTTATTCGAGAACCCAAGTAAACCCACGTATCTGTATTATTACTTCCCAGTCCCCCCGGTCGCGGATTTGATTTTATTTATTTTTTTACACCCCCTAATTTTAGCGGTATTCAAAATCTGAGATTCGAAGCAAAATTTTGCCTCCATTTTTTTATTTATTTTTACTTTTCGTCACTTTGGTGAAAGAAAAGCGTAGGTATTGCTTTTTTGAGTATTTTTATTATAACAAAACGACGAGTTCTCGCGGTTAAAACTAAAGACAATAGACTGTGTAGAATTCCCTTCACAATTAGCAGCCGGATAACTAAATTGGAGAGAGAGGTTCGATCGTTGGGAGATTTTCTATGTGGATTTCGTTTTTTATTTTATTTTTTTTTTTTTCCTTTGGTCTTTTTTGGTTCAATTTACTGACGACGACAATGACAGAGTCAGATTTGTTTTTTTCTTCTTTTTTTTTTTTTTATCCTTTAGAAAAGTCAGACTCAAATATTCCCAATATACGCTTTATTCTGAATTGACCTGTGCAGCACAGCTCCGGAGCTGCTGCACTTCCGTATCGAATTGTTCGAGGATTCAATTTCCGCTTAAAAGAGCAGAACTTTTGAATAGACTATACCGAACGGGGTTAATCCTCGTAACAAAAAAAAAAAAGAAGATAAAAAAACTTAGAAAAAATAATAATAAAATGAAATCGCGGAACCGATAATTGCAACGATTTGAAATGTCATTGGATTACGTGAAATTACTCGGAAAATCAATATATTACCTTCACATTGCAGTTGACCAGCGTAGATAACGCTGCTATGCCTGAAACAAACAAGAAAGATTTTTTTTTAGTCATTTGGATCACTCCAGTGTATAAAACGGTTTTGAAAATAAACTCAAAACTATATATACACATATATATTAAACGTAAAATTTACTGCTGCAGATTTCGGTCTAGTTTATACGCGAACTGTTGTACATAGATACCCACTTATTCGCCCAACTCCATTCTGCAGAGCGCATGTTATTATAACAGACAAGAATCTAGCTGGAACTAATTCAAGGGGGCTACCTACCCCTTATGCCCCAAGCTGTGGCTCGTGGCTTTAAGAAATTTCCAACTAGGCATGACTATGATACAAGAGGAAAGTTTCTACCCTGTAGGGATTTAGGGAGTATATTGTATAGACATAAACCGTTTTCCTGAACTACTATATTTTTTAATTTTGAAAATATTTATATACAGCTGAGAAAGAAGGGAGAATGAGATTGGCTGTTGCTGTCGATCGGAAAAAAGCATAGGAAATTGGGCTGGTACAAAGCGAGGGTAAAAAAATTAAAAATAAATCGAGAAAAGCGAACTCTTGAAGCCTTTGCCAATTTTACGAAGAACCTAATTTAATCTCGAGTGAACGGATATTGCACGAATCGACGAGCGTAATCCGTTTATAGCTGGGTATACACATAAGATTCACATAAAACGAGGGGGTGGAAAAAAAAGGTATAAGGGATATAAACGGAGTAAAATGTTAGAATATAAACTTCGACTGTACTATTTGAGGATATAGAATAATTTTCAAAGAATTTGGATGGGAAGATGATTATCCTTCTTTTGCAAGAATTATTATAACTCCGAGCTCATCGATAATTATGATAAAAAAATTACTAATGGAGTATTCAGGGACGAACTAATCGTCTTATCATTCGATAAAACTTTTTACAAAGCCCCGCGTAATCCATCGACCAATTTATTTATATACGGAAACTCGAAAAGCTTAGGTATCAGGCATTCTTCTTACTTTATTCTCTCTACTTTCTTGTTATTTTCCCATCTTGATATACCGACAAATTACTATGTGTATTAGACATTGGTATAAGATAAATATACATGTTTTATGGGAAGCTGACCCCAGCGGTTTGTGTATTGGGCGTTAACCGAGACCGCAGGGTGCTCGATCAAGGCGAGAAAAATTCTTGAGTCCTATCTCTTTCCCTTTTCGTTTTTTTTTTCTTCTTTTTCTTTTTATTCTGTACCTTATCCTCCTCCTACTTCTTTTTCTTTTTCTCTATTTTTATTTTTTCCCTTTTATCTACCCTCGAAAAGAGGACGCCGTTCCGTTGAAGAGACACGAGAAAAATCGATGAACAAGAAAGCATAGTGGACCCTGTTCGTAGCATAGTACGACACGAGATTCGAATCTTACGAAGAATAGCTGTTACTGCAGTGTATAATCTTTGTTTGTACATCAAGATCGGTTTCCAATTTTTTTTGTTTTTTTGTTTCTTGCTTTCATCGATTTTACAGACATTCGATAGATTTCGGACATTTGAACCCAGTGCAGCAGCGATGGATACTTTGAAATGACGATAAGAAGGTGTCGTGTTTAATAAAAGGATTGAAAAATAATAGGAATCAAGGAGGAAAATACCCTTCAGCGACAACGCAACCAATCGCCAATTGAATCTCGTATCACGTTTTCAGGAATCGAACTAGAATGCAGCTCCTTTACTTCGCGGTTGAAAGAAACCCGCGGCTTTCAATTCATATTTATTTTCTATACCCAGTTTCCTAGGAACACAACCTATTGTCGATATATACATATAAGTATCTATGTACGTATGTATACCTATATACACATACACAAAGCTAGCTTAGTTCTGTTCCACTGAGCTTAACTTAAGACACGATTGACCCAAATCTGGATTCTGCTCATTTGTCTTTGCCAAGATGCTTAATTTTATAATTACGTTTCCTCATTCGTGCACTGCACCTTCTCATTCAGAGCAGAATTAAATCACTCAATTTACCCGAATAACAAAAATTTCAGATTCTATACAGGTTTCATTTACTCAAACGACAATTAAACCGGACACGATTTAAATTCAGCCTTCTATGTAAGTTATTTCGGTATATACAATAATTTATTAGTTCTGTTCCTAATTAAG
This sequence comes from Macrophya alboannulata, assembly GCA_949628255.1. Lineage (NCBI taxonomy): Eukaryota > Metazoa > Arthropoda > Insecta > Hymenoptera > Tenthredinidae > Macrophya > Macrophya alboannulata. The sequence goes on along the minus strand of OX451211.1, from coordinate 16,367,520 downwards.
ATACCTCTAGTGAGAAATTAGGATTTAGTGAAGCACGTGCGCTGACGTGGGATCAATTAATTGAGAGTAATTATTTCCGGGCAACAGAGTCTTCGACAAATTGCGAATATCGTAGGTACGTATACGTCTGATGGTTAAAATTGATTTTTGACATTTCCAATCGGTTTAGTTTCCCGTCGACTGTACCGTCTATTTCCATTTATCAAAGGCAATCTCATATCCTTAAACTATACTCTAACTGGAGTTTGACGATAAGATTTTATCGAGTGAGAATAATCTCTTCCGTTACACGTTTCTACGATCCGAATATATTTTTCTCGCTATGAAAACTTCACCCGATGTAAGTCAACCTGCAGTCTGAGACCCTGACCATTTCATATTTCGTTCATATTTTTATTATATGATAATCCTCGCCTCGAAAACCAAAAGTAAAAAGTAGAAGGGAAAATTTTTTGTCAAACCATTTTTTTTTGGAAAATATTTAGGCTATCTAAAAAAAAAATATCCCCTTCTTGGTGGTTTTTAACGTGAAGCTTATCGCATATTTCTGTTATATTTTTTCATATTTGAAATAAAATTTTTCTCCTTTGTGTTCTGGCTATCGGATTGGAAAATTTGTGATCCGAGGGCTTACGCCTGTTAAATTTTATCGCGAAAATCTGCCTTTCATATATACCTTACCCTACCCTTTCGATTTTCCTCGGTGTTTAACAAGTGTCACTCTCCCTCTCGAGGGTGTCCAAGGCTCTTTGGTGAACCAGAGAATCTCGCCAATTCAGAAACACGATACGTTTACAACCTCGAATAAATTTCAGAGTGGTTGGACAAGCGCCAGCATCTTTTACCAACCGTTTTAGCAAAAAGGAGGATATCCTTTTCCTCCTTTATTCCACTCCTCTCTCAGAAGTGCGGGGCATCTGCAAGTACCTTAAGTACTGCCTCGCGGTTTCATACCTGAGGTAAACTGCCCGGAGAAACGAGTGAGCAAAAAAAAAAAAAAGAAGGAGTTTATTTTCGGTCTAATTTTTTGACTAATTTTTCACCTATTTTCTAAGTGAAAAGTGGAAATGATTATTTATTTATTTCTATATTTATCAAACGAATTGGTTTTCCATGAAATTTAATTACCGTTTACATTAAGCGGGTTGAGGAAATTCCTCGGAGGGAAATTATACTATCCTTTTTGCCCTCTCTTTAGGTTCCTATTTCCATCTCGTTCCCTATCCTCTTTCCCTTGAAGACGACGCAATTACTTCAAATTTATACACACGAGTGAATTTTCAAAGTTATTTCAAAAGGAAAGGCCCGGCCGCGAGGGGATGGTTGGCGAGGAAAATTTTAATTCAATAAATTATTACCGTTAAACAACAACAAGATTAGAACTTATTACATTTCAAGATTATTCAACGCTGTAACTACGTTTGGCTGAGGAATAATTGATAGAAAATAAAATATTATTAGCAATATACAAAATCGAGAAAAATTTCCAAAGTAATTCAATAACCTATATTTACGACAAACACGGTTATCGAAAATCTAGATACATATATATTGGGTAATATTAACATTTTACGTAACTCGTTTTATATGGCATATATAGTACTTAACTACATCTAGGCTACATTTATCTAGTTTGGACAGAAAAACTGGTCCAGCCAAAGTGTTAACACCCGCGGCGAGAGATTAATCTGTGAAATAATGGATTGTAATATGTGTTTAGGATTAGATTATCTCATCTAAATCAAAAAATCAGTTGAATTATTATGAAAAAAATAACTAGAAGGAAATAGAAAGTACCTAATGTGCGATTAATTATTACGGGAAGAGACTATTTATAGAGACGGAAATAATTTGATACATTTGATATACTAACGAGTATCCTTCTATAGTATAGGTACTTAGATGTTATTACCAATTTCACAGTTTAGGTGTTACAAGACGTATTATTATGATGAAATCTTCTTTCATTGTCAGTTTGTAACAATACCCAGAGGTTTTTTTTTTTTAATCTAAAATCGTCGTGTTTCATGGGCGTGAAAAAAAAAAAAAAAAATGAAAACGAAAGAAGAAAAAATTGAATTGAATTGGATTGGATTTTACTATAAATTTCGTAACATCGTGCGGAACCATAGTTCTTTTTTTTTCAAAAATTTTCGATGACTTCGAACGATCTGTTAGATAAAAAAAAAAAAAAAAAAAAATTCAACAGCTGTATTGGAAATTTTCTCGGAGGTATAACTCTCTACGCTATACACTTGCTCCGGGCAGAAAATTTTTATTATATGAATAAACAGAATTGCCTCGGTACATCTGCATTTCTCTTGTAATAATAATAATAATATAGATACGACGACGTTTTATAAATGAAATAAAAAACAGTAAATTATCTCCATCGGTGTGGATTGTGCCTAAATATAAGAGATGATCATCTTATTGCAGTAAGTATAAAGGTTTAAAGGTCAATCTAAGGTATTCGATGGTTACTTTGACGTTGAAGAATATAATGAATCACGAATCTTTTCGTAACCTTTGATAAAAATAAAAAAATAAAAAAATAATTATAATATCAAGGCTGTAGTAATGAATAATATCGATGAATCGTTTTACCTGAGAAAAATCAGTACCGTACCTACATCGATTTTATTTTTATTCATTTTCTCGTCATATAAAATATTTGATGAAATTTAATAACCGGTGGAAATTTCATCAGTGGAGGAAAATATCTTGGGAATTTTTTACCCTCTCCTTATAACTCGACTCAATACAAACTTGGAGTTTTTTTTAAATTCTTTTGAGGCTTGTTCTTCTTTCTTGTCCTTCGAACTTGTACAGAAGAGGATCCGCGTCTTTGAATCTTTTTTTTTTACTTTTTTTTTTATTATTAGCCTCACGATCATCCTTGAACTTTTCTACACCATCCATCCCGGAGATAAGAGTCGAGGAATCGTCTTCCGATCGTTTCCCACGCTTGTAGGTAGGTATACGTGTGTGTATAGAAATAAGGTGCCAAACCAGGCCATCCGTCTTCCATTGAATCTTCCACCACCTCACAGGAACCATGAAACCAAGGAATGACCCGAAACCTGAAGATCCGTCATTGATATGGATAACCAGCTTCAACAAAAGACCTGTGCCTAGGGCCTTGTACTAGAATCACCCATCTGTGTCTCACAATCAACTATATGCATCGTAACAAGGATGTTTTAACTCGATATATCCAATCCCTTGCCATTGCTTTGCCATTTGACATTTGACATTTGCATCTCTGCCATTCAAACGTAACACTTTAATGACCCGACTACCCGGGAAGACGACTAGAGTCTGCATCGTATATAATGAGGATATAAATCATATCCTGAATACATAGAAATTTTTTGAGAAGGAAAGGAAAAAAAAAAACATTTTTTTCTCTATTTCAATCTCGATCCTTATAGCTAAGGTATATATATTTCTCTTTTATAATAATCGTGTGAATCGTTAAGAAGACTGCAAAGATCAAAAAGAAAATTCTCATTCTGAAGTATAATAAATTCAGTAAAATATCATCGACGAAAGAGGTAAATTTTCAACTTCAGGTACACGAGGTGTAAAGCTGACTACGTATTGGCTAGATTTTAAGGTATAATAAAAATGTGAAGGTTTTTTGGACCGTGGATTTCGAACAGTCGGTGAATTTCCCATGGGGTGAGAATTTAATCGGCTCAAAAGCGGATATCTACCTACTGGTCGACCGGTGTTAATTGCTTTAGCCAAATCTCTGCAGCAGCAACAATTTCGAAATCACAAGTATACGAAGGTAGGTAGGTAGGTAGGTATAATCGTATGTATGCATCGCCTATATACCTATCGGGTCAGAGGTCAATGAAATTGGATTAAAAATTTCGACGAACGTATTAACGGTATGAATTAGTATGGAGCGTGGGCTGAAGTATCGAATTTATGAAAAAAAGAAAGAAAAATGAACAAGAAAATTTTTATTCATGTGAAAAAAGTTGACGATAAAGTTCTTCTCAAACGCTTCTCATCGTGAGAGAGAAAAAAAAATGTAGGTAACGTAGGTGTAGACGTATAGGATACATGAGAATATATAAAAATTCACGAAAGATGAGAGTAGAATTCCGATTTTCATCCAAAGAGAAAACTTAGTTTTCCGAAGCTGATGTACCGAGAGCTTGGATAAAATATAAAAGTGGATAAGTAGGGTAAGAAAAAACCGAAAAAAAAGAGAGAGAACTTATTTTTCACCCACTTCTTATAACTTCGATACTTTTATACTCGAGTAAGATCGCGCGGTTTGAATAAATAACCGATCATCATTATTATACGGTAATTATCTTCAACTTCGTCGTGAAAAATTTGAAGTAACTAAACGGAGTTATTTCGCTTTGTACTTGAAAGATAAAAAGCGAAAGAGAGAGAGAAACGCGTTGGTTGAAGAGGAGGAAGGAATCCGCGTTTGGTAATAAAGGCAAATTGCTGATTGAATAACACCTTGAACTCAATATTCAAACTCCAAAACCCCGAATAACAAATCCTCGGCATTGTATTCACCCACGTTTGGTTTATTTCATCAAATTATATCAAGAGAAAGCTTTTCGTTCGATGAGTTACGGCCCGGATTCATTCGTCTGTTGATGTAGATGGAACCGGGCTGGAATTCCGAATTCCAAAAGTTCCCTAACGTCAAAATTCCGAATTTTAATATAACCGCCAGGGGTTAAAAATGCCGAAAGCTAAAGATCCGGAAGGCCAAAATTGTCAAATTTGAAATTCGGGCGTAGAGCTTCGTGTCCCTCCGTTAAAATTTTGAATTCTTAGACTTCCCGAGCTTCAGATCTTTCCCAATTTTAACATTCCGAATTTCAACGATTCTGAAAATTTGAAATCGTTTCTAAACGAATTCGTAATTGTAACCATTTGGAACTTCAACCCTGTCCGAATGTAGATCGAAATAAAAAAACAAAAAATTCTTTTCCTTCCTAAAAGATTCAAGAAATTTCATTATTCCGGCAGCTACGATGTTTCAGAATAATTTGGGCTCTAAAGATTTTCGAAAATTCCATAACGAGGTAAGTATTTTCAAAAAAATCTCATCAGCGTTTTTCAAATGGCAAACTGCGTTTTCCGCTGCTTGGTACAGATCCTCGATACCTCGTCTGTAAAAATGAGTGATATCCTGGCCTTGGATGTGCCAATTATCTTCGGGGCGAAAACAATGGTTGTTATATCAGGACCCAGGGCGATGAGTTCTTCCCGTAGACGTATTACCGTTCGAATCTGGGTTAGTATATACATACGAGTACATACATATACGTACGTTACATATATACATACACAAGTTACCACATCGAGATTTTAAAATAGAGATGCGCCTTTGCGGGTTCCAGCTCTCACCTGACCTCGTCTAACTTCACCTTATTCGGAAACTCATATGGTCAGTCGACATTCAATTCCCCAGATCGACTTTTCCACATTTTTTCCTCTTACGTCTCTTTTCTTATTAAAAAAATTTAAAACAAAAAAAAAAGGGATACTAATAGACATCGAAAATTAAAATAGATAAATTTACAGATACTTACAGAAAAGTAGCAATATTTTGGGACTCATTGTCCCGGTCGAATTTCCGCAGCTCAGGCCTCCTGAAAAATAAGAAATAAAAAAATTTATTTCGCGATCTAAATTCTTATCGATCAATTGGAATACATTATAGGTATAATCGAGGTGGGTTATGTACATATTGGAATATGTGTATACGAATCGTATTTCGAAAGCGTTGAATAGCCAGCTGTATATAGGCTGGATTATTGAGAATAAAATTACATATGCATCGAGTTATGAATTATGTAATTATATAATAGTATATATTCTCAGTGTTCATAAATATTTATTAAACGATATATATACTATATAGGTATGTATATATGTATATATACATAACACGGTATATCATTAGATGTACACGCGGTTAACAATAGCCCCGTTGAAATGCTTGAGACAATTAGAACAATTGGAACGGTCGAAACCCTATATTATTACTTAGGAAAGGATCGCTTCGTGTTTGGGCCAGAATTAGCATAAGAGGATTGCAATTAAGACCGAAACCTGGCTTTGTTCGAGTGACGCCCAAACAGAAGCTCGATGTCTGCAGACTCTCGCTATAGTTCTGTCAGTATATAGACACATATACCTATTATATACATACATATATACATCGTACATATTTGGAAAATCGGATATTTATCTTACCATACTCTACTCTTCCGTCAATTATTTAGGTATTATTACAATCCCTCACGGAAAGTATATATCTTCAATCTGCATGCATATCAAGAGACTCGGTAGAGTCTCGCGCCAAGTACATACGATATACGAGTATGAGTATACGCACTGCACGTATACCCTAAACCCAACACTCGAATTTATTCACGGATGTTAATTCACCGGTTATGAAATCGAGATCTGGTTTTGGCATAACCGAGCGATTATAAGATCGTTCACCTTCTATCTCTCTTTCTCTCTCGCAATGGCAAATCCAGATCTAAGATTCAATTAATTTTCTGTATAAAAATAATTTGTAAATTTTTTTTCTCTTTCATTGGTTAGAATTAGCTTATTTTTTTTTAGATAAATTGCAGATTCTAATTCACGGATTGTTGAAAGTTAAGATAAAATCGCGAATATCTTTATAATGGCTTAAGAATTTGCCGAGACCGGAAAACGGTCCTCCTGCTTCCTGACTCTGATCCCAGTATTTTAATTTTTAGTGTATTTCGTTTCTTTTCTTTCCGTTTTTTTCTTTTTGTGGATTTTGTACAGAAATTGAATGGCCCTGGGTAAAAGCGTGGGAAATTTAGAAAAAAAAAATAAAAATAGCACGTGAATCTACTGTGAAAGGTCGTATATCTGATTTACGTAGATACGTCTTCGAGCTGTTTTAGTAGCTCGACGCTATATCGCCCTCGCAGCTCTCGTATACTGCCAAAACCGATTTCAAACCGGATCACATGCATATAGTATACATTTGTATATATGTATATCTTTTAATTGATCATCAGTCTGAATTAATTCTCATACGAATTTTTTTTTTCGATCTGTTCCCATGCCTACATATGCCTATGATACAACATCATTTTAAATTTCGAACACACAAAATTTTTTCAGAGAAAGAGAAAGGGAAAGTTTCACGATTAAATGAGAATTTAATTGGAACCGATTTATACCGATGATTAACAATAAATTCAATCATTATTTTATTGATTAAAAAAAAAACGAGCAATAGAAATTTTTATGTTTCAGGGGGCATGTATAGGTATACATACACCTAGCAGGGTCAAAAAAAGGTAAAATAAAATTTCGCACCTGATTATTCATTAGCAATTTTACGATAAACTTGATAATAAACGAGATAATGCAAAATAACAGTTTTCTACCCCTTTTTGCAGTTTAACTCTGTAAATATCGATCTTAGGGTAAAAATGATAATAACTAAACTTGTAGAGAATTAAATTTCCCACAACTTTGGTCTCTATCATTTTCACTCTAAAGTTGAAAATAAGCGAGTTATTCGAAAAATAATAAATAATAAAATATTTTCAAAATCGGTTACGACACGACGCAGATATTAGTATCTTTTCTAACAATCTACTTGGTTTTTTCTATTCAATTTAATTTTGGTAGTAAAAAAAAATATCAAAATTTCTGAAGAAATGTGCATTTTTAATTACAACGAACCCCGATCTGACAACTTTTTTCCCCGATGTATCGATGTATCATTCATTTCTAACGGATTGGAGAAGGTGCGTAGTAGTACGTACCTATAGGCGTGTATTTTAATTGGTTTATAGAATAATTTCGAGAGAGTATAGTACATTCATTAATCTTCATTCAAAATATATCTATTTTAGGCACTTTTCAACGGCTCGGCGTTCTCGTTCATGTCTATACATATACAATACAGCGCATATTGTGTTTAATGAATATAATTTGATTAGTGGAGAACTGGGCGGCGGAGCTGGATGATGAGGAGGAAGAGGAGGAATGATGCGAGGCGAGTATAGTCGACCTGTTCCCTGATTAAACAAACGGGGATATTGCTTTGAGCTTTGCTAAATGTATCAGCTATACCTATGTCTATACATTTGTAAGTACATATACAGGTATAATGTAGGTATATACGTATGTATACGTATATTATATACAGCTATGTAAATACAACTAGAATATATTTAAGCTTTGTCGACGGTTGCTCATTGAATATTCAACTATACCTATTATAGTTACATCTAGCTTCGTACTATTTATACATTATATACGTATAGTTATAGAATCATTAAATACAGACTATAATGCTACCCATTCTACCCTCTCTGCTGCTTCTATACTGCTACTGCAGCATTCATTATTCGTCTATTATCAATTATTACAATTATCGTTTGATCTTCTCGATCAAATATATATCAACGTAACGGGAGCAAATTTCTTCTTATTACATTATTTCACACAACACTCCGAGATGTTATATCGATAGAAAATTTTTATTTAATTATAAGGGAAAGAAAATAATAATAATAATAATTGTATATATTATATTATCAAAATAACGATTTTTTTTTCTTTTTTTTTTTGTCTTTTTGAAGAATTCATTGTTTGTTTTTTTAACTGTTTATTTATTTATTTTTTAAATTTTCTTAATTATTTTATCTATTTTTCTACTTACCGTCAACGTCTAGGATGACGTTTAGTTTGAGTATAAATGTATAGAATAAGACAGTCATCATATCGGCCGAAATAGCTCAGTTGGGAGAGCGTTAGACTGAAGATCTAAATGTCCCCGGTTCAATCCCGGGTTTCGGCAGTCGGAATTATTTTTTTTTTTTATTCATATTTTTATCTTTTTTCTACAAAATTGATATCCTCATTCAATCCGCATAATCTATTTCCAGTCATTAGGCAATTTTATCGATGGATAATTGATTGACGTTGACTTCTCTAATAATTTATACTGTATTTTGGTATTTTTTTTTTTTTTTGTAGATTTCTTGGTATGGTATTAATTCCGACGTAGGTATATATAATTTAGCCCTTTAATCGTTGAATGCAATTGCTTGAGCTCTCAAGGGAAATTTATTGAAGTGTTTCAAATCGTGAAGTGAAGTCTGCCATTAATAATCCCAACGTAATTAGTGCAGTTCTGTATAGTGGATCGAATTTATCTAAACACATACATCGAATCGTATTCGCAGTCTATCATTGGTGAAATAAGATTAAGCACAAAGATATCTGAAAGACGAAAATATTTTTTCGGGACTCCAAATTCTAATCGATATGTTATATAAAAAAAAAAAACATGAAAAATGGAAAAGTTGTGTAAATTATATAGAGAAGGAAAAATACAGTTTGAAAAAATTGGAAAATCCCTATACAAATTTTGTCGTAAATAATATTCCCTTGACGATGAGAAAATAATACATAGTCGATTATACTTCACTTAGTATGCAATTAATGATTGATCATTTGCAAAAATCCCTGATATTATAAAGACGAGTATTTTTAATACTTCTTACGATATCGACCGGTTTACGTCGCTGTAGATAAAAAACTATTCGACTTACGAACAAAAGCTTCGGACAAAAGTTGTTGGAAAATATCTCTTCTACAATATTGATTATAACCATATCGGCCGTAGGACCATCCGGAAAGAAAATATTGCGAAAAAACCACTTTTTGACGTCATTTTTCCGAGATGGGGGAACGAGCGGTTGCATTTGCTAAGGTCAAAAACTCAGAGAATCACTCAGGGACCCAAAGTACTTATTTCATCCAAAAATCAAAACTACTCTAAATTCTGTAAACCAACTGCTTTTGTATTCTTTGGCGACTGGGCTGACAACTAAACGATGGGATTGACCTTGCAGCAAAGAAGAAGAAGAAGAAGAAGAAGAGAAGATCTGAAAGAGGAAGAAAGAAAAGATCGCGGAAGTGATCCTCTGGGATTTTTTCTCTCTCTGTCTCTCTCTTTCCTTTTTTTTCTCTAATTGAACGATTAACAATTTCACATGGTCATAAATTTCCGAAATCATTGTATATACCCGTAGACATCGTTTGTAATCGTTTACATTAAACTCTTGAATAATAAGAGTCCGGTACCCGCCTTGCAGTAAGTCCTGTAAATTTCCTGCTAATGAATCATTAGCAACGTCGCGTCTTTTCTGAAACTCTTCACTAATTACAAACAAATTGTTAATCAACTATTTTAATTACTCTCCTCCTACACTACGAATATACCCAGATAATATATAGCCTTAGACTAAAGATCTGAATGCCCCGGTTCAATTCCAGGTTTAGGCAGTTTTTCTACAAACTCAAAGTCACCGTGATTTAATTCGTAGAACTTATCTTGAGTTTTGAGAAAATTTTATTGACAGTTGAATGATTGATTTTGACTTCATTTGCTGTTTTCATTTTTTGTATACATTCCTCGGTCTGGTTTTAATTCCGACGTATTTTAGCCCTTTAATCGTTAAATGCAGTCGCTCATATCCACAGGGGAAATTTATTGAAGTGTTTTGGGTGAACTCTACCATTAATAATCCCAACGTAATTACTGCAATTCTATACAGTCGGATAAATTTGCCTAAATCCACATCGGATCATATTCGCAGTCTTGATCATCGGTGAAAAAAATTAAGAAAAAAAATGAATAAATTAACACCCTGCAAATATCCAAAAGCCGTTAATAACTTTTCAGGTCTTCAGATTCTGATTGATATCCTATCGTAACAAAAAAAAAAAAAATTTGTACGGATAGAGATAGAAAAATATACATATTTTGGAAAAAGTTTCATGACTGATGGAGTAAATGTAGAATACTTGTGTAAATCTTGTCTAAAATCGTATCAGTTTGCGGTATTCTTAAAGACCGCAAGAAGCACTTTGGAACGTTTCAAGTTCACGTGTAGTATAGTTGCAGGTATACCAAGCTGAAACAATATTACAAGAGTTATCCTCCCCTCGCTGTAGCTTCTGGCGTCATAAGTAATTATACTTCGAATAAGATATTATATTGCGTCTAACTCAACCGAGAGTTCTATAGTTTATAATATAATAGTAATTGTGATTGTAATTCTATTAGTAGAAGTTATTCGGGATGAAACGGGGAGTCTGAGAGAACATCTTCGGCAAAAATTCACACAAATTGTGTGATAAGAAATTTTTTGATTAAAATATTGAAATCCCACTGAAAGACAGACAAAGAAAAAAGATCCCACTATCGTTTCGGTCTCAAAGTCATCGTCGTTCGTCACAGAATTTGTGTGAATTTTTTCCAAAAATGAGAACAATGTCGAAATGAGAAAAAAAAGAGGATTCTTTTTTTTTAACGGAAAATACGTTACTTCGAATATACATATTACGAACCCCTCAGAATTTACATTTGGCGTAATTCCTCACGTGGAAATAACCGAGTGACTATTCTCGATGGGCGTTTCGAGCGAGTGGTACAAAATACTCTGTACCTACTCTACCGAGACCGCGCGTTTTACTGAACGTAATTCAGAAACTTGATTGATTGGATTCAACCAGCACGAAATATCAGTCATTGGTATATTATAGGAACTATGTGCGGATATCGTGTATACCGCTGCTTTGCATGAATGGTAGAAATATTTTCTAAAGATTTTATATAGAAATAATAATTGAAAAACAAAAAAAAGTCTAAATAAATTTAACGAATCATAGATTTCAACCTCATGTATGTACCTATAATTACCTATACCCAATAAACAAATTTCACAAAATTTCTATAGAAAAATCTCATCTAAGTATATATACATGCACATAATAATAAATATCGCGTTAAAATCAATGACGTACGTTATAGTCAAGCAAGTAGCAAGCAACGTTCCTATATACAAACGGTGTACACATAACAAAGAAGTATTTAATTAGGAGAAAGTATCCGCGTTAAAATTTTTATGGGATAAGAAGAGGAATTGTTGGATCTTTTTAATGTATTCGGTTCCGTATGTGTATTATCGGTGTATATGCATATGTATATATATATATCTATATGTGTCTAGATTAATTCGGAAGAATCTGGAAACTCGTATGCATAGAGTGTTTCGTCGAAATTACAGAGTAAACCTATATGCATATGTATCCACAAATGCAGAGACTTTTTATTTTCTCTTATAAAACATATGGAGGTACATTATTATCCGCCAATTTCAAATGAGAATCTCTTACACTCCGTCTCCTACATACAGCTACATATTTAAAGTTAACTTATGTACAATATCGCGACCACTAAATATCGAAATTAAGAGCTCAGATTTTTCTAGGCTTGTTATTCGATCATAAAGAACAAGTTTTTGAAAGAATAAAAATAGTCGGTTCATTTGGCCCTCCCTAATATACAAGTTAAAGTAATCTTGACGTAATATAATTTTATATAGGTCTCCTTCTCTCTCGCTCTCTGTTTGTTACAGTGTACGTATGATTAGTCAGTGTCATTTAAATTACACACCAATTACAGTCGTCTAACTGCTTAACTTCTTCTTATTTTTTTCTCACCTAGTATACCTATACGTTTGTCGTACAGTTACGTTTCTAATTGCCTCGAGTCTGTCCACAACCTGCTAATTATTATCACCGTGGCTAAAGTAAGAGGCTACTGCAGTGTAGTATCAAAAAAAAGGAGAAAATAGAAAAAAAAAGACAGTAATTGAAAAGTGGAAACAAAAAAAAATTAACAACGAGTTAGGGTAATTAATTAAATTAATTAAATTTAATTCAATCTAATTTAATTAATTTCATTCAGAGGTTGGTAATATTTGTCCTTCGTGGTGTAAGCTGTTTACCTAAACGAAGGGTTCCGCCGTGGAAAAGGAGAAATCTTGTTGAATTAGTACCGCGGAAAAATGAATAAAAAATGAATAAATAAATAAAAAGTGAATCGGTAAGCCGCGGGGAATTAGACAGGGTTGTTACCTAGTTAGGGGATAAACTTTTCGTAACCTTATTGACGCCTTGAAAATATGACGAAAGACGACAGCGCGGCGCGGCGCTCCGGTTCCCCTAGGACGATGAGAAAATAAGACAACTAAACGACGGGATCGACCTTCCGGCAAAGAAGAAGAAGAAGACGAGGAAGAGGAAGAGGAAGAGAAAGAGGTGAAAAAAAAAAAGGTCGCGGAAGTGATCCTTCGAGATTTTTTCTCTCTCTTTCCTTCTTTTTCTCTAATTGAACGATCAACGATTTCACATGGCCATAAATTTCCGAAATCGTTGTATATATTTCTGTAGACATCGTTTGTAATCGTTTACAGTGAACTCCTGAATAACAAGAGTCCGCTACCCGTCCTGTACTAAGTCCTGTAAATTTTCTGCTAATTAATCATCAACGACATCCCGTCTTTTCTGAAAGTCTTCACTAATTACAAACAAATTGTTAATCAACGATTTCAATTACTCTCCTCCCTTCACTATAAAACATTTCTAGTTTTCTCCATTTATATTATACCGGATGGGTTTTAATTCATTCATTCATTCATTCGAAACTCCAGAATCGAAAATACTGAACGAAAAATCCTGGAAAAAGAAAATTGTTTTTTAATCGTTCAATAAAAACGAAAAAAAATCGTCAAATCCCTGACAAATATTTTCAAAAGGTTGCGGATTGACGCAGGTGATTGATGACCGTTGGATTTTCGGATTTAAAATGATTAATCGCGCTGTAACAAAGTGCGCGGTAATAATTCATTGGTATATGCATTTCCGTCATCCCGTATACAGATATATGAGGTTTGTATACATATGTACAATCGCACCTCGCCTACGTGTCAAATTTTGTGTTCGACAGAGTCGGTTTTGGGTTGACTTTGAGGTTTGTTTGGGTGGCTAGGGGAGGGGGGTGGATCCTCTTTGTAGCCATCATCGTGAAGAGAATATATATCTTCACCCTGCTCGACAAAGCCGGGGTAAACTTTGATCTCAATTGTGAACGTTTCTATGTAAATTTCATCGCGTCTAAACCAACTGACACAAATTCATAGTCTAACAATCTAGGAAACGTGTGTTGGCCTGCGGAACTCCTGCACGGGTCTCTAGCTCCTCGAAATTGTATTTCAAATATCCTACTCAGAAGTTTATAAGTTCCGAAACTATACCTATACTATATATTATACAGTAGCAGAATAATTTTTCGTTCGATGTCCGTTTCAATATCGATATCGATTTTTTTTTTTTTTTCTTTTTTTCAATGAAGAAAATATATTCTTGTTTCCTTTCTTTTTTTCTCTCTCCTTTTTTCAATTCAACGATGTATATTTTTTTCTTCAAATTTTCATTTCAATCAACTTTCGATTCGTCTTCAGATTTCACGTTAGCTATAAATTGACTCGCGTTATAAATTCACACTATAATATATACCGAACAGATCCCGTGTATGTATTACGGTTTAAGGAAAGCGCAGATGATGGCATTGCCGGAGAAAGTGCAGCGTATATCTAGTACGTCACATAAAGTCACTCGACGACAGCCTGCAGTAGCACAATATTCAATAACTGTACGTCTGTATTATAGGTATATATATGTATAATAAAAGGGTATATACTTATTTCCGATATTTGAGCGTTCGTTGCTTTTACAAATTTATCGACAGATATTTCGCGGGATCGACGATTATATATTATATATATATATATATATATATATATTATAGCCAATTATATTTGTCGATTCAAGTCAAAAAAAAAAAAAAAAAATCGACGGTATAAATTTGAATACGTTTTCAATTTTTAATTAATCAAATTATTTTATAATTAACAAGGCTTTTGAGTTATATACACAAGGAGGGAACGAAAATTATATATACGAATGAATAAAAATATCCAAATAATATCTTAAGTTCGTATAATTGTTTCATAATTCGTTATACATTAACGTTGAAAGGATAATTTATTCGTTTGGTTAATTGTTTGTTTAAAAGAGAGAAAAAAAAAAAAAAGAGAGAGAGAGAGAAAAACCTTTTCTGAATACCTCTGCGGTATTTTAATTTTACAAATACCAACCCATCTGTCTAGATATACATATATACGAATTTTTTGGGCTCATAATTAATTTTTCACGCTCCTGTAACCCGAACGAATTTCATTTTAAATTAACTTCACTATACATGAAACATGCAGGTTATACTTGCAAAATAATTAATAACTTTTTGTTCTGAACAGGTTTTTTTTCTTTGTTTTTTTTTTCGTTACAAATGATTATTATCATTAGCTTACCTTAGATTTTATTATAATTGTAAAAATGATGACGAAACTTGAAAATCGTTGTCTACAGAAATTATAAAATTGATCAATAATATAATTGCAATCAATTAATTCGCACTGCAGCTATATATATGTTATATATTGAAAATTGGCATTAAAATTCATATCGAGATCGCGCAGGATAATTTCTGGAGGAGCAGATTTAAATTTACCATATTTATTATCATTCCTCCGGTTTCCTTTATATTCGTTATCGTTAGATTTTCCGTCTTTATTACTTTATATCATCGTCTCGTTTCTCGTATTTTCAAGTGGGTGCGAAATTCAAGTCTCGACATCAATTTCAACCGCCGCGGCACGCTGCAGCTTCGACAAGACCGTGTTGAATACACCCTGCAGCATGGGTTATAAATTTATGCGTCTCAAGAGTAAACCGTAACGTGAGTTGAATTCATATTTATGTATATTGTGGATAATATGAAATGAAATAAAGGACCGTGAATATATCCACCCGCGAATTAGGTCCATAACTGTAGTCTTAGAGAAAAAAAAAAAAAATTGATGTCCATTTTTTATATAGTTTTTCACATAATTTTGAATAGAAAATTTCACTCCATTCTGAATCGCGACGAATTTTTTTTTTCTCCTATAGAAAAATGTTCTCAATTTGATTAACAATACCGCCATAACCTGCGGGATATACGATCTCAATCTGCTGCACCGTATTCTGATAAAAAGTTGAAATCTGATGCGAGCTTTCTTTCAACCAGGTGTTCGGAGCAGTTTTTTTTTTCTTTCTATTTTCTTGTATTCTCTCAGATGTTGGAATCAACGGTATCCTCAAAGTTCTTCTACGTCTTCTTCTCCTTCTTAACCTCAGGCAATACGACGCTCTCTCTGCACTCTACGCTTTGTAACGTAGTCTCGCCTCCGTTCGCATCAAATCTCCGCTACTTTATCGTGATTGAAGATGAGACTATAATATCCTAAGCCCTCGTCTTGCCATACGATATATTAAAATCGAGAATGACGACGATGAGTTTTAACAAAATTTCGAGTAAAATCTCAGCCACGAATATAAACGTAATGAAGAGAATAATAACAATAGTAACGATAATCATTTCCGAAGAGATTTTCCGGAGTTAAATGTAATATACCTACAGAGATTTCGGGGATGCGCCGAAGAGGCACAGACTACCTTCGTCTGAGTCCCCCATGAATGATTAATCGTATGAAGTTAACGCACAGGGGGGTCTATACATCTGCCTAATCCTATAACTCAGTTTACATTTCATTTCGGTACTATTTACTCAGTGCATATCATTAATTTTGCTATTGAGGTATATATACATATGTGCCCTGTAATACTCGTACGAATTCAAACGACTCGACTTCATTTTATATATTATTCGCGAAAGAGAGGAATGAATATATGAAATCTGAAACGGTAAGAGCTCTAATATGAAAAGGTTCACGTGTATGTGAAATTTTGGCAAATTTTTTTCTAACCCAATTTCTTCTTTTTCAACTTCTTTTTTTTTTTCTCTTCATTCTTATTCAATTTTGTTTTATTAGGTCAAATCCTGTAACCACCCAGCCGTGATTAACGATATGCTAACGGATATTACACAGAGCGTTAATTCCGATTTAGCCAACTTTTGCGCTCGTAAATTTGGACGCAACCGAAGCTGTATGCATAAATATAGTATCTCGTCTTTACATATTTCAACGTGTAACAATTTTTGCACAATAATAAACTTTTAAAATATCCTTCGAGAAAATGAATTACTTGTTATAGATTTTTATTAATCAGAGTTTCATTGACAAACATTTTCCTTTATATACGTAGGCATGTATGTACGTGCAGGGTGGGTATAATTAATTGGATGTAATTTAAGCTCATCTCCGAAGCGATTAAAATTCTCATATATCGAGGAGAATGAGTGATACTAAAACAAAAAAAAAAATATAAAAATCGATTCCAAACCATTTTTTTTTTTTTTTTTTTATGGTTGAAATGACCAAAAAAACTTTTTCCATTTTTTTTTTTTTTGTTCTTTTTGTGATGAAATATTACCACAGCCACGATTTACTGATATCAATTAATCAAATCTTCATTCATTTGAACAGAATATTCCGACTTTAACCTGAATCCAACATTTATACAAAAAAAAAAAAAAAAATTTGTTACTAATACATTCGTATAAGCTATATGTTACTCAGTGTACACATATTAATCATTTAAATTACAATTTTTGACCCAAAAAATTAACAGCTGCAGCATACAAACCCAGATTTAACGTGAGCAATATACATATTTGTCTGTTTATCCAGTAGTCGTCCTTATTTTTTTTTATCTAGTACGTCTCGCATTTGTATACAGGGTGTCCCAGAACTAAATGTCAAAAATGAAAGGTGGCCTAGAGGAGGTCGAACTGAGTAAATTCGCCCGAAGAACATGGGGTCTGCGAAGTCGCGTTCGCGAGATATCACAAGTTAAAAAAAAGTATCGCTATGCGCCGCGCGGCGACGCGGCGCATAGCGATACTTTTTTTTAACTTGTGATATCTCGCGAACGCGACTTCGTAGACCCCATGTTCTTCGGGTCAATTTACTCGGTTCGACCTCCTCTAGGCCACCTTTCATTTTGGACATTTTGTTCTGGGACACCCTGTATATGTTTATTATACGTCTGCCTGGATACGTATATATATTGTAATATCTACGTAGATCTGTTATGGTATCTTTTGAGAATTAAAATACCATTAGAGAAAGCCTCGTAGTTTTTTTTTTTTTTTTCATTTATAGCTGCAGCGTTATGTGATTTGACTCGTCGTACCCTAATCATCGGCGGCAATATATTGATTAAAGAACTATCGCTTTTACGAAAATTGATGTCTATTATATACTACAATACGTTAAACCCCCAACTCTGAGGACGTGTATTATAATGACACCTAAGAGATTAGCTCAAGCATTGACCCACGCTGATGGATTAAATTGCCATAGAGATGCCTTATGTATATAGGTATATATATACGTATATACGTCTACTCTGCAATCAAATATTATAATATATACAATATTCGCGAGATATCCGAATGAGACGGTGATTTTTTTTTTTGCTTTTTTTTCTTCTTTTTCTTTATATCACCACCAACTGCGGCAGATTACTTTTCTTAGAAAGTTTTAAGAATTTTCAATTTAGTCAATTCAATTCAATTTTTTTTTTTTTTTTTCTTTTCTTCTTCTTCTTCTCTTTTTCATTTTTGTTGGTTCGTTTTTTCTCTCTTTCGTAGTACGTATATATCCGGGCCTTTCCGTGCAAAGCCATCCAGTCTGTGACCCTGACCATTTTACATTTTTTTTTCTCATTTTTGAGTAAAAGTGATTTTTTTTCTTTTTGCTATCTTAATAACGGCATTTTTCCAATTAAAGAAAAAAAAGTCTCTTTTCATTTTTGTTGAAATTATACACTCCTAACAAAAATTAGCGGGCCACCCAATTTTTGCTTCGAAAAATGTTCGATTTCAAAGTCTCGTAATTCGATAAAAAATTGACTTAGCGAATCGTTCGTAGAAGCATTTTAAAGCTTGAAGCTTCATCTTTCAGATGCTTACTTTTGATTGCATTTATGTTTTTTTTATCTTGAGTTATGGTTCCTTGAACCATCTCGTGTCAAATTTGTGTATCGATGTTCCAACTTCAAAACAACGCACGGGGTCGAACAGGATCGGAATTTTAATTTCAAGATAGTCATTTTGAAGCTTGGAATGTCCACTTCAAAAGCCTCTTTTTGAACTTGGTCTACGATTTTTTTTCATGGTGTTATGCGGTGCTGAAGCAAAAATGGTCTTTCAATTTTTGATCGCATCCCCTGGGCGAACGAGTTCTCGTATCGAGGTTCCCAAACATGGCTTTTGAAGCTCAAATCTTCATCTTTCTGAAACCTCATTGCAATTTTTATTCGGTGACGTTTTTAAGCCATGATCACCATCCAAACGAGACCCTCTGAACCGTGAAATGGAAATTCGGACTTTGACCTCAGGTAGCACACGCAAAAATAGCGGCACAGGTGGCCCAAGGTTAAAACTTCAACTTTAAAGTGTTTTCTTCAAAACCATATCTTGGAATTTGCTCTACGATTTTTTTTCGTAAAGTTATTCGACTTTTAACACATACGGACGATTGAAACAGTACCACCGGCATTAGCATTACTTGAAGTGGTGGAATAATCACGAGATCGGTACGACCATGCATGGAAATTGCACCCCAGACCATTACAGAGTCACCCCCGTATTCGTGAATTTCAGTACAATACAATTTTAAGGGCTGTATTTGACCACCTTGACCACCCGGCTATGAGTCCCGATTTAAATCTAATCGAACACGTGTGGGATATGGTTGGACGAAGGTTGAGACAATGCCGTGTACAACCGGCAAATTTACTTGAGCTGGGCCAGGCGTTGCGCGAAATTTGGCATGGGATACCGCAGTATCTTATTCAGAGCTGCATCAATATGACGGAAAGATGCCGTGAAGTGATTAAACAAAGGGGTGCAAACACGCCTTATTAATTGTGATCTGCATCAAACATCTTTAGATCACCCGCAAGTCGGTTCACATACGCGCACACACACAAATACACTCACACTTACACACGTACCAGAGAGGGTTTGGAGTCACAAAATACCGTGGTAGTGACGAACCATGGGGTCCTGATCTCTGGTACGCACACAAACTCACACACACTTACACACGAGGTGTAAATCCTACCAGGCAACCTCCACGCGGTACACTTTAAGTAATGCTAATGCCGGAGGTACTGTTTCAATCGTCCATATGTGTTAAGAATCGAATAACTTTACGAAAAAAAATCGTAGAGCAAATTCCAAGATATGGTTTTGAAGAAAACACTTTAAAGTTGAAGTTGTAATCTTGGGCCACCTGTGTCGCTATTTTTGCGTGTCCTACCTGAGGTCAAAGTTCGAATTTCCATTTCACGGTTCGGAGGGTCTCGTTTGGATGGTGATCATGGCTTAAAAACGTCACCGAATAAAAATTGCAATGAGGTTTCAGAAAGATGAAGATTTGAGCTTCAAAAGCCATGTTTGGGAACCTCGATACAAGAACTCGTTCGCCCAGGGGATGCGATCAAAAATTGAAAGACCATTTTTGCTTCAGCAACGCATAACTCCATGAAAAAAAATCGTAGACCAAGTTCAAAGAAAGGCTTTTGAAGTGGACATTCCAAGCTTCAAAATGACTATCTTGAAATTAAAATTCCGATCCTGTTCGACCCCGTGCGTTGTTTCGAAGTTGGAACATCGATACACAAATTTGACACGAGATGGTTCAAGGAACCATAACTCAAGACAAAAAAAACATAAATGCAATCAAAAGTAAGCATCTGAAAGATGAAGCTTCAAGCTTTAAAATGCTTCTACGAACGATTCGCTAAGTCAATTTTTTATCGAATTACGAGACTTTGAAATCGAACATTTTTCGAAGCAAAAATTGGGTGGCCCGCTAATTTTTGTTAGGAGTGTAGATATATATGAAATATCGAAATCCCTCTGAAACGGACGGAAAAAAAAAATTGAAAAAGAAAACCAGTTCGATAAAAATTTTGTTTTTCATCATACAATAAAATACAAACAGAATCTGTAGAATGGTCGCAAGATGACTTGGCATGGAATGTCCCATACATGCCTATAATAACATATACTGCAGGTAAAGCTTTCTTTTTCCAACACCTGACGATAATATTCTTAAAATAAATCGATATATAGGTCCGAATTCTTTAATGTAGATATGAGTTTGTTATCAGTTTTTGATCCAAAAAAAAAAAAAAAACCAAAAACCCGAAAGTTTGTCGTATATCGTTATATACAAGAAACCGCACGGTTTCTTGCAAACCCTGCAGGAAGATATACGTACCTATACAGACTTGCCTGCGAAATGTCAGCACATCTTCCTAGGGTCAACTTTCATTTGAGTTCCCGCGTTTCTCAGTCTCTCTATCTCTCTCTCTGTCTCTCTCTCTGTTTGCTGTACGTATGTATACATTACGTACGTGGATACATATGTGTATAGGTGGGTATGTTATCTATGTACACACATATATAAACGACTAGACTGACTCAAACCTAGTCCAACTTGACCTGTAACCCGTTCAACTAGCTGTAAATATACACATATGTATATATCTACTATACCTGGACCTCGTCGATCCTTGGCAAGAGAAGACGACGCCGTTTATCTTCTCGTAAAAGTGTACATAGGTGTATATAGGTATAGGTATGCGATTTACGCGAATGACACGCTCACTATATAGACGATTAAATAAATAACGAATGATCACGTGAAACGAAAAAGAAATGAGATAAAAAAAGTGAAATAAGTATCGTCACTGTATATAAGATTTATGTATATATATCGTTAAATAGAATCACCAAAAATCCGGTTTTATTTCCTTTCGATAAATTTACAATCGAGTATATTATAAACACTTTCGTTTTTCGGATAAAAATTCCGTTCATCGTGACTTTCAACTATTATATTTATAGATTTTTTTTTTTTTTTAGTTTTTTTGTCGAAAGATCGCTGGAGATCAAAAATTTGTCTAAAAATAATTTGAGAAAAAAATAATTCGATCCCATAAAATTTGAGGTCGCATTTCAATTATCCAATTCAAATCTCACTCAACAACTTTGATTCACCTTTACCTATATGTATATGCCTATAGGCTATATACCTATATATATATACCTACTATGAATAATTATTCGTACAGTAGGTATACGGTATAGGTATAATCATCGTTTAATAATTCATAAGATTTATTTTTTTTTCCAACTGTCATCATTATATTATTTACTATTTGTCAATCTTTGAATCTTATAGTATAGAAAGGTGAACGTAATTTATACTAATTGCCGTTTGCTTATAATAAATATATACCAACGTATATATATACAAATATTATACATATATAGGTATATATATCGTGCGTGAATTATAGAAATAATTGTTGTTCAATTGTCAGCCTGTCATATATAGCGTATATACAAGTATATATAGCTACAGAAATTATTCTCGTATTTTATCTACCTACTTGAGAACGGACTGGCATTTTGTAGACTCATTACTCTACTGCAGGGTATAATTAGCGCCCTTCTGCAACTGCGCTATAGGTATAGGTATATATACGAGTATTTGCATGAAACTGCAACGTTTTTTTTTTTCTCAATCTTTTTTTTTTTTTTTTAGTTTTTTTTTTTTTTTTATCATCGAAACAAAGAGTATAAAAGAGTTCGATCTTCATGAATGGAGACTATATATATTGTCAGCCAGCTTACCTCTCCCGACTAATATCCGATCGGAAACTACCTCCGGTAGCGAATTTTCTAAAAAGTGAAAGAATAGAAAAAGAAAGAAAGAAAAAAAATAAAATAAGAAATTAGAAATTCACGGTTATACAATTCTCTAAGGCGCGTATATACCTATACATATATACGTATGAATATATATATATAGGAATTATAATCCTCGTAATAGTTTTATCGTGGGACGGAATTGATATTTCGAATTTTAAACGTTTGAAATTTCACACCAAACCTCCCACGAATATGTTAAATAGGTTTGAAAATACTAATAATAATAATAATAATGACAGTAATAAATTTTCGTGTGAAGATCGCGAAGACCTGTTGCCTCCGCCTCCGTCGATTTTTTAATACGAAGACGGGAGGTATTTTTTTCATTTCGAATGAAGAAAAAAATGTCTCCTTTTTTTTCAATAATTTTGAAATTTTGTTCTTTTTCTTCCTTATAAATTTTTTTTTTTTTTTTCGTTCTTTCTTTCTTAATTTTTATTTTTTTTTTAAATTATTTTATGGCTTTTATCGTATACGCTGAACGTATAATCGCGTTGCTTAAGCGTATATAACGCGGCGCGCAGACCCCCTCGCTTTTATATACCTTCACTGACAAGTAGCTGGTACTACATGTAATTATTATTAAAGGATTACGCGTTCGGATGTACTTCCGCGACTGAAATCTTTCCCACATACTAATTTACGCGGTCTACTGCAAAACACACGTATACATATATCTTATAGGTACGGGCGCGAAACAATGGGCCCCCGTCGTCGCGCAAGAACCTATTCCCATATTATGCAAATCCTTGACGAGCGTGCGTGAGCTCCTCCGTTCTATATTTCCTCTCGACGACGCCTTGCATAGTATAGCCCTCTCATCCGACGCCTGGTACCTACCATCGACGTTGGTCGTCAAAGAAATGATCGAAAAAAAAATTAAAAAAAATTCTAATTGCAATCAAAAAATTGCAAAAATTTGAAAAATTTTTCAAGTCTTCGAATGAATGATTGTACGCAATCTTTTGAAATTATTTATTCATTTTTTGTTTCACTGAATTAGAAAATTTCACCAAAAATTCGCGATTTTATTATTGCACTCGTAAAAATTCGGGTCCTTATCGATCCTTCGATCAGGATTTCGGCGAAAGCAGTAAAAATATCTTTCCCTGAGACATTATCTTGCGTTAGGTATATAGCTACAGTTCCCGAGAATCCCGGGATATAAAGTAAATGATAAATAAAGAATAAACAGGATGTTAACGCAGCTTTGCTTTCCTCGAATTTCCTGTTACCAAGACGTAACGAAAAAAAAAAATAAAAAATATATCAAAAAAAACTCTTCGTTATTTATTTACGGATAAAGTTCGTAAGCCAATTACCATTTTTTCAGTGTCGAATTTACAAGATATAAAACGAAAGGTCGGATTCTCTCTATATTCAACTCCGAGAGAAAGCCACACGACGACCTTATACACCGAGATTCTCTTTTATATTTCCTGAAGAGATATGTGTGAAATTTTTAGATACATGCGATATCTCCTATAATATATTTTAAGAAAAATTTATACGTTTTAATTGCTCATCAGTTCGATAATTAATTACAATCTTTAAGCTCTGACGAGATGATGATTAATTATCTCCCTCTCCTCGGAGCCTACGACTTATACAGCTTCGACACTTCAACGATCTCTAATAAGACTTCGGGGATGAGGTTGAAGTTCCGAATTTTAAAAATACCGAACGGTAAAAAGTTACGAATTTATTTAGAGAATTTTGAACACCTCCGCGGTGTTTTTCGATTTGAAAATTTTTTCCAATCGATTATTCATCTGATAAAATGTAAATCTGATAAAATGTTTATCTGCTCATTGATTATGAATAACATTCGGAATTTCGTTGATGATTTTCAGTGAAAAAAAAAATTTTCCCGCATTGATGATTCTCGGTTAAAATCCACATGGGATATTGCTGCTGAATCGTAAACTGTAGAATATGTTTCAACACTGTACGTACGAAGGTAATGTCGTAAAAGTTATACTGCAGTCCATTGTGCATCCATTGTGAAGAGAATAAAATAACGAGAAAATAGCATAAAAAATAAAAGGAAAACGGAAAGAAAAGCGAACAAAATAAAATGAAGAAACCAAAAAAAAGGAGAGAAAAAAAAGAGATCGTGCAAACGGTAAGCTTGAGCAACACATTGCCGCTTGATAACGTCCTATTCTAAAGTATATAGGATATGGCTATAACATAAGTTTCAGAAGTAACGTGCAAGATCATACAATTTAAACGTCGATTTTCTGGCGAATCGAATGTCCCCCGTTGCTGGACAGTGGACAGTTTAATCTTTATCTTCTAGCCATATACCCCCGGCAAGACCATAAAGTCAATCCCTGTAGACGTGACATTAAAGATTATGGTCAACCCCGCGGACCAGGTGATACGTTCTACTCTTATACCCGTAAGAAAGAGCCAATCGCTGTTTGCTGTTGCAATTTCCTCTTATTTTTAGAGTAAATAAGGGGAAAGAAAGCAGAAGGGTTCTCTTTTTTTGGGGGGTATTTCGGAACAACGTTTTTCTTCTAAGATTATTTTTTTTTAAATCGTAGAATATCAAGCGAAGGAAATTCATCTTTCGGAATGTCTGAAAGAGAAACTGTTCATTATATAAACTCTCGGATAAAATGCCTCCTGTGCAAGTATATAATTATGGAGATCTAATTTCTGTTTATAATTAATATGTATATGATATCCGAAGAATTTTCATCAACTTTAAAGTAACTCGTTTTTATAATGAAATCCTCTCGTAGCTGGGCTGCAGGGTAATTTAATTTCTTCCCTGTTCCGTCAAGGACTCTGAGCAGTGAACAGTGAACAGTGAGCAGTGAGCACCAAGCTGCGAGCTTTAATTCGTATCGATTCGAACCCGGAACCGTGAACTAAAGTTATTGGAAACGGCGGGGCAGAAAAATAAAAAAAAAAAAACGTGCGAAAAATAAGTCGTTACATACCGTACCGGTCGTTCCACTGCGAAATCGACGCCTGCAGGGTGCCTCTAGCTAGCTAAATGCTAAACTATAACGCTGCTGCTTGGCCGAAGGGATGAAAAATAAAATTTCCCGGATATTTTTTAATTTTTTTTAGTTTTTTTTTTCTTTTCCAGGGATTTTATGCAAAAACTGAAACCTGTGAGAGTCAATTTTCTTTTATTTTTTTTGTTTCTTTTTTCTTCAGAATTGGAATTATATAACCAAGTCAAAAAATATCCGTATAAAATTTCCGATAAATTGGAATTGGGTATATTTACTCTCGAGTCATTTTTACCAAGTTTTATAATTACAATATCTTTATAACTTTTTATCAAATTTGCATTCTCTTTTTCACGGTTACTAAAATTTTCCTATATACGTATAGAGCTTGAAATTAAACACACTATACATATACATACTATATATACGGTTTCATATTATATAATTGTAGCGAATTGCAGTGAGGTGACGTTATATTTTCCGTCCAACTGCAACGGTATATGTATATATATATATATTATATATGCTGCTACAGAAATTCACATTGCGGGGTAGAATATAATTAGATTTTTACTTCCCAATCCACAGGGAAGAGGAAACACCAAACTATAAGAGAAAAGAAATCAAAAATAAAAACGAGGGAAAAAAATATGTATATATGACGTATTGAAGAAAAAAAAAGAAGAAGGAAACTGAAAATAAAATAACTTTAAAAAAGCTTGGTTATATTTCCGACGCGAACAATTCCGTTATCGCGGATATATCCATATATACATATACTGTATATACGGGGTAAATAAACTGACCCTGCACGAAACTGTTACCGGAGAGCTTTTCAACAGAAGTTTTTTCAGAAATATACCGCAATCAGAATTGACCGTGTGTATATAGGTGTATATGTAATATTTGCTCGACAACGAACACCCCCAAAAGTTGATGCAAAAAAACCAACAAAAATAGAAAAAGAAAGGAAAAAAAAAAGAATCAACTCGTTCTGGAGCTTCACAGATAATTTACTTCCTATGCTGAATAAAACGCACTTCTATCGCAGACCGATATAATGCAATCAACGCTGGACCCGGGTTCATTCTACCAAATAGACTAATTTCACATCGAATTTTTCACTCTGCAATGTATTTTCGTCAGACGAATACTTCATCCCTAATTTTTCAGTGTAGATTTATCATACTCATTCATCACGAACTTGATGAAATTTTTTAAACTGTTTTTAAAAGCTCATATCTAGGAGCCGGGTTGAGTTTGTAAATTTTTTGAATTTCCGAACGATGAAAATTGGGTTAAAATTCATCGATGAAACTCCCGTATAATTATATATGGGTTCTGTGCAGAATGAGTAAAATTTGAAATTGCTATGGATTGTTTAATTCGTGGCGGTGATTTTCTATACCATAATCGGATTATACCGATTCTCTGATTACTTAGCGAATAAAATCTGATCCACTTTCGAAGTTCGGTTTGTATAATCGTAAAGTATCTCTACGGTATAATAATATGATCTTAGTACGCCGCGGAGGCGACAGCCGTAAACCTGGTTTACGGAAATTGGAGTATTTGCAAGTAGTACTTGAAACGTTATGTACCTTGTTAGCTGGATAAAATTAGG
Source organism: Macrophya alboannulata (assembly GCA_949628255.1). Classification (NCBI taxonomy): domain Eukaryota; kingdom Metazoa; phylum Arthropoda; class Insecta; order Hymenoptera; family Tenthredinidae; genus Macrophya; species Macrophya alboannulata. The sequence continues at coordinate 16,340,216 of OX451211.1, read as the reverse complement.
AAAAATGCGAGTATACTCCCTTCGGGGATTAGACTCGGTTCTATGTATAGTACATATTTCATTTTGTTAATGCCCTCAAGGGACCCGACCTATCGTCTAGTCTCAGTTCTCTATATATTTGATTAATTCACAGCTACTATCGGAGGAATCACCGATTCAATCCTTCTCGAATAATCGATTGAATTTCTAACAATCGTATCAGACGTAAATATCAATCAGGCGTTCGTTTATATTCATGAGGAATTCCGGGATTCGATATTGATCTATTATCGATGAACCGATGCGAATATTGCGGTGCAACGATTTCGAATACTAAATTCCCGAAAAAAAAAAATCCGGATATAGACGGGACCGGGTTTAAATTCCAAATTTACCAATTTAATTTCAATCGATTTAGAATTTTGGGAAAAGTTTAAGTACGGTAGGTAGTATATATTAAAATTGGGAAAGATCGGAATGCTGCAGATAGCCAAGACCTCCGAAATTCTGAGTATCCGAAAATTTAAATTGAAAATAAATTCATCAAGTTTTATTATCCTCAGCGAATTATCTGCCTCGTTGCAAAACGATACGAAAAAAAAGAAGAAGAAAAAAAATCTGTATCTGTATATAGTAAACGTATGTATTATATAATCTGTGAAATAACCGCGGTGCAGCAATTCCGCGAGAAGAGTTATACGTATATATAGTGTCGGATTTATTGTTGTTAGAAATGATTTCAGTATGATTACTGAGTTTAGGAAGATTGAAATAATTGTGCGGTAACAGGTCCATAGATCTAAAAGTTCTTGCTCCGTAGATACGTACCTACATAATAACGACATTTATAGAGACTGCAGCAGCCGGGCGATAGAAATTCGTGACAAAGCAGATTAGATCCCTGCAGAATACTCACTCCTCCCCGAGACAGACACACCCCGAAAACCAATTACCTCCCTAACACTTTTCGACATATTTTTACAAAAATTGAACAAACGAAGAAGACAGAAAAAAAAGGAAAAAATGTTTAAGAGAAAAAATATCCTAATTGCATGTTTCACAAGGTATAATAACTCGACGGAAAAGATCAAGTTAAATAACGAATTGACACAACAAATTCGTATTTACGTAACCGAAATACTGTCGCAATTTTCTCTTTCTTCATTAATTTTCAAATTAAATTTCGGGAGTTGATATAAGATGTATATAACTTCGTAATGGGTCCATTTCTCGCGGATATACTCGTATATATATGCGGTAAAAAAATTCCCTCGGGGAAATAGGCTGTTCCAGATACTTTTAGAGCGTTGTCTCATCTGGAACAGGTTTTCAATCTCAAGATCAGACAATACCGAGATAACGAGATGAGAATTGATCTGGGTTGAAACCTGAAGGTGTAGAACAAGGCCGTAAAAAATAATAATAATAATAATCGCCGAAATACGTGCCCCGATTTTATTTCATCTCGATTTTCTTTTTTTGCAGAAATTTTACAGAGGGAAAAACTTCAGCTCGAACGATTTTTTTTTGGTTTAGGTATTAATCCGCGAATTATTGTTCAAACATGAGAGAAAAATTTTGTAGAAATTCAAAATTCCGGAACAACGAGCTATACGTACACCAAGTTACCGGAATACCGGTTATATACGTACACCAATATACCGATAATCAATCAGATCGGTGAGCTCGACTGTAAATTACATCCCGGCTACCCAATTCAATCAAATTCTATTCATATCTCAATACCCAATGCATACCGATCGTGAACACCGTATATATATATATGCGTTTGCTCGTGTCTGGTAATCACTGAATTTTCCGTATCGAATGATGCGGTCAACGGCTTCAATTATCCCCCCGTTAGTACCGTGGAATGATTAATTCGATCCTCATTCGTCAGATTTCGATTTGTATAAAAAATATTCCGAATCCTGTATATCGATTTCTACTATATCGTAGATAACATAATTTCGAGTACCTATACTTTATCTGTTCATTTATATATTTTTTACTATCATATTTTTCGCGGTTTGTAGAATTTTCAACTAAATTTCAACCTGCAGTTATAATGTATTGACGAAAAAACCCATTTCCGATTTAATACTCTCCAATTTTATATTCCGCATATAGGATATGGCTGGCTATCAATTTCCATTATTATCAGTCAATGTAATTTCAATATTTATTCAGTACTTGACTGGCGTAAAGCGGACTGCTGCGGCTACAGCACGTCGTTATAGCAAAATTCTCATATCAATATTACGAGCTGTGGATTATATAATCTATGCAGTTAGTACGATTAAATCAATCCTTTTCCGGTCAGAGGTTATTCGTGCAATGTCTACCTCAACTCCTCGACGAGTTTACAAATATTTGGCATATTATAATTTGCAATGAAATTATTTCTAAAGGAAGGAGAAAAATTTGATCGGTATTTTCGTTTTCCAAAGAAGAGAAACAAGGAAATATGTATCGATAACTTTTTGAATTGTATAAAATTTTCATGGAGTTCTTTTGAGTAGAAATTTTCTCCATATATATATCAGCCTCGAAGTCTTCTGCCCGGCTACAAATATCAAATATCAAATCTTGGATAAAACTGCGTCTCCCGCTGCTCAGGTAGAAAATATTCCTTTTTCCATTAGCATAATATCGAAGAAAGAGAAACTTCACCTTTTGTCTTTCGAAGAATAGCTGATAGGGTGGCTGGCGCTTCTTCTACCAATCCTATACCTGCCAACCCCCCTTCCCTCGTACACCTAACGATTCCTCCTTTTATCCATTTTCTCCCCTTTATTCGCCACCTTCGTTTATACACCCTGCAGACGTCAGGCTAACAATAACTTCAGGTCATACTGACGATGGGAATAAGGTCTGTTCCGTTCATCCCGACCACATTATTAAGGAATGAGAACAAAGACTTTTACCGACGAATACTATGGCTTTTCATATAAAATGCTATGTATATGCTTTACTTAATCTCGAAAAAATTAAATATCTAATTAGTTTTTTTTTTTCTTTCTCTCTTAGATATTTGAATATTCATTCGCTGGACCCCATCGGCGATATTACGATGCTCTTCTTCCAGATAATTGATATTGAAATCGATATCATTATCGCGTATACGAGCTGCTTTGTAAACAATTATCGTCGATAATTTACGCCGTAATATCCAATCTGTAATGTTGGTAATTAGCTTATTAGGTACCTGCAACTCCGATTGTCAAAGGGACTATACTCTGACGTGAAATTTTAGGGGTTGAAAATTAATCTGATAACACAAACTAGACGGATCGCTGTTATTGAATTTTCCAAATATTTTGACTAACAATCAAATTTTAGCTGACACCCCAGGTGATTGACGCGTTAGTTAATTCGCGTGTAGAATCGATCGAATTTATTATCTCTGCCGAAAATTTGTTCCATAAATGTGAATTTTGTATTTCGGTGTTAAAAATCGTGACGAAATTTTAGGGTTGTGTTTAGAATCCGAGATGTAAAAAACGGATTGAAGAGATCTTAATTGAAAATCGTGAGGTTATACACTAAGACTACGCGAAAGATCCCTTGTTCTAATTAACTTTTTCTCTATCACCTAGCCAACGATGTACATATACCAGGCTAACTGCACAGCTATACTGAAGAAGAAGAAGAAGGATATATATTTTACTCTTATAGTGGTACGGGAAATTGCGAAAAACGTTAAGAACAAAACCCTTAAAGTTCTCATTGGCCGTTCGTCAGCCAGAATTACGAGTATAGAAGAAGTTTGGTAGCGCAGAGAAGAAATTGGAAGTTGTACCTAACAGCCATGAAGCACAAGGGGTTTTGCTACGTATCACAAAACCCGTACTAAATCCCCCCAATATCCTGACCCATCAAAAACAGCTAACCTAATGCAGGCCTATTAACATGGAAATTCGTCCTTCCGATTCCACAATTTTTTTATTTTTATTTTTTTCTTGAAGTCGCAGCTTTCCAATTTTGGTTACGAAAATTATGGGAATTGTTTACTCACCAATTTGCCTCGGACCTCTTCAACGATCGCCGGAATTATCTGGTCTCCTGAAAATTCGAAATTTTAATTAAAAGGTAGGTAACGTGAAAAGTAATAAAAGGATGAATAATTGTTTCGTCAGAAATATATTACGTCGATGAGTTAGTTACCAGTTTCCGCATTAGCGCGTGCTGCAGACAGTGATCATAACTATTACGATCGTCATTAACTTTGATGTAATAATCAGTTTCCAGGAGGTTAAACCGAGTTGAAATTACGCTTTGGTGCAGAAACGTTGGGTTAGTTTTGCGGGCAGACCACGAACTGCAAGTTTAAATTAAACAGAAGCCATTACCGGTTTTGTTTGACAAATAAACGGTCCGCGTACGTTTATCTTTCGATATTAAGGCCTGGATATAATTGATCGATTAATTAATCAGTCCGGAATGGATGCTGATATTTTAAACAGACGTCTTATCAAAATTCGAAAAATTAAAGCTCAGAAAATTGAAATTGGGGAAAGATCGGAATACAGACAACCGAAAACTCCGAAAGTCCAAGAATCCAAAAATTTAATCGAGGGACAAATTCGGACAATTCGGATTTTCGGGAAAAATGTCTATTCTAAAAACTGAGAATCGGTGATATAAAAATTTGGAATTTTGACCGTTCGGAAGTTTTAAAATTCGTGACTTGATCCCGGTCCCGTATCCGCGGTAATATCCGAATAAAAGTCAAGGCTCGTCGCACTGCAGTAGAATCGCTGGGTTTAATGGTGGAAAATCTAATTTGGGAAAACGGTACTTTGCCACGATTACTTAGCGATTACACCCACTGAGACTCCTTCAATTCATTCGCGCATGGCGTTGAGAAAGATCGAAATCGACTGCAGGGCTGACTTCTTTTAAAATGGCTTTTCTAGACCGGATACCTCCGCGTCTTTTTTACTCAATACCAGTATAAAGTGGAGTCCCTGCAGTAAGATCCTTCGAATTCCTTCAAGATCAGTACCTACTATACCTATACCGCACATACCTAGGTATGTACCTCGTAAGTCCGGCTCTCCCGTCTTCCATCGTAATCAAAATAACGCTTATCACCGCGTAAATGTTACATTCAAAAAAAATTCTTCGACCGAAACCCCCCCAGTTAGCTTTAAATTTTCCTTGGGGGTGTTTATTGTCGAACAAACGACGACGATTTTTCACCCTCTTAGCTCCGAGGCATGTATATGTATATACCCTACCTTGTTCGAGGAAGATTTGAATTAATTCTGGACAAAAAATGCTCGTTCTATCGATTTTCGAATAGAAAGAATGACTTTTGATCCTCTTTAAGGACGTATCGTAATTATTTTTCGATGAATTCCAGGCGATATTAATTAGAGCGAATTGTTTTAGCTGGTTCGAAGAACTAGGAAGCTGTTTCAGGACGGGGAAATATCACTTCTAGTCAAATACGGGGATCGCAAAACCGTATAAAAATAACGAAGTCCTGTGGGATGAATTTATATACCTCCATTTCTACCGCTACTCTATGCATGCTGCGGCTTTGAGCTCCTTTAGTTTTGTGCATGGAATTTTCCCCGCCGCTCAGACTCTTGAATTTAATTTCTATTTAAACTCTTTACACATTGCAGAGAAGAAGAGGGTTTTCAATTTGAATACGGTCATATCTACTACTAGGCGTGTAGAAGACTAATTTTCTAGGCTTTGAAATTCAGAATATTTAACTGGCTACATTCATCACGATCTTTATCACAGGAATATTAATTTTCCATATTTTTTTTTTTTTTTTTTGTCTTCTTTTCACTTTATAATCAGAAAACTCTGAGCGTAGTAAAATAATTAACGATGTCACACTCTGTGTATCTGATGAAAGAATGGAACCAAATTTTTTTTTTTTTTTTTTTTTTGAGTGGGAGGGGGTAAAAATGTGAGAATTTTGAATAAATTTAATTATAATTAATTAATGAAATAACTGGATTGTTTGTGAACGAGATTTACATAATAAAATGAGTAATATTCTTCGTTCTTGTGAAATGCACGTATTATAGGTAGAAATTGTGACCGAGAATAAGTTTGAGCAGTAAAGTTTGAGTGCAGGAAGCCAAGAGAGAGAAGAGAATAAGAGATACGCGGTAAAACTGGAAGGCAAAGAAAACAGAAAACGTAAAAGTGGGATTTCATTTGTTTTCGAATTCGAGATTGCACCGATGTTTTCTTCCTCTTTGTCTTCTTATTTCTTCGTTTTATTTTTCATCTTGTTCTTCCTCTTCTTCTTCTTCCTATTCTATATACGTCTCTTCAGATATATCCGAGCATCCGAGCATTCGAGCGAGTTATGTGGAAAAGGAAATGAAATTTTTCTTCTCATAAATTAGACTTCATCATGAAAAAGCGACTTGGACGTCTTTTTTATTTTATTTTATTTTATTTTTTTTTTACACTTTGTTGAAACATTCTTTGAAAAATTTCTTTCGAAAAATTCTCCACCCAGATTCCAGCGTGGCTATAATACTTTGAAGAAAAAAAAAATTTGTTCCTTATTTTCTTCATCTAAATCTCTTAGTTCCTTATAAACTTGCTTAAGAAAAATTTTTCTTCCAAATTATATCAAAGCCTCGGTCGCGGTTCGTCGACGACGACGAGACATTGTTCAGATTATTATGTTTACGGTGAAAAGTTTTGTAGGGGTTGTTCTGTTTATTTCTCTCTTCTTTTTCTTTTTCTCTCGTTTCTCTAAAAAAATTTCACGTTTTTGACAAATCTCTGTATATTTACGATACAAACAACATCGAGAGTATGATGAAAGGAAGAAAGAGATAAAGAAGGGGACTGAAAACAAAAAGAAAAAATAGAAAAAAAAAAAACTATACTTTTCCCACGTTTATTGCACAAAGTATATATATGTACAGTATATTTTCTATCCTTCTCTTCATCCCCATATACCTCGGTCTATCTTAACATTCTTCGCAATTCCTTCAGTATCAATCTTTCTTTACTACTGGCAACCCAAGTGACCGATAAAATAAAGAATCTACTTTAGGACTAGGAGAATAGAGGAATCTAGACGAATAGAAAATAGACGAGTAGAAAGCAGCAGCAGCAGTACCAGCAGCCAGGAGCAGCGGCTGTCTCAAACGATAAAATAAATCAGAGATATAGAACTGAATAAAGAGATCGGAAGAGACCTGCAGAGGATGATAAATATCTCTCTGAAAGTTTTTTCTTTTTTCTCTTTTTTTCCTCGGAACTTTGAAAATTACGTAATAAATGGAATGACGAGAAACTTTTCTAAATTTCTTTTTTTTTTTTCTGCAGATGCTACGGTTTTACCTTCTTTCGATCTGATTCTATGAATTTTACAAACAATTAGCTTCTTCATTCGTATATATCAAAAAGATGAAGGATAACTGCGCGGTGGACGGAAAAGCTTTGAGCAACATGAAGCGTGAAAGTAAAACTAATAAATTACTTTTACGGAGGTAGACAACACGTCTCCACCCACTTTGCATAGTTCAACTGTAAACGTAAACTTTCCTGACCTCCGGTGGCCTGAAGTTACACGACGGTTTGCGGGTGGACCTCTGATGTATATATGTGTATGTATACAGCTATGTACATACATACATAATAGATACGTAGATGAACGGATTATATGCACAATTAATACGTATAATTTGCGACGTGTGATGACGAGTGTTTGCTTCCTGATTCGCGCCTCGAATATTAGCCGGGCTTTATAAATTATGACGAGAATTGACTGAGAGACAAATTTTTTAGGTATCAAATGTTGAAAATTGCGAATTTTATTACAACCGAATCACAGTTTTTGGAAAGAGTATTTACCCCGAAAGTTTGCAAATTTGATATAAAAAATTTCAATACGAAAGACACCGAGGATTCAAAATTCCGAAAGCTAAAGATCCGAATTAGACCGAAACTTGAAATTCACGCGAGGAGTCCGTCCAATTGAATTTTCGGGTTCGTGAACTTCCCGAGTTTTTAGCTGTCAGCATTTCGATCTTTCCGAATTCTAATATCCTGAACTTTTAACGTTTCTGGAAAAATCCAAAATCGTCTCTATAAAATGAATTCGTAATGTTTCCAATTGTAACACAGCAGCTGCCCCATGAATTTCTAGATCTTGTTCTAATTTTTGTCCTATACATAAAACGGCACTAACCGAAAGAAGAAAAAAACATTAATGTTACAAAACGTACGTGTGCGGTGAGAAGATATTGTTCTCGAGATACGGGATAGCAGCAAATAAATCTAACGTGAAAATCTTTTGCGGGAGAGGAGGGTAAATTATTGGTCGCATGTGGACCGAATAAGCACAGTAGCTAATTTACTGCGAGAAGTGCAAAGACTCGACAATCCTTTTTTTTGGTCTAGAAAAAGGAGAAGATAAAAGAAAAGAAAAGAAACAGAGAGAGAGAGAGAGAGAGTAACCTCGGAGAGGGTGAGAAAAAGGCTATCACAAGTAAGCCCGGGCTGCCTAGAGGCACTTTACGAGGTCAATTCACACTTAAAATTATACAGGACGTCCCAGAACTAAATGTCCAAAATGAAAGGTGGCCTAGAGGAGGTCGAACCGAGTAAATTCGCCCGAAGAACATGGGGTCTCCGAAGTCGCGTTCGCGAGATATCGCAGGTTAAAAAAGTATCGCTTTGCGCCACGATCGTGGCGCAAAGCGATACTCTTTTAACCTGCGATATCTCGCGAACGCGACTTCGCAGACCCCATGTTCTTCGGGCGAATTTACTCGGTTCGACCTCCTCTAGGCCACCTTTTATTTTGGACATTTAGTTCTGGGACGTCCTGTATAACAAAACTTGAAGAGTTCAAAGTCTTATAGCTGCCGGGTCGATGAGAAATTGCATACTTGGAAAAGTTTGAATAATTATTCGAGCCTCGAAGAGAATAGATAATCGATATGTATATATATAAAACTATACTCGATTTTTTAGTAAATATAATATATAATATAATTTTTTTTCCTTTTGATTATTATAAATTTCCAGCGTTTCGTTAATTACGAATGCATCGATTAGAACTTCGACTGACAAGCTAATTCGTACGTGAATGTACCCATCTCTCATTTTTCATTTTATTTTTTTGCTCGTTAATTATACCTGCCCGAGTGACATAGATGAGGGTAAAAAGAAAGTAATTAAGAACAAAGTGGGAGGTCAAACAAGAGGATTGACGAGTCGAAAGGTTTATCTTTGATACGGTGTATATGTATAATATAATGGTATATAAGTAAATTAGCGAGTACAATATTAAATCCTATATTTCGATCGATTTATCACCGAAACAAAACGCCCCGAAAAATTAGAAAAAAAATTAGATTAGAAGACAGAGAAGGACCAAAGACGTAATAAGAGTTAAAAATAAAGGACTAAGTAAAGCATTGGCTGAAAGAAAAAGTGAAATGGTGTAAAAAGCAAGAGAGAAAAAAAAAAAAAAGTAAAGAATGTTGCACGTCTTGTACGAAATGGTAGTTGCCCTGGGTACGTCGCAATCTAGAGAATATTGTTACGAAATGGTCGGTAATTTTCACCAAATTGTGGACCCACTTAGCTAGGTAGGAGCGCAACCTCTTGCCTGCAGATCGCGGCGTGAGAGAGGCTCGTAATTTAGAGAACAATTGAAAGTAATTTTTCTAATTATTTGCCTTTTTATTTTTTTCTTTATTTTTTGTTCACTTCGCTTTTTAATTACCCATGAGATACAATATACAATTAACCAAATGTTTATTTAGCCTGCTGCTTGGAAAAATGTAAATACTATTTATTAATTATTAAAGTATATACATATATATGTATATGATATAAAATTAGGCAAATATACGTATTATACGATGAGAAATTCGTATTTGTTTTAATGTTTTAATTTTTTTTTCGCAATTATACTAATGAATATTTTCATTAGTTTAAAATCTGATTCATGTACGTACGTATATATGTACAAATGTAAAGTTCTATTTATAATAATTAATTAAAACGACCGAACTCATTTTTTCCTTTTTTTCGTTTCCATGTGATTTTTTTTTTTTTTTTTGCCGAAATCAGATGTCCTCCAATCATTTTTATCACGTTCCTAGTTTCACACTCGGTTTCTTTTTCGGCTACGTGTATATATAGCCCCGGATTCCCCTAGGTGATCGTAATAGGCGATTGGAATCATTGGGGTAAGCAGCTGATCAGAATTGCTTTGAAACTGAATCAGTATTGTCTGGCGACAATCAGGATAGATCGGAGTCGTAAAATGACAATACTACTGCTCCACGAATTACCCGAAATCCGTAGATAGTATAGAAATTGGTATCCCCGCGATCCATAACGCGTAAATTGACCAACCGTTGACACAAATTGCTGATTTCGAATTTTCGTTTTTTCTTTCCTTTTTATTCCTTTCTCGAATTGCGGACGTACAATCGGCTATATTTCGATACAACGAGTATACGATAAGAAAAGAGAAAATTATACCACCCTGGAAATAATTGTTCAACGATATCTTTTGAAAGAGTTATTCTTCTTGAGTTTCGAGAAAACTCGAAACGAGTAAAAAAGCTCTTGAAACTTTTCGAATACGAAATACGCTCGGGCGTGGATTTGGCTAATTAATTAAACAGGAAATTTGTTACAAATATTTCACAAAGTTTTCAAAACAGTCTGAGAATTTTCGGTACAGTTATACTATATATTCAACGGATAGAGTAAATTAGTTTATTGTTCGCTTATATATAATTGCCCAACCGCGCCTATACGCTGCACGTCGTCGTGCGACGTTGAGACGGAGAAAAGAAAAATTCATTAAACTTACCGCGATTCTACGAAAGCTGATTAGTTTCAAAGTATCTTTTCCAAATCCCCTCTCAAATTATATATAACAAAAATTAATTTATTTTTCGAAACGGGGCGAGGGTCTTATCGTCTTAACCATCACCTGACCGTTGTAATCGCGAAAACGTACCTAAAACCTACCAAAATTTTTTTCTTGAAGTACCTAAATTGAAAGAATGAAAATCCTGGTCTTTCAATTCGTTTTATCCATCCATGATGAGAAAAATTTTCTCTAGAATTCCTGTTTTGTTTTTTTTATTCTTTTTTTAGCTACTTTTGCTTCGCCTTAAAAAATTTTTGACGATTGTGATATGAAGTCGTTGTAATATCGACGTTAAATATCGTAACAGTTGTGAATTTTAAACAGTTGCAAAATCTATTTTCTCCGCATTAAAATAACGGGAATATATACTATATTTCCCACAAGAATACATATAAGACAAAAGGACAATTCTGAGTTTGACATAAGGAGACAGTCCTTGAAAAATGTGTATAACATGGTTTTACGCCACTAATTAGCTTATTAATAATGAATTTATTATACGCCGAGGTACCTGTATGTATCGTGTAGTATACCTGGGTACCTTAATTTTACAACCGACAGGTGTATAATATTATGTGTATATGCCGTAGTATTGCTCAGTGTTAACCGAGTTGCGCGACGACTGCAGCATTACAGCAACGTGTATATATGTATAATATAATATAATTTCGCAGGATAATTTTATAATTCGTTTGTTAATTCGTATATAACGGTTCGTACGTTAATTCGTTAATACGCGTGTAAAATATATGCAACTATTTATATATAGGTATATATATACAATATATTTTTTTTTATACATAAAGAAACGAGAAAATACGCGGCTGAGTATAAGAATATATATACGTGGACGTGAGAAGACCCTCACAACACCGTGGGATAATTTTGCATAATTTCTTTACAGCAGGGAACTGCGAAATATGAGATATATATGTAATATAAAATAATATATGTATAAAAAAGGTAGAATTTTTATAGTTCTGTATTTTTTTATTTTTTTTTTATTTTTTGGTTTTTTTTTCTGCGCGAAAACCTCGCCTATCATTATTCTCCTCTACATCCAGATGACGTATGTATATTTCTCTATGAATCCGGAGGGTGTGTATATGAATACATGAATATACGTATATTTTAAATGAATAAAATAGAATCAAAAAAAATAAATAAATAAACAAAAATCGTAAATAACCCGAAATTTTGTCCTCGAGCAGGAAAAATATGAAAACAAAACTGAATTCAGAATCCGTACAGCGTACGTTGTGTAGAAAAAAAAAAAAAAAAATGAAAAAAAGCTTCAAAAATTGTAACAAATTTTTTTTCTTTTTTTTTTTTACTTTTTGATCGAACAAAAAATCGCACCTGTAACCGTCGAGGTCATTAAAAAAAAAAAAAAAAAATCGGGGTCGTATTAATTCCGATAGCGAATTTAACCGCGATAAAATTGGCAAGCGATCTATAGCTTTTGACGATATATACCGACAGACCAACCGCAAATAGTTTAGGTACCCGGACTGCGGTCAATCGTTGAAATGAATTGGCTAAACCGCAAGACATACCGTATTTTGCGTATAGGAGTAGTATATTACTTTCGTTCTATGCAGGGTGCAGATTTAAGGACCACAGTACTAGAGCTGTTTAGAAATGTCAAAAAAAAACCGACCGTTTTTTTTTTTTTTTTCTTCATTTTTTTTTTTTTCTCTCATTTTTCGATAGATCCAAGTCTAACCACGTTTTTCTCAGAACCGTTTTCTTGAACCTGGTGATTATGAATACTCAATAACCAATTATCCAAATGCCTTGAAATTAATTTCACACATTCAAATTTATAGCTATACTGTTTCTCTTCTGCATATATGTATGAACTAGCAAAGTGATTACACCTTCACTTTTTTTCTTTTTTTTTTTCTTGGTAAGTTCATGAAATGTGTCGATCGAGATTATTGATGAGAGGTAAAAAGAGAGAAAAAAAAATGAAATTAATGAAGATCACGTTAGCTGCCCCTTGTCACAAGATAAAAAATGTAACATATATTATAGAAATGTGTATATACATAAATATATATATATATATATATATATATATATATATATATATATATATATATATATATATATATATATATATATATATATATATATATATATATATATATATATATATATATATATATATATATATATATATATATATATATATATACAAGGGCATGGTGAAAGACCGATTTCATTTCGCCCATCATGTTACCCCATGAATCAAGTCCTTCGCTCGCACGATATTATCGCGGTGCTTTTCCGAAACGAACAAAGTTTTACACCTCAACTACATACATAGGTATATAGGTATATATTATATACCTATACACATGTATATAGCTACATACGTATATAAGTGTAAATGCGAAAGAAAGGACTAAACAAAGAAAGACAGAAAGAAAGAAGAGAAAAAAAAAATAAAAAATAATGATCCTCACCTCAGAAACCGCTGTGCAACATTTATTTCTCCACCCCCCATGGGGTATTATATATAGGTATAGAATATAGGTATATATGTATATAAAAACGGACTATTCCACGCAATCGATATCGAAAACCATAATCGTCTCTGTCTGCCTCGTCGTACACAGAGAAAAAGTAAAAAACATAGCTTATATCGACTAATTGCTGGCGATAACATCGAAGCAAAGAAAAAAAAACCTATGAAATTATTGATCGGTTTTCTGAAAAAAACGAAGAAAATTTGTGAGGCAAGAACAGAAAAAAAATATAAAATAAAATAAAATAAAAAGAGAAAGACAGACGTCGTAAAATTGTTGTTTAATAATAACCAAATTATTTATCCCACAATTATAAGCTAGAGAGAGAGAGAGAGAGAGAGAGAGAGAGAGGGAGAGAGAATAGACCGAGGGTATTAACGTGGGCGACATCTGACCGGATTGACCAAACGATGTAATTGGCGAGGCAGTAGTACGAGTCGAATTGTGTCGGACAGTGGTTAGTCCGTGGTATGGTCCGGCGCAATATCCGCGTGTCTCTAGATTTCCCCGGTTTTGCTCTGCGAACGAGCGTAACGTAAAGTCAGGCTAGGAACGTGACGGGCTGTGGTCAGTATTACAATCGCATATACATACGTATATACACACGTACGGTATATACGTATATATACATGCACAGCCAGCTTGTGAAGATCGCGAATTGGGCTACTGCAGAGGATCTAAACCGGCCTATAACCGAATCCTAAAATCGATGCCCATGCACAAATTGGAAATAGCAAATTCCACTTGCATAATTATGCGCAATGATTAAATACAGATGCGTTTTTCTACTCAAATATAGATAATATGATTTTCACCTTTTCATTTTCATTTTTATTATTTTTTTTGTTCTCTTTTTTTTTGCGGGGGGCGAGTCGGAGGATTAATCTTTCGAAAGAATGAATTTTTCTACTCGTTTAGCTCGCTTATATAGGTATATACTTGCCGAGACAACGTCATTACTGCCGACTGCGTACAAGCCCTGCACTAATCAATTGGATTTGCCGGGGATAACCGCAACTAAAAGCTTCGTTTCGTGTTCTGGCAACAAGATTTTGTCTTGCGATAATAATTCCGGAGGTATAGCTTTTCGTGCGAATAAAGGAAAACAACTTTTCATTTTTTTTGCCGAATGCTAGCAAAAGAAAAAAATTTTTAAACAGATTTTTACGCAAAAGTTGAAAAAAAAAAATAAATAACTTAAGAACGCTCGAAGAAATTCGTTTTTTCTTCCTACTTCTTTCCCTCTTTTTGTTGTTTAAATACTTTTCATTCTCATTCGCTCGAATTTAAACGGTCTGTAATCTCGACGATTCTAAGTACCGCAGTTTATTCCCCAGTGTTTAAACAACGCACGAAATATAATGACGTCGTTAGCGACAGAGAAATGTCGCTAAACAATGTCTGAGGAATTGTTTTTTTTTTTCTTTACGAATACATATTATAGTATATACCTTAGGGTGTGTCATTTCGGAGCAACATTTTTTTTCAACTTACATACAGGTTGTATACTTGCAGGAAGGTAAAATGAAAAGCCTGTTAAAATTTGAGATCTTAATATTAATATTAGGAGGTGCCTCATCGCGAATTTCTATTTCCCATTTAAATAACACGGGAAATGTTCTAGTGGCACACTTCAATTTTCATATCTCAAGTACTAATCTACTCAGAATGATTCTGCATAGCTACTTTTGTTCGAAATTGAACGATCTACAAAAAAGGTCTCTTGGTATTTTTCGATAAATCTAACTATTTCCAAGTTAGCTATTAGTTAATTACCATTGATAGCCAATAACCAACTTAGAAACGGTTAGATTTATCGAAAAATACCAAGAGA
Source organism: Macrophya alboannulata (assembly GCA_949628255.1). Lineage (NCBI taxonomy): Eukaryota > Metazoa > Arthropoda > Insecta > Hymenoptera > Tenthredinidae > Macrophya > Macrophya alboannulata. The sequence continues at coordinate 16,324,972 of OX451211.1, read as the reverse complement.
CCTTTTTTGTAGAGCGTTCAATTTCGAACAAAAGTAGCTGTGCAGAATCATTCTGAGTGGATTAGTACTTGAAATATAAAAATTGAAGTGCGCCACTAGAACATTTCCCGTGTTATTTAAATGGGAAATAGAAGTTCGCGATGAGGCACCTCTTAATATTAATATTAAGATCTCAAATTTTAACAGGCTTCTTATTTTACCTTCCTGCAAGTATACAACCTGTATGTAAGTTGAAAAAAAATGTTGCCCCAAAATGACACACCCTAATATACCTACATAGGTACAGAGTGTGTGGGCTTATGTGCTTAATCCAAAGCCACCCTTCTACCCTTACGTGTCATACATAGGTATGTATGTAGGTATGTACATAGGTATGTATTGTATAACATTGCAAAGTGCAACGTTGGCCGAAGCAGGAACAACCGGAAACCACAAAAGCCACCGGAGGCTACCGATGCTTCCGTAATAGTTTTAGTTCAATGGTGTGTTGGAAATAGATAGCGCATACTTAAACGGTCTCTCTGGGAAATTACTATCCAAATGGGATACCCACCTACCTATCTACGTACTCGGGCTCTCAGTTGAAACGGTTATATATGCATTTATTTACGAGATCTGTCACTAACTACTAACAAACTCTTGATTACTGCAGGTGCGTAAGTTCGTTTGTTACACCTTCACGAAACCAGGTACCTTACTCCCTTTCTGTTCTCCACTCGCAGCTGATTGAACGAGAATGCGATTCACTAATAATCCCAAAATTTTCAAATTTTCAAAGTTCCGGACGATAGAGAATTGGGAATTCATTAGAAACGATTTCCAATTTTCAAAAACGTTTAAGTTCGGGATGTTTAGATTGCGAAAGATCGAAATGCAGATAGCCAAAGACTCAGAAAGTCAAAAACTCCGACTCAAAAAAAGCTTTCAGAATTTTGAATCCTCGGTATAATTTTTCGATATGAAATTTCTCGAATCTCTTGGTCAGACTTTCGGAGAAATTCCTCTCCAAAAAAACTGGAAATTCGTAATATTAAAATTATTCAAAATTTTTACCGTTCAAAACTTTCAAATTTTGAAACTTCGTCCTGGCCCCAGCCGATCCCGAAACGAGTCACTTTACTTTTTCCGAATTATTTGAAGAGATCCTTGAAAAAAAATTCTGTACAGTAGAAGAATATCGCTTACTTAGTTTTATTAGAGTTTATATATAGCTACGCGGTGTAAGATTCACGGGACAAAATCCTCTGCAAAGTACACCGTATATACACCGTACTTTATTTCGTGGTACTTCTTTTTGTCAAGAAAACGAGAAAAAAATAAAACTGGGTAAGTCTCCGGGGGACTGTATAGGCTAAAGAGAAATTATTTTCGAGAAAACGTGGACCAAACTTCATTTACCGTTGAAGTAGAAGACTGAATTCCGGTTTAAGCTGTACGGAAACAAATCGATATTCTCATTGCTAATACTCCCTGCACCCATTTATCATCTTGATTTTCTTCTGCACGTACCTACATACGTAAGCTCCGTACGTCAATTCGCATCCCTTAATCTTATAGCTCTAAGATATTCTCTTTCTTCTTACGTATCTCTGTTACAAAAAAAAAAAAAAAAAACAACGATTATTGGTAGATATACCTGTATTGTAATCATATACCTGGTCGAGGTATTGATATAATGTTAACCGATCGAAGAGTGTAGTTTATATATTTTGGGATGAATAAATATCGGAATTAAAGAGAAAACTGGATATAAAAGACCCGAATGGCACGTTCCTGATATTTTTTCATTTTTTAAGAGCTTCTTTCTTCACACCCACGCGAGATATTCCCAAGATAAAACACTTTCTATACCGAAAGTAAGAGAATACTTCGACTCCTCAAAGTTATTCACGTTATTCAAAGTTATAAGGTATATAAAATTGAGCGAGTATGGCTTTGTATTGTAAATTTTTTTTTTTTAGACAGTTTTTCAATGAATTCGAAAAAAAAAAAAATTATTTGGCAAAAGACAAACACACATATCGCGCGTAACATAATCTTAAATTTCAAACGCGAGGATAAGTTCTAGGGGAACAGAAAAAAAAAAGAAAAAAAAAAGGGTTAAAAAAAATTTCAATAGATTTTGCGTTCGATTCATCATCCTTTTTTCTTTCTGCCCTTCTCTTTCCCGCGCTCTATCCTGAGTATATATATATTTATACGGGATACCTAAAGGGAAACGAAGTTTTTGTCTGATCTTTGGAAAAAGAAAACCGTACAATAATTTTTTTTTTTTTTTGTATCGACCGTCTCAAACTATATACGTTATAAAAGCAATCCGTCTATCCCGGTATATGAAGTATTTGAGTACTCCCTGCAACTCGACAAAAAATCATTTGATTGAATTTGTTAATTACCTTTTGACCGGGGCTTTTCGAGCGAGAGTATATTGAAAAAAAAGCAATTTTTTTTGCGTTTTTTTTTTTTTTTTATTAATTGTAAAAAGGTGGTACTCGAATTTTTGTAGAGGAATTTTTTTCGTTTTTTTTTTTCGACATCACTCACCATCGGCTATTATTTTTTATTATTTTTTTCTTTTTTATCAACGTTCCCCATCCGTAACTTTTTACGCAGAAAAAAAAAGAGGAACCCCCCTCCCCCCCCCCCCCAAAAAAAGAAAAAATTGTCAACTTCAAACAACCGAACGTGATAAATGGAAGAAAATATTGTATAATAATAATGAAAAAGTGTAAAAAAAAAAAGAACGAATTGCTACAATATTTTCAAGACGTTGAAGAAAAAAAAACCGTCAGAATTTATTTCATATATATAATGACGATACTGTCGATAACAGAAACCGTTGTGCAGGGGTTGTGGGGGTTCTGCTTGAGGTATAATATGCTGGCAAGTCGTATATTAACTTATTGACTAACGGATAAAAAATTTGTATTATATACATATAAATCAAATATATGTGTGATGCAGTGTATGAGAGAACGGATGAATTATTAACCTACGACCGCTTTTACTTTTGATGCTTTTATAACGGCCGATATTGTGATTTAATCTGTCATTTTAAAAAAGCTTTTTGGATATCTGGCTATATCGATTTTCACCCCTATAAAATATTCCACCCTGACTTTGATAGTGAAATAATTTCAGACCAGACCATTCCACTGGATTTTTACAGATTTTTAAATTCTCCGAATGTACGTCCATTCCGCAAGTTTTTGGATTTTTTTTTTTTAAATAATTATCATTTGATAGATCGATCACTCCAAAGATCTAAAAAAAAAGGACCATATAATTCTGGAATTGAAAAATCGCGTGTTGAATACCTAATCGTTGTATAAATTTAACCCAAAGTGTATATAGGTGTAATAATAATCGCAATCAGACCTGAATATTTCATGAACATGAAGTTGTACAGCACACGTTCATGAATCACCGTTAAGCATGGGGGGTGGAAGTTTAACCCGGTAAAACTTTAACGCTATCAAATGTCCGGTGAATCAGCTTTCGTTTATAACTCGCACTCACACAGAGCTTTCCACACGGACGATTTACACGGTTCTCAGAACATTTGCTGTTACTAGTGCCAGGGGATGGGCGATTTTAAAGCTTGCGAAAAAGCGCCAATTTCACCGCAACACATATATACTTATATATTATATACGTACATATTCATGAACATTTTTAACTTGTATGTTAAATCGTAAGAGGAGAAATATGATTTTGCTTTCAAACGAGCTTTCTGTAAAATCCAAAATCCGGTATTCGAGGAACCGAATGTAACCCAAGCGTTGAAAAAAAAAATTTTTTCCTCAAATACTTAACTTCAACCCGGAAATCAGCCCTGATTTTTGGTTGTACCTAACTGATTTCAATCAATTAGTCGCAAATTAAATACAATCGAATTAACTCCATCCGCGGCGTTAACGAGTAGTACTATCTGCAATGTGAGGCTCGGGTTAATCGCAAATGGTCATAAATATCCCCTAGACCACTAAAAGCTTGGATAATATATCTAATTGTGTAGAAAAATAAATTGGTAATTAATTGATCAATTAATGATAGTTTGAAAATTTTCAGAAAATTCTTTAAATTTTAATACATATGTATATATGATAAAGACGCGTGAAAAATTCGCGTAATAAATATATATACATTATATGTATGTATTTCAAATTTTGCATTATATATTTTTTGAATTTTATTTCCTCAGCTTCACTTACATTTTTTTTTTTTTTTTTTCTTCTTCGGGCCTTCGCTAGTACTTTCCGCTTGTTACCTATATACAGGGTGAGTTTTCTCTGGTATCGAACGAGGGAGGAGCTTATCACCGTAAACGTTCAGCCCCTTTCTATTCATACTCATTATCATCATATCAAGAAGCCTCACTATGTTGTTACTGTCCCAAATAGAAACATACTTGTCCTAGACTTGAGAATAAAAGTGGGGTTTCTCGATTAGACAATAACAAGTCTGAATAGAAATGGGTGGAGCGTTTGCGATGATACGCTCCTCCCTCGTTCGATACCAGAGAAAACTCACCCTGTATACCGTACGTGTATGTACTATGTATGATATATATGGGGAACTTGAGTGATACTCTGAATTCGGTTTGCGATGGTTTGGGGAATACGAAGAAAAATAAGAAAAAGAAAAAGAAGAAGAAGAAGAAACGGAGAGAGAGCTTTTTTTTCCCCCTGTCGACAAACAGCTGATCTGATCTGACTAGTAGAGGAAACATATAGAGTGAAAAAGAAAAGAACAAAAATTCAGGAACGTGAGTACATACATATACATATATACAGGATCAAAAGTATATATATTTATATATATATATAAAAAAAGTAAAATCGTTGCGTCGAGGGGGGAAAAAAATTCATTCAAAATAATTGAAACGAAACGAATATAGGTAATAATCAGTTCCAAGGATCATTTTCAGAGCGAAATTTGCAGTCCATCGAACAAAATTTTCGAATCTTATTTAATTTTTTTTATTTCTTTTGGAATTTATTGGCGATTTTGTTGCAAAAATTAATAACTTTGAAAAAAATCTGATATCAAATTAATTTTTTTTTTTTTTGTCTTTCTTTTCTTGGCAAATTGTTATAGACTTGCAAAAAAAAAAAGGGCAAAAAATGCTAATTAGCAAATAGATAAAAAAAAACACACACACACACGCCTTGGCTCGACGTTTCGTCGCTCAAATCTTTCCTTGCCTTGCCTCTTCAAGAATATATACGTATATAAGTTTATTTCCCACCCCCGTGATACCGCTTCTTATAAGGGTGTATATACCTCGAACTTTTCACTCTCGTCGCACGTTGGCACATGACGTGGCCGCAAGTACTCGGCTATATATACGCGAAAAGCGAGCGAAAAATCAAACTGAAAAACGTATACTAAAAGAAGAAAAAAAAAAATGGAAAAAACGTGCCGAACCAATCTCCAGAGGGTGAGAATGAAAAAAAAAAATTTATAATTTTTTTTCCTTTGCGGTATATCCCAAAAAAAAAAAAAAAAAATGAAACAGCTCGACAGCTGCCACACCACACGTACTTTTCTTATATACACAGCTCTACGTACAATTTTACAGGAAAAAAAAAAAAACTACGACACAGAATAATTTTGAAAGACAAAATCCAAAACCAAAAAAAAAAAAAATCTCAACGAAGTATTCATTCAATTAATTAATTAATTAATTATACTGTAATTTCAAAAAACTCACCTATTTTTCGTTTCTCTTTTTTTTGTGGTCAAAAAAAAAAAAAAAGTGGAGCCCTCGCTTTTCGTTTTATTTATCTAAAAATCACGACACTTTTTTTGTTAAATCGTTTTTTTTTTTCTTAAATTTTTTTGAATCAATCGAATTCGGGATATCGTACAGGATTCACTAGAAAAATTAATTAAAAAAATATGTTATTTATCGATTGATAATAATTAATATTGTTATTATTCTTGTTAAGATTATTATTATTATTAATATTATATAATATTTAGTATTTAATATCGCGAACTCTTCGAAGGTATATAGGTACAACAATATCACGTTTTTGTATAAATTTTTCCTGCATCGGATCTTGTTAAGGTGCAGCGGGGTTTTACCGCTAGCAAGCTACGCGGTAGAGACGCGAGAGTAAACTGACGGGAGAACGCCGCGGCGTGGAAACCTCATGCCGCGCGACGCTCTCCGCCGGTCTTCTCCCTCCTTTTACTCCCTCTCAAGACCCCTCCTCATCCCCTTTGTACATACCGTACCGCTTATTCTCCCCTGCTTTTCTCCCTCGCGAAAAATACCCCTTTACCGTCGCCCACGCCTCATCGACGACGTCGCGACGCGAACGATACGATACACGACGCGACGCTGATATCTAGAGATCCTTAAGATATTTGCACGATACGTACCATACACCTTTACTCAACACGGTTCAACCGAAGTTATTCCTACTCCCACGCGGTAACCGCGCTCAAGTGAACGTAAGGATAGAGAAAAGGTAGAGGTATGTACGAGTATAGTTGTATAGATTGGTCTAACAGGCGCATCTTCATAAAGACGCGAGGTCTTGAAACCAGGTTCACTTTCATCTTTCAGGTATCTCGAACACACACTCACACACACACGGAGAGAGAAATACTCGCGTACAGGTATAAATGTGTTTATGCCATTCCTTTTTCGACATTGACTATAACGAGCTCGAACAACATCGAAGATGTATCCCGTTGTAGACCGTATAGTTAGTCTGTTGAATCGGTACTAAATACATCGTGCAAATATGTATATATACCGATATTATATCCTACTTTCGATTTTCGTACACGTGCATCGGTTTTACTTTTCATTTTACTCCGTTCGATTGAGCTTAAGTGCGAATAAAAATCGTCACATGTATGCTACATACCTATATTTGTAAAAAAAATTCCAGAATTATAGGTAGACGTGTACCAAACCTCAATCTGCAGCTCATTCAGGTTATGATCCTTTTATACTTTTGTTTTCGGTTTTTACAACTTTTTCAATTTTTTTTTTTTTTGGTTTTTCAGATTTTATTTCTACTCTTCTCTGGCTTGCGAATCTTTTTAGCAACGGTGAAATTTTAATTCTGACTGATTATTTGAAATTACCGTTTGAAATAACGAGAAAAAAAAAGTGAAGACGAAATTTACGTACTCCAAAATGTCAAAAATTGGTTTTTCGATTTCGAAAATAAATGAGAAAGAACAAACTCGTTAGTTTATCATCATATAAAAGGTATTCGAATAAAAATAACATTATACCTATACAGCAGACCAAAGGGGTCAAATTTTGCAAAATTCGTTTCTAAAAAAATGCAGAAATTTTATTTCGCAACGATAATAAATTAGAATGACTATCTTTGAGCAAAGAGTGTCGTATTTTTCTGAATTCTTCTTATTGTTGGACAACCCCCACACCCCCCAAAAAAAAGAAAAAAAAAAAAAAAGCAAAACCGAACAAACGGCATAAAATTACGAAATCGAATTTCCGTAGTAATAGTACAAAATATTTGGTGATCTTTTTTTTTGTTTTATTTTATTTTTTTCGAATTTTCGTTTCCGTAGAGTGAGAGTTTTGGGGGTGAAATTTGAACAGGGTAAAAAGAAATCTAGAAAATATCGAGCTTTTGTAAACTTTTTTTGTTATTTTGTTTCCTCCTCTCTGAGACTCCGAGGGACCCTGGCAGTAAGATAGTGGATTTCCAAGGATTCAGAAAACATTATTTACTCCACGCAAACACAAATTCTATTCCTGCCACCGTGGTGGTCCCTTATATATCCAAGCTAAAAGTTCGAGTGAAAAATTGAACAGCTTAAAAAGTTTTTTTCAAGAAGCGGGGGGTCTGCTACTATGCCCTATACCTATCTACCTACGTCTTTGAGTAAAAAAGATTTGCAAACCGTGCAGGGTCAATTTAAGTGACATTCCGTTTTCCCAGACCGTTACGTATTCAGATCTGCTACCACCATGATCCTCCATCGAGTATGTATTAGAAGAAAAAACCGTGACCTCTCACCGTTATTGAAAATGAATATTCATCGATCTGAAATATTTGGAATCTTGAATGATGGCTAATTTTTTTTTTTTTTTTTGTGAACTGTGAAAGAAGAAAATGATCAATTTTTTACCTGATTTTCAATTTCCAGACTGTGCTGCGATAAAACAAAAAGAAAAATTTATTGATGAACTCGATATATTTCGTGGTTTTCGTTTTCATCTTATTACCACTTATACCTCGCTTTTTTTCCGAACGTGTTATTCGGTGTTGATCAATCACTCGATATCCGAAAATCTTCGGAAAGCTTTCGTATGTCGATAATCGGACAGATGCATTCGTCTGGATATGAGTGGCTATAGTTTCTGTTGTCCTTAATTTATCTCAAATATAGATTTTTATCTCAGTTCAGGAAAAATTCTATTTCAGCTTATCCCGGATTTTAGACTGCTCTTTTTTCGTCACTTTCTTTGAACCGTATTTCACTTGACTTTAACAGTAATTCTCTTCAAAATTCATATGCCTATCCTATTCATTTTTTTCTCATTTCATTTTCATCTCATTCAATTTTTTATTAATCAGGTTGAAATCGTTATACCAATATTGAAATTGAATGTAAAATATGTTTGTTCGTATCTTCAGGATCTTTTTTTTTTCTAATTTGTTAATTTCCTTCGTCTTTTTTATTTTCATACTCGCAGAAACGAGTATAATTTATATTCATAGGGTTCCGTAACCGGAGCATAGGTATAAAATTTTCAAACGCTGTTATCTTTTTCTATCTAAACTTTTAATAAAGCTCAAGGTATGCGCGGTGAACGGAATTTTCATTTTTCTTCGCTCTTCATCTTCTTTTTCATCTTTTTCTTCTTCTATATATGCGTGTGTATGTATACACATATATATCAACCGACTATTTTACCTCCGTGCAGAAAACTATTCCGAAGGCAATAAATAAATTCGGATGGAAAACTCACACACACGTATACACATTCCCTGTACAATATAAAGAAGTTGCTCTCAAGTAGCCCTGCAGCAAAATAGTACGTTATACATACCTCTAAGCTGCAGGTTGATTCAGAAGATAAAACGGATCTATTGCCAATGGGGAAAATCCTTGGGAATAGCTTTTTAGCCGTATAAAATTAGCATACGTTTTAAATTTTATTCAATAAATTTGCAAATCATTAACTGAAGCGAATTTTTCGATGGACAGAGTATATATACGCGTATATATATACGTAAGTATATTTACGCATAGTACACGATATAGCGATAAGCAAATCAACTATTTATCTTATTTTATGTATAATTATACATACCTGCAGTTCTGAAAGTTTAATTAAAAAGTGTTAATTTTTTTTCCTCAAGGAGGACGTCGCGTCGTAAAGAAGAAATTTCAAAGTCCGATTTTATTTTATTGGAACTCATGAACTTTCATTTCCTATTTTTTTTTTGTCTTTCGTTTTTCGAATTTGATGGCCCTAAAACAAACAAAAAAACTGAAAAATTAATTCATTAAATACTGCAAGCTCTCAGAAATACGGATCTGCAATGGATTGGAATTTATCAACTGGTCGAACGGGAAGCGGGCAGCGCGACGGGCGACTGGAATTAGGGGAACGGAATTTTAATTGTCTCGTTTGATTTAATTGTTGAATATTCGATAGAGTGATTTGTCGAATTTTTAAGCACCCGCGCGCACCACCGGACTCAATGTCACTTCGATGATTATTGATCTGTGGAAAGCAAAATTAAAAAAAAAATAAACGAAAAGAAAAAAAACGAAAACTTTTTTTTTCTTCTCATACTTTTCAGTTTTCTAACTCGCACGTTCATCCAGCCAGACGCCGTGTTTTTTAAATTTGTTTTTTATCAGAAAGGAAGTGAAGAGAGGAGAGAAGAAGAGAGGCGTAATTTTCAAAGTGTAAAACTTCAAACTCCACTTTTTTCTTACGAGGTAAAAAAAAAAAAAAGAAAGAAAAAAATTGTTGTTCTTTTTGTCTTATCCTTGGAGTTCGAAAAGAACTTAATAATAATTCGAAACTTTGTTAAACGAATTAAAATCACTTTATATATACGCGCAGTATATAGGTACATGTATTTACGTACATACCTTGGCCACGAGGATATATACATATATATATATATATCTGTATGATAATGAATTACAGAAAGGAATGACGAAGAAAGATTCTTTACTCCAAAAGTACCTATCCAAAGTAAGAAAGTAAAACGAACCAAGTATATACGTACTACAAAAGAGCTTTGCGAACGTTTGAAAAAGTTAGTTTATGTATACATAGAAAACTCACATTATTTACTATACAATTGAGAATCGATAAATTGTTTCTGTGTTGGTATATAATAGCCTAGCTAGTACTACATAACTGTTTCAAGGTGGGTTTTAAAATGCACGTTTTAAATACCCATCCGTTTACGTGAAATCGTTAAACAAAACGAGAGGAAAGGAAAATCTCCTTCACTTTAAAGCGTAGAATAATTAAGTTGAAGCATGAAACTTTGCCGCTAAAATTCCCCGGACCACCGTCTTCGTCGAAAATAACCCTTAGACAGAAAAAAAAAAAAAAAAATTACGGTATAAGAATTTTTTTTTTTTTGTTTTATTAAAAAGACAAGACTGCGAAATCATCGTTAAAATTAATTTCACAAATGTTTCATCCCTCGCATAACTTAAGCTTCCAAAAAAAAACCCAAACCCAAGAAAAAAACAAAATTCCGTAGGTTGTTTTAAAAATTATTTAAACAGGAATTTCCCTTAAAGTTTTTGGCATTTTTGGTATACCTATACAGAGGAATTTCCGGCTCTCGCATACATTATAATTTATATATTATGCACTAAAATTTAATCAGCGGAGTATATTTCACCAGGCCGGATTACAAGTGATCCAAAAACCGGACCGCAGAATAAGGCGAGTCAAGGTTGACGCCAGTCGGTCGAGTTACTTAACCGCCTTGGCGTTCGTCCAGCCGATGAACAAGAGGGGAACAAAAAGAACCAACTAAATGCATAAATAAATTAAAGGATTGAATGTTTTTTTGTTTTTTTTTTCAACTATAGTGACGCATGATACGCATTAGAACCGACCACCTTTATCTACATTGATTCATCAATCGCTGGCTGCAGATCTCATTAACGCATGTCGCGCATATACGGATCAACCGCGAAGGACATATTTAATGGATCCACTATATGCCTACTATATGCAGAGTCTTCTCACTTAACAAACCCCTTTTTTATGATCAGAAGCTAAAATCGATAATCGACTGATTGACTTTACGGTTAGAAAATCAAACATTTGCATATTTCCATTTCCACCTTTATTCTTCAATATTCGTTAAAGAAAATTGAGAGCTTTGCGTAACTCGGTAGATACCTAGCTGTAAGTACAGTACGTCCGAGTTGATAAAGGAACGGTAATTTTTTTCTCTATTTTGTGGGAAAAGAAACAGTTGAGGAAATTTTTTTTTTTTAATTCTTTCTTTTACGCTGCTTTTACGTTTGATAGCGATCTTTTTATTATATTTTTAATTGAATATTTAAAAATATGGAAATTATTCTATATCATGTATATTGTACGGAACACAATGCGCGGTTATCGTTCGAGGAATATTTCCAGACCAATTTTTAAGAACAATATAATTGGGAATAAGAAAGTTATGACTGGGTAATTTTTTTTTTCTAATTTTCTTTGTATCTTCAGGCTGTTACCTAAAATATAGAATATATACTATATACAACAATAACAAAACCGGGTTAATTAAATGTTGCATATTAACGGTAACACGATCATATTATACTTACGTATATACTATATATTATATTCATATATAGGAATGTAATATCATATTTTTACAAACCTTATTCTTCACACCTAGAACTTTGTAAAAATTTAATTAGTCAAGGTGTGGTTTAATTGGTTGCGCAATATCGTGCGATCTTACTCAAACTCTAATAAATTCAAATATATACGGATTCAAAGATGAAATTAAACTAGTCTATTAATATATATATATACATATATAAGCCAAACGAATTTAATACGGGAAAAAAAAATCAACTTTCTCATCGTTTATTTAACGGATTTATCGATCTGGTATACGATATATATTATACACATTTATCCTCAACGTTTTACCTTTTATTTCAGTTTTTATGATATACGGTGAAACATCTTTACGATCTTCAAGAAAGGTGAGCCTAGGCCTTCTTCTTATTATTATTATTATTTTTATTTTTCTTCTTCTTAGCACTCTTGAGGTTGGATTTTAGATCCTATATAAGATTTCGTATATATGTTTCACACCGACCGTTTACAGCTTATAGGTATTCTCGAGGATTTTTTTTTTTTTTTTTTTATTCCCGGATTGATATCGGGCTTATTTTAGGGATGGAAAATTCACGGGCTTGAGAAATCTCGGCGAGTCTTTATTCGATAAAACCAATAAAGAGAGATTAACGAATCGAATAGTTACGATCAGGACGTTTTTACCATCGAAAATAACCGATGAAAAAAAAAAAAAAAAAAAAAGTTGCGTGGAACAGTTGTTTGGTAAAAAGACCAAGGGTTTGGCGCTCTCCTTCTCTCGAGCTTCTCTTCGAGCCTCTTCCCACCTCGTACTGTATCCGAGCTTTTCGAGAAGAGGAAAAAGTTATCCAGTTTTCATCTCACCTTTCTAGATATTTCGGTTCCAATTACCCACTGGCACGAAGTTATCCCTTTGATATGAGTTTACAAAGGTCGAGGCAACAGCTTCTCACTCTTGACTCGGCTCTGCACTGATCCTACAATACGGGGTGGGTACATACATACATGCCTACAGACCAAACATCAGACTTCACCCATTCGCGCCGTTCCATTGCTTGCTTTCATCGCCAAATCCCAACCTTACTCCATAATACCGTTGAAGTTATGTATTTCGCAAAGTGGAAAATGTTGAAAAATGAATGAGAATGAAAATGACACGCGTGTGTGTGTGGTTTTAGCTTCCTTGAATATTTTTATCTTTTTTTTTTTGTCGTCTCATTTCATAATTACTCAAGGGTTGGTCGCAATCCGCTGCACCGGAAATTCATACTTCTGGAGATTTTGCAGAGTATCAGATTTCGCAAAGCCGAAGAAGACGCGCTTTATAGCTGCGATTAGGATACGTCTAGGTACTGTATATACGGTGCCTATAGTCTGTTTTAAAGTTTATTAGAAACTTTGCTGCAGACTCCATCATTTTGCAAGTTGAATCTTCTCGAATTTAACACTTTGCGTTAAGAAAACCGACGCAGCAGGCAGGCAGCCGGGCAGGGCAATTGAGTGGAAAGCTTGCGGGGTTAATTAAAACTTTTCTACCAGCCTCGAAATACTACTAGGACATTTCTCATTTCTGACTTTGCACTTTGCCCGGTCTCTTTTGTTCTCGTTAAAAACTCTTGAATTATTAACGAACACGTATTTCCTACTATAACAAGAATTGCTCGGATATGTACAAGAAAATTATATCAAAATTCGATGGTCAAAAATTAATTTTGAAAAAAAAAATTATTTTTCTTTTCTTTCAAATCATTTCGTTCATTTTTGACTGACGAAAAAATTCACATATCTCCAGAAATTTTCATACGATACGATTTTGGAAATTATATATAACTTGGATAATCAAATTTAATTACACATATCATTTCAATGACGAGAATTTGGTACACAATTATCGATAGAGAAGAGCGGGACGATCGTAAAATACGACATGTCCGAAACGATATCAGTCCAATTACTTACATCCCCCTTTTTTTCGATCTAAGCTGTAATCTTTCTCTTCGGACGTTTTCTTAATTACAAAGATCGCTGATCGGGCACTGGCACTGCGCGCTGCACGGATTGGCAAATAAATTGACTAGCCTACCAAATCTAGGTTCATACCTTATCTTTGTAGACATATATATACTATAAGTAAATTGACAAACACATTCTACGTATATAAAAAAAAAAGAAGTATTCCATTGAACATAAAACGTTCGACGAGTTTTCGAAACTCTTTTTTAATTATCGAACGTATAATTTTTACGATATTCGCCTTCTGTTCGAACAATTTTTCTCTCAATCAAAATTTATATATGTATATAGGTATGTATTATGTATATATATACATATATTTCGCATCGTAATCTCGGTGTGTCTCTCTCCTATAAAATTTTATCAGTAATCAATATATATTTATAAATAAATAAAATAAATAAGAGATTATTTATTTATTTTTTTCTGTCTTTATGTACATAAAATTCGACCATTATATATGTATTATACTTAGGTATATATGTACACTGAGATTAAGAATTTGATTCCAAATAAATGAGACTTCGACTCGATCTTTTTGAATAAATTTTTCTTTCTGCGAAAGAAACAAAAAAAAAAAAAAACGAAATTTAGAAACAATAAAAAACGACCCGCCATTTATTTCGTTTCAAGTTTTGATATAAGATTTTTTTTTCTCTTTTTCTTCCTCGTTTGAAAATGTGTACAAATAGCTTATACGAGAAAAGAATATCGTAACGCGGTTGAAATTCAACGTAAAATGACACGTATTACGTATATAGGTATATGTATACATACCTACCATATACCTAGGTATAGTATGTATGTAGAGATACATAAATACATATACGTCCCGCAAAAATTTTTGTCTTTTCTATTTATATATTTGAAAAATAGAAAAATTATTTCCATCATACGTACATACATACATACATACATACGTATCGTAGATGGTACATACATATAACCGCACGTCTCTCTTACGGGAAACTTTAGCACACGTACATTACTATCTCCTTCACCCTTGCAGTCCTCCTCATCCCATTTTCTTTTATCTTCTATTTTCCCTTGTCTTTTCGCTATTCTCTGCTACGTGTTTCGACGGATATATATATAACAAACACATGTACGTATCTATGTATGTATATACAATACGCGTATGTACACACGCGCACACACACGTACAGGTAAAACATCTATATTCGCACGTAGCCGGAGGTGCTACCTACCAGCCCATCCAGCGATATTTTTCTCAGTTCGGTGTTATGAATGGCGTGTTTTCACAACACTAGTGAAATATGTGTTATTCGCTGAACGTAGGATAGGTTGGTACAAGAGAGAGAAGGAGAGAGACGGAGAGAAAAGAGGGAAAAATTTAGAGATAAAGAAGAAGAGAGAGAGAACACCTACACAACAATTTTCTATATATTCATATACAGGGTGTCCCAGAACTAAATGTCCAAAATGAAAGGTGGCCTAGAGGAGGTCGAACTGAGTAAATTCGCCCGAAGAACATGGGGTCTGCGAAGTCGCGTTCGCGAGATATCACAAGTTAAAAAAAAAAGTAGCGCTTTGCGCCGCGGCGACGGCGCAAAGCGCTACTTTTTTTTTTAACTCGTGATATCTCGCGAACGCGACTTCGCAGACCCCATGTTCTTCGGGCGAATTTACTCAGTTCGACCTCCTCTAGGCCACCTTTCATTTTGGACATTTAGTTCTGGGACACCCTGTATATAAATATATATATATATATATATATATATATACACATCTCGTGTGTATTACTACCGCAGCTTATAGTCTTATGTAGCCACCTTTTACCTGTGTATATCACGTACCTTGCATTACACAAACAACTAGGCCATTATTCATCATAAAAGTTACATGTAACGTCGCCTAAAATGTAAATTCGAATACCACGGGCACATAGAAACAGCTGCTGCACATCCCCGCGTCCTGCAGCACGGACGACTATACTCGTCGTCGTTAAAGAATTTAATAATTTTCGCATAACGCGACATTCGAAAAAAGAAGAAGAAGAAAAAGAAGAAGAAGAAAAAAAGCAGAAAACTAGTTTAGAACCCGCCTAAATTTTGATCATAGTATATACGTTTCATCACTTTCTAAAAAGTTTTTTTTCTTTTTATAGGATAATTCTTACACAACGTCTTTATAAAAGATATAAATCCTTCGAAATTCCTGACGTTAGATTTATTAGTCATTTTTTTTTTTTTTTTCGAGTCGCTAATTTCAGGACTGTCTGATTCACGGTAAAGTATACAAACAGAAGAGAAAAAACGAAGATTCCGAATTACAAAAATCCTGAATTTTATCATATACCTCACAATACTCTGGAGAAAAATTGCAGAGGTCCTGAAAATAATTTCCAAGCCGAATATCTTGAGAAATACTCATGGAGTTTGGATTTCCGATATTGCAAAGAGGGCGAAAAGCTCGGTCTTATAACGGACTCAAATTTGACCTTAAAATATGCGATAAAAGTTTCTGGTCAAACTGTACCTTATATATAGTAAATATAGGTATTTATATGTACCTGTGTATATGATGTAGGTATTTAGACTAGATGTGTGTGTGTGTGTGTGTGAATATTCTCATAGGTATGTTACAGGTATATATATACGGTTATACAAGCTCCATTTGGCGAGTGATATAACTCGAGCTTAACCGGGGCGTTGCCTCCGTGAAATATTCGTAATCGCAGCTTGGCCAGTGGCCTTAATAACTTGGCTTTTTGAACTTTCCTGCAGTAGGTAGGTATATATACATATATACATATATATATAGATACGTACATAGGTGGATTTTTGCTACTTGATTTTTTAAGCTTTTCGGACAACGCGCTCCACTATGCTGCAGGCATGTATCTATATCTACGTGAATCAGTCAGATTTAATAAAACGAACTCTGGATGATCCCGCGTGCTTTTAGTCAGCCATTTACCCACCCCGATCTACATACATATATACCTATAGGTATATAATATTGATTTCGTGGTTCGATATTGAAATCATACAATTTTTATCCTCCGTATATATTCAAAGCAGCTTTTCGAAAATAACGAGAACGAGGAAAAAAAAACGTAAAAAAATGTATCGCCCTTTAAAAAGGGCGTTTAAAATATTCTTTTTTTTTTCATTCTGATTTTTTTCGTTTTTTCTCTACTCAAGATCGCGGGGGGGGGGGAGGTGAATTGAATTTTCTTCTGAGAAAAAGTTACCATACACACTTTTCGAGGGCGTGAGTTTATAATCGAAAATTTGTTGTCGGTGGAGTAAAAGAGAGAAAAAAAAAAGAGAAAAAAAAAAAATTGTTTCAGATTTTCCTTTCGCTGATGTGACTGAAAGTTTATTTAATTTTTTTTTATTTTCGTTCTTTACTTTCCTTGTGGGGGGAAAATCCGCGAATAAACTAAATAGGGTCCCGTTTTTTTTTTCTTTTTTTTTTTTTTTCTACACACTTTAAAAATGAATTTCCGAACGAAGCCCCGGAGCTTTTTTCGGTGGCTACCCGGTCCCGTGTATCTCTGGTCCCTGTTCGATCGCCTAAAGTGGCATTTAGTAACAACGCATTCATTACCATACGGACAATGAGCGATTGGTTCCGCCAGGGAACCACCACCTATCCCCCTATTTTTTTTTTTTTTTTCCTTTTTTTTCTTTTTTTTTTTTCATACCCCTCTCATGCCACTCTTCGCACCCATTTGCTCTCTTGTGAAGTAATAACATACCTATACGCGTATATATAGGTATAATATGCCATTACATCGTTCGTTCGTCCGGCTTGCTCCTGCTGTTACGCAACGGCGTTATAAATCAACGAATTTATTCCAGGCCAAGTGATACGAGTTATAGGTAGGTATATGTATATCTACATACAATATATACGTATACCTCTACATAGATATTCAAAAAACCAATTTTTCTTTCATGTTTGAACAATTTATTTTTATTTATTAATTTTTTTTTTCCTTTCGTTTTTTGTGCTTTTTCTGTTATTTTCACGGATTTTCATGGTTCGATATAAAACAGCTCACGATATTCCCCGATCCTCGACATTATAAAATATATTCATACCTACCTATACATATATAATTTTTCGAACAAAATTATGTAATAAAATTCCAAAAATTTATAGTTAAAAAAAAAAAAAAAATCAGAACTGACTTTGGTATACATCTTTTACTTCTTTTTATTTTTTACTTCATTTTTCATGGTACATTATGGATGATCCGGAGATAAGACGTATCGTAAAAAAAAAAAAAACTGTAGAAACGTGGTTTTTGTATTTTATTTTTTGTATTTTTGTATTTCGGTATATATGTATTTTTTTTTTTTTTTTACAAAGACGTACGGCGGACGGACGAGGGGGCATCGACAGATCCAATCTCCGTGAAATTTCTGATGTCTGAATTGATGTGTGATGGGTATATTATATACCAGAGGCTGTGCTATAACGTCAGTATTTTCTCTTCCTTCTCTTGGCCAATCTGATGTACTTGAGTTTTTCACATTTTGACAGTTTAAGCCATCGGCAGGCGGCCATCTGAGCAACTTTTGTCACTTTTAAATTCGGCTTGCAACGTAACATCTTCAAATAGAATAGTATGAACCCATTTATCCGCCTCTTTCGAACTCTCCCCGTACAGCTGCTGTTACGTTTTTTTCTACAAGCCATCACACGTCTCTGTATAAGTTCGAAAAATTAACACACAAAATTTTCCGTTTTTTTTATCCTTCTTCTCGTATTTTTTCGTCACACGTCCATCAACCAAATCTGACCGTTACAACTCGTTTCTACATCGAAAACAAAATGAAACAATGATAAATGAATAAAGATGGGAAAAAAAAAGGTAAAAGAAACCCGTCACAAACCGCATCTTCACGCCGGAGTAATTATTATCATTCGAAGAAATCTTTTTTTCTCTTATTGATTGATCATCGAATTTGAAAATATCTCTCACGGTATTTTGGCTCGAGGAATGAGAAGGTCAATTTCGATCAAAGAAATGAAAGAAGAAAGAAGAAAAAAAATCGTAA
Organism: Macrophya alboannulata; assembly: GCA_949628255.1. Classification (NCBI taxonomy): domain Eukaryota; kingdom Metazoa; phylum Arthropoda; class Insecta; order Hymenoptera; family Tenthredinidae; genus Macrophya; species Macrophya alboannulata. The sequence continues at coordinate 16,306,096 of OX451211.1, read as the reverse complement.
GTTTACGCAACGTATTGTAATGCGCTTGAATTAGGCCCAGTATTTGCTAACGAAACGAATATAATAATTGTTACTCTCTCGATCTCTTCCTTAACGATCCCATAATATACCTACTCCGGGTATCTCTATAGCCTCCGTCCGATGGCCACACACTACTTTCTCTCTTGTCATGTCTGCAATTTAAATTCTCCTTCATATTGACTATAGCTTTTGTAACAATTAGCCTATCTAACTAATCGTGCGGTATATTATACGAACGCAAACTCATACGTAACTGCAACGTAACGCGTATCATCTTCGAAAATAATTATTTAATTCTACTTCTGCAGGGGCGATTATATCTATCGATATACATAAACTTATGCAATGTAATGTATATGTACTCCAATGACGTGTGTAAAAATTTTTTTTTTCAGTGATTAACAACCGCACTAACGGTTAATCTTCTGACCTACTATATCATACGTCTATCTCCGCGGAGTATACTCGTTAAAAAATGAGCAGTAAGTAATATGGATCACGAGAGTGTATAAAATACCGTGGAATCTACGAGGGTATAGGGATCAAGGAAATTACGGCCGTTTAAAGTCTCGGTATTTAATTTTTTTGCAATGATGAAAGTGTCGCGTTTACTTGTAGTGGGTAGCTTCGCTGTTTGTCGAGGTTTCGCTCATCTCTGTGATTATTTTCTCTTTTGTTTTTTTTTTGTCTTCCTTTCTTCGTAGTCTATAAAATTTTCTATTCTCTCCAAACGTGTAGCGGAAGATAGACGATGGATCATTGAAAAAAAAAAAATTCTTTCCTTTTTTTCTTTGCTTTTGATCGCATCGTATATTTTCTCCAGAAGTCGTTTGCACATCCTTCATTCGCCTATTTTCTATAAAATTTTCAAACCTTGTAAAAATGGGGTTAAAAATCTTGGAAACTGCAGGAATCGTGTTTTGATATGAGAAATAAATTTCTTAACTTTATGCACGCAGATATATAGGTACAGAATTGCTATATCTTTGGTATTATACACAGAGTTGAATCTTGCAATCGCAAATGGTCGAATTGCAACTATTGCTAATTGCACCGTTTCACAGCTTAGCAATTACATCGATTGGCCTTCTGTCTCTCTCTCTCATTCTATCACATACATATATACATTATTTATCCTTCTCTCGTGTCTATCTTGTATGTACCTAAAGCTATTCAAAGTCACGAAATGCCTAATGGATCTAGACTCGAGAATAATCTATAATGTCTAGAGTCTACAGTCTGAGCCAAAAAATAAAAATAAAAAAATTATCCTATATCGAGAAATTTATGAAAAAATTAATAAATTGACGGTATAGCTGGTTAATTGAGATTCAATTTTTGAATGAAAATCGTCTTTCCCCCATCTTGTCATTCCTTTTTCCCTAAAAAAAAAAAAAAAAAAAAAAAAAAAAGAAATTTTCGTTTCCTTTCATAGTTTCAGACGATATTATGGGATAAATTTCTGTAAGGGATAAAGGGATGAAGAAGTATAAAAATATCTTTGTAGGAGGATAAGGGTATAACCTCGTCGTCGGAGTGCTGATTGAACGCTTCAATTTCTCATTTACGGGCGAGTAATTCTTTCCCTGAGAGATGTTTTCTTTTCTGCTCATTTATCTCTCACGGAGCTGTACAGGGCGGAGGGAATACAGCAGAGGAGAGGACAGGACAGGACGAGGTCGGGAACGGGAACGGGAAGGAAAGGAAAGATCTCTTGGCGACAGACCACTCTTTCAATTCTTCTTATTCTTATTCTTACTTACGTTATACAAATCATTAGCTCCGGATTTGTCCCTATAGTTGTTGTTAAAGTTCATCACTGTCCCATCCACTCTGACCTCTTCTCATCTTCATAAGATACCCAGGATCATAACCTGATGGATAATCATTGATCATTAGTCCTCGATCTGCGAACAAAAAAGATAATTGATCACTATGGGGTATTTTACGATGGAAACTCATCGTCTTACTCATCGAACCATGTGAACGGATTGTTATCGTCAAATATTACATCAAGTTTTACACCATTCTCCCATTCAACCAGGCCAAGAACAAATCATTTTTTTTCTTTTTTTTCTTTCTTTCTTCTCTCGTTAAGATTTATTATTTATGACTTTTATTGGCATTGAAAGACCGGAGATTGATTGAAGAAGAAGAAGAAGAAAAAAAACTGAATTAAAATTTATACCTGCAAGTAAAGAAACCCGGAAAGGAAAGTTTCGAAATTTAGGTAAATAGAAGAAAATGAGAAAGAAGTGAGAAGAGAAGTGAAAAGCCTTAAGTTACTTCATTCACTTCCTTGTTCTGTCACGCAAATTACATTGTTTCGTAATTTGCGTGCCTTTGAGTAACTATAGACAAAAGTGTTAATAGCCACTTTTAAGTTTGCGGTCTTTTGGTTAACCTTTTCGAACTGTTCCTTTGCTTAGCTCAGCCTAGGTTCTCCTCAGTCTTAGCTTTAGTCTAGCTACTTCGCTAAGCCACATCCTTTCTCAATTTAACTACTAAACTGTAAAATTATAGAAGCTAGACATCAAAGGAAAGAAACGAAAACTGGCAATTACCCCTTCGTTCAAGCAGTATTAACAAATCGACCAGGTTTCTCGATTTATTAAACAATCAGATACACCCCGAATTCGATTTATACAAAATGGATCAACGGTGTCGATATTTCAGACTGATTATTCGATACGTGAAGGTCTAAAGCCACCTAAGAAAGGGAGGAGAGAAGCTAGATGAATCGAAGACATGCGAGAGGCTAAAACACCCACCGAAGAACGATATTGATGGAATTGCATTACTCTTTCAAACAAAGATGCAGTCTTCATCTTCATTCAACTCGGCTAGACACTTCATGCATATCAAAGAGCGGTAGGATTTACCTCGTTGATTTATCGCTTTGAATTATTTCCACGGAATATTCTGATAGCTACCGAAGTAGGTAAACCTGAAACACCACCACCACCTACCGAGTCACATTTACCGAGAATTAATTATCCCCTGAGCAGTGAGAAGCATAGAAGAAGATTCAGAAGAAGAATAAGAAAAGGAGGAAAGAGGAGTAAGCTTTTCTCGACAATTCTCATTTCATCAAAGTGGGTGTATTTTCTATACGTACACAGCCAATTACTTCCCCAGCAAAATCTCGAGCTTCACATTTATATACCTGTACACGAGATTGGAATTATTTCTTTAAACAAAGAGATTCACGGCACGAGATAAACCGCGAGAGAAATACATTATGCTTTACCAAATGACATATTGTACTCGGCTTTTTTTTTAACGTATAGGATGATAATATTTCCGGTTCCATCTTTTATGTTATATTAAAGAAACAATCGACCGGGATTCTAAATCGTATATATACCTACGTAGATTAGTACAAAGATCAATTTACAGTCCACAGCATGACCTCTTGCAAAGGAAGAGAGGAGGACGTACCTATAACAGTGACTCGACGATTCTTCTTAATCTAAACGCTTTCACCTAAGCACGACGCATCTCTCTACACATATAAATGTACATGTACATGCGGGAAGAATACATAAATACGTTTATTCATATTATATGTATATTGTCTCGTGGATAAAAATCTCGCGACAATTTGGCGCCAGTTTCTATGAATTACCCTCAGGGTTTTTTGTGGGACGGTTTCAGTTCCACCTACTCGCGTTATCAAAATTTTCATAAATTTTTTCGAACAAAAACCGAGACTTGATAAAACTGACAAATTTTCCCGAGACAAAAATTTCCATTTTCCATTTCGCTATACCTGTATAAGCTGTTCGATTATAATTTCATTCCCGAAAAACCAGCTGTGTGAATATATATTTTAAAGAATTTCCTCACGTTTCGAGTTTTATTTCTCAGGATTTTAGAGACTGAGAGAAAAAAAAAACAGAAAAGTTCGTTCGAATTCGACTCGTGATCAGTAATGTAATCTAATTTTATTTCACGGTTACCATTCGGCCCTTTTTTCCGCTCAAGGTGCTCGTTAATGGTATTTGATAAAGAAACAGGTTGTCAGTTTCATAAAACCGTATCTGACTCTCAGTGGCGTTGGCTATTTGAATGTTGAATCGTTTGGATAGTTATAAATAATGTAAAAAAAATTCAAATATATCTACACGTCTCTAATTTGAAAATTTTCTATCCTGACCGTGAACACGCGCTGATTCATATATTACTATCCCTATACGCAGACCAATTTCTATACCGTAACAAGCCAGTAGTACCTACCATAGCTACTCGCTGTGAAACGCGGCCTTGTGCAAACAATTAACGTATATTTACTCATCTAGTCCAGTTAGTTTACTCAGGTCGATATGGAGGACAGAATAACGCTTTACATTTCCGGCTTGATTCTGTAATTACACCAATTAACGTCTACACGAACGAGATCGAGTTCACGGTACGGATTTGCCCTCTGGGCGTTATTCTCTGGCAGGGTTCACGCGGGGGGTCACTAATTATAAGTAAATTCTGTAGTTTGGTTCGCTGTTCGTTTCTCGATTAACTTTACACGATCTCGATTCTCGCCTCTTATGCATTGGGAACATATATACGAATTTACGGTCCATTCCTATGTAGAACCGTCTTTTTAGCTCGACGTTTCGATGCGCATATTATATTAAACGTGTACTGTCTGTATAACAGTATCCCCGAATTTAGACCGCTCTTAATCCGAGACAAGGATGGATTAGGTAATCAACTCAGCTGTCCCCTGACGCTAATGGATTGAGCAAAGTTCGGCTTAGCGTTTCGACGAATAATAAATTTGCAAATTGAATACGCGGTCGAGTTACTCACCAGGGGGGTAGGTGGTAGACGGTTTAGAGGGAGCCAGACGACACTCACAGAATTTTCTATAAGTAGTCGCTTCGTGCAGATTTTACATTCGTACAATTTTCACACTTTCCCCCCCAAACACGCGATTTTACTTCTTTTTTTTTTTTTTTTTTTTTTTTTCTTCTTATTTTTCGCAACCCTCGGATAGCTAACAGTTTTTAAAATCCTTTTTTTTTATCGTATTTCTTTATGCGTCGATCTGACGGTATGTAACCTCCGCTTATATCCCACCGAAGATGACTTCCGGTACCTCGATCGATTCCCTCGTGATATATGTGCGTACAAACCCTCTGAATTTCAATTTTAACCCTTAACACAGATTTGAGATGAAGATTTTTTTATTTTTTTTTATCGATAGTAAAACCGTGATCGATTTTCAATCGTCGGAGTTTAACCGAAATTTTTCTCGGATGATAATTTTTAGGTATTTTGTACGGTACCTTAATCAATTCTATTTTTGTATGTATGTATATAGGTATATACTTGTATATATGTAAATACCCTCGGGACTGGGATAATAATGTCTCCGTTGTTGATCTTTTCGAAGAAACAAGTTACAAGTCGGTGATGTTGGTTCTCGAAATTTCACAGTTGTTAAAACCCTTCTCACATTTCTCGTCCCTTCGGGGGTAGTATAAATACAGGAACCTTGTTACATTTATTTCTGCGCTGCTTACTTACTTCCATTCGCGGAAGTTCACCTTCTTATAAAAGTTTCGAGATATAATTGATCAACCCATTTGTTTCTGTCAAAGTTTTTTTTTTCTCACGAAACTAATTTCATTCAGGACTTACTTAATTTTCTAATCAATGATCAATTTTTATTTTTATTTTATTTCATTTTTTTTTTCATGTCCCTTTGAAGTATGAGGAGATAAAAGTCTCGTCGATCTCTGATCGTACCTGAATTGACAATTTTTATTAACCGAAAGTACGGAGAACAAAGGATCGAGACGTATATTAAAACTGCGATAAAAAATAAGTTTCATAATTTCTTATAATTACCCATTAGCCTTAATTAGACGGATAATTTCGTCAGTCGAATGAACGTTGCATTATATCCTACGATAATAAATATTTTGTCCTTTCCAAAAAAAATATAAAAAATGAACAATTTCTACCGAATTTTGACTAAACTATATTCCGAACCCATTCCGCACGGTGATTATAGAGGAAATAATCAGCAGCCCTCTTTATCGAGCAGAACTGAACGACGACGACGACAACATTACTTCCCTTCGCCCTACTTGAGCCGGCATTGTTCCTTTTCGTCGACGGTTAAGGGTAGGTACGAGTTGGCAGTGACAAAGTTATATAGAAAAGGGGGAATCTCGGGGGGGTTGAAATTCTAGTATTAGGTCTGGTTGCCTAGTGGCAATTCAGCCCTGCGTGACCTGAACCAATTCCTTCCTCCCCGGCCCTGTCAGAAATCAGAATGATATTGGTGAAAGCCGGCTTTTCACCATTGAACACCGCGTTGGCTTCCTGGATACCCATATACCTATACCTACCCGAGAAATCACTCTCGGATCAATTTCGAGTTGTACATTACATTAGAACCGGCGAACCATGCCCGGGCCACGCCAAGCCCTTTGGAATTTATATTAAACGGTGTTGGGGTACAGGTTTAATTCGAATATACCAATTTTCACTTTGACAAGATTAATCCTCGGAGTTTCATTCAGCCCCTGATTATCATGATACGGATGCACCATCGTACACCTTAATTCCTCGATCGTAATTGAATTAACATCGCATTTATTCCCTGCTGCAAGTTTCGTGATGATATAATTTTTCTGATTGTACTAAAACGTTCGAATCGGCAAATTTTTGATGAGAAAATTGTTCATTTTTTGTTCCTTCAATTTTTTTCATTTCTTTGGAAAGAACATCGTCGATACCGTATGAGAAAAATTAAGGTACCTTATACCTGCCTTTTTCGGGACGATCGACTTTCTATGACGAATAAATGAAACTTTTAAATTTGCTCATAGAGCATCGATCGACTCTCCTAATCGCGTGGATCATCGGGAAGATTTGATGCCACGAAGAAAGCAGACGAATGAAAAAAAGAAAGAAACAGAAAAAACGTTTACTGATCGAAAACGTGCAGCTGGGTTAGAAATAGCTCTCTCTCTCGACGATAGTGAGAGTCGCGGAATCCAACATCTGAATAACTTTTTCTGTCTCGATAATATACATAATATAAAGATTCATATGGATTTCAATCAAACACTCGTTCGGTTAGTGTACAGTATACGTGTAGATTAAACATTCACCAATAATCAAACGACACTTTCCTTAAAAACGAAGAAATCTGATTCAAACACTTTCTATAGAGACGTAGGTATACGAACGCGGATCATCTTCAATCAATTTCGTCATCCACATGCAGTCGATATTATAAGTAATTATAGACAAATTCTAATTATGTAAATTCGTATATTAAAATTTATCTAAAACCTATATACGTACAGGTAGATATATATAAACATGTCACGCGCTTAAGATTAGCTACGTCGTTAAAATCATGGTATTATGTTATTTTACTAAGCTTTCGGTAATTGTTAGAGAATTCAATATACACAAGAGTCACTAATTGCAATTACAGCTCGTAGTAATTCTATCAGTGAAAAATTCAAAGACACTTATATCTCTGAATAGCACACGATGAATATTGTAACAATATGTAATAAGTTGCATATAGCTATGTATACAATAATTTAAAGTTACATACCTACACATATTTAACGATCGTTTTATTAAAAAATGTGTATAAAACTTCAACAATATATGCGAAATTTGTTAATTAAATTCGTACGACTTGTTCCATGAGTCGTATAACAAATTATTATATATACATGTATATACGTATATATTTCATTAAAATATTTAAATAAACATTTTTTTTCTCCTTATTATTTCTCTTATAACTTCGAAACAGACTTTGGTTACGCGCTACTTTACGAAACAGCAATATCTGTTATTATTTATACGAAGATAAGGTATATTTTGGGAATATATAGGCGTGGTGGGTGTGTCTTTATCTTTTTTCTCTCTTCTTTCATTTTACTGCTACAATATGCGGTATAGTAGGTACGTTACGGTATAATAAAAAACCGGATCCATTATTACCTCTAACTCGACAAGACACAAGACGTTATATTATATTTATACTTCACGCGCTAATTAAGGTTCGCACGAACCGAAAGAAAGCCTTTCCAACAATATTTTAAACCAATTTTTTATTTTTCGGCTTGTATGCCGGTTTCACGCACGCCCACATACTTCGATTACGAAACTCTACGTAAATTCATACGCGTTATTATTATTATCATTATACACTCACCTCCAAGATCTATAAGATCGACGATCTACTATCGAAGAAGTTTAAAAAGGAAGTTGAGAAAACTACGCTCTCCTAGAGCACCGGGGTTGGCATGGTGGGTCACGACAGGTTACCTGCGGTTATTGTCTAAGAAGATTATTATCCAAGGTTCCGCTTCGCACGGTTCTTCAACTATTTTTTAAATTAATTCAATCATCATAAGAACTGCCTGATGATGTTCTTTCTACTGCTATACCCGCGAGCTTATACTGCAGCGGGATATCATCTCAATATAATTAACCGATAAAGCCAATTGGATGAATAATTAATTAGAATTTAGAGGATTTTTTTTGTTTTTTTTTTGGATCATTTTATGGATATAGAAATTATAGGAGGGCGATACAGAGTTCGGAATTAATTGGCAATATATCTAAATTTTTTTGCTACGTATGTATATAGTTATGTAAAATTTTTATACCATTAAAACGATTTTTCCTTCGCTAGTCGAATAGACACAAAATTAACTCTAGTCATTCTCTCTCTCTCTCTCTTTCTCGATCACTTTCGACTTCCGTGAGATTTTTTTTCTAGAAATTTAATCGAAAGTCTATCGAACGATTTTTTGGTCATTTATTAAATAAAGGTCGATATTTAAGTTACTACTCACGAACGAGAGAAAGTCGTACGAAATTTTGAAATTTTTATTTATTTTTTTATTGTTTCAAGTTTTCCTCTCGCATATTTATGGTTAAACGTATATATTGTTTGTTTAGACGTTGATTGAACCCGGGAAAATTTTTTCTTCAACAAATATACATTATAGAAACGGTGTGAAAATAATACCCGCAATTAATTTTTCATTGAAGCTATATTATAAAGAATTTTCCAACCTATTCATAACTCGCTTAGGTAAATGAATGTAATTAACTTATTACCGGTAAACGACCGGATGGTGATTAATTAAAATTATTAAACGCGCTAATTAGCTTCTGGGGGAGGGTAATAATTAAAATGCGGCTTAAACTAACCACGACTTTGTTAGCCACAGTTACGATTATAATATTTACACTTTTCCGATCAACATATACCTATATCTAACGAAATCAAATTATTTATACGATCTATTACCTCTGCAAAAAAGATCTGGGATTAGAAATAAATTTCCCAAAGATCGCAAATTGGGAATCGCTTGAAATAAAGATTTCAAACCGCACAATCAGCAAGTAAAAATTTTAATAGAGAGAAGAAGATCCATAAGTAATTCAGAATTCGCGTATAATGGCCTTGAGAAGGACGCGATTTCACAGCCTCGAGAAAAGGCGCGGTGAAGAAACTTAAGCGCGAGCTTAATCGTTATTCTGTATGATATCGTTAAAATTTTCCATATGTATTACGAGTACGCGTTTGTACCTATACAACTTGTTTTTTGACGATAAGGTAAGTCCGTCTAGGCGCTTGGGTCCCGTACAATACGGTAGAGTGAAAATTTAGCGATACTGTAAATAATCACGCTTCAACGACGTAACAATAGCGGGAATCGGTAAAGCTGCAGTATATAAACCTGGTAGAGGATGTCTTCCGGCAATTTAATATTCCTTACCTTCTGCGGGTTTACTGGCGAGACAATGAGCATGATAGGTATGTACTACGTAGAGAGATGGGTAATACGAGTTTGTAGTGAACCAGAGAAGGCAAGGTAATTAAACTGTGTACGCAGTCAATCCCACGCCTTCTTCTGCGCACCTACATATATCTAAGAGTGCGATTACTTCCTTCGTTCCTACTTTTACCTACCTGCCGGAAATCGTACCTCCGCAAGATCCACCCAAAGCTTTTAATCGGCCGGATTTAAGACCTTTGTTTTAATTGTAACTGTACTTACACTCTCGCATTCATTTCATTTCATTGCTACGATCTTCTCAGAAAAATTGCCAGAGAGAATGACTGGAGAGTGAGAGACAGAGCGAGAAAAAATTATAGGTAAATAAAATGATGAATAAAAATAGCGAATTTACATGGACATGGCAATTTGCTTATCCTGTCCAATTTGCTATGTGTGTAGCGAGAGAAAGGGAAAGTGTGAAATACGCAAAATCCTGTAATTTACCAAAGATTTGCCGATGCGATCGAGACCATAGATTATACACAGCTTATGTGTATATGTATGTATCGTATAGGTAAGTTGGAAGGAAGATTTCATACTTGGGAACGTTTGGAGATAATATGCGGTAGATGAAGTATAATGTAATCTAGATCGAATACGTCAGAGTTTGTAACAATGAAGTCTTCGTAGTGGGCTTGTTGCGCAACAAGAAAGTATGACTGTGATTACCTTAGGTATGTAAGTACACGCTGACTTTTTCTTCCAGCATGTTAATATCCTTTGCTATTTTTTATTTCTTCTCTCTTTCATCTTCATCGACTTGCTCGCAATTACGTGACAGAGCCTTCGTCGATTTTTATCCAGAATATACATTTTTTTTTTTTTTTTACTCACAAAAACAAATGACAATTTTTCAGAAAATATCTCTGCCGTATAGCTGAATCGATTTCTACTGAGAACCGAACAATGAAGCGATTAGTTTTTAAGTTGGGATGAAAAATGGGTTTGGAAAACTGGATAAGAGTTATGTGAGAACGCTGTCTTCAAGTTTCCTACATCCTTGCTATTCAACATCTAGAGTTCAGATTTTTCTCCTATATCTATAATTCTCCGTATTTGCGAGAGAAAACTGAAACTGAATCTGGTTTCTTGTCATTCAGCCGACAAAATGAAATAAATAAATTTTCTAAAGTGATTCTGTGAATTTGTCAAAACAACTTTTCTCCATGTAAAAGCGATTGAAATTAGTCGAGGAGATGAATAAAATCAGAACTGAGAGTAGGCGATTGACCGAAGGTTTTCATTGATCTGTCCCGTTTCGGGAACACAGGAAATTAATTTGTAATTGGTGCCACTCGCTGTTTGCGGCAAAACTAGTTCATTCCGGTACGAAGGATACCGCCACGTGTTGGGCTAACTGGTGATGCAGTCTAACAGAAGATTCTGGAATTAGATACGAGAATTTGCGCCTGAAGATTGATGTTTGATACTGCGGAGTGTGATGCGGGCTGCACGCCGTAAGGCGCGTTACACTCGCTATCTTGAAGGCAGAGGTAATCTCAGTGATAAAAGAAAGTACGAGTACGAAGAAAACTATCATAGCTAATGAACATGACTGCAGCTATTCTCGTTACCCTGGCCTTGCAAGTTACGTGGAATATTACCGGAAACGGTACTGTTGGCGAGTCTAAATCGAATCTACTTCAGATACGACTAAAGCATCTACCCAGAGGAACGTGATTGATATTTAATTTTGGTGAAACGTGAAACATCAAGACCAGCCTTGTCTCTCACTCACTGAGAGAATGGTATGCGGAAATTTTTCATATTCGTATCTTACTGGATGGATGTACGCCAGTATAATAACAGCCGGTTTTCTCATACTCGAGAATTGCATTTAGTATAATTATGCCTGTCCCAAAACTCGACTTTCATCGAGACCAATGTGTGATTCGACGTTTTTCAAGCCGCACCGGAAATCGTTCAGTCTTTGGCCCGAACAGCGACACACAATATAAGTAATTTAGAAGACGATCCAAATCTAATTCTCCGAATTTTCCTATCTCGAGAGCGAAGGTGACATAGCGATAATTTGTAACGAAAATGATACTTTTCCCTCCATTTTTTTCTGAACGAACAGCGTCTTCGAGGCACAGGCTTTAAATAGCACGAGTGAATCATTACTGTCGGGCATTAATGAGAAGACCATCGTCGCTAACAAACATGACTGCTCTGCTAGCTACTCTACCGTTGCAAGTTGTGTGTCAATTACTAGTGACCGGACATCCGGAGATTATCGAAAATGGCACCATAGGTAAGTCTGAATGGAATTTTTTCTCAGACGTAACTAAAGTTTCTGGAGAAATAAAATTACAGAGCTTAAATTTTAGTCGGAAATAAGACACCGAGACCAGCTTCATCTCTTACTCCACGCGATCAGGGCTACGTAAGGTTTCCTGACGTCCACGCGGCCTACAAAATTCACGAGGAACTCGCGACCTGGAATGAGGCTCGAGAACGATGCATATCGGAAGGTGCTAACTTAGCGATAACCGATTCGCCCGAAAAGATCGCGCACATAACGGGCATGAAAAATCAATCGGAGCACTGGCTCCACGTTGGCATTTATAAAATCGTCGGGACAAGTCAATGGGCCAGGACTGACAACGGTGAGCTTAAAACTTGTCTAAGATTTTCGGGAACATGTTCGATATTAGCCCATCTAAAGATCTACCTTATCTTTTATTTTCGACCAGGTCTCCCTGTACCGTCCGTACCCTGGGCGTATGACAATCCTGACCGAATCGGAACCTGCGCCGGCATATCATTGTTCCTAGACGGGCTAGTGGATTACCCGTGCAACGGGAAGCAGGAATACTTTGTATGCGAAATCCGGATCGCCGAAGAGAATAGCGGTACCGAATCTCCTGTTCAAGGTAAGTGCAGTGGAGATCGAAAGAAATATCGAGTAGGTATTTCAAAATTGAAAGATCTATAACGGTAATTCGTGCATGGAATTGATCGTGTCGACTCCGATCAGTGATTTCACATGATCGAGGAAAGCTGAGAAAATAATTCGGGTAAACTTGCAGTCGAGGGTACAGCGAGGATGCCAAAAGCGATACCTACTCCACTAATCCTCCCCGAGGGCTACGTGGCATTTCCTGAAGACCACGCGGCGTACAAAATTTATAAGGAATATAAACTGTGGGAAGAAGCAAGGATGCGATGTATCTCAGAAGGTGCTCAATTGGCCGTTACCGATACCGTCGATAAAATTTTCCACGTAGCAGACACCCTGACCAATTTTACCAGAGAAAATTGGCTGCACGTTGGCATACGTAGATCGAATATTAGTAGCGAGTGGATCCGGGTTGACGATGGTGAGTTTCACCCTCATCGAAGATCTTCAATCACCTACTTCGCTATTTCCTAATTTGTAACTTTATCACCAGGTAAATCCGTCGCGGCGATACCATGGGCATCTTTTTCTACTCCTGACGATACCTCGTCAGGATCATGCACCGCTATACCCTATGGCGAAAACGGGCTTGCAAATCACAATTGCGATAATGGATTTTATTATTTTGCATGTGAAATTGAAATATAAGAGTACCGATCGAGGAAAATACAAAACATAATTCAATTGACATGTGACAGGACTTTAGGACAAGTATAATCCTTCTTATCATCATTATCCTCCTATCATTTTTAGTCCCATTCTTATCGAAATGAACACAATTTTCATAGTTCAGAGATTTTCCGATGATCTTCATACCCGAGAATTGGAATGGCGTTGATCGAGGATATGTAAAATACAATAAATTGAAGTTATACCATAAATACGTTCGTTGTTTCTTTGTATCTTCATTATTGTTGAATAGAACGTGAAACGTTTATCTCAAAATTTTTCAATACACAATGTATCCACATTTCGTTCACGTCTCTTTCTTCGATTCTCGGTATCTTGAGGGCAGAGGTGATACTTTGATAAAAAGTGGCGAAACCAAATATAGGCCTCTGCAAAACTGTTATCGGTATAAGAGATAGTGTCGTCAGTCCCCGGGTTTCGAATGACGCTCGAATAAATTATAATTTTCTATCTTTCTATCAGTACGAAAAAAACCACAGTCGCCAACCAACATGACTGCACTGCTCACTACCCTGGCGTTGCAAGTTGCGTTGAATAGTACCGGAAACGGCACCACTGGTAAGTCTCAATCGGATCAATCTAAAAACCAACCGAACTTTTTAGGAATATAATTGATAATTGATTTTATTCGAACGTGAAACACCGAGAACAGGTTTGTCTCCAACCTTAGGCGACCAGGGCTACGTAAGGTTTCCTGACGTCCACGCGGCCTATAAAATTCACGAGGAACTTGCGACCTGGAATGAGGCACGAGAACGATGCATGTCAGAGGATGCTCATTTGGCGATAGCTGATTCGCCAAGAAAGATCGCGTACATAAGGAGCATGAAAAATCAATCAGACCACTGGCTACACGTTGGAATTTATAAAATCGTCGGCACAAGGCAATGGGCCAGGTTTGACAACGGTACGCTTCCAGCTTGGCTAAGATCTTCGGCAAGTTATTTGATATTAGCCCAATTGAAGTGCTACCTAATCTTGTATTTTCTGAGCAGGCCTCCCTGTGTCATCCATACCGTGGGCATATGACAATACTGACCGAGTCGGAAGCTGCGCCGGTATATCAATATTCCTGGATGGGCTGGTGGATTACCCGTGCAACGGGAAGCAAGAATACTTTGTATGCGAGATCCGGAACACTGGGGATAACAACGCCACCGAATCTTCCGTTCCAGGTATCGAAATCGGAAAACTATTGAATGCAAAGTTGAAAACTCCGACAGTTCTTAGATGAAATTAATAATACGTGGCACTGATTCAAACGCATGTATATGGAATATATAATTATCCATACGTACCCGCAATCAAAAGTGCAACGCTGATGCCTTATACTCGTATAACACTCTAACCAACCCTCAACGTAAAATATCTCAATATCTTCGTAACTTGTACAATAAGTATCATATTCATGATCATCAAATAATTTCTCATCAACCATGGACAAATAGTCAAGGTTTTAAAGCGAGTTTAATGTTCGGATTCAGGTCTGACTGTTACCCAGTCCACACCGTGGAACCATACTGCAACCCTTCCGGACGGCTACGTCGCTTATCCTGACGTCGGAGCAGCCTACAAGGTCGGTTATCATTCGGCGTCTTGGAACGAGGCCAGGAAACTCTGCTATAACGAAGGTGCTCAATTGGCACTGATTGACTCTGTTAAGAAAATCAATTATATAAAAGAGAAGATACGAAACGGTGCTGCCGCGTCCGTAGGGATTCATCGCTTTGATGGCAAGTGGGTCAGCGCTCGCGACGGTATGTTCAAATTTCATCGAAATATTTATAAACGTGAACCGTCGACGATGTTATCAATGATTTATTTTTCCGATCAGGAGCAGTCGTAGAATCCATACCATGGGGGCAAGCTGAACCTGAACAACGTGATAATTATAACTGCGTATATTCAGGTTACAATTCGGCTAGACTTTTTACCTGGGTTTGCACAACTGAGACGTCACGTGCCTACGTATGCGAGCTTCCAATCCCGATGTCCTAGTATAGAAGAAAATCAGTTAAGCCTGATAGCCGCCGATTGAGCGGACGGTGATTGAGAATATGTCAAATATGCATGGCGGTAGATCGTTTTCTTGTATCTTGATTATTGTTGAATAAAAACTGAAACGTTTGACTCAAAATTTTTCAATACATTGCGGTCATATACATATAAATCCCACAATGTATCCACATCCAGTTAACGTTTCTTGCTTGGCTTCTCGCTATCTCGAGGGCAGAGGTGATATGAGCGATAACTTCCGACATATCTTCGAATAAATATTGACAAAAATGTAGAGCTAAAAAATCTTCATACTCGCGATGAGGGCGTCATAGATCGTTGAAAATGTGAAATGTAAATCGCTGAAATGAAATGTTCATTAAATTCAATTGATATAGGTATACCAAAATTATAGTTAGCCGCGATGATCAATTTCATGGCAACGACGGGGGGGGGGGAGATGACAGCCTAATTTCCAAACCAGAATTGAGACGCGGTGAGTTGCATAAAAAGTCGGAGGATTTCGTCATATCGAAGAAAAATTTAATCAGTTCGTTCGGCGCACTACACAAGCCCGACTTTACCCTCCTCGTCGCGATAGCCGCTATCGTTGTTATTTCTGGTGGGAAATAACCACGGAGGATAGAAAAATATCAAAGAACGCAATATCTCCATGTACGTATAATTCTGCGGTATTAAACTGTACCGTATCCAACTATAGGTTTTTAACTCAGTAACGGTAGGTATACCTATATCAAAGAGAAACTGATCAGATTTTTCGATCAGTTTTTTTCCGATCTAGAATTGAAATTGACGACTTGACGATCACTTTTGCCAGGCTTATCCTAATTCGCAGGAATACCGTTCCCACGACAATCACGAGTAGATCTTCCAGTCCGTTGCAGTGTCTATTATACCTATAGGTACAATATTTGACTGAGGTCTGAAATTTTTCATTCTTTGAGGAAAGTATGTGAGAGGAAATCTGTCGAAGAAATTTTTGTCGCGTCAATTGCTACAACAAGATTTCGGCAGCTGTCCACACGGAGCGAGTGAGATTTTCTGCAATGTGAAGAAGGGCTTTCGAAGGACCCGCAGAATCGAACGGCGTGTGAAAAAACCTCGATACCCAGATGATCTGCAAGTTGTAACGGCCTTGAATTCTCATTTATGTAAAAACGTTAATTGTAATCTAATCTCTTTGCGCCGCAGCTACTGATGACTTATGAGAAAACATATTTAATATCGCCGACAAACAGCGTTGGGTGCAAGGTACTATGATGGATTAACGGGGTTTTTCCACAAAAAATCGGAGAGGGGCCTATCTCAAGCTTCGTCTATAAATTGGAGGGATTATAGTTTTTCTTTTACTACGACGAGTGAGTTCGACTTGCTTCGAAGATGACTGTTTTATTATCATCGCTTTATCTCCAGCTCGTCTTTCTGATGATCATTCTGGGAGCATCTAGCCCGGTAAGAAGTCGAGGTAAGAAAGTAAAATCCAATTACTAAAATATTAACGCACTTAAACCGCGAGCTCTCGTATTATTTTATTGTGATGGTGACGAGCTTAGTTATGTCTTGCTTCGATTCACATTTTCGTCATACGATCATCAATACCTTTTTTTTTTTTTTTTGAAGAATTTTCGCTTGCAATTTCAGGAAAATGACTTCTCTGCTTATCCAACTTTATATTCAGTGCATTTACATAGTCTTTTGCTACCTAGTCCGGGCGCATTTTTTGCGGAAAATTGTGCCAGATATCAATATGGAGGGAAAAAAAACTGACAAAAACGTTTGCTTCATCAGTAATTTCTTGAGGTTTTATACTACACTGTAGAAAATTAACAAATTTACGGTTTCAAGAGCGTTTAGGGTCGACTTCAATTATTAATCAAGTGTAATTAATCGAACCTAATTTTCAGCTCGCTGCCCTAAAGATAAGTACTACTATGATGAGACTCTCGATGTGCACTACAACGTATCCAGTGAGAAATTATCATGGAATAAGGCGTTGGAAAGGTGCGTTGGCGAGGGTGCTACTCTAGGCGCAATCAATACCATGTATAAAGTGGTAATCGTATCAGATCTGAAACATAAAGCGGACCGCTACGTTTGGACTGGCATTGCAAAATATTCGGACGAAGATACGCCTTGGATTAACGTTGCCAACAGTAAGTTTGGAATGATAATTTTTTGGGGAGCATGGGTTTAAATGCTTTTCAGTTAAGTCAATAAAATTATTCAACATTTTATTCCCGACTTGACCGTATAATGAGCAATTTATTGGCCTGAGAAGCGGGACAAAAGTAGCATATGTGATTCCCCTTTATACCTATATACCCTTATCCCGCATTTGCAGGACAAAAGATCGTATTTTCCACCAATCCGAAAAAAGAAAATTAAAATTTTACTCTTTTCCCTGAATTTGGGGAAAAAAAGTAACAATCTTCTCCCGCAAATGCGGTTTTCAGTTCTTCTGGTTTTCTCTCTTTTCTCTCAATTTTGAATAAATTCTTTCTATATTGAGCTTCGCTTAGTCAAAATTTTCAAGTCAATGAAGTGGCCACAGTTAAGTTCGGAATAAAGCCAATTATTCCCTTGTTACATATTAATACACTGTTTTTCCACCATTCAGATTCAATCGAGAAAGATCTTCCATGGCTAAGCGGAAGGCCACGAGGTGAAGGAAGGTGTGTAGCTGTTGGCCGGGGCTCCGGACTAATCGACGAAGACTGTACGAGGGAATTCTATTATGTCTGCGAAACAGCACACCCAAATTGTAACTAGCTCGTTGGCTAGTACCTACCTTCGGTGAAAAAGCATACAAATATTACCGTTGCATTATTTGGATGTGTCCTGCACAAAGACATCTACGCCAGGTCTTCTTGCGAATTCTCTAATTTTACAACTCTTTATATTACTCAAATCTTTCAAGCATTCAGAATAAGAGTTGCCCAAAATAAGTAAATCATCGAGGTAAATCACAGAATGATATCCGAGTTTCCTTAAATAGGCGACTACAGGTTTC
Organism: Macrophya alboannulata; assembly: GCA_949628255.1. Taxonomy (NCBI): domain Eukaryota; kingdom Metazoa; phylum Arthropoda; class Insecta; order Hymenoptera; family Tenthredinidae; genus Macrophya; species Macrophya alboannulata. Next base: position 16,287,618 of record OX451211.1, on the reverse strand, counting down.
ATTAATTTTGTAAATACGTAGGGTGCAAATAACCAAATATCTCTCTTCTCACACCACATCCAAATTTCCTTTATGTATTGAACAACAAAATTCCTGTAATTCTCATTGGAAACTAATCGGTTAAATTTTTTCAATCATCTTGTTTATTATCAAATGTCTAATTATATTGGTAAATATGGCTTCGAGTCTATTTACAGAATTATACGTTTTTTTTCCAGTTAACTGATACATTCCAATCTTGAATCCGTCGATTAATATTCTACTTATAAATATATTATTTACACACCCTAATATTTAGAGGCAAATGCCTATAAGCGTTCCTTATAATAAATGATTTTGTCAAAAAAAAAAAAAGAAGAAAATAATGAAATAACAAAATCGCGCATGAATAATTACCCGCCAAAATATATCCGTACGCAACTACACAATACGTCCGAAATATAATTCATCAAAACTATTTTCATTATTTATATAAAATCACAGGATTCACTTAATATCCATATACCGTTCTCTACTGATAGGTGATTCACACGGAGTACAGGTGTATGAAATTCATGAAGAATTGAGTTCAGATGGAAATTGAGTAGCCAATTATCGTCAGTTGATATTTGGAAAACATTATATCCTCACCAATCTTCCCGGTGATAAATTAGCTCATTCAAATTATCTCATCTGAAAAACAAAATCCTGTCAAAATCTGAATTTTAATCAGAGAGTCTCAGTCGCCGAACTCGAGGTGCCATTATTTTCGTGATTTTTGTACGGGCCCGCAGAATCGAACGGCGTGTGAAAAAGCATCGTTGTAACGAAGCGGGGCTCAAAGCACGGCCCTGAATTCTCTTTTATGTGAAAACATTAATTGTGATCAGATCTTTTTGCGCCGCAGCCACTAACGGCATCATGAGAAAACATATTTAATATCACCGACAAACAGCATTGGGTGCAGGGTACTATAATGGATTAACGGGGTTTTTCCACAAAAAATCGGAGTGGGGCCCATCTCAAGCTTTTTGTATAAATCGGAGGGATTATATTTTTCTTTTCACTACGACGAGTGAGTTCGACTTGCTTCGAAGATGACTGTTCTATTGTCATCGCTTTATTTCCAGCTCGTCTGTCTGGTGATCATTCTGGGAGCATCTAGCCCGGCAAATGCTATCCGCGGTCCAGGTGAGAAAGTAAAAGCCAATTACTAAAATATTAACGCACTTAAACCGCAAGTTCTCGTATTATTTTATTGTGATGGTGACGAGCTTAATCGCCGTTATTGTTGTGTCTCGCTTCGATTAATATTTTCGTGATATGATCATCATTAGCTTTTTTTTTTTTTTTGCTGAAGTTTTGCTTACAATTTTTCGGAAAATTACTTTGCATTTACTGTAAACTATTGGGTACGTGTTCCAGCAGCATCTTTTGCCGAAAATTGTGCCAGATATCAATATGGAGGTAAAAAAAACTGACAAAAAAGTTTGCTTCATCAGTAATTTCTCGAGGTCTCATATAACTTACCGTAAATAATTAACAAATTTACGATTTCTAGAGCGTTTCGGGTCGCGTTCAATTATCATTGATTTAATGAAAATAAATCGAATCTAATCTTCAGGTAACTGCCTTCCAACTGGCTACAGTTATTATCCTTCTATCGGTGTCGCCTACAAAGTATCCAGTGACCGTCTCTCATGGAATCAGGCGAGGGCAAATTGCATTAACAACGGTGCTACTCTAGGCGCAATCGATACCATAAATAAAGTGAGGATCGTATCAAACCTGAAACATAATTCGAACGACTACGTTTGGACTAGCATGTCAAGATCGTACCGAAATGCGCCTTGGATTAACTTTGGCAGCTGTAAGTTTGGAATGATGATTTTTTAGGGCCATGGGTTCAGGTGCTTCTCAATAAAATCAATAAATTGTTCAACATTTTATTCCCGACTTGACTACCGTATAATGGCCAATTTATTGACCTGAAAAACGGGACAAAGGTATGTCATATATGATTCCCCCTTATATGTATATACCCTTTACCCGCATTTGCGGGCCAAAAGTTCATATTTTATCCGAGAAAAAATTAAAATTTTAATCTTTTCCCTGAATTGGGGTAAAAAAAAGTAGCACTTTTCTCCCGCAAATGCGGTTTTCAGTTCTTATGGTCTTCTCTCTTTTCTCTCAATTTTGAATTGATTCTTTCTATATTAATTAGCTTCGCTTCGTCAAAATTTTCAAGTCAATAAAGTGGCCACGGATAAGTTCGGAATAAAGCGCTGTATGCACACGGGAATAAAGCCAATTATTCCCTTGTTAAATAATGCGCTATTTTTCCACCATTCAGATTCGAGCGTGCCAGTTCTTCCATGGCTAAGAGGAAGCCCTAAAATAGCCACATTCTGGGCACCATTCCCCGGAAACTGTGTAGCTGTTGGTCAGGGCATTGGACTAACCAACAAAATCTGTACGAGACGATTGAATTATGTCTGCGAAATAACACAACCAGATTGTAACTAGCTCGTTGGCTAGTACCTACCTTCGGTGAAAAAGCTGAAACATATTGCCGTTGCATTATTTGGATGTGTCCTGCACAGAGCCATCTATGTATTGAAAAACAAGAAAATTCCTATAATTATCATCAAAAACTAATCGATTAAATTTTTTCAATCATCTTGTTTATTATCAAATGTCTAATTATATTAGTAAACGGCTTTGAGTCTATTTACAGAATTATACGTTTTTTTTTTTTTTTGTTTTTCAGTTAACTGATACATTCCAATCTTGAATCCGTCGATTAATATTCTACTTAAATATATTATTTACACACCCTAATATTTAGAGGCAAATGCCTATAAGCGTTCCTTATAATAAATGATTTTGTCAAAAAAAAAAAAAAAAAGAAGAAAATAATGAAATAATAAAATCTCGCATGAATAATTACCCGCCAAAATATATCCGTACGCAACTACACAATACGTCCGAAATATAATTCATCAAAACTATTTTGATTATTTAAATAAAATTACAGGATTAACTTAATATCTATGTACCGTTTTCTACTGATGGGTGATTCACACGGAGTATAGATGTAGGAAATTCATGAAGAAATGAGTTCAGATGGGATTTGAGTAGCCAATTATCGTCAGTTGATATTTGGAAAATAATATATCCCTACCAACCTTTCCCGATAATAAATTAGCTTGTTCAAATTATCTGATCTGAAAAAGACAATCCTGTGAAACTTCGAATTTTAATCAGAGGGTCTCAGTCGCCGAGCTCGAGGTGCCATTATTTTCGTGATTTTTGTACGCCGAAAAGAAGGCGAGAGCTTTCATCAGCTGATAACTCTTGCTTATCGGAATGTTACTGTCGTACAATTTTTTCGAAGATTTACAATCCACGTAAAACCACCAATTACACTTGAGAACAGTTTGGTCAAAGAGCGTCGACTCGGGACAGAGAAAACTCTTCATGATTAATCCGTCGTCAGTCAAAGCACAGACGTGGAACACCTTGAAAATGAAGAGAATGTTAGAAAACGTAGCTATTAATGAATAAGATCGAGCTATAAAATCGGTGAATTACCATGCAGCCGAGATCCTCGTCGGCGTAAAGTCCCGGAAAATGTTTCTGATCACCGCAGTAAAAACTGGTATCCGGCAATTCAACCCTACTCGCAAAATTATCGTCAAAATTCTTGTCGTATCCAACAGGATAATACTCCCGCGGTGCGTTCATCACTTTGCTTGGTGCAGCCAGGCTGTATTTGCTGAAAAAAAAAATTAAAACAAAATGACAAAAACAGTACCAGAAAATTTCATCTACAAAACCAAAAACCTTATTAATCTGTCTCACCTCCTAATAGGACTCGATGTCGTACTTGTGGTAGTCGTAGTAGTTGTAGTAGTCGGTGGTTGATGTTTCTGCATCAGCTGTTGCTGTCTCAATAAAATAGCAGTCTCAAGAGCTTCCAAAGTGACATTACTCGCCTCAGCCAAAGCCTTCAGCGAAGGTTCCATGCTTTGGACGGAAGACAATGAAGACAAAGAACCCATTGATGGTTGGGAATTATCATATCTGGTAAACTCCTGCTGTGATTGTAAAGCCTGACTAGCAGCCTCAGGGGAAATCGAACGAAGAGTCAATTGATTCACTGAAGAAACCGCCTCATCGGATGGTATTGGTAACTGCAATGGAAATAAAAATCGTAGATTTAATCCCTGCCGCAGTTAAAACCGAACGTAAGATAGCTATCTCGTATCAATAATACCTGGTAAAAATCATCCTTGACGACCTCGTTCATGGAGTCCTCCAGCAAAGTTGGACTGTTACTGATCCTGTCAGTTAATTGTGAGGAAGATTGAGGCATGGCAACGAACGGTGGAAGACCACTTCCGAAGTTCGTTATCGGTTTTGAAACCGTTTGAACATTTTCTTGGCTTACTGGTTGAGCTGAGATTATCTCTGGAAGTCGATACGGTGATACTGTCGGAGATGGACCGGTCATTCCTTGTGTCATCTGCGGACACACATCGTGGAGTTCGATTATAATGACGTGAAAATTTTACTATAAACTGTGCAGTGCAGTGATTCGATTTAGGTGTAATTGGTAGCCTATAGAGTACTTCTTCTTCTTCTTTGACGATATAAAATTACTCTAGAATTTTAAAGAGCAGAGAAGCCGAAACACCATCACTGATCCATTCGATGTTCAAACATTGTTTTTCTTTTTTCCTTCTGCAAAGACTCGTAAGATATCTTGACCAGAATAATTATTGGCAGGAAAATACGGACCTGGGTTGTTGCACAGGTAAATGGACTCGCGGATAAACCACAAGTGCACCATTATGATTGAAATTAGAGAAACTTAACTGCACCGTAAACCGTGCGTATGTAGAAACAGCTATGACTGCAGCTGATGCATGAGGCACAAATTGCGCCGGGTCATAGGAGCTAAGCACGTAGCTAGTTCACGTTTATACTAATTCTAGTCTGTATATGCATCAGCGAATATGTTCTATTGTTTGTAACGGGGTCGTAACTCGTACGCAAATAAAGAGAGAGAGAGAGAGAGCGGGAGAATGCAGGCTGGTAAAACCTGCAGCATCATATCGCAACAGGTGTAAAAGAAAAAGTGACTCCGGTGGTCCAAGCGAGCCTCATACCCGAAAAACCGCGAATCAAAATCGTCATAAAACCGGAAAAAAATTTGTTCAAAATTTCACCTGGGTCCTCTGGTTCTGCACAGACTGTTGTTGCTGTCTCGAGGCTTGTTGCTGTTGCATCTGCTGTTGCCTGAGCATTTGAAGAGCGAATGTTTCCTGCTGTACACGTTTTTGTTGACTCAAATTATCCTCTTGCATAGTGGCCAACGACGGTGCAGCCACCGTTTTCAAAGCCGTTGCGTTTTCCTGTACAACTAATCTCTGACGTTCCGTTTGCTGGCCTAGAGGACGAGTTCCACCAGGAGGCAGAGGCTTGAAAGGAGGCACAACCCGAGGATTTTGTGAAACCTGACGTCCAGTACTGGACCTCACTCCCTACATTAATTAAGATGTACATATATTTATATAATTATTACATGCCTAAGTCTAGCGTTCCGGAGTTGGTTCAGGTGTGCGAATTAATTGCAATTGAGTAGATGTACGTATTGCCAGTCAATATTTCGTATGGGATTTAAGGACACGGGATATTGTGTCATGATATTTCGGTCCACGATATGGCTGAATAATCATGATCTCCTCATATACGATTGGTAAAAGCATCAGCGAGAATATACAGAGTGCAGGAGAACATCAAGTGAAAGGCTTGAAACTTAATTGAGAATGTGAACATTCGCGAAGTCGAATCATACATATTGTTTTGTGATAATAAAATAACTGACGCTATTATTATTCCTTGTATCCTCAAGTGGAAACCCTCAGCGGGAATATTCTCGGATTTCGACAATGTATATAATAACAGCGGTTATCTTCGCGGAGACCCATAACCAGAAATGTCATTTTTAATGCCCAGAATTACAATATAAAAATCCCAGGGCGTTATAGTCGCGAAAATTCGGGTCGCCAATGACGTTGCTATATTGTTACATTGCAATATTCTCAAGCTGGACTTTCTAGCTGCCGAACGCCCCGTACACCCGCACGCGTTGGCTAGCCTGTATACATTTCCGTATTTGACACACGAGAATTAGCAACCTGTTGCGATATTACCTGTAGGAATCGTGCAATTAAATCTTCCCGAGAAGATCCTACTGCGATATGTATATAAATAGATCGATCTCTCACAATTGACTCAACCGGATTTGATCATCGGAATAGAAAGTGTTATCCACGTACTCGGTTATTCCGTTTTTAACCATTCGATTCTTCTGAAGAAAGTGTATCGCAGGTGATTCATAGAAACTCATTTCCCCGGGTTAATTGAAGTTCTGGTCAGACAGAACACGCGTTGACTGCAATTACTGCTTGTAGCTACTAACATGAGGTTCAAATGTCGAAGGTAAAAGTTTGAGCAAGTGAACCGAAACCGGATCATCCAGTTCTCTAAGATCTGAGTGAATTTACTCGTTTACTAAATTTCGCTTTAAGTATATTATAACTCGATTCCTTCCCACGCTGTACACATATACCATAAGACGAAAGTAGTACGACCTTGTTATGCCTATCTGATTGCTAAAGATATCAACCGTATATCTATGTGCAAATGTAAGTTATTCAGAGTCTGATGGTTTGCACAGATTCATCAGAACCCTCGCTTCGCATTGTTAATTATTAAAAAAATCAAACTTTGATCACACCCTCCTCGTTTTCATTATGTACGATTCGCAGTAATCAATAGCACGAGGAAATTTCGGAAGAAAAATGCTTTTTGATCGATCGGATATCGATGGGTTGGGAAATTTGATTAAAAAAATGTATATTAAAAGACTCGTGAAACGCCTGGTTCTTCATTCATTTATTTATTGTTATTTTGTATCAAATCTTCACCGCAATGAACATGTACTCATTTTATACTGTACATATACCTATACGAGCGTGAATCATAAATGTGTAAATTCAAACGGGGCCGTGAGTTCGTGTGGAAATTTTCTGCACGCACCAGTTGTCACAAGGACGTCGATTTACGGTAAAGAAATTCAAAAGATAGCTATGTATTTTATAGGAATAATTTGTACGCAGTGTATATACATCTTGCTTGTTACAATAAGTGATCTGGAATAGGGACGGAAATGACGTATGGGAAAAATGTATAATGCACTCTCTGTTATGATTGAAATATTTTACGATATGCGAAGGTTCGTGATAATAGTTGGCGAGTTATAATTTAGAAAGAAAGTCCGGCTAATTCTATCAAAAGATAATTAAAAAAAAGTTTTTTTTCTTCCTTTTATCGAACTCTAGTCACAACTTACTGTGTTTGAAGTTCCAATGGGAATAGAATTTCCCTGCCCAACCTGAGTGCTTCGCCTCTTATTGTTCTCCAAATTTGACAACGAATCGCGAAATCCGAGTTCATCTCCGACAGAGAATCCTGTAATAGTAAAAATTACGATTCAACAGACAAAAAAATATATATATATATTGTTAACAACAAAATAACTCGACCTAGTCGTGTCTTTGACCGGTTAAAAAATAAACGAGTGTCCAAAAAATATCTCTAAGATTATTGTAAATGTCAAGGTAAAATTCTTCTCGCATGGCATATACATATAGTGCAACCATGCACAGTATGCATATGTCAACGTTACGATTTCTGAAATCTCTTTCGTCTTGCATTATGGCTGCATATATGTAACTACGTAATTATTCTCATATACAATTTCCGTTATATATTTTTATCACATTTCATCTACTTATTAGCTTATGCAATTTCTCTATCATTTTTATCCTTCCAGACATCAACCTGCGAAGTGGGACACTTTCCCTTTTCGTTAACATGAACTGCCGAACTCCGAAGTTCGAGGAATCAAATAACCGTAATTATGCATTTTAACACTAATTATCTACGACTAGCCGATTTTATGCAATGAACAAACTCCTTAGACTGCAGCAGTTTGCAATTTATATTATCATCCATATTTAACAAATGTGCGCGGTTCAGAGCTGATTCTCAAGACAGGATTAATGCCTAGGCTACAGAACTTCTTACACCACAATTCTCGAGGCGAGGTTGTAAGTTCATGAATTTTCTTACTCAATCAATGGAGCATACAAGATTTACAAAAAAAAAACAAACAAAAGAAAAAACCCTACGTAGATATTACATATGAATAAAAATAATTATGTGAAGGACGATCGGAGATACTTGTCCCTGTAGTTGATTAATCAATAGAAACGTGCAGTGAGTTGTGCAAACTAAGATGAAAAAAAAAAAAAAAAAAAACCAACAGCAACCATTAAATAATAAAACAATCTCACCTGCACCAGCTTTCATTTACAAACCTGCAGTTTAATTGTTATTAAGAAAGAATCGGAAGACTGTATATGGGTACCGTTAATTAATAATTAGGCAGTAAAATTAATTGATTTTCGATACCCATATTGCATCAGGTTTCGAAATTGACGCACGAAAAAATTAGTTGGATTTGATTAGAGGCTTCGCAACGGTTTTTTTTTTTTAAATAATGGTACAATAAAGTTACGCTGTACTGAAATTCGTTATTTAATAAATTAACTTTAGGCAACTAATTTGCTGTGTATATAAGTTGTATATCTAAAAGCGTTAAATGTCATAAACAGCAGGTAAAGTACACGCAATATTAGTGTATATACTGGGTTGCCTAGACATGCGTGCAGCGTGAATAAATAATATAACATAACATATGTATACGTACGATATAAAACTTTCTACAAAAATTTTTATACCCCGATAATATTACAGATATACGTTGGCAGCTATATGGAGTTCAGGAGGTTTGATTAGTGATTTATAACGGCGTCTGATAATTAGGACACGAAATATTTTAATTATCAAGGTATAATGTGATAATATTAGAGAAGTAACGTGGTGCAAGAGATCCCATAGACGAATTGAAAATAGAAGAAGAAAAATGAAAAGTATAAGAGTGTGCTAAGCCAATAGACCAGAATTATGAAAATTAAGATGAAAATAATAGTTTTAATCGTTGAACGTTTTAATTATTTAATTAGCCGTATGGAATTTGACCGATTTCTTAACGATTTATGTAGAAACAAACAAAAAATTTAATTCCCGTGATCTGATCCGTTATAATTTATAATTTACACACATCGTATATAATATGATAAAATATAATACGTAACACCGCTAACCGGAGGTCTATAATGATGGAGAAATTTTTACATTGCAAAAAATATATATTATTTTTAGAGAAAACGGACCGCGGATTTAGGCGAGAAGATAAATTCAAGGACGCGGTTCCCTAAAGCCGCGGGGATTGCGGAGAAAAAAAAATTTCGTTTTTTTATTCATTTCTTTTCAACTGTAATCGTATTGCATGCATTTCGTCCGCCATAGCTAAACAGCTCGTTAATTACCACAGTGAAGCCTGAATTTCATAACACGTCTACGGTTTTCAAGGTCACTCCTTTCCAGATTACCTATAGCCTATTTTTAAATTTCTGTAACTTTTTTTTTTTCTTTTTTTATCATTATTTGCAATTTTTCGCGATACAATTCAGCTGGGCAAAGGACTCACCAAGACCTACGAAACCCTTGACACCTCCAAGATTCCGAACCCGAAATAGCCCGGATTTTTTGAAGGCACAGTTTAGCGTGAAACCAAAATCGGACTCCAGTACGCAAGTCGCTACAGTCTCCCGCCACGTGCAGCCTAGAACCAAACCGGAAATACCATCTTTAAGAGCCACTTTTCGATAGCAGTATCAACGTTACTCTGTGCTATCTGAATATCGACTAACCCTTTTTTTTATTTATTTAGTTTTTGGTCGAAATTTTCACCTCTTTTCGGAGACTTTTGAATCAAGAATTACTAACTCTCTTCGATGAGATTTTAGGTCTTCCTATTATATAAATTATTTCACTGTATATACGTATTTCGTCAAGGATCCTATACCCGATCTTCGCTCTCTCAAATATGAACCCGAAGTCCTAGGCTTGAAATTGTTTAAAAAAAATCCGATTGAGAAATGTTTTACGCAAATTTGACCAAAGCCTTTGGAGTTCGCCTATCGCTAAATATTACGAGAACCGGATGGTGCGGTCAACGTCTCATAGTTATGCATATACCTATATGCATAAATAAATTCCGAGAAGGATGTAGTACGAGGATATAAGTCGCAGAGAAATCTTCGGCAGTTTTAAACAAGCATTCGTCTTCGACCTAAATCTGAGGAGGAACTCCCTTGCGTTTTATAGTTTATCTAAGAAAAAAAAAACGAAAAAAATCTCCCTGAGGTGATGCGACCGATTCGAAGCGTTCGATCGAGGAACTTTGGAACCGGCGAACGGTACATGTGTAAAATAAAATGTAAAAATAATAATAAAAGACAATAAAAGAACTGTTTCGACACTTTTTATGGCGCTCATTAACACGGAGAGTATAATTTGGCACAGGTGAGTCAACCTCCGGTTATCATTCGCACCTGTAATCCCATCGTATGACTGTTTTGCGGCGAACTGTATGTCAAACAACTGTTTAGCTGTCCAGAGTCCGGTTGGAACAGCAATTAAAACGCTTTGCGATATCGAGGAGCTAAATCCGATCCGATCTAAACGAACCAAGAATATAAACGAGCTGGAGGAATTTAAACCGTCTAAAAATCTAGGCGAAGATTTTGTTAATTGCGGAATCGAGATTGTGGAGGATTCGATTCCCATTTTCGAACTCCGGAATCGTGCCAAAGAATTGGAATGATCCCAATAATTATTATGGACCGTGTAAAGCCGTCAGAAATTTTTTATCATGGGATTGAAAAATGGATTTTGTGGATTTCCGCGGGACGTAATCATCGACGATAATTAAAAAAAATCGTGTTTTATGAGACGGAATTTTGTGTCCGAAGGGTTTTTGACTATTGGACTAAGGAATGCCATCGGCCACAGCCCATACAGAACTGACCGATCATGCGGCATGCCCCACTGGCCTACTTTACTAAGACCAACGTGTGGCTGACTAAACAGACTTACAAACGAACGGGTCAAACTCATATTGACTATGTATTTGAAACTCAAACAAGTTTGATTTTTAAATGATAGTAGGATCCGCGAAGAAGTGACACCTACTCAAAAAAAAAAAAAAACTAAATGAATAAATAAACGAATGAACTAGTCATTTTTCAATTATCGAACAGATTGACAACTGCTTTGAAAGACGTCTCGAATACGTGTCAAAAACTACTTTTTTTAAAAACCTGTAGAATGTCGATTAACAAAAATAAAAAAAATAAAATCTTCTCTTCGATAGAAAGGAATCTTCTGTGTGAGAGATTCGCGTCTGCAATCTAATCCTTTCTAACAATGGAACAGGCGTTATGTAACGGTTTAAAGTCACATAAGATATACATACAGACGCTTTGAACTTGGCCTTGGCATTGTGACCTGGGCTCGAAGGACGTTTTTAAATAATTCCTTTTTTTTTCTTCTAATCTTCTCATAATTTTTGTCAGTATATCGATAGTCGATCATGCGACTTGAAAGACGGGGTAAAGGACGTATCTACATCTATATACGAGGTATAGATATCATGCAGTTACACGTCCCACTGACACAGAAAAATCATCTTTCAGATCGTCCCAAAATAATATACGACATTCACGAAGATGATACGCGATGATACAAAAATTTGCATTATTTATATTCGGTCATCAAAACTACAAACGTATGTATGTATGTAGGTAAGTATAGGATAAGTGTATATAGGTATCGTCGGATACACAGTTACGTGTCGAAAAGAAAAAGAAAAAGAAAAAAAAAAGAAAAATGAAAAAGAAGGATTCCAGGCCAAATAGGTGTATTCAAGTCTGCTTTCGAAAATTGGGTGCAAGTATAATCAGACGTGTTGAGCGTATAATGTGAAGAAATTAAGACACACGAGTGAAATTCTTGTGCCCAAAATTTGCGACAAAAAAAAAAAACAATTTTCAAATAATTGAAAAACAAAATTATTCGTATAATGAAACGAGTAATTGAAAATTTTCAAAGACTGATCGTCGTTTTATACACCCGAATATACGTTCATTGGTATGATAAAATATACGATTAATTTCAGTTGGGCAAGAGGGTCACCAACCTATGAAGAGAATCTAGAAAGTAACTTGAGTGGTAAAACACGTAGCGAGTAAAAAATTCTGGCCCAATTCTTTAACGGTTAAGAATATGAAGATCGATATGAGTTCCTATTTAATTTTTTAAATGAATTAACGCAGAATGTAAATTACGAGGATTTCGATATTATATATATTTACTGGACGCTGAATAAGACGAATTATATCAAACGACGATAGAAAAATAAAGAACGACTCCGACTCGATCGAGAAGTGAAAATTTTAATTAGCTATAATCTGCAGACATGGGAAAAACTAGACTGCAAGTGAAATTTCACTTCGCTATAGATAATAATTAGATATCTCTGGAGTCTAATTTTATACATACGTAGGTATGTACGTACATGTACATACCTTTCATTTTTATATCGACTTTCGTTTTGCTATATTTTCTATAATAGATCGGAACCGCCTTTTGACATGCGATTTTGTGGAAAAAACGAGTGAAAATTTACTCTGCAGCAATGAAAAATTCCACTTTCTACCTATACATCTACATCTTATAAAAATATATACGCACGCTGCAATTCATAATAGGTCATATATTATTTTATCGTTCGACAATTATTTCCCCCCCTCGTGAACTATAATATGGACGCAGTTTTCGCATCGTTATTACCGATAAAAATTCTTCGCCGACTCGTGGATCTCAACGATTGAGAAATTTATCGTTAATTAATTCGTTCAGTGAATATATAGATATCGTCATACTATTCGACCCAAAATTCGTATTTAAAAAATCAAAGATTTACCTATTTAAACGCAACCATAAGAGAAACGGACAGAGAGACGAAGAAATTAGAAAATAAGAGAGATAGAAATATACAGTATTGTCTGCAACCGTGAAAGAAAATGTTAATTGCGTGAAAGGAGAAAAGTCATTGACTCATTATCCAGTCATAGAATTAAGTCACGTAGATATAAGTAGCCAAAGGGTCTGGAGTCAGTATAGCACAGAATAACCATCGATTATGTATAAGATATGTACAAGATTATTATTAAAAGAATATATGATCGTCTTATACCTAAAATATACAATTTTATGTAATTAAGATAATAAAATATGTCCGGCGTGATATAATGTTGTTAATTATATACCAGACCGTTCTCATTATACACATAAATTTTTTTAAAGTAGTAAATTTACATTAGACAAACCTAATGTATATGTATATCCATATATAGAATAATAAATCGTGAAATATTATATAGAAATTGGTTAAAAAATTTTGTAATCGTGCCTAATATTAAAATTTCTATATGCAATCCTCACGCAAGACATGATTCCTTTTATATAATATTTTTATTTTCATTTTTTAATTTGTTTCTCTTAGTTGAAGAAATATCTTTCGATCTAATCGATTATCAATCAAATAAATTAGCATTCAAAATTGACGATATAAATTATTAAAAAAATTTTTTATTCTACTTCAAAGTCTACGATTTGTTGAAAAATTCGTCAATATTCTTGATAAATTTTTATTTCACAATTTATCACTCTTCGGAGGCATTTCGATACTATAATTGATAATATACTAGTAGACTATTTGCAGTTGAAAATTAAAGCTGTTCATGCCCTTTGCTACGACTTTTCCGCATAAATCGAGTTGCAAAGATGAAAATTGATGGAAAAATAATTTTCGATTTATGTTTTTTGTCTTTTACGTACCAACAACGACGAAGAGGAATAAAGTGGTAGCAATCTTCATTTCTTAATCCAATAGAATCGTGACACTAAAAAAACTGGACTCGACAAGATGATCGAAAAATAATTATTCAAAAATTGTATTCAATAAATTGACTAAAAATCGATTTATGTCTCGTATAAACTCTTTGGATAAGATTTTCAAGAGACGAAGAATATTTTTCAAATTTTTATCCCTGTCTTAAAATTGTTCAGAATATTTTGATTTTTCATTTAAATACGTGTTATTCGAGGACCGTACACGCGGCTACTAATCTGGTACGAGTATAAACGAAGGGCAACACGAGACAGGGGCCCCACCAGATCTCATCGGGGCACCGATGGTCAGTCTCCATTGGGCCGGAGCAAGGTGCTACTGACCCACTCACTACACGAAGGAAGCCTGCGAGCAAGTGGTAACGGTACCGGACCGCGTTCTTTCACAGTTTACCTGATGATCCTGCGATCAATTTTTCGAATATTACTAAAGAGTTAAATATCATAACCGTGTCGAAGTCTGGGTTTCGATATTTTAGAAGCAAATTTTTTTTTTCTATCCTTATTTATTTATACCGGTATAAATTCATAATTTTTTGATCAATAAATCGTAGATAGTTTCTTATCAATTTCAAAATATGTACATATATATTTAATTAACGTCTATTACGTACAGATTTGATTAGACCTTTGGCCTGAAAAAATGAATAAAGATAGAAGAAATAAATAAATCTTACGTATGTTGAAAGTTTTTCATTTTTTTTATTTTTTTTTATTTGAATATACGAAACCGTTTGCGATTGTCGTAACGAATATAGACGTGGTTACTTTTACGATTCACGCGTATATTGAATATCTAAGTATCCTACTTGTATTTCTATTCTATTCTACTCGGCTGCAGTAACATGCGTTTTATACCTCTCTGCTGCTGTTTTATACCTTTGAGACGTAATTAGGTATACGTATGTATGTACATACCTACGTAAGTACGTACGTCCTTCCGAAAAACTAGGCTAATGTAAAACGATTCATTTGCAACGCCTTAGCTGAAGATTTATTTGTTAAGATAATATCCGTTTGAAGATATTAGATATATCTATGTCACAATTTTTTAAATATCGCGAGTGTGACAATGTGTAATGTACACACTGAACTTTGCACACATTGCACTCACGTGTATGCATATATCTCATTAATGTATAACTTGAGATGTGTAATTAGCGGATAAATACTCAGCGGAACTTTAAATATGCGAAAGAAATTGGAAAACAAAATACACAAGGAAAGAAGGAAAGAATAAAAAAGTATGATAAAAAGTAGTAATTTTTTTTTTTTTTTCTTGTAGGTAGATAAAATTTCAGATTTTGGGTCAACATCGAGTAAATGTAACTATAAGTGAGCCTCAGGCTGATTATCAAGGCTGAACCATTTACATTCACCGATTTCGTACCTAGGTATAAACTGCTGTGTAAGTTTTAGTTGATTCCGCAGGCTTGTATATAAATTTTCTAAGAGCGTTGGACTCGAGATAAAAATAAAAAAAAATAAGCATTGTAAAAGTAGAAAATATAATTCATGGTCACGTGTTTAGCTGTAGGACGTAACGTTATTACATTCGGGTATAGTACGTTTCTGCAATTAAATACCCCGGGCGAGATACAAGTAATCTATCAAAATTAATATTCATGCGTGTTGTATACGTTAGTCAGATATTACAGTGTACCTATACACCTACACAGAATTATGTAAACGATTGTTAAATATTTCGCCTTCGTTCCATCAATTTTTTCCATAAGTTTTTACAACGAAGATTGGAACGTTTTTGAAAAAAAAATAAAAAAATAAAATTTCCCAAGATTTTCTGTAAAAATTTTTACTTTGCGCAGAAAAAAAGCGACAAATTCTTTGAAGAAAAATTTGGAAAGAATCAAAAAACCAAATTTGAAGATTTTTCATAGACAATTTTTTTTTTTTTTCTGTTTCTTCTGAAAAATTCAGCACGTTTTCTGCAACATTTATTAAAATTTTACGATTATCCAGATAAATATTTTATATTCATTTACCGCGATTTGTTCTGATTAATTGAGAAAGTTCGAGTGATTTTTGTATTTCGTTACTTTTTCAAGATTTACAGGAAATTGCGAAAGAAAAAAAATTCCCAAGTCTATGACCAATAATACAAAATAAAGAAAAAAATGAAAAGTAATAAAATAGAATGAATCAGATCTTACCGTTCATTTCTCTTATTTTTTCGTTTCTTTTTTTATCTAATCAGAAATTTTTTTATTTTATTTTATTTTTTTTTGTAGACCTTTATTTCTAAACGTCTGAATAAAAATTGTCTTTTCATAGTTAATATTCAATCCATATATTTAATCACTTTGATTAGAGATCGCGAAAAGTGGATAGAATTTGAATCCACCAATTGCAGTAAATACGTAAATGAAAAAGTTCAAAGATTAAATTTGAAAGTATTAAACTATTTACTTTCGTTTTTTTTATATTTATTTATGTTTTTCTATTTTAGGTAATGGACGGTAAAAATCTTTGGATTATAAATCGGTATGGTATAGAAGGGAGATGGTATCTCATACTTTTTGGTTGAGAAACCGAGGAGTAATAATATGACACGACGACGAGAAGAATTATGTGTCATTGATGAGAAATATGAAAGAAAATAAAATGAAAAAAAAAGAAAAAAAAAACCCAAGAACCACGCCGCGAATATATTATGTTGTATAAATTATTGTACAACGCGGTTTTTTTTTTGTCTCCTAAAATTTCAACACTATGTATACGCGTTAACACCTGCAAGGTGACGATTTCATTTCATGAAGAAAATAATATAGAAGAACGTATACTATTATATCCCTAATCGGTTTTTAACATTTCTTTAGTTTTTTAATTTTTTTTTTTTTTTTTCAGGACATCGGACTTTAGACCTGTAAATAAAAATATACCGTAAATTATTTGAAATTGAAGGATGTTGCGCTAAATCCGGCCAAGTGGCAAAAAATAAAAACTGTGCCATTCTTTCGATCCTCAACGAATTCTGTCACAAATAATTGTAAAAGTGAGAAAACTTGTTCTGAATTTGAATTTTTAAAATTTGTAAAAAGCAAGGAAAATCAAAACGGGACAGGTCCACTAATTGTAAGCGTAACACTGGACAATAAAAGGACTTCAAAAGTACTCACTCAATTAAATTAATATACGCTCAAGAATTTTTTTCCATTCAATACTAAACAATGTCCAGTACTGATAAAAATGCGAAAAATCAATTCCAAGAAAACAAAAAATAATAATATTAGTCTATTAATAAAAAAACAAGAAGATTAAGTTTTTCTTTTTATTTATTTATTTTCATGTATTTGATTTTTTTTTGTTCTTTTAGCAAAATTTTGGCAAAAAGATTTGAAACACATACTAAAATAAAAAAAGGTGGACTTGGCCCATAGTCGGTTTTAGCGTAACATCGTATTCATATACCTATAACGATGGAAATACGAAAGAACTTCACATTTTATAAAGTTTTATAAATATATGTATGTATTAAGTTGTTTTTTTTTTTTTTCGTTTTTTGTTTTTTCTTCAATATATATGTATAAGAGCACACACTTTTTGGGACACACTACTTGTATATTACGTATTTTGTAAAATAAATAATACGAACACAGCTTTACACATAATATATGTATGTAGTTAAATTGGAAAATTGCATATACTACGCGATGTATTATTTCTTTACAATTTCTATACAAAATATTATCATTATCATTATCATTATTAATATTATTAATATTATTATCGAAGATCAACGTCTTATCGTTATCTAAATCCTGAAAATGATTTTTGAAGAACTCACATTAACTAATAATTTAACGTTACAATAATAGTTATTCAAATTTTATGGTTTTTACCTCTTACTTTTTTCTCCTCTAATTTTCTTTTTCTTCATACCTAATTTGAAGTTAAAACTTTTATTCAACAGATTCTCAGGGCATGATTCGATCAAGGCACAGAAATCATCGTTTAATAACTACGGGTTTTGTTCATTTTAAATAAAATACTTCATTCATGTAATTATATTGTTTGTAGTATGTGTTGAATGTTTATATAGAAAATGAATTTAATCTATTTTCATTTTATTTTATCTCTTTTTACGATACTTTATAATATTATTCAAGATTGGTGTATATCTCCTTTCAGTTATTTATTCTTATTTTTTTCTTTAACTTTTTTTCTCGTTTTATTTGTAATTTCTTTTCTTTTTTTGATTCATATTTCGCTAATTACTATCATAGTATATATACCTATATCTATAACTAGGCAGTTTCTTTCTCCTCGACGTGATCGTTGTCGAAAATCAATGCAAATTCGACAATTATTTCTTCTTCTTCTTTCCATCCTGGAAAAAAATTTATGCATATTAATTAAAATTATCTTAAATTGAACAAAAATTAATACAAAACAACATTAATTCTTCTATCCTCAAGTACTCGGGGTCTAAAAAATTTTCCATTCAAAGATTCCGGCACTTTTTTATACAAAAAACAGTCAATAGTTATGAGCAAAAACCATCCAACTCTCTATACCTTTCCTTTCTTAGTCTCCGGACTAACAGATTCCCCAGAATTATCTTCGTCTTCAATTATCGGAGAAGAATCTTCGACTCTTTGATCGTCAGTTTTATCTTTTTCATTATTAGGAACGTTTTGATCTGTTTGAGTAACAGTTTCAGCAGCTTCTAGTCCATCTGTTTTAATTTTCTGACAAGTTTCCTCTGTATTCGTTGCGTTTGCTTCTATATTTACAGTTTCTGTTTTATCTCCGGCATCATTCGACTTCACAGTTTCATCATTTTTCAATTCCTCTCCCTGTTCAACTCTGCTTTCTTCCTCTTTTGATTTCTCAGCATTTCCATTAGCTACAACTTCATTCCCCTGTCCTTCTTTTGGCTTATCATCTTTATCCCCCTGCTGCAAGTTTTGGTTCTTAATTTCCTCTTCTTTCTGAAGCTTTTCTTCTTCTTCCTTCTTTATCGCCTCAGCCAGAGATCCTTGTAACTGTACCAAATTCTCTTTAAGCTGTTGACAGTCCTTCGATAAATCGTCAACTTGTTTAATTGACTTAATATTCTCCTCCGTAACAGTCTGCTCCGTAGTTTCAGCTGCCACACTTCCATCTTTACCTCTCAACTGCGCCAATAACGAAGCTCTCTCACCCTGAAGAGCTCTACAAAGCTGCTGAAGCTGCGCTAACTTTCTACTTGTAGATGCCAACTCCGCATCTCTCTGCTGCTTGTCCGCAGCCATTTCTAACAGCGCTGTATTACTCTTTTCCCAACGCTGTTTCCACGAACTTGTTTCTTTCTCCAATTTGAAGATTTTCTTAGACATCTGGGACCAGGAAAAAGAAATATTCAAGTCAGCTTTGTAATAAATAATTAAAAGAATTACAAACAAGTCTATATTTCATAGAATTCCTCCAGAATGGTTGAATAAATTGCAAGATCAGTGCATATGAGCAGAAAGAAGATGAAATTACATCTTTTTTCCGAAGATTTATGCAAAATATGAAGTTTCTTTGGAAATTGAAAGATTTTGAAGGCGTTTTAAAACCTGTTTTATTAGTTTTTCGCAGTTTTATGTTGATTAATATCAAATTAAATGCAATAGATTGTTTTTTTGCATGATTTTAATTCGCTTTTTGTTGGCTTGAAGATCTGAAGAAAAGTCTCACCTTTTCCATTTCGTCTTTGAATCCTCCAAAGACCTCGTTACTTTTAGTGAGAGCATTTTGAAACTCGTCGTATTTATCTGTGTACATACTGATCTGACCTCTCAGTCCGACTTCAGTTGCCTGATGTTCTCGTATCCTTACTTGATACTCTGTCAAGTTCTGCAAATATCAGAAACACAAACGATCTTGTTAGATACAATCAACGGGGAACCAATATCCTTTAAAATAAAAAATAGAAATCAAAATATAAAATACTATTGGGTCATATAATATCGGTTTTTTATTCAAATTATTGAATCAGGGTGAATTAAAGCCACCCAATGTTTGAGAAAAGAATAATTTGATCTGGTTTGATGATATTTGTATAAAATTCCATAGTTTCTCTGCAAATTATTGTTATTTTTCAACTCTGAATGGTCTTACCAATAGAAGTTGTTGTTTTTCTTTGAGAAGAATTTCTTTTTCAGCGGTCATTTCCATTTTAGCTTTAGCTAATTTAGCCTCAGACAATTGTGACTCGAGTTTCATTTGCTGTTGCATTTTTTCAACCTGTTGTTCCCTGATTTCATACTGTTCGCATACAGATTTAAATTTCTTAGTCATTTCAAGATTGTCTTCATGAAGTTTAGTGTTCTTTTCATTATTCTGGCTCATCAATGCAGTTATCTCAGACAAAGTGCTCTGGAACTTTGCCGATACTTCCTTACGTTTTTCCTCCTCCTCTCTGATTTTCAACAAACTTTCATCTTTCACCGCCTTATTTTGCCTCTGTAATTCACGGCACAAACTTTCCAGTCTACTTCGAGTCAAAATAGCCTTACTATGCTCGCTTTGAAACTGTTCCTTCTCTCTTTGTATTACTACTGATTTTTTCTCAGCCTGTTTTAATGCCAATTGTAATTTACGATTGTCGTCTACTATGTCAGAATACTTTTTACACATTGCTGCCAACTTCTCTTCCGGCGTATCCAAGCTACTCAATGCCTTCAATACTTGCTCTACACTTTTGTCGTCCTTTTTTCGCGCCTTCTCTTCCTTCATGTTTTTTCTATCTTTAGGCGGATCGAGAGGCTTACACTGCGATCGAAATTAATGTAATGAAGAAATTGTAAATGACAGTGAGAAAGAAAAAAAGATAAAGAGAAAGTTAAGAAAATTGAGAATAAAAACGAATTTATACAATCTTTTTTTTATATTTCAAAATATCTAAATTGGACCAAAAATAGGCATTCTTTATTTTGGAAATCAACTTTAGGACGTGATGTATAATTTTTGTATCAATTTGTTTTTGTTTGGATTATATCGAGAAACTCTATCCTGGTATATAAAATGTGATAAATAAATCCTAAATGCGGTGTATGTCGTGCGATTTATAGATTTATAGGTTGGAAAGTTGAATAACAACGAGGGGGGTTATGAACACTTACTTCGTTTTCTTTCTTTACCACTTCTGTGGTCTCGATTTTAACACTTTCAGATATTTTGTTATCCATTATCCAAACATCTGTGAATGAATAGACTGAGTTTAGGCTTTATTAATGTAACAGTGTTTGTAATACTATCGCGAGATAACAATTAAACCGAAAATAACGATCAAACATCTATCGAGATAATAAAATTATAGACAAAAAATGTATCGTATGTATAGTGTTCGTTCTGGTGCCGCCGTGAAAACAAACACAATTGCGATATCTGAGTCGAATCGATGCGATTCGATACGGTGATATTCGATAATCGATTGGAGCTATTATATCGATATATATAAATACAAACATCGCGCGAGATTTTCAAATCATACTAAACATGTTTCAGTTTCAGCCCGCATATTCTTGTTGGAAGATTAATTTAAATTAAAATTCATTCATTCTAATTACAGTTGGAGAGAGTTCTAGATTTGAGTAAAGTAAAAACATGACTCAGACATAAGGCCGAAACGTTGTTTTTTAGCGAAATAAGACTCAAACTCGCTTTTGATTTTATATACTGCACATGATGTGTATCAAAATAATTCAAATTGCCGAAATAAATAGTAAAAAGAAAAGAAATCTGTGATATCTATACTATTCTATGATCAGTTTAATTGAAAATTAGATTAGGCAGTATACAGTATGAAAATAATAATAATTATATACGAACAACAAACGCGTATCTAAATATATGTATATTAGATCGTGATTAAATATGCAATTTGATATAAATTAAACGATACGATTACGATATCGTGTTAATATCTCTGATATAAGATTCCAATATTTTTTTTTTTTAATAAAATCAGACTATTTCTCGAAAAATATTTAACTTCGAAATAATTTCAGGACAGATGTAACGTAATACTAATTATAAATAATTTTATCGCTGAAGCAAACTTTTGCGCCGTACTTATATACTTATAAGCCGGCATTTATAAGAAACCCACGAGTTTTATTTGTGTAGATATTTTCGGTTTAGAATCAGTTTGTATACGATTTGTTAGTTGATTTTCTGTATGTAATAATCACTAAAACTGTACGAAGGGTTAAATATCGATGATATAATTACCAGATTGGTTTTAAATCCTTCACAAATTAAATATAATTTGTTATAATGCGCAGTTATAATACGATATGTATGTAAAATGGAGGAAAGTAGAAAAAGCACGCGCTTGCAGTATGTAGTACGGAGCACTGTGTGAGGCGGAGGCCAAAGACAGTGGTTTATTTCGGGGATATTTCTAAAGTTAGAATCTTAGAAGCTCAAATCGTGTAGTTGACTGGTATGGTACGTACTATAGACTCGAACGAAGTGTATAGGTGCCACCATCGAACCCGTTGATCACAAATCACGTCAATTTATTATCATTTAATACCAATGTACTTTAATATCAGCAAATATCTTCAATACAGTTCGATATCTCAGACGGAAACTCTCACAGAACGATTTTTCATCATTTTCAATAATTATAAAAGCTCTAGATTTTCTATTCCGTTACAAATTTCGCTACAACCCCTAAATTATAAAGCTCAATGTATTATTTCAATAGTTCCTATTATTTCATGTATAAATTATAATCAATTTCTCTTGCGTACTTCCTGTCGCATATTATATACCCACACATTGGTTTAACATAACATACCTGGAAAATATAATTTTACAATTATAAATAAGCCTTCGCCCACACAATATCGCAAAATTACGTGATATTATAGAAAATATAAGGTCTAAAATTTTGTTCAAATATTATTTATCAGTCCGAGCAAGTTCTTGTATAATAATCTTGTTTTTTTCTTTATTCCTGATTTTTTTCTTCTCTTTCCTTTTTTGAATCAGTAATTAATTTTATATCAAGTGAATTATCCTTCGTATACATTGACGAATCATTATTTCCGGGGATACAGTAAAATATTATACTCAGAAATGTATGATTAACACATTATGTGTGTTTATAATAATGATGCCCCTTGGATGAGTGTTTTATGGGATAGCTGAGGCATTAATTGGTATGCAACAATTTCAATTCCGGTGTGAGTTAAATTATTTAAATATTTTTCCTCACTGTATTTTTTGCGCGATGTCCGGGGTATAGGGGCTATTGTATGTTTATAACAAACCCATAAAAAAAAAAAAAAAACGGACGAAGAATACTTATTATTTATAAATATCTTAGCTCAACGTACCTACACCTGTATACTCCTATCGCAAAGAGAACTATACACTAATGCAACTAAATATTCGCAAAGACAGAGAAATTTGTTTAAAAATTAAAAAAAAAAATCGTTCTTCGTGAATGATGAGAAAATTATTATAATTCACTATTCTTCACTTCGAGTGTGTCAATAATATTCAGACGATCTTCTGACTCCATATTTGACCGTAACGAAAAGAAAAACCAAAATTTAATAAAATGTCATAAACTTCTTCTCCAAATTTATAATTGTAGTAAAATAAATTTTTCTTTTTCTTTTTCTTCTAAATCGTATAAAATCACATCCAGTAGAAATAATTCCTATAAATAATGAATAGAAATCAAACTTATAATTTGTTTTCTTAATTTCTCTTCTTTCTGCATTGCGTCCATTAACTTCGAGGTCAACAATCCCGCTTTGTTGTATGTATAGAGTCACAGAAGTATATACAATGGAATGGTAGGTATTGTCAACGTTATGGTCAATCATTCATGCCATAAATGAAACTAAATGTTTTACTGACAGGGGGACAGGATGGCGAATCGAATCGACGTGCAGAATTCTAATGATCGTATATATATAACAGATACATCTGAATCCAAAAACTGTGGGATGTTTCTTAGATAATTAGCGTAAAAGTAAAAAAAGAAAAAGAAAAATAGAGCAGAACTTTTTTCTTCTAACCAGCGTAAGTTAGAATTAATAGAAACTAAAAAATTGGTTAAATTTTTGGTGCAAATATTCTGAGATAACGATCATCGGAACAAGTTCGACGAAATAAGCACGACAAGAATTATACTGAACGCAAATATATATATAAACTAATCAAAAGTCAATCGCCGGATTTACTTACGCATTGTGGATTTTTTTCACGCATATAAATTTATTATAGGCGCCACGACTATGCTGTCACAAACGATCGTATTGGTATGTATATATATCTATATAACACGTCGTATATCAACGTACGTAGATTACCATACGTGTGCGTTATAGTCTACGCGTATTGCGTTCAAAAAACATATTTCTAACGTGAGAATAGAAGAAAAAAATAGAAAAAACATCGAAAAAAGAGATTAAAAATTTGATTCAGTTCTTAAATAAATTTCAATCCAAAAATATACCTGATAGTTGTATTTAAAATGTATCGATTCTCTTCGACGTATATACAGATTATAAAAATTCATCTCTTGGTAAAATTTTTGCAGATCGAATCTATATACATACTCGTGTGTAGGTATATATAGGCAGTAAGTGAATATATACAGCTTCTTACTTTGAATAAGAAACAAGAAAAAAGCCTAGAAAAAAAATACACCCTCCATCAACCCCATTCCCACTTTTTTTTTTTTTTTTTTATCCCCGTGTCTACTTTCCTACCGGGGTGACTTTACGTATATAGAGCTTGAAGGGAATAAGGACGACCCCAGGTCGCCAATCCCTGACCTCTGCAACCTTTACCAACTTTATGGTCCGGGATAGCTGAAACCTCCCCGGAGAAACGGATCGAAGTTACGTGTTCCAACGGTTTTATAAGGGCTGATCGCAAACCTTGACACATATTTTTTTTAGCTAAGGGTTTATGCGTAAGTCTATATCACGTAGGTATGCGCATCTACGCGGATTTTCAAATCTCTTATAAAAATTTTCGAGAAAACTGTAATTCGTATGTAAATCCAAATTATATATGAACGTGAAAATTTATCAAAAAAATTTTCTTTTTTTTCTACACCGTTTACATTCTGATCTAAACCTTGAGCAGGGACGTAAAACTGGTAGGTATATATGTAAAAGTAATTCATTCTCGGAAAACGTCTCTATACTTCAGTCAGTCAACGACTCTTCGTAATGGATGCACTCATCGTTGGTTCTATCATGTCTGAAAAAAAAAAAAAATCAACGGCCTACATACCAATTTCAAAGGAGGAATTTGCGATCGAAGAAAACTGATATAAAAATTCTTTTCTCAAGCACTATATCGCAGACTTTTACACTCGAGGAGTAAATATTGACGAAAGTTTAAAGCTCGTAGGCCGGTCAGCTGCAGGGAGCTTTTTAAAATTATTTTCTATCCATCGATCGATCTAATTTTAAAGAAATTTCTTATTTCTAATTTTTTTTCTGTCTTTTCTCTTAGTGCGAAACGACGAAATACTGAAGAACGAGTCGAACGATCGAAATCTCTTTGAAGATCGCACTGCGATCTTAACAAACGATACAGAAAAATTCCTGCGTGTCTCTTATATTCGCGAATTGGTAAACATCTTTCGATTTTAAATTCAAGAGCTGTTATAAGGGCGCGTGACTTCCATATATTTATTCATCGGATCCACTGCACTGTAAAAAATTTTTCGGTGTACAAACGCCCTTCGAAAAGCCTGCCCATTAAATGTGTGAATAATGTTTCCCCTGGGTTGATAAATCGATTGTCAATACTTAACGTCAATCGTATGGCTCATTCAAAAAGTCGTTTTTTATTTCCGTGACGTGAAATAGATAGGCGGACATGGACATCGGAGATTTGTCATCGATCAGAATCGATAAAATACGACGAGGACGCGTGATCTAGGAGTTATACAGCCTTATTTTAGCCGTCAGAAATACGAAATCATTAATTCGATTGATAATTGAACGGTATTAGTCGATAGCTGATGCGTTACTAACCGCGAAAGGCATAGTGTAAGTTATTTCACATTGCCCAATCTGAATGGGATATTTCACAATTTCTTATAGAGCGTAAATTTAATTTACGAACGTCTTATCGTTGTTATATAGTTGCTGTATATATTTTTAAACTTAATATCATGACGCAAATAGTCTAGCCTCCGATTATCTCCGAATGCAAGTGTTGAAAATAAAAAAGCTCTGAGAAAGAAAAATGTGAAAAATATATCCCTGACGAAATTTTTTCCTGGCCGATGAAAATAACGGCGAAAACTGTTCATTGATATATTATACCTATATCGAGGGATGAAGTAGTCATTTTTCGAGACGGATGAAACGGTTTCTTTATCGAAAACGGAGACTGTGGTTACGGTTTATTAAGGTCTTTATTAACTTATTAATAAATTTTATCTCTGAGTAATTCTTGACGATTTTTACCGCCGTTATTATTCACAGATAAAATTTTCCTCTATCGATATTATGCGGTGAACAAACCTTTTCATTACTCTTGCCTTATGCACATTTAATTATTATAGTGACTAATTTCGATACTGCTTGCAAAAGCTTGCAGCGTAAAACGCTATTATATTTATCGGACACAATAGTTGCGGGTATTATTACAAGAGAAAAAAAAACGATAAACTTTTTCCAATCGAGTAATATATTGACGAAGAAATCGGAGTAATAATTGCCAATAATAATTGCGGTATGAGTAAGTTATTGTCGTCTGGATTTTTCGATTGCTGTATATGTATATATCCTTTTTGGAGGGATATATTATTTTTCTTTCTTCTGTATAGGATGCCTATACTCAATTTCAATGACGCGTTCAAGTTCGAAAAATTGAAGCAGCAAAGTACGGTGTATATAAATTTCCGCGTTGAGGAAAACTTTTGTACCCGTTAATTATTTCGCAATTATAATATGAAAAAGTTTGAGTCCTGAAGTAGTGAATTTTTTTTTCTTTCAAATTTATAAATACGATTATAAAAATGTAGCATATATGCTTCACTTTTTCAGCACCCAAAAAAAAAAAAAAAAAAAAAAATGA
Source organism: Macrophya alboannulata (assembly GCA_949628255.1). Classification (NCBI taxonomy): domain Eukaryota; kingdom Metazoa; phylum Arthropoda; class Insecta; order Hymenoptera; family Tenthredinidae; genus Macrophya; species Macrophya alboannulata. The sequence goes on along the minus strand of OX451211.1, from coordinate 16,260,564 downwards.
GAGGATACGTTATTCTAGCGTACAAAAAAAATTTCGTTATGGCAATATTCTTTCCCTAATTTCATGTATATCAATATCCGTGTCATTAATCCGCAATTGTGGGTTTTATCCATGTATAAAATTTTCGTAGAAAAATCATAATTAATCAGGGTCTTGATTTAAATAATTAAAATAATTTTTCATATCGTTAAAGATAAGAAGAGTTATTTAAATATATTATACCATTGAAATACACAAGGCAGACAATTTCTCGGTAATTTATTTTAACTCAATTTTTAAACGTAACAAGGAAAAATTAAAATTCATAGAGAAAGAACAATCTTCAGTATAACCTTTCACAGATTTGTATATATTTTTTTATGATTTAAAAAATAAAATAACATATAAACGTATTCCCAAATTTGGAGATTCTTTCTTTTTTTTCTCTTTTTGTTCTTTCGAAAGAATATAATTGTTCAAAAAATGGAGCCAAAATTTCTTTCACCACTTTATCAAAAAAATCGTCGGCTTGATTTCCTCTTCTCCTACTTTGAACATTTCCACAACGTAAATGGGTACACATACCTATAAGCCTACATCTATAAGTATTATACATATAATCGCGAAGTTCATTGACGATAATATAAATGATGAATGAAGTAAATCGCAAGACTTATAATTGCGTAATAATATAATGAATGACGTACTTGTCGCAGTGATTAATTATTTCAAGAAGAGATATAATAATATATAATATACATAAAGGCGAGAATTTAAAATAAATATTCCATCATGTGGGCAAATTATCGCAGATATGTATGTTGTGGATACAAGTTCTGATACGAAGGATCGAGAAACAGCTCAACAGCATCAGCTGCTGCACCGATAATATTGAATAAAATATTGAAAAAACGATACGAAAAACTCTTATAGCTTCTGGACCTTGGATTAATACTAAAAGTTATTTAATGTAACATTATGCGAAAACGATCTATGCCTTTAGCTTCAAACTTTGATAGTATAGATTCCTGAGGTTTTCCACAATCTGTATAGCCTTGAACTTTTCGTACCACATCTGTTCCTATCGCCTGCGGTCACACGCAACTTCAACCCCAAAATCGTATAATACGATGAGCGTGAAATAATGGAAATAGAAAAAACGAAAGAAAAAATAAATCCGAAAGAAATTCTCAATGAAGTATAAATTTACTTTGAAAGATACATTTTTTATCTCAAAATTAATTAATGAAAAATGGAAGATCTATCATTTTGTTTCTTGCTTGTTCTAAACTCCGATGAAAAATGAATGTAGAAATTATCAGATTAATTAATAAAATTTGAAAATTAATGAGAGTTGAAGTATAGAGGTATGATTGGCGGGCTGACTGATTGCGCGTCGCGTCTACGCATCTCGCGACGTCCGACGTCGCGCCGTAGCGTAAAATACGATAGGAAAATTGGTCCTCCTATCCCGATCTTCGCTCTCTTCACTCGCTCTCTTAAACTCGCGTCTCGTAGTAAACAAAACTCAGGGTATCCGCGTGGCTTCAATCAGTGAGGCGGCAACAGCGGACCAACAATCACTTGGTCTACACGTGCAGTGTGTCGCAGTCACAAACATAAGTTTCGATAAAATTCATTATATACTCTATATATAATCAAAAATATAGTACATACCTCAACTCAAAAAATATTACTTCGAAGAGTGCAAAAAGGAAGAAAAGAAGAAACAAAAAAAAAAAAAAACGAAACGAAGATTGAAAAAAAAAAACCAAAAATTTGAACGACATAAAAATCGTACCGCGAAATAATTAATATCAAACCTGATCAAAGTTCGTTGAATTTTTGTTCATAAAACTTCTGATATCGTGAAATAAAAAAATCTCGGTTTTCGATAAGTAAATTAAAATTATCATTAACTTGATTTTTTTTTTTTTATATTAAGCGCAATTATCGGTTACTGCGAATGAATGAATGCGACACGTATATGTCTTTTGATTGAACGCTACCTCGTATTATATCACATTCTAAACCATTTCTATTCAGTTTCACTTCGGCTGAGTTTTGGGATCTGTATAGTGGGAGCAGGTAGGGCCTTAAAGGGCCTTAGCATTCCATCGTTGCCAAGTTTATCGTAGTAAACAAGTTGTAAGTATAGGAAAACGAGCCTATGCATTCGGATGCTCGCGCGCATGTAGCGTGACAATTACATCCGCGGTATCGGATCCCATAGAAAAAAAAAACAAATCGAAGTGATATACATAATAATTTGTGCGATAATTTGAATTATATATCGAAAAAAAAAAAATTAAACCGCGTAAAAATCGGCGCGAAATAAAAATTCGCGCGACGATCGACGAGATAAGACGAACAACGACGACTATCTTTCAAAACGAAATATTATATACGAAAAAATAAATTTAAGAAAAAAAAAAAAACTGTACAGAAATTATCTCAATATGAATATCGGCATGCGGTAATTGTGCGCAATACACACACCACATTGAGTATTAATTATTCCTCGAAATATCATCTCGCATATATATAAATCGTTCGAAAAATATTTTGCCGATAATTTTTTGATAGTATATTGGACTATATATTATATAATATATCGGACAGTTATAAATAAAAAAAAATGGATTCAAATTTGAATGAAACCTGGAAGGACGTTACTGAAGTATCGTTTTTACCAACTAATTATGAAATTAATTCGTCCACTACTATCGGCTCGACTTTGGCGACTCTTCCAAAACCGAACCACGTTACTAGTGTTTCTCATCAAGTAGTCCTTACCCTTGTTTATCTGACCGGTGTAGTCGGAAATATAGCAGCGCTAATTATTCTATTCCATCGTGACAAGGTGAGCATTGATAAATTATTCACATACCTTTATACAGTTTATATTACAAAAATTCATGAATTTTTTATGATTTTCTGATCAGTATATAGGTATAACATCGACGAAGAGTGAAAGAAAAAAAAAAAAACGAAAAAAAACGAAAAATAACACGGAAATATATTTACACCTGGGTTTTAGATATGGGCTCAATTTGGCAAGATTGAATTAAATGAATATTTTAATTATATCTCTGTAATATCAGTCGAGAAAACAATTTTTTTTTTTTTATTTTTTCTTCTAAACACACAACTCTTTCATTGATTAGCATATATTGACCCTTGAATTAAAATGACGAGCTATCTAATCTGTCCTTCAAATTCTTGATCGATTCTTAAGTATGTTTTCTCACGAGTATAGGTATGAAACCGTTAATAAGAAAAAAAAAAAAAACGAGAATCTAGAATTCGAAATACTAGCCTCTGAATTTAAATATCCCAAATTCGACTAAAATTTTATGTCACGATGATTACAGTAACGGAGGAGAAATCAATTCAGTACTGATAAATAACGAAAAGGAGTAAAAAAAAAAAAAAATGAAAAAATTGAACCGTATTTTGTCAAATTCTTCTAAAAATTCTTCTTCTTCTTTTTTTTTTTTGGTTTTACAGAGAAGGAACCGTAAGCATTTGTTAATGCTACGTTGTCTTGCCACTAACGATCTCATACCACTGCTTGGTATGCTGGTACAAATGTATCTCACGATATACGTTGAGGGTGCAGCGTCAACGAGGATTTTCTGCGCCTTCCGGGTGATCTTCAGGTTCTTCGGACTCTTCAGCGGATGCGTGGCCATAGTTATGGCAGTCGAACGTTGGCTGGCGTTAACGAGACCTTTCGTTTACCAAAAGGTAGGTTGAGCAAAATGATAACTGTATACGAACGTCGAATATTTGAAAATTAAAATATAAAATGGCACGGAAAATGGGAAATTGCGATAAGGAAAGTTGCATCTTTCATCGAACCGGAAATCCACTCCGTGAAAGATATCTTATCTTTTGAATAACGAACAGTTTTTGAACCCTGGAATCTCTGATGGTAGATATATTATCGTTTTTCACCATTAGTGTACATCGTGTGTTTGTTAATATTATGCCTCACGTTTGTTTGTCGTCTAAATATTATCCGAGGTCTAATCTTTGGTCCCAGCTAATACATATAATTATATCTATACGAAAGAACCAATTTTTATTTATTTTTTTTTTATTTTTAAACTACACGAAAAAGACAAAATTCGGAAGAACAGAAGAAATTTTGCTCTCGAAATGATCGTACATCAATTATTAGCCAATTATTTTTTTATCTAAAGGGTAAAATAAGTTTCAATATACTCTATCAATTTTCCTGCGACTGATATACACGAATATCGCTGCTCGGGAGAATTTCTAACGAATAAATTTTTCTACTATACCTACTTACGAATATTTTACTCTGAGAAATATAATCACCGCGGTTAATGACCGTTTATATACTGATATAAATTGAACATATAAGTCAATATGTAAGATACTGGCCGAATTTTTGTATCTACTTGTTTTTTTCCTTCTTCTTCTTCTTCTTCTTCTTCTTCTTGTTCTTCTTCTTCTTCAGTCTCTTTCTCCTTTTGTAAATAATTACGGACCTCACAAGACGATCGTGTCAGCGAACATTTAGAGTATGAAAATATTGAAAGGTTGTCGCTATATTACAATACGTTGATTGATTGTTAAAAAGGGGTAATCCCCGAGATTGCTTCCGTGACCGTTTTTATTCATATTTTTCTGTTTAAGGCGGTGCCCATATCCTTACAAGCTCATTATATGATGTCACGAGAGTTGAAAAAAAAAAAAACGCGTAAGGATCTCGTGATACGAATAGTTACACAACTAATCGCGATTTGGAATACACACTTGAATAAAAATGAGCATGGTCGAACCGGCAGAATACATTCTATATCTCGTTTTTGTCTACGATACTTTTTCGCTATTGTCTATAATATGCTTGTAGAATAATTCGACCAAATTTGTCAGAAATTATAGTCAAAACCCGGATCTATATTATTCCATATTTGATCATGATGTTAAGAGTATAATAAGAATCTTGGAATGCATTATCGTAAACCAAAACTATAATATTCGTATATTAGATAAACGCAGACTTGTTGACTATTCGCAACAAAAATCTATAAGTATAAAAATAAAGAACAGACAAACGTGCACACAGTGATAATAAATCTTGAATTCTACCCGGGTGCAGTATAGCGGGCAACGTATTATACGAATTTCGTAATGTTATCGAACCTCTCTATAAATTGAAGTGGCTCCAAAAATAGGCGATAGGGATGTATTAGTCTATAATATGAATGTGTATAATGCATATATGCATATATTACATATGTATCTTATTATTGGAGAAAAAGAGAGAAAGAGGGAGAGGGAGAGGGGGAAGGGTAAAAAAAAAAAATTGATAATAAAATATTGATTACGGTTGGAAAATAAGAGAAAAAAATTTTTTATGAATATATATGAAAGATTTTTTTCGAAGAGATTTTTCAGAATATAACACAGAATTGTTTTCCGGCTTGAGAAGAAAAAAAAAAAAGAAAAATTCAATGGATTTTGTAACGAAGATTTTTTGTTCTTTTGCTCTTCCTGTTTTCCTAGTTTTTTTTTTTTTTAGTATTCTTTTATCATTTTACTTGGCAGGAATAATAATATATTTCAAATTCCTTCGATACTGAGGATACTGAATAATAAAATATTATGCAGACAATGGCCAATATATCGACGTATAGATTATAAATCCACCGCAGCTCATTCCGGTCGTTTGTGATGTGCTTTTTTTATTTATTCATTAATTTTTTTTTTAATTTTATTTATCATCATTGTACACAGTGATTGTTTTACCATAAATTTTTCATACTATCTATCGTTCCGTTTCGATTCTTTTATTGTTCAATAGCGGATGTCGCGTGTGAGGTCGTTGTAAAATTAGCTGCTATTAAAACAATGAATAAGTTAAACCAACAACGCATCAATTAATCATTTCTCATTATCATTTATTAATCACCCACAAAGCTGAGATTATTCTAATCAAAATTCAACTATATATATATATACCTATGTATATCATATGCCTATAATATTTATACATATTACATATTTTATGTATACGCGATATTAAGTATTGTGCAGTATAATATAGCCTTGAACTTGTTTATTATATAAATAAATGATACACACCCTGGCACAGATAATTATCAAAAGCATATAACATGTTGTTGATTTATTTCTACATACATATATATGCAGATAATATATGTAATATGTATGTACGTCAATTTATTGGCTTCAAATGAGAAAGTACGAGACGAATTCGTGACTCGCTGCACGAATTATACGAATTGATTATCATTATTGACCTGAACTCTGATCTTTAAAAGGCCTTGTTAAAGGTCTTATTCCGTACTCAGACTCTAGATAAGCTTTACGAGCATCATAATTGCCGTAAAACAGATGTAAAAACAAACCGTCATTACAATGAAAACTTGAAATCTCATCAGCAGGAATCAATCTTTAAATTCCATACGCTTTTTTCGTTTTTTTTTCTGTTTTTTTCACGGAAAAGAAATTCTTAATCAAGAGAACAAAATTTCAGCTATTATATACATATTGCAAATTTTGAAAATGTTGAGCATCGTTACGAACCCATCTAATAAAATTAGTAATTTTATTGAGAGAGAAACAGAGAGAGAGAGAGAGAAATGAATGAGTTAGTTATACTCAAATTATACATTTACCGAAGGTTCTGATAATGGAGTATCTGATGAACCTAACTGTGAGGATAATGACAACTGTTTTATTCACTTATTCCTAGGCATGAAAGAGGCGAATCAGAACTACGAGCCTATATTTAGAAGATTAGTGTACATTGTATTACAGAAAGTAATATAATTCGACAAATTATTCTTGATTTTTGGTATTATGTGAAAAATTTTCAAAAATTCAGACAAACGAAAGAATTATATATTGAAATTTTATTTTGTTTGCTCAATTTATTATTTCGTCATCTCAAAATTTTCCTATTTTCTTGCAAATTATACAACAACGAATGATCGTTATTGCAGCGGTACGTACTGTACATACTTATTGGGTGAAACCTGTTTTCGGATGTATGTACCAAATTTAATCGCAAAGAGAGAAAATGAGAGAAAGGTATCTGCACTACTTTTCTTCGTATAAAATCGTCTTCAAATATTGAAGATACTGAATTTTATAAATTTGTGTAAATATATCTTGTATAATATTTCAGATTTGATGGGTAAAAAAAAATTTTTTCCGAATCGAAGTCTTCACGAATTATAAGAAAAACTGTGTTAAAGTCCTTGCTCCCCCAAAGAAAAAAAAAAAAAAAAATGAGGACGGAATGAGACCTTAAAATCTATTTCTATGTTTTTCGGTTTCTTTTTTTTAGTTATTCATTTATTTGGGAAACAGATTCATTATGCATTAGCCTGTGATATTCTATTACAGAACAAACATATCTCGACCTAAAACTAGAACAAAGTTAAACTCGTATTGCGTTATAGCTTAGATAAATCGATCCCTAGACGTTTTTTTTTCATAATCTCTAAATGCAAACTGCATTGCACTGTATAATAGGCTTGTGAAAAACACATGTCTATCAAACCTCTGAGAAAACTCGGCCAATTTTCATATTCCAAAATATGTATATTGTATATAGCTCAACGCTTAATATTATACTATACACGATAGCCTATACTTGCACCGTATATGTTCTCTATTAATTCCCCCCAAAAACCTAAAACAACACTTTCCTCAATTTTTCTCATATATCGTATATGTGCATACATATCTATCAGCACCCACCGCAATTTTCGCGGTTAATATACTGATAATTTTTTTTTTTTTCGCTCTGAAAATACATTTTATCGCACAATTTCAACCACATAAAAAACATAATGAACGGACCTGGAATCCAATTTCTATTCCCTCGCGTATTTTTTTTTTATAGCGATCACCGATTTTCTTTCTCCTCGAACGAAGGAGATCGATCGATGCTCTTACTCTTCTCTTTCAACAAACGATGCGGTTTTACCTTTTATCCCTGAACCTTGCATATCATTTATTTACTTATTTTTTCGCAGATATGTCAAATTTCTTTTTTCTTTTATTATCTTTTTTCTATACCGTCTCGAGATAAAATTTTCAGCTACTTTATATCACTGATGTATTTTGTATACTCAAGAGTTCGATGGCATATGTAAGCGTGTCGTGATTCATACTGTCGACCTCATATACCGTACCTAGATAAACAAATTTTGCACACCGAGGGTTTATTTTCGCTTTTCTAAAATTTATTATAAACAGATTTAGGAGAACTTTTCATCGTCTATAATGTATCCGAGTATGTGCAAATAAATTTTTTCTCCGGACACATTAGAAGATAGAATAAAATGTTACAGAACTAGCAAAAAAAAAACTGCGCCAAATTTTTCTGCATAGCAAATGATGGAAAATTTCTTTTTCCACGCTCGTTAAACAGCGAGAGGTGATTAAGATTTCAGTGCGATCGCCGGAAACGAGATTCTTCTATAGATGCATACAATGATTATAACGGCGATTCAAAAGCTCTGCACAGAGCTTTGGATTAAAATTTGAACAAAAGCTTCTCTTCTATTAAGTTTCGAGTCACGACCCGCCCTTAATAAGGAAATGTTATGTATTCAGTATTTCTATGTATGTATGTATGTATGCATAGGTATGTATGTATGTATGTACATATTATCAACCATCGAACGCTGACCCAGTGGGGATTGATTACTGACGCAGTTCTGAGCGAATGATAAATTGAGACGTACGCAGTATAACTTTTAGAACTAGGCCGCAGTCAAATCCGTTTTTCTTACAGTTCCCTATCGCGTATTATGTAGTAAACAGATTTTCCACGTATGCTGAAACCTTTATGTATTATTAAAGCACACTTTTATACCCAATACTGCGATTTCGATCAAACAATGAAAACCAGTCGCGAAAATATTACTTTTATCATAAAAATCAGCACCTTCAAGGCACGAAATTATCTGCCTAGACTAAAAAAAAAAAATCCATTAGAGTCTATTAATCAAAATTTGTCTATTTGATGTAAAAATTTCCGTAACTTTTTCTCGAGCTTTTGCTTTCCTTTTACTGAAAATTCTCGTTCTCTATTATACTGCATTTTGAAATATGCACTATATATAATTATTATATAGAACGTCCTTGACACGTTCGAAATTGCTATTCAAGTATAGCTCTCGAGTCTTGACACGAAATCAGTCGTTAGCTGCTAATGGATTTTAGCTGCAGTTAAAACCGACAGTCACTCCGCACGTAGCTACAAGCTTTTAGAAATTTATTCTGAGAAGGAGAGATAGAGCTTTCCTTGTTCTTCGAGCTATTTAATTCAGATGTTATACAGATGTTAGCCCTCGGATTTTCTCCCCTCTCATACGATCGATATCAATTTTGTAACAAATGTATATTCTCAAGCTTTTATCGATAGGCTATTAGACACTTCCGAGCTGTAATTACGGTTCGATCGTTATTTTCCTTACCAGTTCTTTATAGAGCAAAGAAGCATTAAACGCACGTGTCTCTTTGCGAGCATATTTGTTAACCAATTACAGAAATTGGGTATTAAAATTGACCCCAAGGGCTTGCCCATGATTTCTACGAAAATTTTCGTCTGGCTTAAACCGCCTGTGTCGAGGGAAAACCACACGCTCATTAGTAAATTGGATGTAATTAAAATTCGCAAATGAATAGACGATCGTTATTATACCGAATTATGATTATGATGGAAACCGATGGCTGTAGTAAAGGAAATTTGTAGAAAATGTACATTTGGCTATTTTTTTAATTTTTTTCGAATGAACAGAAAAGCAGCGAAACTTGCAACAAACTTAATCAATGAACTGGAGCCTGCGGTTTGAGGGCAAATGGGTAGATACGTGTAGTCGCTACCTAGCAACAGGTTTATTGGCTCGTATCCCACCCATTCATCATTTTATAAAGAAAACTATATTCGCCTCATGTGGGTGGTAAATCCCCACGTGGAACGCTTTCCAATTACGTAATAAAAGAAAAAAAAACGCGTTACGAAGAAGAAAAAGAAAAAGAAAGGAAGAAAGAAAAAATAAGGGTAGAAATAAGAAACGACGGAAATAAAAAAATTAAGTCACATTGTCATCACGGAATTGATGACGAAAATTACAATCATCGGGGTCATGATTATGATTGATCAAGTATGTAGTCCGCTCATGTTTGCCCTGTCGTTCATTTTCGAACTTCAGACATATCTAAAATCGTAATTTGAGACTAGTGGCTTCCCGACTTCCGTGTGGCTGATTATAGGCTAGACTAATTAATTTGCAAAGTGGGTAGAATCGAATATGAGCTATAATTAGTTTTCGCAGCAAACGAACCCCTAATTGCGTCATTATAACAAATTTTCATCTCTTTAATTTTCGGGCATATATCGCTGTGAGGCTTCATCACTGCAGCCTAATTACGTATCGCTCGAAATTCTGATCGTTATATGATTATCTAAACAGAAAATTGAGTCAGGGCAAAATTAGTTAGCTAATAGAGAAAATCTACGAAATTCTTTATTTTATATACTTTGGCTGAAAATACAGTGAAAAAAGTTGAAGCTTCTGATCTTGACTATTCGTTGCTATTTATGAACTTTCACGAAAGTCACGTTTTGCTTTATCCGCGAGGAAAAAAGCCTGAAATTACGTTGTTTCAAATAATTAGCTTTCTTTTATTTTCTATTTAATCAAATCGTGTTTGATTATCTCAGACGCTCAACTACCTTAACAGAAAATCGAAGAAAGCAATTAGAAGCCAATTATTTCGTTTCGTGAGCCCACTCAGGGGGAAATAAACCACGAAATTGGACAGTGAAGAAGTTATCTATAAGTTGTAAAGGGAAGCTTATATAAATTGGTTTCTTTTTCGAAAGGGATCGTATATCTCATGACCACGCGATAATTAGTTGATTGAGTTATTAAACACAATACATGATCGTCACCTTTAACCGGAGCTCTTATCGTTATTATTAATTGTTAGATACACAAGTTGTAATAATTTTTTTTATTAAAACGAAAAATATTCTCTCATATAGTTAATTCATTCTTAATCGTGTGAATTCAGAAATCTGCATACGGTATAATTGACCATGTTTCGGTATGTACGATCATGCATGCCAGCTTTATGTATTATACCTGGACCGGAATAAATTGTGATTTAAAAAAAAAAACTAAAAATAGAAAAAAAAATTTAGAACGTGCAACGATCTTGTTCACTTAACGTTACTAATTTTAATTTCGATTTTGAACGCGAGGCGATTATTAATCCAGAGAATTATTCAAATAACAATTATTAGTATGCTGGATTCGATACCTCGAGGATACTTTTATACAGTCTAATGCTAATAGTTTTTTTTTATTCGAGTAGTGAATGGAAAACACAATCTATAGATACCCAATTTTGACAAACAGAAAAATTAATTACGCTTTAATTAAAGAGGTGAAAGAATAAAATATTATATAAAAAATACTCTGTTTTATTTAGCAGGTGACATATCCTGTCATTGTACGATGCATGCTTTTGCTTGGCGTCGCTGCTGCAATAGTATGCTTTCTTCCCTTCATTGGTTTTGGGGCATATTTCGATGACAATAAATGCTCTCGGTACAGAGAAGCTACTGAACCCAAAGACGTTGCCTACGCATACGTGTTCTTCTTCTTTGGTAAGATATTCTTCTTTTCAACATATATTAATCCACTTTTTATTCATTTTTTAAACCTTTGATACCTTTCCTTTTTTTTTTCGTTTTCAATTACCTCCAGGATATCAAAATCGGTATACTTTCATTTACACTCTTTTTCAGGAACGCTGCTGTGCCTCTGCATCGTATGGTGCAATTTAGTTGTTTCCAGAGCCCTGGGCAGACTCAGTCGTCGATCAGGTGTAATCCGACGAGTTTCCAGAGCTTCTTCAAGGGCTAAACCACTTCTTAGCATTGCTACCGGTCCTCCGCCGGAAGTTGTTGCTACCGCTGAAGAAAGAGCCTTCTCTCGACTCATGGCAATGCTATCGATTTCTTTCGTCATTTGCTGGATGCCACAAATGGTAAGTGCGACGAATACCGAAATGTATATACAATCTTTACAAAAACTGTAGAAAAAAGACCCAATTCTGTCCATTTCGAAAAAAAAAATAAAAATAATACTAGTAATAATCGTTCAAGGATCGATAGAAATTGTTTAAAATAATTTGCATTCTGGTATCTGCAGCGATAGATGAAAAGTGTCTCATATTATTGAACTGACGTCAATGTAATGTTTATAAATAATATCGTTAGCGTACGTACGTGATAATTAATTGAATTAAATCTAATGACAATGACAATGACAGTGACAATGCCTAGGTGAATAATCGTAAATTCTGTTAGCCTGTGGAGCCATTAATAAGTTCGTAAGAACGGTTCAGTCATTCGGATGGCCTTGGCAAATACGATGAGTGATAATTATCGATTAAGATTTCCGTCCGTGATCGCCACTTCCTCAATAATAATTGGAGAAAATTTGCAAATCACGTACACTAGAATCATTATACGTGCAATAAGTGTTTCGCACGCACGTTGTGTTCGTGGGTGAGGCAGATATATGTATACATACGTATACAATACTATAGCCTGAAACTCACGATTCCAAGTCACGTTTTATCGCTCTAACTATAAATTATTATAACTATAATAGAGAAAACAAAACCATGCGAATAGGAGAGAGAAAAAAATCCAACGATTCTTTATTTCACGCTTTATTTAAACTTATGTTGTACATTTATGTCACGAATTTATTCGACGATGTATCGTGGGGGTGTGATTTTCGGTTTTTAGGAGATGAAATTGAAACTAAATCAACATTTTATTACTGAAAATAAAATCGTATCTTGTGTTTCAGATATCAATTCCCTTGGCTCAGTACTCGATGGGGCTTGAAAATGCGACACGTCTGACAAAAAAATTATTCAACGGTTTTTACATACTCGCCGATATCTTGCTATGCGTTCATTTCACTTTGGATCCTTACATTTACGTACTGCTACGAATGAGGCCCCGATTTTCGATCTTTAAACCCCTTTGCCGAGTCTGTAGATCAGGGAGAAGTCGAGCCAGTTCTTTCACAGGTGAGTAAAAAATGAAAAATAAAAAAATTTAACAAAAAATGATACTCTGATTTGGAATATTTCGAAAAAATCTCACAAGAAATAAATTGAGAGAAAAATTTTCAAGGTGAATTATGAAAAAAAATTTTTAATTTTGCTTCTGTCTTTATTTATTTTTTTTGTTTTTCTAAATCGCAGGAACAACTGATCAACAACTTAGCAGCGGTGATCCACCGACTCCGATAACAGAAGCTCCTTCTACTCCAGTCAGCGAAGAAATGGAACCCCGATTTAGTGCTGCAGCAGTCTGAAAATGGCTTTTGCGAACGAGTGGATATAGGCGAAAAAAATATACCGAGACACAAGTTTGAGTAATATATTTTATTATTAATTTGTCTCCAATATTTTTATCGTCTATATATACGGTTACTTAATTTCTATCGTTCGCTCATACCTATATACCTCATCACGATGTGAAGAAAAAAGAAAAGAAAAAAATACGATACTTTATGACGAGGAACTTGATCACTGCAGTGCAGGTACATCTATTATATACTAATCGCCAATTATATTATAAAATATGAATACATAGGAAATAATCGAATTTCATGTAATGATATATATTTATAATGGAAGTTGTTTCGATGATTGGATATTTTTATTTTATTTTTTTTCGCGTCTAGAAAACGAGAAATTAATTTTTTCAACATCGAATCGATTAGATTGAAGAACAGAGGTGCCTTTGTGGAATTATTTTTTTTTTAAATTTGTGAAATAAAAAGAAAGAAACGAAAAAAGAGAGAAAAAAAAAGAACATAAATAAAACTGGATGAAACGCGCGTTACCTGATTTTCGTTGATTATAAATGTAACAAATATTACGCTTAAAAAACATAATTATGTAACTATATATGTATAAATTATTTTTTCAAATTATGAATCGATGTATGATTGAGGAACAACATTTTTTTCGGAATTTAAAATCAAGTTTCAAAAATTTGTCGCATGCATATACCTAAATATGAGGATATAAAAAATGAAAAGTAGAAAAACAGAATAAAAAAAAAAAAATAGGTGGAGGATATTTTTCTAATCAAATTATAACAGATCGATATCTACATATGTATTATATATAATGTTAGATAATTTTTCTTACGAATTAAACAAAATGATATTAATTATAGAATTATTTAGGATATATATAAATATTTAAACGCGGAGATATATAATCAAAAACTCTGATCACTTGTCAGTGGGCAAGTGTTTTAATGACGTTGTAAATCGAAGTATGTAATACGGATTTTAATTACTTTCCGATAACTACTCCAGATAGAATTTTATGAATTTATAAAGAAAGATTTAAGGAAAGACAGAAATATATTAGATTGACGAATAGCTAATTGGAGTTTAAGAATCCAGTGTAATATTATACAACGGAAACGATAATGCAACGTACTATAAATATAACCAAATGAATGGCATACATTTATAATCAATAATAACGATATAATCTATATGTATAATTCTAGTCATTAACAAATATTATATACATATACCATATTGTGTAATATGTTTAAGATTCTAAAATATATATACCGCAATTAGGTATAACAATATTAATTAACAATATACCAAAGCGTTAAGCCCCAGGATGATTATATTTCACTACCATACGTTTAATTGTTGAATTATGTAATACGTAAAATCAGTTTCATCTTTATTATATTATAGACGATTATATATGTGTATAGGTATAATTATCAAGATATGAATACATGTTTAAGATATTTTCGAAACGAATTTCTTTCGTATTCGATTAATTATACAACGATGTGAAGAAAAAATTGCAAAAATTTGGTTGATCAAGACACTATAAGATATCTTATCCAGACGATATAAAAAGAGAAGAAAAAAAGTAAAATAAAAACAGTACTGCGTATATCGTATTATTTGCATAAACATTGACCTTAGTTGAAACTAGTTTATCTACTTGACTGGTGTACATAAAATTTTACTGTTTTTGATATGCAAAAATACACATTATCATCTATTTTGTTCGGTTATTAAATATAATATTTAATAAAATTCAATATACTTATGCAAATATGAATAATTGTGAAACACATATTTTCAATATAATATATTATTATTCTATGTGCTGATACTTATCATAGATATCTAAACAGGTATACCTATTATACTGTACTATTACTAATATCGTGTATTATGTATTTCAAATAATATTATAGTCAAAACCTAAACATAAAGATACAGGTATTGTATGTTTCGCATTATTGATCGTGATCAAATATATATTCTACCTATAACAAATATAAGGAATAACAAATCAATAAATGAATACAATGAAATTTTGAAACCTTATTATTCATCCAAACTCTAAATAAATAAATAGTTATAGCCCACCCATATGCATACCGAGTGAGCATTTTTTTGTAATTTGATTCAAAAGCAGCTGGGTTTTATTTTTTATTTTTATAATTTATTAAAGAAATTAACGTGTATAAATTCGAGACGAGCCTCGATTTTATAATAAAGTTTTCAATAATAGAAAACAAATATATATATATATGTATATTTGAATAATATCATAGTAATTTGTAACATTTAAGAAAAAAAAAAATATAGTGAATGTATGTAGGATTTCAGCCAGAAATGCAGGATAGCATGTGTATGGGTATACTTGTGCCGTTTTGTGCTATGTGCCTCTTGTATTCAGGAGCACGATCGAATGGTAACAAGTATGTGCGATCGGCATGATCAAACTCTGCATTATCGGTTTATCGGTAATAAAGAAATTATCTTTATAAAGAAAATTTACGTTCGAAAGTGAATCTCAAAAGTTGTTTAGTCTACGGTCATGCAGGATACGACAGGCTGTCGTCAGTACCGAGTTTTAGTGAATGAAAATACTTCTGATACGATTCTTGGTGGTGTTATTTTGATCATTGAGTTACTACTAGTCTTATCGAGAAAATAATACGAATCTCATGTGAAACAAATATTCGACAACATAGACGAGTGTGCCTATAATAAATATCGGTAATTACGTAAACACATTATTTTAACTAATATTAAATTCCGTATAACATACCTACGTACCTCGTTTACCGCGACGTCTACAAAATGGAGCAGCAATCCTTTTAGAGGTTTTCCTCATCCAAAACTCAGGTTGGAAATAACCCCTTCCTCAAAAAAAAATTTCAATATCAAATAAAAAACCGTCGAAAGAAAAAAAAAAAAAAATTAGCTGAATTAATTATTTGTGAAACTGTTTTCCGATATTTTCGTTAAAATCGTGGTCGACGAAAATTAATCGACTTTAAAAATTCGTTGTGTGAAACCACCTTAGATCCCTGACTTACGATTTATATGAAATAATTAAAATAAAAAAAAAATTTTCAATTTTTTTCAATTATTTCCTTGAAATAACAAGCCTTTTGTTTTCCAACTTTCAGATTATCACATTATGACGTATAATGTATACAAGGAAAATATATACGCCATAGTATCTCGTGGTCAAATAATTGCGTAAGAAAAAAAAAAACACACAAAAATCTAAGAAAAGAATCAGACAAGGAAAACCAAACAAGAAAAAAAAAATCGATAATCCTTGAAGAAAGTTGTATTAAAGTAAGATGCCGTTCGGTTCGTTTAATAATGGGACAGCACTTGGCTAGTTTAAGATATTTTTTTAAAATGGATAGCGAAAGGTCGTTGGAAAATACTTGCGAGGCAACAACTAATCAGCGTCAACAGCAGCAACAGCAGCAGCAATCTTTGTCTATAATCGATATGCCGAATTTAAACGTCGATCAAGAACCTTTGGCAGTTATTGAGGATAATGGTAATAACGAGCCAACCGGAAGCTTGGAGAACGAAGAAAATAAACCAGACGAAAATCTGAATAATGAACAGCTAGATTTTGCCTTGGACAATCACAACTCGAGATTCGAGTCTATTTATAGCCAGCAAATAGACTCACAGGAATCAAAATCTGTATCAAATAATGGAAATTTTGTTACACAGTCTGATAATTCTTCTGTAAAACAACAACAGCAAGAACCTTCTTGTAGTAGTACTGCTAGCAGTAATAACAGCAGTAGTTCGGAAGATAGTCCGACAAATCTTGCCTTAAGGAGAACTTCAAAAACTTTATCTTTTGGAAAAAGACGGGGTGAGGAAGGCAGAAGGGCTTTATTCTTCTTATCTAAACCTGTCGTTCGATAAAAACTCCTCTTTTTATAAACAATTTAACTCATGAGCCACAGAATTTGTCTGGAATGTAATATTTCGGAGATAAATACGGATAGAGGTCCAAAAAATTAACACAATTATGTTTTTTAAGGGCATTAAAGCTCCTATCATTACTCTCACTGTCTGGAAAACAAGAATCTTTAAGAAAATCCAGAATTTATCATTTCGGAGACGTTAATAGTCTTTTTTTTAAAAGTACGGAGATGGAGTTCATTTTGGTCTATTCAAAACTAAAATAACATTCTGCATACTTTCCTCAAAAACGTTACATAATGGATGAATTCTGTAATCTGATTCAAAGATCTAGGAAAAATCAATCCGCCTGATTCCAAAATGTTTTTCGAATCCAATATTCTCTGTCTGATATTATATCCAGTCATTATTCACGAGTATCTTGATTGAGACTAAGAGAAAATTTGCTTTGATTGAGTTTTCAGTTCTAAATAGTTGAAAATTGATTTTAGGTAAGCAGCGTAACAAGGATCAAAATCCAACGTGCAACCACGCTCTATCATCTAAAAAGAAGCGTAGTAATTGGGTGCTGAAATTCAACTGTGCAAAGAGTAAGGGTTCTAAAAGCACAGACATACCTGGTCAGGGAAACAACAGTTCTGAATGTGTTTGTACAGGCTACAGACGAACAGAAGAACATCCAATGGGAGCTGGCGTGGTTTTCAACAGCGTTTCGGCTCCAGAAAGTCCGATTCTAGGACCTTTACCTCCTAGTCCAGTCATCGACTTGTCTCGTTTTAATCCCGAGGAGTTCCCCATGGAGGTATAGCTCGGGAATCCTTTTTATTCAAGCAGGAAGCATTGAAAAACCCGTTTTTCTGGTATTCTTTAACAATTTTCTGCTACTCTTTAGGACTGTGATGAAAGAGCGAGACTTCAACGAGCTCGTGAGATGGAAGAGGGAGTCGAACCTCCGCCTGGATATAGGCCTAATCATCCTGCAAGTATCCAGGTTCATCCAAATGGTATAACGGTCGATAGTCTTGCCGCTTTGTTTCAAGCGAATGCTGGAATCCAGGCTGCTGCTCTCACTGCTTTATCGCAGATTGATTTCTCCCTAATCCCTAACATCGAACGGCCTGCTCATACTCAGGTGTATATTAATAAGATTCAACAATATGTGAATTTGGAAACGATATACGCGAATTTAATAACAAAATCAACTAAATATATTCCACCAAACTAATCATCCCATGTACTTTCTTCATTCAGGTTGATTACGTTCACTGTCTGGTACCAGATCTTCGATCTATAACTGCCTGCTCATTTTATTGGGGTAAAATGGACCGCTATGAAGCGGAACGATTGCTTGAAGGGAAACAAGAGGGAACTTTTTTACTGCGTGATTCTGCTCAAGAAGAATTTCTGTTCTCAGTTAGCTTCAGGAAATACGGTCGTTCGTTACACGCCAGAGTAGAACAATGGAATCACAAGTTCAGCTTTGACTCCCATGATCCTGGAGTCTATGCTTCAGATACTGTAAGTTTTATGAAAATGGAAGGGCATTTAAATGATACTTGTTCAATTTTTAGTAAACTTGATACTCTGTTGACCAATTCTTTCATTAGCAGCACTCGATATCTTGTTATATTATCATTGCATTCTTTTAGAGATTTTATTGATGATATTAACGAAAAATTGCGTACTCTGCAGGTCTGTGGATTGATAGAACACTACAAGGACCCATCATGTTGTATGTTTTTTGAGCCGATGCTAACGATACCATTGCATCGTACGTACGCTTTCCCTCTTCAACATTTATGCCGTGCTGTAATAACGACTAGAACTACTTACGACGGTATAAACAAACTCCAGCTTCCAAAAACTTTGAAAAGTTATCTTAAAGAATATCATTATAAGCAAAGGGTTCGGGTGAGAAGGCTCGATACTGAAAGTGATCTTCAGTAATACAGAGAGAATATTCATATCGTTGATATATCAAATATTTTCAGCTAATACCTACTTACATACATACACATAGTTTTTTTTTTTTTTCGTCTCGTTTAGTTATAGCTTTTCCCAATTAAAAAGAAACAGAAAATTTATTTAGCAAACTGCCGGCAAGGTTTTATGGAACTTTTATTATATTCCAAGATGCGCACATAGTTATATTATTATTCGAAAATGAATAAAAAAAGGGCAAAACTTTATATCTTATTTTGATTAAATTTGATTCAATTCTTTTGTAGAATTGATGTTGTATGATCTGAGAATCCAGATTGCCATCTGTTTAATTTGAAATTTTCTACGGTATTTATATATAATTTTATTTATTAGTATTGATAAAAAGTTATGAAATTTTTTATTAAAATTTATCGATTTACCGTGAAATTATTATTGAAAAGTTATATGCATACAATATAACGCATAATAAAATGTTGAAATATAAATGGGAATGAAAATCTCAAGTCTATATTATAAGTTTTAAAACATGATGAAATATTAATCGTGAAGAAGATATTAAGCATTCGGCAAGATCCAAATATTATTTATCCTGACTATGAGATTGAAAAAGAAAATTTAATCAAACAAAAAAAAATAAATAAATAAAAATTAAGGAAAGAAATCAATCTCGTAGATGTGCCTTCCGAAAATGACAAAAAAAAAGTCGTATTTATGTTGTGCTTTATTGCCTAGAGATTTTCTAAATTCGGGGGAAGAAAAAAATTAAATTAAATTAACTTTGGTGGATTGTATTCTTATTATTAAATTAAATTTCAACGAAAGTCCGTTGTAAATATTTTATTACGTTATAGAAACAATACATATACCTATATTCAATGTTAATATAATAATTTCTCCCTATATACCTGATAGACAAAGTTGAATAAATAATTTAAATCAATCGACTGAACGACAAAAAATTGAAAAAAAAAAAGAAATATAAGTTGTTGAATTGATAAAACGACAAAATATTGAATATTTTACGAAACATTAAACTGCATCACAATATTATTATATTATTATATTATATAATATTATATATCATTATTTAATTTAAGTTTCAAACGATTCAAATTATAATCGCGATTATTTGTTACTTTGTCTCATTAAAATATTAAAATAATCTGTTAATATAATAATTTTTTGCGCTCTTAAATTTCTTTTCTAGTATGTATAATAATATCTATAATATCTCTAATAGTATGTATAATTATATTATTATACCAACGATATTTAATGTTAATAATGTATATTAACAGTTATTAGAAAAAAAAAGATATAAACAGTAGGAAAATTTTTACAACAGATATTTAAAACAAAATGTATTTGTTATTGTTTTCTCTTTAGATTCGTATGATAGCGATTTATTAATTATTAGTTATTATTATTACTAAAATAATATCAATTTTCTTGTAATATTTAGCAATTATAGTTGCGCGGGGAAGCAGTAATACTCGAATAGTAATCATCCCTGTTAAATAATAACAAACATATATGGCATATAGGTAGTTTAAATATCTAATTACTTAACTAACGAGGGTTCAAGTACGTATAGTTCTTAATTATCATTGTTTAACAATGAAACTAGTATATTATAAATGGGCAAGATAACGATGGGATCATATTAAGGCAAAAATAAAAAGTTGTTTGACATAAAGTAAGTATACTACACGATAATTGAAAAGGGCAAAAAATAAAAAATCGACGTTCTTAATATAAATAAAAAAAGAAAAAAAATTAAATCAAGCCTTCCTCATTAAACAGAAACAAGAAACACTTGTCACGTATTGGAATCTAGTGTTTCTATTGCATAAAAATATTTTTGAAACTAATTCTTATACACTTTTCTAAAAACCTGTAGTATACTGTCTTCTAAATAACGTCTCATAAATACATATTGTAATATTGATATAAAAAAAAAAAAAAAAGAAAGTAGATCAATCCTGTATACTTTGTACTCTCGAGGCTCTAGATTTATACGAATATGGTTATTATTCTACAGTCAGAAGTTTCATTTCATTTTTCAGATATTTTTTAGATTTTTTTCGAATTTAAATCGTTAAATATTACTTTCTTCAACTATGTATACCTATATTTATCGTTGAATGAAATAGAATAGATGAAGAAAATAGAGATGTAGACCATAATTGTTATTAATGAGTGATTTAATTAGAGAAAAATATTTGATTTTAATTTTGCTCATCTAGCGTCGTTTACTTCATTACTTATAGACTTTTGAAATTCGCCCCATCATTCCCTCGACAATATTAATTGAAGGATTTATCAATATACCTAAACAATACATACATACTTATTAATAATATAAGCAATAATAAGCATAAAAAACAACAAATTGATATTAGAAAAAGATTTTTATTTCTATTTAAAAAAAAATAACACAAAAAGACTATCTTCTTACAATAAATTGGGACATAACATACTATACACAATATTATGAACAATAGTAAATGTTTATTCGTATCATTAAAGGTATAAATAAAAAAACAGAAAAAAGAATGAAAAAAACAATTTACACGAATTAAGATGAAATATATTAACTTGGTATATTATTTTATGTACATAATGTAAATTACACATAATATAATATTATTAATAATTATTAATAACGATAATAATAAAGATTAAAAAAAAAAAATTATCAACTTTCATATATGCATATATTTCATATCCTTTTTACTCTTCAGCTGTTCTTTATTTTCCTCAATGTTTAATTTGGAGATTGTATTGATGAAAACATCAAAATCTGCGATGCTGATGGAAGTAGAACTCTGTAATTGAATAAGAACAACAAGCCAAATACCGTGAGTAGAAAACCGTCTAAACAAGGAATTGTTGAGGAAAATAAAAGCGTTATTAAAAATATACATGAATGAAAAATAGACAAATATTAAAAATACATTAATTATTATAGTTTTATTTGTTATAAAGGATACGGATAACGTGTCTCTCCCATTTTTCTACCATGTAGAGTTCTGTTACGAGAGAATATCGGAAATACCAGTAGCTTAAAAATGTCCATATCTTTTCAATTATTCCGAACATTGTGTTATATCCTCGTGGAGTGGAAATTTTTTTTCTTGTTTCTACAAACGTGAAAAGTTTTCATAATAATGGTAAAGAATGTGAGATTGTTTGAGCTGATAATATACAAGCAATTAAACTTTAATCACAATCTGCGGTTCAGATTAGATTAGTAGGAAAAATTTTTTTTAAATAAAAACCGCAAAGACTTACCAAAATCCTGAATATATTTATGTTATGTTAATATTTTCTGATTTTGAATACAGAAAATACTAATTCAAGGACGATTTGAAACCACCCAAATTTGTTTATCAATTATGAGTGACAAATCAGCCGACTTTTCGTTGATAGAAAATACCAGTCGATTAGTGATGGGCGATGTTGACCGATTAATCAAAGAAGTCGATTATTTTTCTTTAATAATCGATTATTTTCGGCCGATGTTTTAAGGGTCGATTAATCGATGTTCGATGTTTTTTACCGAACTGTTAAAGGATCGTCTACAATGGTCTGCGCCCCCATGCGGCGTCTAAATCCACGGCGACCGACTGTGTGTGTTTCTAGATGTCCCCACTGGGCTTCCGTAAAATTCCAACCTCCAAGATGGAGCCTGTCACACGTTTGCGGTTGTAAAACGTCTTAAATCAAATAGTTGTATAAATATTTATAAACATTCTAACCCCGTGGTGTAATTCTGTTTAGTTATGTGTCATTGATAAAAGTCGTTTAACCTCTATTGAACGGTAACAAAAAAATACGTCTAAAAATGTCTGTTATTTAATATAGAAAAAAAAAAAAAACAGTTAAAGCAGTTCCTGCAATGACGTTTACCAATTCATGCGTCGTCGTTAATACTGTTTGTAGTGTTGATGATGCTCAAGTTACGTACGTTTATTTGTTATGATCAATAAAACTGCGAAATATTCGACAAATACGGTTAATATTATACGGCAATGAATTGCAATGGGGGACCACGTGTTGGTCAAGAAAATACAACGGAAACCTCCGTGGATAACAAACCTATAATTACATGTAACTATACCAATAACCTTTAACGATACTTTATAGTACCGTTTAACCTCGCACTCTCTCTTTCTATCTCTATAATATACACATATCTATCTCTCTTTCAATTTTAACGTTACATTTAAATCATTTTTTCTTACTGTTAACGCCCCTTTAATTGACGTACCTCTCAATCTCGGACGTGTTTATTAAAACCAATATCGTTTATTCAAAGGTCACAACCTCCCCGTTTATTATAACCATTATTCAAACCATGATACGATTACGCCGAGATTTAAGAGACAAACAACACCGTCGATTTTTTATTTTTATGCACAGAAAGTTCTTTGATATTAGATCAATTCAATTATTTTATTGTTTTTCATTTTAGACGCGGGAGACGAGGAGTTGTTCTTGACTCTGGAAAGCACTTTGGTTCAGGCATTACCTATTAATCCAGCTGAATGGAGAAGGTCTTTTGGAAGGCCTGTTAAACAGGTTAATATCAAAGGATCGTTTGTTCAATTTTCAAAAGAGATATTACCAAGTGAAAAAGATTGGCATCTTATCAAACAGCCGATATTTCATATATACTGGAGCGAATGTTCGGTGAGTTGGATTGAATCTTTTTGCAGACAAGCTGAACATATTTTGTAATCTAAATTTCATTTTTTAAACTTGTCTTTTTATGTATTTATTAATTTACAGGATGTTGATGTTTACAAAACTTCAGTTAAAGACGATATTGATAACTGGCTTAAGACTCTCGCTCAATACAACGTTCAAGATTGGATGATTGTATTAGTCGAAACATACGATCTCAAAAAAAGTAACAAATTATTACCTAGGACTACTGTACTCGATAAAATTCGTAGCGATTTTGCTTCCAAACATGGAGATAGGTGAGATGCAATTATTTGTTGATCTAAATCTGACCCAGTTTTATTTTTTACCCCACAAACTCAATCGATTTGAAGAAATATATCTTCTCATCTAATTTTTCCTCATTACTAATGAGTCAAATAATTGCTCAAACCTTCCGAAAAATTTTTATCTGATATAAATCTAAGTCCAATCTAACAATCTGAGTCTGAATCTGACCCAGATTCAATATTACAGCAGGAAACCATTCGATTTAAACGAATATATCTCCTCATCTAATTTTCCTTCATTACCATTCACTCAAATAATTGTTTAAACTTTCCGGATATTTTTTTTTCCGAAACTTTCCGAAAAAACCACCTTGTATATATTTTTCATGTACTTTTTTGCTTCCATAATTTGCTTGAAAGATTCTTTCAATCTTTCAGATGTTTGTCTATTATAAATCCGATAAAATCCGAGTCTCGATCTGCGGAATCCTGGCGAGGTTTGATCATTCGGATGCGACACTTGGTTCTCACCGCATATGATAGAACGTTATTACGGTTTGAGGAAATTATTAGAGAGCAAAGAGAGAGGAGAAACCAGGTTGGGTGGAACTTTTGTCACTATTTTTTGCTGCAGGTAATTTTATGGTCAATAAAAACTATTTTTACTGAGCAAAATAGATCACGCAGTTGATAACTAGTAGAAAATTATTGTTTTTATCATTTTACAGGAAGAACTTGCCTTCGTACTCGAGATGTTAGGACTCTATGACGAAGCTTTAGTCCAATACGATGAATTAGATGCCCTGTTTACTCAATTCGTACTAAATTCTAACGTCGGTGGTAAGATAGAGATCAAAATATTAAATAGTTCTGAAATTGGGTCAACATCGATGATGAGAAAATGGAACAGATCAATTTGTGCAATATAAAAACTTCCTACAATCATTTTTCGATCAAACAGTATAAAGAGTTCGTTTATTCATCACAATAATCCTAAAAATTTGATTGTTATCAATAATCATTAAAATCCTAGCTTTTATTTTATGACTAGAAGTATGGCGCGCTACGCGCGCTCTTTTGATTGTTGATTGTTTTTTATTTTCTATTCATTTTGTGCAATATAACACAACTGACATGAAGTCGGAATATCTTACACGAAGTCGGCAGAATCAAGACTTATTTACAACTGACACGAAGTCGGAATATCTTACATGAAGTCGGCAGTCTGTATCGAAAACCGATTAAAACCCATCTACTTTTTATAAACGGATAAAAGAACTTAATGAAGGCAAAACTATTACTGCTTTGAAAAATTCACCTTTTTTTCCAGATACTCCAGCGTGGTTGAGCTCGTTTCAATCTCCGTTAAATAATTGGGCTGGCGTTAATTTAGACAACGGAGTGGATCACCACTTAAGACTTTTATTGGCTGAATGTAAAGCCTCGCTTTTAGATCTTAGGAGTTATTTATTCAGTAGGCAATGCGCGATGTTACTACTAATCAACAAGCCTTGGGAGGTTTGTAAAAAAAATTTACAACTCTTTTACTTCCCACATAAATTCATCCAGATACCAATAACTTATTATTTCAAAATCCTATTCAGGTTGCTCAAAGATGTTTGTCCTTTGTTCACAACACTTTGGGGGAGCTACGAATTCTAGAAATACAACGACCCGAGGGGGCGGTTGAATGTTGGGCCTTTCTCTGCGCCTTAGAAGTATTACAAAGTTGTCAGGCTTCAAATGTAAACATAGACAACGGACAGCAGCTCGATCTTTGTTCCTTGCATACCGCCAGTCTGTGGGCATTGGCTAGAGACAAGGTAGCATCTGAAGCTGAAAGATTGATCGCTTGAAAACCTGTTGTGAAATAAACTAAACAAAATTTGTTCTATTTTTTTTACACAGCTCGGAGATCTTGGAAAACTTTGCGGTCTTATGCCAGGCAATGAGCCGACCAGTGAGCAGCTCCATACAATTGTTTACCTCATTGCTGGAATGGGAGACTCCGAGCCTCAAGCTCAAGGGAAACCAACACCGACGGACAAATTGAAAGAAGCTTTATCGTCGAAAGAGGCCTTCAAAAAGCAGTACTTGGAGCACGCGGAGTTAGCAATGGGAACTTACAAACATGTGGGCCGAATTCGATCTGCGAGATTAATCGGAAAAGAATTAGCCCGATTTTACAGCGAGCTTGGAGAGCACCAAAAAGCTGTAGCCTTTTTGTCTGATGCATTAAAAACGTACAATGACGAAGGATGGCTTGAACTGGCTGCACAAACTCAATTGGAATTGGCTCAATGCTATAAAAGAATGGACGACGTTGAAAGATACACTAAAATCTGCGCAGCTATAGCGAGTTCGAGGTCTCTGCATGTTACAGTGCAGAATAGTTACTTTCAGGAGATGTTAGCTTATACTAAAATGCTCACCGCGCCTCAGCCGCTAATAACAGACCTCGGAGACTGTTTTCAAATACTTAGTATGGAAGTTAACGTAACTGATAAAGTAATTCAAGATTGCGTTGTCAGCATAGAAGTTTGCCTGGAAAGTTTTCTGCCCAGAGAAGTAAGGTGCAACGGGGCATCGATATCTGTTGAAGAATTCAAGAAACCTCCAGTGCCGGTGAACAAGAGAAAGGGGCCAAAAATTTTGCTTGAAACACGGATAGAATTGTAAGCCGTAACGGTTTCCTCAGTCTTTAGACTCTCGACGATTTTAATCACGAGGATATTGTCTTTTACAGATTATCAAGGTGTACAATCGAGGATATGAAACACCCCGATCCATGTCTAGCTCGATTACCGACTTACTCATGCCTGGAATATAAACAGGATAAAAGTCTCTCTGCAGCTAGTGTTGTTAACAAAAATCTGAAGCCTTTGATCAAGAGATCGGACAGTGCGAAGCACAGAAAACCGTCAATTAATGTCAAGGGGGATTTTAGCAAGGGTTTATCTTGCCAAGCATTCACTCTAAAGCCCGGTGAAAACGTGTTTACAGTAACGAGGCGAGTAGATCAACCCGGAGTCTACAAAATCGGTCAATTATCTCTGGTAATTGAGGATAAACTTGAGTTTTTGTCTACGATATTGAACCCGCGATTATCCTACGAAGTTGCAAAGACACAACCAATAGTATTCTTACAATGCACCAGAGATTTGCTCGCCGGTCTTCCCCAGGAAATTGAACTAGTCATTTCAAGTGGTAGCGTAAAAATAACTGAAGATGCTAAAATAAAATTAAGAACTTCTAGAGGCTTGACTCTACAGGGTTTACAAAATGGGCAACTTATGGTCAGGGAATTGGAGATGGCTTTACCCTCTTGCGAGCCTTTTCAAAATACTACTCTGGTGCTAAAAGTACTTGCCGAACTTCCACCAAAGAAGGATGCTTCGACTATAGAACACAAGGTAAGTCTAATATTAGTTGTGATTGATCGTTTCTATGCTGCAACAAAATAACATGCTGTTTTCTTTTTCCAGTTGAGTTTGCACTGTCCTTGGGGAACTGAGGAGATAGTCCCTCTGAATTTCGGGCCTCCATTGATGTCGTGTTTTAAATTACACACTGCTAAGCGCAGAAAATTTCTACAAATCATAATAACCGGTCTAACTTCTCAGCGGCTTGAGTTATCGGAGCCTAAATTGACCAGCAATACATCAGCGGACGTTGGCTTTAAGAGCTTGAACCCAGTCGCTGGACAAAAATTAGTAATTGGCAATGGAATGAATGTATCATTTATGTGGGAGTTAGAAATTGGCAAAGATGAAAAGTCCACGGGACCAATTAAAACAGACTTTAACGTGAGATACTCTCAGATAAATCCTGCCGATGAATACGATGAGCCGAACGCCAACGACGATCCATTGCATATACATAAATTAGAGAAAATAAATAACAGAGGAGAAGTTTACAGGTGTAACTTCGATGTTGTTGATTATGTGGTAAGTATAAGCACTGAGAAAGATCAATCTTCCTACATTAGACCCAGAAATCGTAAATTTCATATAAAAATAAATCATTTTTCAGACGCTTTTTGTAGTTTCTTCAAAAGTTGAGGCCAGCGGTGGTGGAGGAGAGTTTTGTCGAGCCGGTAGCATGTGCCATCTTTGTTTGACCGTTACTCGTATGGTTAACAGTCCGTCCCAGACTCCGACTCCTCAATTAATGTACGAAGTATTAGCTGATCAAACTATGTGGGCTGTTTGCGGCAGAACTGCAGGCGTAGTTTCTTTGGAAACTCTCGAAAAACAGAGCGTAACTTTAGACGTTATGCCTCTGACCAGCGGCTACCTACCTCTGCCTGTTGTTAGATTATCCAGATACATACCTGCAGCGGAACTGAAGAGCGGTGAGGGGGTTTTTCTCTTCTTTTATCAAGATTTGCGATTTATTTTAACAACTTTCATTGATTTTTACTTGTTTTATATTAAATCTTTCAGATATGTCTCGGAAGACTGAAGTAGCCGGAGGTCCGCGTCTGGAACCTTTTAGTCCTGGCCAAGTATATAATGCTAGTAAAGCCCAGCAAGTTCATGTTCTACCAGCAGCACCGTTAGAAACTAATTAATCGATTGATCAAAGGCAATCGCAGTAATCTAAAGAGCTTATTAATGCGGTGGAAAAAATGGTGAGCCTTTCAAATTGAAGAATCATAAGAAACTGGTCGATTTTAACTGGTTTCAATCAAAGTATTAACTTTTTTTTTAATTTTTTTATTGTTTATAGGGAAAAATTGAAGAACTGGAGCTATTCACGAGCCTTATTTTATCCGAAATTGTCTTTCGACATACAGTCGATTGGATTTCAAATACCTCTTTTTATTTTAAGAGAAGTAGACGGTTTTTGAATGTTTGATTTCAATCTTGATTGAAAATATGATTGCAGATCAATCTTTGGCATTGAGAAAATGGAATGAAAATAAAATATTCAAGTATGATATTATGCATAAATTGGTAAACAATTCATCTCGTTTGTTAGATTCTTTGTAAGTTTGCATCGTTTAAGATCGCTTATCGAAATCCAGACACTTCTTGCACCAATGATTAGTACTTAATTTACAAACTCATTATTATCAATGATACAAAGTATGTAGAGTCCCAGATTAACTGCGAAATAATTATTTAATGAACTGAATTTAATCCGTACTTATATATTTTATTGCTAAAACTTTGACCGGAGAAGTATGAGTAGATTTGAATTAATATTCATTAGAGAAGTTTGAAATTGAGTATTCAAACTGCTGATAAGTGATGTTAAAATTTTTTTGGTGAATTGTGAAGCAATGATGCTTTTGAAGTCACGATAATATTGATTTAACGATTATCTCACAAGTTATTAGAAAACTGATGATTAAATTGAACTACATAATGCATATTAGATGGTGTATATTAGAAAATTGAAGATTGTAATTAATTAAATATTATGACGAGGAAATGAATACGATGAACAAATAATAAATAGATATAATATAATCATCATGAATATAATAAGTTAACCGAAGAACTGACGTGCGAATATCGGTTTGTCATAGTATAAATATGTTTAAAAAAGAAGATGAAGAGGAAAAAAAAAAAAGATAAAAAAGTGTTGCCATGTAGCTTATTACGAATATTATTTTTTAGGTACAAATATGATACAGCTCCTATTGTATAAATATAAATGTATACAAAATCAATACTCGACAACTGATATTTCTATTTCTACATTCGTAAAGTTATTATTATAATGTAACGTGTTTCTTTGAACGTAACTTGTTAAGGGTTCTCCAAGGCCTTTATAAATGATACTAAAAACTTGAGTTGTATAATATATTTCGTTACGTTTCTCAGGAGTAAAGATTGTTGTTAATATCTTGAGACAAAATTAAATAAAGTAAACAAATAAAACGATGTAAACGAAAAATAATAATCATTAGAAGAATCAGATTGTAGTTCGTACTGATAAATGAAACGTCAAAGAAGAGAAATGAAAAAGATATATTCTGCCAGAAATAATATGAATAGATTTTTAAATCTATATACAACTATATATATATATATATTTTTTTTTTTCACTACAATAATATAAAATGATATTTGAATTAACATTCTTATCGGTATCTATGATATACATAAATATATATATATATTTTTTTTTTATTCATTGTATATCAAAAATTATATTTACTAACAAACAGTTGTTCGAGAAGCTTAACTTGGATGATAGGAGAAAGATTATTTTAAATTATGTCTGCTCTCTTTTTAAGTAGGATCAGAGAATTAGAAATGTTTGAGTTGAAAGGAGTTCAAAATTGACCAATATAATTTATACATTACAACTACTCCTAATCTTGAATATAAAATTGTGAAATCAGATTCAAACTGTGCAAAACACCTGACATCACTGATTGAATTAAGTCAATTTTACACTCTACGATGGTGTATATGAATTCATAATCTTATTTAGCGAGTTTAACCGAGACATAAGCTGTGGGATGAAAGAAAAACAAATTTCTTTACTTAACTAGATAATGAATTTTATTTCCCAAAAAAAGGATAAAAAAAATTCAAGCATACAATTTGTCTCTAATTATAAGAATAGAACTCCAGTATTAATTAATTAATTGAAACAAAAAAAATAAAATATATATTTCGCAACATGTATAGTAATGCGTTAAATAATAATTATGAATACATTGCCTGGTCTTGAAAGCTTGCCATTGCTTTGGCTGGTTGAGTAATAATAAATGATACCTAATAATAATATGTATTATGTAAAATGTTGGTTACATTTAATGTTATATATATTCTTCTATATGTATATAGGTAATTGTGTATATACTTTGCTGTATGTATTCTTATATTATGTAGATCTTATCGCCATCCCTTATACCTGTACAGAGATCACAATCTGTTGCTGACATTAAAATTAAGGTCTGATATTAAATAAGAAGATTCTATAAATAAATTTTTATACCCTTTTATTATTATTCATCCACCCAAAAAAAGAACAAGAACAAGGATTTGGATATTTTTTTTGATTCTATATTTATATTTTTGATTTTAAGGAAATTAATTTACACAATTAATTTTTACCATTAGATCATGATTTTTTATTTTTTTATTTTTCATTTTCTGTCTGTTTGGATTAGAATCAAATTATTACAAATTAAAAAGTTCAGTTAGTAAGTAGGCATTGGTTGTTGAGTTAGAAGTAGCCCGAAACGTCTCTTGATCGTTATGCGTTCCTTTGAATATTTATCTTCGGGTGAAAATCGAGCTGAAAAAAATAAATAAACAATGCAACAGTCAAGAATCTGTATGTATGTGATAAAAACGGATTATTATTTAATAGAAATAGCTTATTACCAGGGTGTGCCGACAAAGTTGGTCTACCATTGGGATCGATTTTCTGTAAATAAATAAACGGAATGTATTTATTAGAGGTTAGGTTAGATTTGATTAGAGGCGATATGTCAACGAAAGACTTTGGTATATCTTTAAATTTTAAAAATGTCATTCAATCGATCCACGTTTAATAAAACAAGATAACATAAGAATTGAAGTATTAGAAGGTCGATTATAATTAACGAGCAAAGTATGTATGTAGCACTATTCTTATCCCACGTGGGTGTAATCGGCAAATTTCAACAATCATTAAATCATTTGTCTTACCTTTAGCGTGTAAACGCGTTCTCTCTTCTCGTTCAAATAGTACATTAGATACATTTTTATTATCAATTATATGCGATATTTTTTTTAATTAAATGTCCAAAACGCTTTGTGAGAAGCTAACCTAGTTCACTCGTTAGGAATTCACGCTAACTATGGGGAGTTTAGTACGCTTTGTCATAACTCATGATATGCGACCACAAGTTTGAGGTCACACCAATGTCGTGCGGGTTGCAAACGAAAAGGCGCACTGATGTTTGCGGCAAAAGTAGTTCGTTATTCGACTGCGAGATGGCAATACCATTTCGCACCCCCGTTGGCGGCAAGAACCGAGCAAGGACGAGCACTACCAAGGACAAATACACCTGTCGCGGGGTCAGCGGCCTTCGTGATGTCTAAGGGATAGGATGTGAGATGCGCTAACGAAACATGACTGACCGGCGTTTCAAAAAGAATACTACCAACGCAGAGAACTTGTCGCAAACTGGACAGTGCACTTATTGACAAATGATGATTCTTCTAGATTGGTATGCTGAACATTTTATCTAACGATTATGATATAATAATACTCGTCTTTCTCGTAAAGTTGACTGAACTTTAATCAGAGACCGAACATCTCCGTCCAGCAAATATTCTTTTCCAATTGCGAAGACCAAGTGAACTCTGCAGTCAGTGTGAATTTATATTATTGTAAATCTACATCCATTTGATATTAAAACTAACGTTTAGCGAGTAATAATAATAATAATCATTTCATTATCTGCAACACGAAGGTAATAAATTGACAATGAGAAAGTGTCGTGCTAAGATTTTAGAATCCATTTATATGTATACTTCATGTATACTATATACATCTGTACAGCATATTATGATAAATAACAGATTGTATATTCTCCATATCTCATTGCAACAATTATTATACGTCCGGTGTCATCGTACTTGTTAGCTGTGACTGCGATCGCTGGTATACAGTTACAATTATTAGCAAATTAGCGAGTATCATTCTACTATTTGGCGGGACAAATTTATACATAGGGTATAACTATAAGGTGTATGTATTCCGTCCTACGCACGTTATAATAGCATCTAGGTGTACAGTCGTTTAAGTTTTATCGTTACGTAATAATGATATATAATTCTTACCATACGTGCATATATGGTTTCCAATACGAGAAACTATGTGTATAATAATCAGCTGACTATTGCTCAATACAACATATTTAATACATAATAATCATATATTATATACTGAATCGTTATCTTTGTGTGAATATATATTAGAAAAAAATCTGCTGATACACTATACAATAATAATAATAATAATAATAACGATGAACTTTAAACTTGGAATAATAATTATAAATAAATTATGCAAAAATGTATTTACTCTGGATGTATTATTTGAATGAAAGAAGTTTGTCCGATTCCGTATGCGATTAGCCTCATAGGTATAATATAGATTAATTAACAGACGATCTCATTTTTCATGTTCGTCATTTTTTTGGCAGTATTTTTTATTTCTTCGAGAACTTAGCCGATATTTTAACGCACGTATAGTGTAAACCCGATCGACTAAAAACGTATGTGAATTGTATATGATTGTAAATAAGTATCTGTATACATATACGTACGTGTAGGCGTTCGGGACACCAAAGATCGTGTTTGCAACTCGCGTGTCGCTGACAGTATACAGTCGAATGTGATAGCTCGCGTGTGTGATATACAGAAAACCGCGGATTCGATTACTAATTAATTAAATAATTAATTAATTAATCAATAATCAACGTTATCAAAGAACTTCGATATTAAAAAATTAGTCAACACGGTTTACCTAATGTGGAAATAGAAAAATTGTATACTGCAGTTGTGTTTAACAAGAATTTTGTGTTAAATAATTGAATATGTATATTCACTCGCTGTAGTGTGTAATTGATACACTGTAATCAGTTTTTGGTCAGCCTTTATATTTAGATTAAATAATCGGTAGGTCATCATAATCTGACGAATTTTTTTAACTCATCTACTAAATAATAACAGTTCGTGTTTTTTCGAGCGAGCGTCGATTCCTTACAAAAAGATCCTATACCTTCGTAAGTGAAAATCGTTTTATAATTTTCAATAATTTGTTTCAAATAATAAAAATATAATAA
Source organism: Macrophya alboannulata (assembly GCA_949628255.1). NCBI lineage: Eukaryota > Metazoa > Arthropoda > Insecta > Hymenoptera > Tenthredinidae > Macrophya > Macrophya alboannulata. The sequence goes on along the minus strand of OX451211.1, from coordinate 16,226,515 downwards.
AATAAAATGAAATAGAATATGTAAAAAATCGGTCACGGGAAGACGGTTGCACATAAATTTTTGCGCTGCTCGGACATGTAATTATCGAAGTTCAAATTGCAGAATACGTATACCTATATAGGTATGTCGAGTCGAGTGAAAGGCGGTGAACATAATGACTAGAATTATGGATAATCCTGTAGCTCGGTGAATTCTATATTATTTCAGAAAATTTTTTACGGTCTATAATAAGCTTTTCTGTACAATTTCAAATCTCAATATAACTGCTATCAATTCGCAATTTGCGGATACCCGAACGTATTTAGGTATACCTATGTACAGTACAACCTCTAGCTCGATGGAAAATTATGCAGATTAGATTCTCGCGACGATTCGAATTTCAAGTACGACCACAGCTATACTTATAGTCAAGTTCGTAACATTCGACTGCTTATGGTAACGCATATGACATCACTTCGGCACTATATGACTTAATAATTTTTATAAATGAAAAGAACTTTAGACAACATAATATGAGCTATTTCACAAATTCCAGGTGTGGTTTTGTACCTGAAAATTTTCGACTATTTTTTTCTATCATTTAAATTCAGCTCAGTAAAAATTTTTTTCCAGTGAAATTTCATGACTTTTTTTCATATTTCATTCGTGTTTTTCATGTTTTTTGATACCAAAGAAGTTATAATAGTCTGGCAAAAAAATTTTCGATATATTGTTCGACGGTAATTTTCCGCTCTTTCCATTGATGATAAAAGAAAAAAAAGTCGAAAATTTTTAGATACAAAACCATACATGGAATTTGTGAAATAGCTCACATATATCCTATATATGCATTTACGTTGCACAAGAGCTCTTGGACTTGTTACAATAATTAAACGAAATAATGATAATAAACCTAAAGAAATCGGTTACGGTTTTTTATAATTTCTATTTACAGGTATATGTATATTCGGATAAGGTCAATATGCTACGAAGAATCAGATGGGTTGTAGAAGTCAACGAGGAGCCAATCGAACGAGTGCCTCTCGATACACAAATTTCCATCACCAAAGGTAATTATAGTAAAAATGGTAATATAGGTATATAAAAATAATTGCGATTCAGATACATACGTATGTATACATACATACATACGTGTGTAGGATTAAATTTAAAAAGTAGACGAATTTTTTTAGAGATTTTCGACTCCGCTTACCATTAATATCCTAAAAGGTTCTCCACTTCCTCCTAGGTGCTAGAAAACACCGAGCGTCTCGTCTGACGCTAGAGTGTAAAAGCACCGGAAATCTAAAGGGAGTGCACGACGGTTTAAGCCTTGTGGATGTGAAAACTTTTAATACACGCATACCCGTATGCAGTTACAAAAACGTAGTAGAAAATCACACAAGTACTGTACACATTATCGATTATGCGTATACTAAGATATCGTCTAGCTTCTTAAATTCGCAACAGAATTCTGTATGACAAAAAAAAAAAAAAGAGAAAAAAAAACTTTCTTCAGATTCGTAAGATGAACACATAAATATGTATTTCCCTGTGTATACGTATACACCTATAGGCATTGATCGTTGTTGGTACGCTTCGCCGCGGGTAGATGGCCGGACGGAATAACGTGCGGGGAAAATTTTCTCGCAATTAAAATTAGATGAATCAGAGGATATAGTCGAAAGGTTTTGGAGAATTGGTATCGCTTCTCGGCTTCATAGCTAAGATCAAAGTGTAGTATCTGTTCTTATCAGCTTAATATCTGATACGCTCCGCATTGCGGAGCCGGAATATTAAACTGCTTTTTGGAAATTGACAGGACGTCTGGGGCTTGCTCCGGTTCGGTCGATGGTTGGCTCGACATTGCACTACAGTCGAGATCGGCCTCATCTACTCAATTAAACATAATAATTCGTGGCACGCTCGTGACATGTGAGAATATAGACTAAATTCTAAATGATATCGCTCTCGGGGATTATTCCGGTCGTGATATATCCGACGGATTAGAAATCGGATTTACAATTAGTATAATGGAATGCGATTTTCTGTCAAATCAATGCAATGGGAAATACTTGTAAAACACGTTTTTCTTAACGAGAAACGGAAAAGTTAATTTTCGATATAGTTTTAGCAGTCCTAAATACTACAAAAGAAAAAAGAGAAGAAAAATTAGTTAAAATTTGGCGATAGGGGGATAAGCAAGGCAAAAACGCCTCTTGCGAATATCTCAATGATATTTTATGGATAAGTAGTTACATACTATCGAAATATACGTACTAAGATCCCGAAAGTATCAGACCTCAATCTTAGTTGCTTTTTGAGAGAAAAAGAAAATTGGATTGACTGATCGGTTTAAAAATTTAATATGTTATAGAGGGAGTCAAGAGCTAAAAATAGACACGATGGTCAATTTTTTAGCTTAATGACTTCACGATAAAAAAATTATTTGCTATTCACTATGTTACTCTTCGAGCAAAATTATAAAACCATTATTTTTACATTCCTTATAGATTCCGCAATAATTCGTATTTTTTTTCAAAATTTTCGTTACGGTACGCCGTACGTAGTTGAAAATCAATTGAGATTGAGGTCTGATACTTTCAGGATCGTAGTATTTTAATAGTAACTATAACTTATCCATAAAATATTTATCAATGAAGGGCTGTTCATTCAGAAAAAATTGACTACATTAACTGTTTATCAAAATAAATACAGCGATGAAATTGTATCGACAATCGGAGCAAATTAGATGATTCAAATAACTGTAAAATTACTTGTAATTGATGAAAATTGTTTAAAATTGGACCAAATCAATGCAAATCATGTGAAATTAAATTGACTCTCTCCGACCGCTCGAGCGATACAGAAATAATAATTTGAATGCAGAATTTTTCTCTCAAATTCTGAGTCAGTGTAGGGAAAAGGTACACACATAATGGCTTAGTAAATGTCCCCCTCGTATTACCTGTTCAGGTATGCCAAGTCTTACCGTATTCTGAATAGAATAATTCAGTGCTGAATGGTATTCTGTGATCCCGCTAGATGTCTAACCGGGCTGAGGGGGATCTTCGGGAATTTTTCTCGCATACAAAACTCGTCGAGTCGGAGGATATACTCGAAACGTTTTAGAATTTTAGTATCGCTTCTCGGCTTCAATAGCTAAGATCAAAGTGTAGTATCTGTTCTTATCAGCTTAATATCTGATACGCCCCTCATTGAGGGGCCGGAATATTAAACTGCTTTTTGGAAATTGACTGGATGTCTGGGGCTTGCTCCGATCCGGTCAATGGTTGACTCGACATTGCACTACAGTCGAGATCGGCCTCATATACTCAATTAAACACAATTATTCATGATGTCCGAACTAGCTCGATTCGTATGTATCCTCATACTCTCGTGCCGGTTGAGGCTGGACTAAATTCTGAATGATATCAAATTTCGGGGATTATTCCTGGCGCGATACGTTCGACGGTTTAAGAATCGGTATCACAATCAGCACGTTAAAATGCGATTTTCCCAGAAAATAATGCAATTGAATTGCTCAAATACATCTCTCACGTTTTTTAAGAAGGAGAAATTTGATTTTCAAGATAATTTTAGCACGGCTGAATGTCTAAACAAAAAAGAAAAAAAGAGTTGAAATTTATCAATGATTTTCATAACGAAAGGCTATTCACCAAGAAAAATGACTAGACTTGACTGTTTGAAATTGAAATAAATATAGCGATGAAATTGTAAGATTCCGTGAAATTTATGAAAATTGTTCAACATTGGAACAAATCAGTGGAAATCATATAAAATTGAACCGACTCCCTCTGACCGTTCTAAGCGATACTAAAATTAATATAATTTGAACGAAGAATCTTTCTCTCGATTTTTGAGTCGGCATGCAAAGAAGGTACATAATGGCTTGGCAGGTATCCCCTTAGTATCACCTGTCCAGGTGTGTCAAGTCTTACGCGTTGACAGTTGAATAGTATTCTTCGATCCCGCTAGATGTCCAACCGGCTTGAAGGGTCTTCGGGAATTTTTCTCGCATACAAAACTAGTCGAGTCGTAGGGTATATTCTGCAAATTTAGAGAATTTGGTATCGCTTCTCGGCTTCAATAGCTAAGATCAAAGTGTAGTATCTGTTCTTATCAGCTTAATATCTGATACGCCCCTCATTGAGGGGCCAGAATATTAAACTGCTTTTTGGAAATTGACTGGATGTCTGGGGCTTGCTCCGGTCCGGTCAATGGTTGGCTCGACATTGCACTACAGTCGAGATCGGCCTCATTTATTAATCAAACATAATTCCCGACGAATCTTACCGTTTCGTCCCTCGTGTCAGTGTATCCTTTTCTCTTTCCAAGGCGTACAGAAAAACCATGTAGCAGAGGGAAAGACAATTTTCTCTCGAACGTGCCAATAAATGTATATGTGTTTTTTCTTCCCCTCTTTATTTCTTCTTCGACTCCACCGAGAATTGAGACGTAGAGGAGGATACAGAGTAAACTCTGTAAAATATTAAACTCTTTCAGTTGTATATATGTATTATATACATCGACGTTGGTGGATTCCTATTGCGACGGCGCCCTTGGTACCGCGAACACGCATGGCATCCCGACGCCTGGCACTTGGCAGTTTCGCGATGTGCAGCGTCGCATGTGGTCGCGATATTCGATTTTATTGAGTCTATAGTAGAATCTGGATTGCGGAAATGATTCGCGTACTGTTTTACGAATGAATAATCATTGGATAGTTAATACTAATATATAACACGCGTGTGTGATGCAGACTCTAAGTGCTTAGAAATTAAAGCGCGCGCCAGAGTCAGCTTTTAAAATTTAATCTGCACATACTCCAAAACGTTTTAGGTACTCGATTCTTCAGCTCGTGGAATTCAATTTTTTGAACTATTGAACTTTCGTAATGATCCTTTTTTCCCCTGTCATTAAATTCAACGATAACGTACCCCAAAATTCGTTAATAAAATATTCGATTCAAGTACACGTATCAGATCTTTGTCATATTCTTCTTATCTCTGCGGTATCATCGCATTTTAAATACACGAAATTATTACCAGACGGATTTTAAGTTTGCAGAATATTTTAGCCATCTCAAAGGAAGCTTAGGTCTGAAAATCGAGAGAAATTTTTCTGTTATAATTTTTTGGGAATCTTTATTACGAGTATATTAATACGTGAAGTGAGATAATCTCGTACATATAGCCGTGGGTACGGTTATTTTGTATTTTTTCTTTTTACTTTCAAATTAAAGTTCTAAAAAAGTAGCCAGAGATCAAGTACTCTATATGCCTAGGAGCACTACGCGCTAGAGTAATAAACGAAGTACTTGAATGAGAAAAGAAGAAGAAAAAAAGTACGTCGTAAGAAAGTTACACGAGATTAGTACCTACCTATCCCGAGTGGAATAGGAATACGACCTGCAAAAGCTCCCGGGATCATAAGGAAAGGGAAGGTTTAACAATGAGGAATAAAACTTTTAAACTATCTTCTAGAATCTAGATTGTATACGTTGAACTGGAACTGCAGCTGCAACTGCGCGGAAAAAATTTTATCAAACGAAAAAAGAAGAAGAAATTTTTTTTTTACACTTTATCTTTAGACCTGTAATGCGAAAATCGCGTTAATCATTGTCACACTGTCTTAGCATAAAAATAAAAAAGAAGAGAAATTGATGAATAAATAAATCTGAGATTTTTCACTTTGAAACTGAGGAATGTTTGATTTTGATTAAGTAATTCCGTCGCGGTCTTTCCTTGTTTTCTTTTCGTTTTTTTTTTTTTTTTTCTTCTTGTCTCAAAGTGTTGTACGGTAAAAATCCTTTTACGTTTAGTAACAGCTGTCGACGAGGGGAAAATAATAAAAAAAAAAACCATAAGAAAGAAAAAAAGGAGAAAAAGGAGGACTTTTTCATCTACGATGGATGACGACATTTGTAAGTAAATAACCCGCATTTTTCATAGTATATACATAGGTATATACCTACCTTGCCACACCACCCACAAGGCACCATATACAGGCTTTTCGTCCCGCACTTATATAAATAACAACTCGCCTTAATATTAAGCTAAAGCGTTTTATACACACTCAGAGAATATAATCTTATCTATTACCCGCGGCGTTCGCAAAAAAAACGAAAAAAAAAATCTAAATAGTTATATGAATGACGGATTGAAAATTTGTTTAAAAAATGGCAAAAAAAAAAAATTGAATACCAAATTTTCATGAATTTTTTACAATATTTTTTGAATTCGATAACGAAAATTTGCTCTTGATCATTTTATCAAATAGATGAAATATATTTTGGCTGGGTTTATAAATGAAAGGGTAGAAATATATGGCCTGCAATATCGATATTATTATAGTGACGCATATGTTCCAACAGCTATATATATTCTAAATAATTGCATCGGTAGCAGATCTTGAATTATACCCTACCTATATATACTCAAGCCTTGTGTATATGATAAGCACGATAAGACGTTATCTGTTCAAGAAGCTATACATAAATGTAACAGTATATCCATATCCACGTGTTACGTATAAATGCACAAAAGTGTGCAAGCTGGGTCGAGAATTAATTGGTCATACCTATACACATGCAATATATCGTTATATGTACACGTACACATTTATACTTATAACAATAAGAAACGCCCTTAATTACTTATTCGTTTAAATCTGTATTTATATGTACTACACATAAATAGATATAGTTGTATATATACATATACGTATAGATTTTTATTATTCGTATTAGAATTGGGTGGTGGGGGATGTCGAGAGTTTCTGGCTATGAAGATTGGTAGTTAAACACAATACGTATACGTATAAAACTTTGATACTTGCTCGGTTATAGTGATCGAGAGCGACAAGAATCTTATCTTGAAATCATATTGGCTATACGCGAATCGTGGTGCCATGCTGTAGGGTGTACAGTTTCATTTTTATCAGTATTTCGTTTAGCTCGAGTAAAGAATTAAAACACGTCGAGCAGAAAATTTTGCAACTCTATATACTGGTATAAATATAATAATTGTATAGAAAATTCGAAATTTTTTCTAGAATCTATATTTTGCCAGAAAAAAAAGAAGAAAAACGAAGAAAAATTGATTGGATATAATACATATACGTATATAACTGCACATGAAATCAAGTGTTGAAAACGGAAAGAAACAGCCTTGTCGAAAAGTTCGTATACTATACTGTTTAACACAGTTCACATATACAATATATAATTAGGTGTGCAGTGCAGTGTTGATTATATTTATATACATACACCTATATGTATGTACATGTATAAGTCTTCGATCGGTATAATGTTTACAAAAAATTTAAGCTTTCAACAAGCTTTGGATATCGTCACAGCTAATTGGAGACGTGAGTATACAATTATCGTTATTCCAGCGATCCATTTTTTTCTGGTTATTTTTATCTTTCATTTTTCATTACATCTTTGTTTCCTTGATCAGAAAAAAAGTTTAGATCTAATACAAAAAAAAAAACAAGAAAAAATACCAGCCCTGGTAAAGTTTGTTAAGAGAAATAAATGAAAAAAAAAAAAAAAGGGTACGAACGCGTATGCATTTTCGCGGCTCGATTACTCTTTGCTAATATTTTAGTACCTGGGGATGCAGATAAACCCCTCGCTCCCCTCCAAAAAAAAAGACAGACAAAAATAACAGAAAAATGGTAGGATCCAAAAAAAAAAAAAAAAATCGAATCATGAAAATGCTGTATCAAACGTTGGAGGCAAATACTCTTTGTACTAAACCAACGTGAGGATTCTCTCGTACACGTATACACGTACGTACACACATGTGGCAGATATATGTATGCACGTATGGTCAAAGGCTGGAAAAAGTTAGACGCTAATTGAAAACGTGGTCAGAGAGAGAGAGAGAGAGAGAGAGAGAGAGAAAAAGAGAGAAAGAGAGAAATGGGTGGTACAGAGAGGGTTACGAGGGCTTTGACCGCGTCATATGATGAACCGCAAACTATTTATCTACCCCGCCTTAATAAAATACCTCCTCCACACTATTCTACGCTCTACGAAGTAATGTATATAATATATATAGGTATATATATAGTATCTTGTTTTAAACTTAAGTATATAGAAAAGCATGTATAGAAGAAACGTGGGTATAATAGATGATGTCTGCTGCAGCGTTATTATACTGCAGCGGCAGCATACATATACCTATGTATATGCGTATGTATGTATGTATCTCTCGGGTCTAATAATCTAGATAGTTCTTATTATTATTATTATTTTATTTTTATTGATATCAATTAGACCAATATCCATATATACATAGAGACTGTAGATACACACATGAGTACGCGTTAGAAAGTATATAAAATGATATCATTATATACATACATACGTTGATATATATATATACCTATACCTCTAGCAGCGGCAACTATTAGGACCAATATAAACCACATCACGTCTTGTTAAGCTTTTAGCTTATATATGCCGTATATAGTCGCGTACTGTACATACGTCGTATACGTATACATACCACGAAATAAATTCCCCTGCATACTAACAATGCAGTATATGTATACGTATACGTATGTGTAGGTATATATGTGTGTGTAAAAGTCTGACTGAAAAGAAGATTGAATTGCGTTTGGTGGAACGGATAAGCGACGCGTGCGCTTCGTGTTTGAAGAACGGTTTATATAGAGTTAATCCACTTGCCTCGTATACACGCTACAAGCCGCAAAATAGTCATCTATACATATCATATATACACACACTCATTTCACGTTGATAAATATAAATAAATTAATCAATGAATATACGCATCGAGTATATTAACGCAACGATTTTTTATTCAATATACATATATATTATATATCGGTAATGACGTATATACAAAGAAAAATTTGCCGAAACCCCACTTTCCTAGATCAATTCCGAGTATACTGACTCTCAAAACTGAAGAATTTTCCCAATCGAATGAGACACGATTTTTTGGCACTTCGGGGGTAATTTTTACGGTCGGTATACTTAGAATTTTGATGTAGCAAAATGTCTGTGTAGATATGTGGCGAAAGAAGTATGAGATTGAGTAATTAATTACTTATATCACACAATGCTTTGACAGTATACTTTTGACGTTTTGCGGGTAAACCAAACGTGTATATCATAGTGTACAGCTATATACGTATGTACGGGAAAAATCTTTTGTTTCGCAGGCTATCTAACGACTATAGAATTTATGTGTATAGGTATTATATGTATTTATGTATGTATGTGTGTGCATACTTTACACAATCACACTTAGTCGGCACTCGGCTATATCTTTCTGGAAGATAGAAATTATTTTAGAGCGTCGTCGTTATACTTCAAGCATGCTTGGCTGCAGCATCAGCCACTTCAATTTAATAACTTACGTTCTATCTTACACATCTATATATATATATATATATACGTATATACATAGGTATATGTATGTCTACAGAGTTTGCAGATTATTAAAGTGATCAAAGATTCTCCTTTAACTCATTAAAAAATTAAATCTCCTCAGGAAAGAATTTTTTTTTCTTCTTTATTTTCGATTTATCTTTCGTTTTTTTTTTTTATCCAATTTGAGCATCAATTTTCTTTGACTATATATTTTTTCTACTATATACGAATATAGGTGCATGTACCCTGTAATACCGTAGCTTCGGATGGTATATATAGATTGAAAATATTATTGGAGGATGTGAAATTTTGTGTCAGCGAAATTTGATATTGGGTAAAAACGAATAAGCCGAAAAAATAAAAGAAAAATATATAAGAAAAAAAAAAATAAAAAAATCGAATAAAAGTAAAGAAACCGTAGAATTTATTATATTACGTGGAATTCAGCGATTATAAATTCACGACCGTGCATATATACCCATATATACCTATGTCGTATAACGTATTCGAAGGGACGTGGTATACCTACGCTATACGCGTCGTAGTTTCTGCTATAAAAACAGCAGCTGTAACAAGAGATGTTTGAATTCCTCTCCCTATACTATACTTCGCAGAATTTCAAAGTTCGAAGTTCCGCGATAGCGTATAAACCAGCTGAGAGAAACGCGAAGGAGGGATCCGTGCGAAACCGATTTTAAGACCATGTATAGGGTATACTATGTAGTATAATGTATAGGAAAGAGGAAATTTGGCACGAATCCATATACTATATGTGTCATCGATAAATTTTCTGCACACCTAAATCGCGAATATCATTAGATTTATTCATAGATATTTTTTACCTCACACTTTTCGTTTGCAAGGATCTCGTTACCTTTTTTTTTCGATAATGAATATCTCTGAAAATGTTGAAAAAAAAAGAAAAAATCGTTAGGCTTCTGTTGAAAAATTTTTTACACCTGAAATTCGCCTGTATTTGTCAAAAAAAAAAATAGTCAAAAAAAGTTCAAAATATTGCTATTCTGCGAGAGGAAAATAACTTAAACCTGAATCGACACATCAATTTTTTAGTTTGAATTAATTCACATTAATCTATACAATCCAATTCAATTCTTGTAATTCGAATTAATTCATTATAATTTAAATCAATTCACTATAATTCCAATTCATTCATTCCAACTCGAAATAATTTCGTTTAATTTGAATTAATTCAATAATTCTAAATAAATTCCTAATAATTCACGTTAGTAAAAGTTAATTCGCGATGTAAAATCGAGAGTAAAATTGGACCATCAAACGAGTAATTTTATATTAACCGTGGTATATCTACGTTCGATTTTCAATATTTCCTTCTATTTTCATTTGGCTTTCATCGATTCTTGCCGAAATTCTTCTTTAAATTCTTCTTCTGGATCTCTAGATCTTGCTAGTTGCTAAATTATAAATATTTATTTTCGCACAAATTCCGATAATATCTTCGGGGTAGTGGTTCTATGTCGGTATCGAACTGCATTATCTACCAGGGTTCGGTATGGGACAACGACGGTAGGTGGCGCACCGCCAGATTGTAATCAAGATGGCGTCCTTAGTTACGGTTGTTTACTCGCGTAGTTACGTTGTTATAAACTTTAATAGTGAAAACTGCTTTTTTATTTAATCTTTTCGTAATTGTTTCGCGATTAAACAATAGTTCCGACACTTGGGATTATTCGCAGACGTTTGCAGGCTGTTTTTATCACTACATACAGAAGGAGATGCACCTGAATAAGTGTAAGTAACTAATGTCACAATTTTCGATGTCCCGATAGAATTTTCCGTTACAGACAAATTGAATTACACAGAAATATAGTTGATTCGGTATTTCGAGTCATCACAATCTCGCGTAATAGCATATTCGCATAATTAGAACGAAATTATGATAAATGGTAAATTCATATATTCATCGTATGACGATGATTAAACCGAGGGGCAAATAACTCAAACCTGAATCGACACGTCAAGTTTTTGGTTTGATTAATTCACTATAATTCCAATTAATTCATTTCAATTCAAAATAATTTCGTTTAATTTGAATTAATTCAATAATTCTAAATAAATTCCTAATAATTCACGTTAGTAAAAGTTAATTCGCGATGTAAAATCGAGAGTAAAATAACCGTGGTATATCTACGTTCGATTTTCAATATTTTCTTCTATTTTCGTTTGGTTTTCATCGATTGTTGCCTCGAATACCTTATACCTATAAAGAAACTTTTTTGTTTTTGCGCTTGGTGAAAATACATCGGATTTAATAGCCTCCCCTCCCTTAATTATTATTCCCCTCAACTTCTTGTATGTATAGGTATATGTATTACAGGTATATCTGTACATATATATAAATCGTTGGAAAGTATCAATAACCTTTAGTGGCAGGTATGGATATCCATTAGCCCACGATACCTATATCGACCACAAATATTTGCACCTAACTATAATACATACATGGGTATACCTATATCAGTACTCGGAGTATAATCTGGCCTGTAGTTTCATAACGCGTTCGCGCGGTGATCTGATAAATTAGTTTATAATGCAAAAAAAGAATTCAAAAATCTTTACCAAAAAAAAAACGTATATATTTTTACTAGACACAAAACGTAAAACTATGATAAACTTAGAATTTAATTTAAACGAAAATTTATTTATAAAAAAGAATAAACAAAAAAAATGCCCCAAAAAGTAAACGAAAATTTATTTATCTGAATATCCGGCTTAATAAAAAAAAAAAAAAAACGCGGAAAATCTTCGAGAGAGAGAGAGAGAGAGACAGAGAGAAAGGCTCTTCCTCCTCATTCACCGTGTAACAATAAAACCCGCACGAGTCTGACAGCAGAGTAAGAATGGGGGCCTTATCCAGTGATGTGATTCTCGTCGTACCTCGTCCCTACCTTACCGCCGAGCGTCGGGGGGTCGGCTGTTCGGCGGCATTCTCGGCGCCACGAACGTACCGAACAAACCTCCTCGAGTTTTCTGTCCTGATCGAGGGAGCAAACAGTTACTCGGCGTCCGACGCCCGTGGTATCGTCACTACCGCGGTGTTTGTGTGTTCATGGCGACCGGTGCTCCGAAATAGTAAAGAGTGAAGAGTTCACGTCGTTTATATCGTTCATTATTCATCATTCCAACCAACATTTTGTATACGAAAAATTAACGAACAACCGATATACCGTAAACCGGTTGAAAGAAAAAAAAAAAAAGATCCAATGTACCAAATTCAACATCTAAGAACCTTCGCCCGTGCTATATAACCTGTAAGCTTAGGTTTTTAGTCCGTACGGTTGACAGCACGACGACGATCAACAAGTGGCGTGGGAGCTGCGGTATTCTCTGCAGTTGGTTTAACATACATGCACACAGTTCTTCGGTCCTCTGTGTATACGAACACTTTGGGTCGTAGCCTGACGTTAGTTCTCTTGTGTGTTTCTCAACTCTACTATAGTGCAGTGTATAGGAGTTATATTCGTTACAGGTGTGCGCTCGTGTTTGTGTGTGGGTAAATTCGTGTTATGTGATTATGTGAATGCGCGGATGTGTCTGTGTGCCAGCGATGTAGTATACTGGTTACGTTACATGTAGTTACCTATACATCGCGTTGTTGACCGGTAAGAAAGTGATGAAGAAGAAGTTTAGTCGTATTCCAGGCGCAAAATTCGTCACAATATTATAGCCCGTGTTAGTTTAGTGCGTGGATATAATTAACGTTTAATCAAGTTTTTGAAGTGCTTTTGCTTTTTTTTTTTTTTTTTTTTTTTAAACCAGTGTCTTTAATATCACATATTATACCTACTTTATGTATATGTTGGTGTATATAAAATACTTGTTTCGTGAATACAGTTACTAATCATCATTATCATCGTTATCTCGTGCCTTTTTCTCGGATTATAACAAACCTACTGAAGATATTATATCATATCGTCATCTTAATAGCTGAACGTCGTTCCTGCAGTTTCTGCACTTCGACAGGACAAGATGGAGGTCGTCTATATAGGTACTACCTACATATAAACATACACAACTACATTACGAAGCACATACGTGGATAGACGGCTTAAGTCATTATGACACATCCTTTTTTTCTCCTTTTTCTTCCATATTACTTAAATAGTTCTCTAAAAAACCTAGTTTATTATATATTATCGAAATCTCATGTGTGCGTGTGTGTGCGTCTTTTATCTATCTATCTATTTGTGTCGTTGTGTAAACTAAAATCGTCTCATTTTATCGCACACAACTCTTCTCTTTTTTATTTCTTATCTATTCGGACGCAATCTAGACGCGATTAGACCTACAGGTGTGTTAGAAAACTAAACTATGTCTGTATGCGTTATAATGCATACACACAAAGATTCGTTATACTTAACTGATTCACGTTCTCGGATATTCATTCAAAGTTCAACTTATCTTATTTTAATATTGGAAAAATGGTATTATCGTTATCATGATCCTCAGCTGATCGATCACGTACTACTGCTATAATATAATAATAAAGAATGCATATAATGTGTAAAACTATCATAATCTCACTTAATGTTTGAATTAATTTCCCAATTATGGGGTTGAGACTTGAGCCAGGCGACCCTGCATCGGTGTGCAGGGTTTAGAGTCAAGGTGGTTACTGATACGGGCAAGAGTGAAGAGCTCCGTTTTGAACAATGGTTCGTCGCCAACTATAGGCGCGGGGGGTAATTCTATCCCGCAACAATAGTACGCGGGCTAGAATAATACTGACAATAGGCTCTTGCTGCTGCTGCTGCTGTTGCAGCTAGAGTCGACACGCGGGGTGCAGCGGTCTGTAGGAATTGGGCACCCGCTGATATTCAGCAGTAGCATAACAGTATTGTTCGAAGTATAGAAGCTTCGTTTGATATGCTCCATTATCGTTTTTTTTTTTTTTTTTTTATCTTTTCGTTTCATTTTTGTACAATACTTCAAACTTGTGCGTTCGATGCTTTCGCATAATACGAGTATAGGTAATTATAACTACTTATGCGGATGAAATACGTTGTTTTCTTTTATAGAAAAACTCTGAGATTGAAATGAGTTTATAAATACATTAACTTGCATGTGAATTCCAATAATCGCGTATCGTTGTAGATGCTGTAATTGTGTTTTTCACGCTCAAAGTACGATCTTATAAATTCGCAGGTCAAACTGTTATACAGTAGATTTCCGCTGGTGCTACAGATCTGTAATGTATTCACACACAAACATATAAAAAAAAAATACTCCCCGATCTAATACCTATATATGACGAATCAATTTACATTCGTTTGTAACGTATACGTATATAATACGCCGATCATCTCCTATATTTAAAACTGTGTATAATGGATGAACGTAGTTGCATCGAGCATGAAAATCGTTGCGATATATAAATTCCGAAGCAGTATATAAATCGAATAATTTGCGGTATTTGATAAAACGTCCGTTCGTTTTTTTTTCTTTTTTTTTTCGAAATTCAGAAAATTTTGACAGAGAAAATATGTTCGAAAAAAATAAACCGAAAATGAATATATACAAATTGCCAAAAAGAAAAAAAGTCGAATACGTGAATGCAAAAAAAAAAATAAAATAACTCTGAAATTATGGAGAAAATATATTTCTGATACACGAATATCGACAGAAACGTTAAGGAAAAAAAAAAACCAACATGTTGCTTTTATATATTCATCGGATGCTGCAGATATACGTATACCTATAACGTTTGTTGTTATTATTTATTTGCGAAGTAGCGTGATCTGCACGCGTGGGTGGAGTAGGTAGGTAGGGCATTACTAAAGTATAGACTGCGTTAGGGCATTGAGGGTTTTATCTATATTTGACGTTCGTCTTATCTAATCGATACGCTACTGGCCTCCTCCTCCTTCTCATCCTCCTCTTACTACTACTACTACTACTACTACTACTACTCTTTCTTCGGGTTAAAGAAGAAAATCACTTGAAACTTGGCCGAGGTTCTGTAGGTCGCGAGAAGGGCGATCTTTCGTAGACTATATATACTCAAATACTACGCTGTAGTATACTTATATAGCTATACATATATACGTATACGTATAGGAAAACATTGGCGTTTTATCATCTCGGCCTTATATATATACGATGATTTATTCTATTCTTATATACGAGTATATTATCATATTAAAGTCATAAAAGAAACTTTTATTAAGTGAATAAAAAGTGATAGATATAATATACGAGATTCGCGTTCTCGCGATTTAGGATAAATTTTTACACCTCTCATCCTTTTCGTCTAGGCTATCCCTGTACATGTATTAATTTTTTCTAATATCTGTTTTGTACATTTTTTTGCTTCTATCACTCAATTTTACTATTTTTTTTTTTTTTGTGAAGTACGAAGATACAATTTTTGATTTATCGAGGTTTCATCGATTATCAATACATACATCTCAAGTCTGTGACTTTGATCAGCATAATCTCTCTAATTATAAATGTTAATAAATTAGCTTGCAAAGAAACACACACAAAAAAGGTCAATTCTTTAAATAGTACATTCTCTTATCTTTGTTTATATATATATACATATATATACCTAACCACGATAAAGATATTATAATAACGTATATGTATAAGGTAAAAGATTATAATTATACAGTAGATCTGAAGGAGGAAGGAAGTTGTAAGATATGATCACTTTCTCCATGTATGTACATATATTATACCTACGCAATTATATTTTTCCAACCGGGACTGTTTATGTATACATATATACTTATATGTATATGATCAGTACTAGACTAGATATTATGTAGATGTTATTTTACTTCAGAAACCGGAAAGTTTACCACACTAGTTATTATCTGGTGACGATTATTATATACCGTATAGACGACGAATATTTTCGCGGTTTATAGTTCAAGGTACTATAAATTATATACAGGAATTAATTAACATAGATTATTCTTCTTTTTCCAATCAATATTTTATAACGGAGTCTATCAGTTAATAATTATATATATATATACACGTGATCAATCGGTAACAAAGTCTATGAAAAAAAAAAATATACGTATATTATAAATGATCAAAATATATATATATTTTTTTTTCATTTGTTCTTAAGTCTCGGCTTTATTCTAGTTTCCAAATTCTGTCCCAATTTCTTTATACGTATGTACATTATATTTTTTTATAGCTTCTTTCTTATATATTTTTCTATTTTCGGAAGAAAAAAAATTGATTCTATTGATTTAATCAGTCAATTAATTAAACAAACGACGTGATATCGCTTTCCGAAGAGGTCAACAACACCCAGCTATTTACTCCACACATATACGTATACGTACATACAGGTATTAAGTATTATTACTGCAGTCACATCGGTAGTATCTCCTGTACGTACTACCTGAACAATATACACACATACATACGTATATTGCACACATATATAATTTACACATATATCTTTATACAACCAGCGGAAGGAAATACGGTGTCTGCTTGAATTGAATGCCTCCTCTCTCACGTTGGCTAACCGCACCTATTACACAGGATTACGATTAGCTTGCCGCGATTTTCGCTCCATATGCATATACATATATGTATACTATATGTACAGATTTATATATATATATATACAAATTCTAAGAATTGTTTAATCAGATTATAATCAAATTATATGCGCGAAAGTAAAATAATTAATTAAATAAGATTAAGAAAATATATATTTACGATGAAGTATCTTATTATTCTCATATTTTCACATTCTTTCATGTCATAAATGAAGAAATAAGAATGATAATAATATTAATGAAAGATATGATATATAGAAAAATGTATATCTACATAGGTATATATACCTATATACATGATTTATTCGATGATAATTATTTATTCGCGAATACGATTTCGCACGATCAGTTCAGTTTTAATATTATAATACTATATATATCTTGATATTTATATATATATACATATATCTATATATGATATCATCAAGTTTCCTGCCTTTGTTTCGCTAAATGCGCGTAGAGGTCATTATTTGCGGCCAATTGTCCGCGACGAATTTCTACGTAATATGTATGTACAACTACGATAAGAATAAGAATAAGGAGATTTTACTGGTGCAGTAGCTGCATGGTGAATCGTGACGTAATTAAGGACTTTGAATTTGCTATAATTAGATGAAATTAGAACAAATTTTTATTATTCGAACAATATTTTCTTTGTTCTTTTTTGTGGTTCTGTAAATTATAGTATTGTATACAGCATTAATTCATTTGCCATTCACCTGGCGTATCGCAATAACAATTTATAGATTTGCGCTGATTAAACTGTATGTAGGTACAAAAGTTCGTAAAACTGATAGCTATATGTGCCATTTTGGGCAGTGCACGGTGGGTGGTTTTACGATTTTAACTCCAACCCTAACCCTAATCCCGTCCCCATCCCCAATCCTAATACCCAAACGCCTTCTATGATCCCTTTTTTCTTCCCATTCTTCGGCGACGTCGTCATCGTGTTGCTGCTGCTCGAGATTAAAATCACCCGCGTAGTTTTGTACTTATAGAATAATTACGATCACGATCACGCGTGTTCTAAATACAAACGAGATAATTATTTAGGTAGTTGGTAACTCGGGACGGAAATCCATTTTATACTTATACTTGTATATATATACGATGTTCTATAAAACTTGTTGGATAATAATTTCAGCGTAAATTTTCACGCAATATCGTTAGAAAAATTTTGTTAAATTGACGAATTATAAAAATACTGTCCAACCAACAAATCGTCGCTTTATATTGAATATGAGATTTAAAGTATAATAAGGGATATAGCTATAACGTGCATATACCCCTGTACTTACTCCTCTTCGTTCTCAGCCAAACCCAGTGCCGGCAGACTCTTGAAAATTTAATAAAAAAGAAAAGAGAGAGAGAGAATATAAAAAAAAAAAATCTATAAATCCATAAATCGATAGACGTTTAAATAATTCATAAACTGCGTGCTAGACTATATGTACATAGTAAGTGCATGTAACGTTTTATACAAAATTCAGATAAAAATTTCATCCCTGTTTAGGTTTATCTGACGATATATTATATAATTTGAAGAGAAGAAAAATATAAAAAATAAGAAATTGATTTGATTTTCGATAATCTGATTGGAAGAAAAAAAATGAAAAAAAAAAATAAGATTGAACACTGTATAAGTTGATAGAGAGAGAGGGAAGGGAAGCTTCAGGAAAGGTTGAAAAACAGGATATACAGTAAAGAAGTTGCCGGTTCCATATTGGGATTAAAAGATTTCACTCGTACAAAGAAAACTTCTGCGTATGTAAGGATGAGAATGAGGATATATACTGTGCTGACGGAGTATTGCAGTAGTATATAGTAGCTTCCATTCTACAGCTTGTTTTATCGTTTAGCCAATATATAGGTACTTTATGGCTACGTGATCGGCATGATATGTGCTACTGCAGTTCCTACTCTTTCTTCTTCTTTTGACTTTTTTTTTCCCCCCTTTTTTCCGTCTTCCACGAGTGCAGCTCGATATTGTGATCATCAGGCAATGTGATCTCTTCCTTAATGTTTCGCACTATATACATACTACAGTATACCCGGAAAAGTTTACCTAGTTTATACATTAAATTAATTTACACACTTTTATATATTTTTAAAACCATTTTTTTTTTTTGTCTTTTACACATTTTTTGTCGTCCAAAGATTCTTGATAAAGAAACCAACTTTTATACGAACTGCAGTCGATTAATTCGAGCTTTTAGCAAAAAAAAAAAAACCACACAAATTGGAAATCGACGTATTATAAGGCGAGTGAATTTATTTGCAGTGCGTCTGAAATATCGATACTTCATTATACTCTTGTCGATGTTTTTCTCTCTTGTTTCACCATTTTTTTTTTTTGTCGTGTATCAAAGTTTGCCAAATTTATGGTTATAGAGAATAATGAAGTATACATTCATGTGATATATATTCATATATAGTATATATACATATATACCTATACACAATATAATATTTATTAAGTAAAATTTACGGTGTAAATAATATATAGCAGTATAATATATAGATATATACCCTGTTGTAGAACAAAACACCACATTGCAGGGTATACCTACCCTAATTAGGATGTTACCGTTGGGGGTGAAAGTGGAAAGTAATTAATGATTATAGATCGAGGCTACGGTCTTCTCTCTCTGTTTTTGGCGTTGATCTCTCGACTCACGTTTAACTATGTATTCCTACTTCTAACCTTGGCTGACCTTATCCTTAATCCAATATTACATATACATGATTACCTAGATCGTGGAGACAAGTTATCTCATAACATATATCATAGTTGAAGTTCTGATCGCCAGATCCATATACCTATCGTACGTAACCTGTGTTACAAGTACCGTACATGTATGTATATAGTTGATATCTAATCTCTGCGATCTATTTTAGTTTTATATACACATAACTGGAAATGGCTTCGATAAAAGTCTCCCCCCCCCCCGCCCCTGCCCTTTTTCTGTTGTTGTTTAGTATTTTTTTTTTCATGTGTTAAAGTTCACCCCTTTTTTCTTATCTGCTTTCAGACGAACGGGAGGATGTTCAAAAGAAAACCTTTGCCAAATGGATAAACTCGCAGCTTCTAAAAGTAATTTCCACCTTTTCTATCCTTGCATTCCTTTTTTTTTTTTTTCCTTTTATAGTATTCTGTAGGTTGTGTCGAAAGTTTTCTTTTTTTTTTTGTATCTTTTTATAGTATATGAGGGTGGTCCTCAATTTGGTCAAATTCAAATTTTAATGCTCCCATGGGCCGAAATATGTTTAAATTATACATATAGAAAAAATGTAGCTCGAGCTGCAGGTTCGTATCTCAATTCAAAGTACTGACCCAAAGCCGAGAAATTTTTGAATTTCAATACTAAACGACTCTCGGCACTTCGTGATTAATTTTTTTTTTTTTTTTTTTGCTATCGCCGTATCGCTCCGAAAATTCTGAAACTTTGCAGACTTGTTATCTATAGTAGTATAGGTATTTCATGAAAAAACTACAGATTTTCAACGATATAATTTTCGAAACTACCGAGCACCAGAAAAATTTTCTTTGTCAAGCTATAGCTCCGAAAATCATAGCGTTAAAAGTAAGAAAAAAAAAATAGTAAAATTATGTGACATTTTCATGGAATACCTACTACTAGAGGCAAGAAGTGTGCCAAGTTTCAGATTTTACGAAGCAGTACTACGATAGAAAAAAAAATAAAATTAACCGCTAAGTGCCAAAAATCGTGTGTTGTTTAAATGGGAAAGTTCGAAAGCTTTAGGGTAGCACTCAGAAGTGACATAAAAACCTTGGGCTTCGGATAATCTTTTTTGTATTTTTTTTTTTATTGCATAAAATAGTAAAAGTATTATGTAAGCGAATTTCATGAATATAAAATGGCAATAAAATTGAAAAATGAAAGAAAATCTAACAGTTTCGATATAACAGCTTTTTATTTTATTCATCACTATCGTATATTCCGCAGAATCATCACGAGCCTATCTCAGATTTATTCGTCGATCTGAGAGATGGAAATCGTCTTTTATCCCTGCTTGAAGTTCTCACGACAAAATCATACGTGAGTACATATACATATACGTATAATTTATATTTACGTAAACCAAATTTGAGTATCTTAATTAAGAAACTTTATTCGTAACTCATATATAGGTATACATAATTGACCAAATGTATTTTTTTATTTTTCCACTATCAAATAACTTGCTATCTTTACTCTTATACCCAAACCCAGAAATAGAATCTATCGATTTTCACAGCGCGAGATATTGCTCTTCCTTTTCTCCAACTATACTATAGTATGTATTTTCCTTGCTTTTGCCTCCATATCGTCTTCAAATATTTTCTATTGCTAGAGAATAAACTGCAATTTCCGTAGCCGTACGTGTCCATACATAGACACAGAAATATAACAATATTTCGATATTGAAAATATTTTATAGATTTTCAATTAAATATAAAAATCACATTCTATAATTTTTTTTTATCTTTGAAACTTTTTTTTTTCAATTTCAAATTTACAAAGACAGTAAAACTAGCTGCAAGCTAGTACAGCATCCCACGATCTCCTCCTTTTCTTTATTTTTCTTCACTGAATAAGATAAGACCTTCTTTAATTGGTATGTGACGTAATCGGCTATTTTATATCCCTGCCGTAATTGCCAATTAATCTATTATAATGTTGTCTACAAGTATATAGCAGGCCCCAGCCAGTTGTTTTAATTAAATGGCTCTTTTCTTTAGCATTTCTTATATTCAGCTGGATCATATCTGCAAAGTTTTCCAGAAAAAAAGGATTCAAAAATTTTATGTTACAAATAAAAATGAATAGAATAAAAACAAAAAAAATAAAGATTGCAACGCGATTTAATTTTTGCTATCCTATGCATATATCTCATGCATATACCTGTACCCCGCCTGTCAGGTATGATAATAAGGGAATGGGGATAAAATAATATACGAGTGTACATCGTATCGTATGTCGTTTATATATTTGCATGAATATGATACGAAGTATTATGTTATATAGGCTCATAGGTACAGGTGATAGATAATAATATGCATTACGTCAATAAGATATAAATATTGTCTTTCAATGATAATCGGTTATAATAATATAAGGCAGTAATGTGTGTACGTATAATTTTAACTTTTAAGGCTGTAATTATTATTATTATTATTATTATTTTTCTTCTTATTGTCTGTTGCAGTACTGTCAAATAATAATTAAATAATATGATATACATAGGTATACTGTGCATTTTAGTGGAGGTGCGATAAGGCGCCTGTGTACAGGCAACTCAAAAAACAAAAGCCGGTTTTTCGATTGTTTTACCAGTTCCTTTTATGTCCACGAAAATGCACGGTGTATCTCTTTCTAAAAAAAAAAAAATTAAAACAGTTCTCAATTTTCCGATCAAACTTAATGAGCCGCGCGTTTTTTTTTTGTGTGTTTTTGATATATTGTATTGTTCAACTTTTAGAAAAGAGAACGCGGACGAATGCGTGTTCATCATCTCAACAATGTGAACAAGGCGTTGCAAATTCTAGAACAGAACAATGTGAGTATTATAAAATTAGAAAAATTCAAAAAAAAAAAAACAGAAAGTAAAAAAAAAAATAAAGACCGAGTAATGACGATATCCGTTTCGAGCTGATCCTCACGATCTTTAAGTCGAATTAAAAAATAAATTTTTCTTTTCCATATTTTCAGGTAAAACTCGTTAATATCAGCAGTAACGACATTGTGGACGGTAATCCAAAGCTGACTCTCGGTTTGGTTTGGAGTATTATACTTCATTGGCAGGTAAGATTATGTGTATATATAGATTGAGGAGACAAAATAATTGTCAAACATACAGAGAAAATAATTATCAAACATTTTTTCCTAGTCTGGGTATAGAATAAGTGAAAAAAGTTCCCGGCCCCTGTCCATCTTCAACAAATCAAAAATTATCTCGAATCACAATGATCCCATCGTACATCCCGTCAATCCACGTCGATATTCCATATTCCCAATAATAATGCCGATCAGTCCGTCTAATAATGAAATAAAAAAGGATTAGGTATGATAAACAATTAAAATTGCAGCAAGAATTTCAACTATAATTTCGTTTTTCTTTTTTTTTTTTTCTTTGGTATCGGAATATTTCTCGAACTGAACAGCTAATATCATATAAGATAATATTCGTTTTTTTACAGGTACATTATCACCTGAAAGATCTTATGTCGGAATTGCAACAGACAAATTTGGAGAAAACTCTTTTGGCTTGGTGTCGTCAAAATTCCCAGGTAAAATAATTGCAAACATTTTAAAAGAAAGCAAATTTCAGCATCTCCAATGCATGTATATGGCTTTAATTGTTTCATTTTATTTCTTTCAGAACTACACCGGAGTTGATATTAAAAATTTTACGACATCTTGGTCAGACGGTTTGGCTTTCAATGCTCTTCTTCACAGATGGAAACCTCATCTTTTTGATTTTAACAACCTTTCTCGTAAACATCCCAATGCTAGACTCGATCACGCCTTTCGACTTGCTCAAGAACATCTTGGGATCGAAAGACTCCTAGATCCTGAGGGTAATTAATATTCCACCCAAATTTGAATGTCCAATCATTGTATCAATTGTCAATAATTTTTCCTCAATTACAGATGTTAACACTTCCGTACCGGACAAAAAGTCTATAATGATGTACGTAATGTGCCTTTTTCAATCTCTCCCTCATTCCGGCGAAGATGTAGGAGATTTGGATATTTCCGTAGCCAGTGATTCAAGTCCGATAACAAGTCCGGGTGCAGAGGTAAAGTATAATTTTTATTAATTATCCAATAGACTGCGAGTAAATTATGGCGAGGTTTAATTTTAGTTGATCAATAACTAAATTAAATATTTCCAGAGTACATTGTCCTTCGCTAATCTCGGTATGCCAATTTCGCGGCCTATGAGTTTGGCGACAAACGTATCAGTCGAATTAGGCGGATATCAGGTTGCTTTGGAGGAAGTTTTGACATGGTTATTAGAGGCTGAAGATAAATTAAGTCATGCACCAGAGCCAGGACCTACTTTAGACACTTTAAAACAGCAATTTCACGAGCACGAAACATTTCTTATGGAATTATCAGGCCATCAGGACGGAGTTGGTGCCGTTCTTGAAGAGGGAGCAAGACTTCTAGCCGAAGGAGGACTTCATAAGGATGAAGAAGACGAAGTCAGAGTTCAAATGCAACTGCTTAACTCACGGTGGGAGGGACTCAGGACTCATGCGATGGAACGACAGTCGAGAATTCACGAGGTATATTTGACTATTACATATAATTATTTAAGAACTTTGCATTGTGGCTCCTTTTCTTTTTCAGGTCCTGATGGAGATGCAACAAAGACAGCTAGATTCTCTAAGACGTTGGTTAACAGAAACAGAAGATAGAATATCGCGAATGTCAGCATCAGAGTTGAACCAATTTGCATTAGATGATCAAATGAATCAGTTAAAATTACTAAGAGCTGATATTCAACAGCAGCAAAGCGTCGTCGATGGATTGAGTAAGATGGTTGTTGTAGTTGATGAGGAGAGTTCAGAGACTGTTTACGCGCAAATGGAAGATCAGTTAACAGCATTGGGAGAGAGATGGACGCACATTTGTCAGTGGATAGAAGAAAGGAATCAAAAATTACAGATACTATCTTCTCGGTGGGGGGATCTCACCGACGAATATAAAAGACTTCTCGCCTGGTTGAATGAACGAGAAATAACTTTGAAACAAATGGAAGCTAATCCTGCATCTGAAATGGGCGAAATATTGGAGAGAATAAAGAAATTACAGCTTTTAAAAATGGAGATGGATCAAGAGCAGAAAAAACTCACATCTTTGCAAGTCGCTGTTCAAGAATTGGACGAACAGGGCTCTTCTCCTGAAAGCGCAAATATTTTAGAGAAAATTGAGAATCTTCAGGACAGATGGGACGCTGTAGTTCAAATTATGGAAGTTCAGGGGCAGAGAGTAAGCTAAAGAACTAATTTGTGACCTTTAATAACACTGAGTCATGAATAATCTATATATTTTGTTGTTTTTTCAGATATCAAGCTCTGGATTTGAGTTTGAATTAAAACCGATGCAAGAAACTACTACAACAGTTACTGGTAACGAGTGGATGACTGAAACTGTAACAACAATAGCTTACAGAGAAGAAATAGCAGCTACTGTGAGTGGATAAAGATTAAACAATACATCAAAATGTTGAAAACATTATATAATTTGTATTTGTTAATCTATTTTCAGACTACTCACAGCGATTCTAAAAAACGCCGTCTTGGTAGTGCAACCCGTCAAGAATTTGAGGCGGCTTTATTGAATTTGTACAAGTGGTTGGATTACGTTGATTTAGAAACGGGTCGATCGGAAGGAGTCTTTGATGAATTGAGTGTGGAAGAGAAGAAGGTTGTTTACGAAGATAGTCTGGCTGATGTGTACTCTCACGAGAGTGAATTCACCAGAGTACTACAGCTAGGAAGCCAGCTGTTAGAGGAAACCAAACAGACCAATGAACAGACGGAAGATGATGAACAGAAAATAAAAAGCGTTCAACAAAGGTGGAAGGCAACTACCAGTAGACTAAATGAAATAAAAGAGAGAATAGATTCTCTTATGGGATTAAAACACTTCAACAATGAATTGGCTAGTCTGCAATTGATTCTTGACGGGTATACTAAATGGTTTAATGGAAGTCTTGGGAATAATCAAATAGAGACTTACAGGGTAAGCCTCTGCACAAACTCTTGCTTTTTTATGATAAGGAATGGAAATACGATTTTAATAAATCAAATCTGTGTCTTTTCAGGTGAAAATCAAGTCAATGAAGTCCCACGAAGATCGAATAAATAAATTGAAATTAACGGCCAAAGAATTGATTGAGAATCAAGCCCCTGGGAAAGAAGCAGTCGCCTTGGATACCGAAGCGAAGAAATTTGTATCTGCTTGGGAAGATCTGTCTAGAAGGTTTGTATACCGTTGACTAAAATTAGATTTTATTGCCTTACGATTTCTAATTCTTTGTTTTCTCAATACTATTTACAGATTAGGCGATCGTCTTACAGAATTAACAAATCTTGCGGATAAAAAGCCTCCTAAAAAATATACAGACACAGTAAACAGTCTTCTATCGTTTATAAACTCTGTAGAAGGTGTACTGCTATCGGAGCACGCAGTTGTTTCTGATAATAAATCTATGGAAATACAGCTTAAAAAATTTACCGATCTTCAGGAATCTCTAGCCGAACAGAGGGCCAATTTTGATTACGTTAATTCAACGGGTCCGGAGTTAATAGCCAAAGCTAACGGAGATCCAAACAGTCAAAGACTTAAGGAAGAACTCCAAGATCTTAACACCAAGTGGAGCGATATACCGATTATTCTTGAAGAAAGGCAGCTAAAACTGTTCAAAGGTAAGAATTTCATATTTAGTTTTACTCAAAAGGAATTTTTTACAATTTTTATTTATCTCTTTATTTTACAGATATTGATTGCTTGAAAGAGTTTAACAGCAATTTTAATAGCTTCGAAAATTGGCTTGAAAAATCGTCCAGATATTTGGAAGAGGCCTCAGAAGATGCCCTAGTTAACGACGTAGAAACCACTGAATTTAAACTGGATCAGATCCGATCAATCTCCGAAGAGATAAGCAAAAACAAGCCGAGAATTGAGCACATACAAACTTGTGCTAATAAATTACTCGAAAATTCTGAGCCAAAGTTTGCTAACGTTTTAAATAACCGGCTGGAAACTGTCTCACAAAAGTGGCACGCTATTGTAGACGGCGTGAAAAATCAGGCCGACAAATTCCAGAACGCGTTAAAGAAGAACGACAAGGTAAACAAATTGGCAAAAGGCTAAATTGATCTCGTTGCTCTTTAATAATAAATATGATTGACTCTGTTTTCACTTTCTCATAGATTATAAACGGAATTGAAGACTTTACGAAGTGGCTATCTAGTTTGGAGCAGGAGATTCCATCGAAAGAGAAGATTACTTCATCAGTTGAATTATTCCAAGCTCGTGGATGCTATCAAATATTAAAAGACAAAGTTGATAGGAGGGTGGAAGAGTTCAGAAATATTAACGAGATGGGAAACGACAAGTTGCTGAGTTCTGAAGGGTCTTCAGTCCAAGAATTGGGAAGGCGTTTTACTCATCTGAATGCCAGGTGGACTGACGTTACTGATCGTATATACGAACGGTATAGACAATTACAAAACGCAAGTCATGAATATGGGGAATTCAGAGCTTTAGTGGCTCAGGAAAGTGACTGGCTAGACAAACTTGATAAGAGACTTAAAAAGTCAACTAAAAGTGCAGCTGACGCTGAAGAAATATCAGAAGAACTTGACGTATGTTGATAATTAAGTTGTTTTTGTGATTTTTTTTTCTTAATGCAAATTTAAGTCTTTTAGATTATCTAATTACAATTTTATGGGGTTTTTTATTCAGGATTTGGAGAATTACATTAGGAATCGTCCAGAGTCTCGTTTTGCTAAGATACAAGAGATAGGAAAGCAGCTTATCGACAATGATATTATGACGAATTCGGTAAAGACTGATGTAGAAGCTTTGTCAAACCGTTGGGATAATCTAAGTAAAAGGGTGAGCCATTTTGTTCTTTAATATTCGTCAAATGTTACTAATAATCAATACTTTTGTATTATAAAAGCATGTGCTTTAGCAATTAATGCTTCAAATCATACTTCTCGTTCATCTATACTCAAGACTTTGGTTCGCCTTTGTTAGTCAAACAAAGCAACAGAAAATTATGTTTTTTCAAAGTCTTAGTAAATCCATATCGAAGATCGGATCCTAATTTATATCAATTTGAAATTAACTGTTGCTCTTCTCATTCTGAATAGTTGATAAAATTTCTTTCTTTTTCAAATTTCCGTCATTCACGGAGAGGTAAAAAGTCGGATTTAAATATAAACTACAATCAGATAGATAGATGGATAGATTCTGTTGTTGTTGGGTAGGCAGGGGAGCGGGCTCAACTCTTGGAAGGATCAGTGCGGCAAGCACAAGAGTCGGAAGGCAGAATAATCGCGCTCCAGCACTCGCTAACGCAAGTAGACTCCGTACTAACTGCACGTCTTGATTGTGACCTGACTGCAGATGATTTGCCGCACGAAATTCAGGTTTGTTTTATTTTTCCTCTCCATTAATGTACCATATTTTAACATTGTTAATATTAAATCCTCAAACATAAATGTTTCTCTCATTTTTATCTTCTATTTCATTTTTTCAACTTTAACTGACTACTAAACAAATACTTTATAGAAATTATTCGAAGAATTGGAGAACCAGAAAGCAACATTACATGAAATGGAATCTCAAGTTGAGTCTTACAAGGCGAACGGTAAACACGAGGCAGCTGCTCGACTGCAAGAGCAAATGCAGCTGATTGAAGAAAAATTCACAGAAGTAAATGCCAAATTTCAACGCTTCTGTTGCCCTCAAAATCTCGAGCCAAGATTATCTCGGGCCCTTCGAGAGCTCCGAGGGATTGAAGAAGCTACTTGTCTGCTTGAATTAGCTTCCGAAGATCCAGAGGCTATAGAAGGACAGTTAAAACATTGCCTGGTAAATATGAAACACAATTTTTGTTGTATAGGATGAAAATCATTTTTCATTGTTTATTTTTCTAGCGATTTTACCAGACTCTTAGTGAAATAAAGGGAGAAATAGAGAACATTATTGTCACCGGAAGGAAACTTGTCGAAGATAGAATTGTTCAAGAACCAGGAAAATTCTCTAAACGAATCGACACGCTTAAAGAACTCTATAACAAAGTACGAGACACCTTTATTCGCGATAAATCAAAATAGAACACTGATTTAATGGCTGCTAATCGTAAAACACTTTTACTGTTACAGCTTGGATTACAAATAACTGAATCAAAGTCGGCCTTGGAATCTGCGCTCGAATTATCCCGTGATATATTCAAACACATGACCTACATCAACATGTCGATAGAAAGTATTAACAAAGAATTGGACACACAAAAGAACATGCCTGAATTACCTGTGAACGCAATATACGTTACTGTAAGTTATAATCATAATCTTTAAGCATTGTACAGATTTATAACACAATTATAATTTCATCTACAGGAAACCTTGACAGAAGTTATACCAAGGCTGAACGTTGTTAGGGATAAACTGTTCAGATCTCAGGACGAATTTTCAAAATTATGCGATCCCATGTACTTAGAACAGCTCAGAGAAAGAGTTACCGAAGTTAGTATGAGGCTGGCGAACACTGAGCGGAGACTTCGCCTTTGCAATGGCTCAGAGGTAAGTTAGAAGTATAATAAACTCGTTTAGGATGTTTGTTTATAATTTCTGTGTTACTTTTTATTAGGAGGAACCATGCGTTGATGAGATAAATGCATGGCTTCAACAAACTGAGGAAAAATTGAACCAATTAGATGCTGTGCCTGTGGATCAGTTGAGCGAGCAACACTTTGAGCACTGCAAGGTATTATTAGTTTTTTTTTTGTCTATTTAGTTTTAAAGAAGAGATTTGTTGATTTCTAGAGCGATATTTATGTTTTTTTTTTAACCATTTATGAACAGGCGATACAGAGCGAGATGATTGAAACTAAGCCAAAATTAATGCAGCTACAACGTTGTTCATTTTATCCAAAAGTTTCAAAAGTTTGCGAGAAGTGGGAGGAAATTTGCAACAGAATACAGGTGAGTGATAATATGGTTTGAGTATTTCTTTAGACTAGAACTTTATCCTCATTTTATGATTTTTTTTTGTTGCTGTTTCTCAAAGAACATATTCCAATCAGTTTTTAATATATACAATCATTGCTTATCATTCATGGCTTAATTTTGCTTGACATTTTAACATTTGGTGTTTTTTTTTCTTTTTCCCAGGTTTCAATGTACTGTCTTTTTTATATTAAAAATTATATTCCACTTGGATTCACCCTTTAAACTATCATTTTTCACTTCTATTCTGAATTAGTGTACATTGAACTTTAAATAGTCGATTTTTATATTATGAGTTGAATGGAACAGAATTCAAAGACATTCTATTAGCATTTTCTAAAACACATTTAATACTATAATAATGCATGTTACTTTCATGCATACATTTCTTTATAACTTTAGTCTATATAGTATTAGATAATAATAAGAATACTATATCAAGGGTAGAAATAAAAACATGAATTATGACTTAATTGTAACGCGTCACAGAAATAGTATCTATCGATAGATTTTTTACTACACGTTATTATATCCAAGAGGTGTTCGATGCTTATTTTTGTGGTGCCGGTTTTATACTTGACGTTGCACATCATTTCCATGTAAATAACATAGAAGATCGATGCACAAATATAAAGACACAAAGTTCTGGTATTTTCCGCACAATATTTAGTCAAAAAATGGCAAAATATTACGTACTGCAGTGGTGTCGTCTCTCCCCTAAACGCGACTATAAATAATATACATACAGTTTATTACGAAGAGGGTGCCTACATCTATTACAGAATATATATTAATACATGTAAACACGGAGAATATTAACGCACTATGGTGATGGATGGTCAAGAAAAACCTGTTCTTCTACACGCTGTGAAAAAAACAAAAAAAATTTTAAAAATCAAAATTTACGCATCGCATATAATAGCATTGTGTATGGACTGGCTTAACATCATCGTATCATTAACACGCTATTTCACGCATTAAACGAAGCTTAAACAGATCACCAAGTTGTACTCCTAAGAATCATCTTTTCCACAGGGTTGGATCCAAAAAAGTACAGATCATTTTTTGGTTTATAATAAGACAGATGATGATGATGATGTAAAGGGGAGAGACAATTTGGAGCTTACTAATTCGATCTCGCTACTAAAACAATCAACAAAGTCATCAATTAAACCAGATATAGAAAAGGAACAGTCCATGTATGGTATCGGATATTTAAATCCTGCTTTTGAAGATAATCGTGAAAACAACGTTGCTAAGACGCCAAAAAGTTCTCCGATAAATATACCTCTTCGTAGTAAAAAGTCTAGCACAAAGACGGAGAAAATTGAGAGCAGAATAATTGATATTAGCAAGACTGTTAGAAGACGATTAGACATGAGTTCCATTCCGGATGTTGTACAGACTTCTCAGCCTCGTAAACTATCAGAGGACGATGAACCTCGAGTTTCCACATCAGATAAAGACTCTGCATTAATTCCGGACGAGGAGGAATTTTTCTTAGCAAAAAACAGCAAGCTTTTCTCTCAAGTTTCAACCAATACTTTAACTGCCACCGATTCCAAGCCTATTAAATTCACCAAAGCTCAGCCAAATTCTTTTCGCATTGTTGAAATACGTGAAATGGAGATAGTCAAGTCAGTAGCTTCCCCTGAAGATCACGTCGTTCTTCCCAGTGCTAATGTTAGCGTCGAACAAATGCCTCAAGTCGTAGAGCGAGTCGAAATATTCGAAGATGCAGAAACCGAACCAGAGTCTATGGACACAGACACAGAGGGGATTGAAAATAAGACTAATAAGTCTGGCAATATCAGCCCAGCTAGTCCAATAATAAAAAAAAAGGAGTTAGTCCCAATTCTAAAGAAGCGAAGATCCTCTGACGAAGGGCCAGGAAAGTCAGTGAAGAAACTAAGCCTTAAATTGAATCTTGAAGACGAAACTGCAGACCTTTCCCAACTTCTTGACGAGGCATTAAGATCTCCACGGACCACGCCTGGCCAAAGATCTCCGAAACAGACTGCAATGTCTGCATCACCTTTGGCCTCGGTGCACGAGTCTGTTTCTCTTGACTTAGAGATTAAAGATCCTATTAGTTTAATTGAAAAACCTAGTCTGACTACTTTGAAGGATCCGGAAAGCGTCGCAGAGTATTTAATACTTGATGATAAACCTCAGTCGGATATTAGCGGTTCGGATCAGAGTAGTTCTAACAACGGAGCTCGTAAAAAAGAATTCCATAAGCTATTGGGTGCAAAGAAACAAGTAGGGTTCTCAAACACGTTTGAAATAGTTGAAAATGTTAGTCTACCTCAAGTGACCAAACTGTACAGAAAATCACCTATACCAAAGATAGCGAGATGCTTGTCATCGGATGACACTTTAGAGGATTGCGAGAGCTTTTATGGAAGTGATAAAGAGACCGATGACGTTCTTATATTTTCTGACGATACTGAAATTGATGTTAGTAGCTCAAGTTCTGACGGAGAGGATTCCACTTTAGGAGAGCATGTCGAACACCTCTTGGCTAAGGTAATCGCTTTAGGATCTGTTGCGTTACATACCGTCATACATATAATACTATTTAAAAACAATATTAACAATATAACTGTTATGCAGCTAACGATGCATTCACACTGCTGTAACTCTTTCATTAATAAAATATATTAATATTACCATGAGGTAGGCAGGATATCAAAAAAAAAAAAACTTCATCCGGTGATAATAAAAAAAAAAAATTTGACACTGATCTTACGTTTCATTCAGATTAAAGCTGAGAAACAATCTCGCTCTCCCGTTCGGAGAGCCGCATCTAAATTTACCGGCGAATTGAGATCCCCTAGAAGCCCGTCTGGCCAATCTAGAACTACTTTTGAACGGGATATTTTAGAGTTTGAACAAGCTGCACAAAGGATGTTGCGTAGAATGGATGTGATGTTGCTAACAATTGGAGGAGTCAGCAATGAGAAAGATCCGGCAAAACGTATCGAGGTTTGTGATAATCGAATCGAGCTTAATTTATCTAAAAAATTTTGTTTAATCTTAAAATTCCATTTCTAATAGGTAATCAAAGGCGAAGTTAGCGGCTTGGCTCCAGACGCTGCTAGTTTGATCAGCAAAGGAGATGGTCTAGTGATGACTGTGCATATGACTGACCCATCAAGAGCTGAAAAAATAAAGTCTGATCACCAGGATAAGCTGAGGAGCAAATGGCATCAAGTGATGTCTGAGACGGAGGCCCGACGCACACAAGCACAGAAAGCGGAGGAGGCTTTGAGACAATACAATGCTTTAGTATCAGAATTCAATGACTGGTTTAACGACGTTCCTCTCAAGCTGGAACAAGCCAATAATTATGAAGGACAGCTGGAATTATTCACTGAAGAATTTGAGATAAAACAAGAACAGATACAAAAGCTTAACGAACTTGGTAACGAATTGAAAAGATTGAACGTCGGGTACTTGGAAACAACTAGATACACTATTAACAGCAAATGGCAAGAAGTAAGCTCTCAATTCAAGAGATTCAGTGGCAGCAAAGATAAAGACAAACTCGTTGCGGAGAAGAAAATGGAAATTGTAAGTATTTGGATGGATTGGAAGTAATAAATTATCAAATTAACTAAATACATTGAATAAATTGTTCTTCGGATCATAAATCGCGTTTGGTAATGATGTTCTTTGTTTTTTTTTCAAACAGGAAATCGGAGGCATAAGCAAGCCCGATTTTGTAACGAAAACTAATAAGCTGCGAGAGGCAATATCTATTGTATCACGATCATTGAACTCGCCACCTCTAAACGGAAAAGATTACGAATCGTACATAAACCAAGAAGAATGTCTGAGCAAAATAAGCAACACTTTAAACATACTAAAATCTAGCGTTGAAGAGGTGGAAAATCTCAGCTCAGAAGTGGTGCGACGTTCTCGAAAGGAACAAGCAGATCAGATAATACGTTTGGTTGAGAAGCTTAAAGACGAATGGGAGAATGTTAACCAGAAATATTCAGTCAGATATAACACTTGGTCAAAGTGTTCGGATAATTGGAAAAGCTTGCATAATAATTGCAGGACATTTTCTGACTGGTTAAACAAGGCCGAGGATATACTAGGCAAGTTAAACACTACCGGACATTCTAAAGCTGGTAAAACTCGACTTCCAGAACTTGAACAAGAGGTTTATAGGAGACAATATACCATCAACAATATCACCACTTCCAGTAAAGATATTATCAGTCAGTCATCGCCCGAGGAAGCCCGGGATCTTCAAGGCATGGTAGAAAACCTTAGGAGTAGATGGATGCATCTCAACG
Organism: Macrophya alboannulata; assembly: GCA_949628255.1. Lineage (NCBI taxonomy): Eukaryota > Metazoa > Arthropoda > Insecta > Hymenoptera > Tenthredinidae > Macrophya > Macrophya alboannulata. The sequence goes on along the minus strand of OX451211.1, from coordinate 16,192,462 downwards.
CAGAGTTGAAATCAAAGAAAGAAAAGTAAGTGTGAATATTGAGAAAATTTAGTTTATTTTAAGCTCTATGAATTTTGTTATTTGTAATTTGTATCAGAATTATTAACTCTAATTCAAACTTGGAGCATAACTCGTCCTACATGTGGAGATCGTCAAAGTTTCTCTTAGGTATAAGTAGGATGACACTATTGGGCTATTTCAGTAGCTACTTGTCTCTCGCAGAGCAATGATCATACTTTGAATGATTTTAAACAAACAGAAAATAGAATTGGCTTTGATTTTCGGGATAATAAATTGCTATTACTTTTACAACTGAGTAATATTGGTTTTAAATCGAATGTTTACCTCGGATTTTTGTACACGATTTTTAATTCGTTAATTGCAAGGAGATCCTTTATCTTACTTTAAGGATTCTTGCAATGGATAGAAAAACAACAACTGGTGACAAAGGACTTGATGCTGTTCATCATCTTATCGATCAAGTCAATTTACTGCTAGCTTCCTCTGCCAATCCATCTGATGATACTTCGCTCTCGATAAGACTCTCTTCGATTAAGGTTTGTTCGATAATTATTGTTGTTTATATTTTAACTAAGATTTTTTATCGATGTATTATTTCTTGCTTTTCTTTAATTGTTATGAAAGAGAGAGTGCTTTTCTCTGAATAATATTTTTGACTTCTAAAATTATTATGTGTTTGAACATAATAATAGAACAAAGTGTCCGTATGATCGTCGATGAACTTGTTTAGATACCACAAAATATATAGAATAACTAATTTTTAAGACGTAATTCTTCGTTATTCTTTCCTTTTTCCATTTATATTTGTACAAGTATTCGGGGAAAGTATAATATGTAACGTAATTAAATAGAAGAAGTCAAACTATGCTTCTAATAATATCACTGCATTTCCTGACTCTCGTAGTATAGGCTTGCCAAGACTGAAATAGATTCGAACTCTTATTTTTGTCTAGTTTAGGTTTATGCTTTGCTGCTTATTAATATATACATACAGATTTCGTTACACAAGTTGTAATATCGCATGCCAGACTATTAGCTAGTCAGTATCTAGAAAACCCTCGAAATGAGTAACCATCATTATAATACATAGTCCCTTTCTCATATTCCGATTGTTCACATATTTATATTAATATAAAACATACTGAATTGAAGATTTATTGTTTATTTAAACCGATATGATGCATCCGATATCGTTAGTGATAACATGTTTATTTTTTATCTTGTTGTTTTTTATTGTAAAACACTGGCATGACGTTAGAAAGGTAAAAGCACAGAACTTTAGCTGTATCTTGTAGATATTTATTTTTGGTATATTACATTAAGAAAGTGAAGAATACATATTGGGTTTCTTCACTGATGTGGGGGGTATCGCTAAAAATAGATATACTTTACCTACTCAGATTTTTTAACTGTTACAGAATATTAATAGACTATTATTCTGTCAGTAAATTACCATCACTTCAAGTATCGAATCCCGATCTTCATAATTTCCTAATCAAAAGAATATACTAACTATTGTAAAAAATGCTTTAATTCATGCACAGAGTTCTTTTTTGCTTCGTAGGTCACGAGCTTGTTTTTATGCTACGTTTATAATTTTCTGATTGTATTGAAACAGATCGCAATACAGAGAAACTGTTTTAACTGTAAAATTCTTTTTTTTCTTACTTTAGGCTAAAGCGGAGGAGCTTGCCTCACGAAAGAGAGGAATAGAGGCGCTTGTATTTCAGCAAAATAATCCACGTAACGAGGATGTTTACAGAAATGCCATTTTTGATGTGGACAAGGTATGTTGAATATTCTTAATTTGATTACTCCATTTGTAGAAAGCAAATTATTGTAATGACTAGATTCTTTATTATCACTTTAGGATATGAATTAATTAAAAAAATTCTATTATACAATAAAAATTAATTCAATCAAAATTCAATATGTTTTTAGGCAAGTTCGAATCTTTTTACTCATCGTGACTACGTTGAGAACAAATTAACTTCTTTGAAAAAGTACATGAACAGTTTGGACGCAGTTATGGCTTGGGTAATGGAAACACGTACCAGGCTTAATATTTCCAGAGAACTTCCGCAGCAGGAAAGAGTCAGAGTTATCGACAACATAATGGTAGGTATAATGAAACAAGACTATTTTTCATTATCGTAATTATGAAAAAAAAATAAAATTCTTTTGATAATTGCTCCAGGATTTTTTTCTCCTAAGTAGCTCATGAAGCTATAGTTTTCTTCTTTTGTATTTACAGGTCACAGTCGTTGATCGTGAAATGGAAGTTAAAGACGTTATAGAAAACTATACCAATTTGGAGAAGGAATGCGAATCGGCTAAGCAGCCAGTATCTGTTGAACTTCAAGTGAGTTTTATTATTAACGATATTACCTGAAAAAGATCTTCTGAATATAGAATTGGATTCATTATTCATTGTTTATCAAACACAAACTCAATGATAGAGTAAGTCAGTTCGTGTGTTCGAATATTTTGATGATTTAACTCATTTAATTAATATAGAACACAAAAAAGGAACTTGAAACGTTTGAAAATTAATTCTAATGAGTAATCCCTTTTTAATGATAATCTTTAGCTATGAATTGAGTTAACGAAGATTGTTTCTATATTATTTCAGGAAAAATTGAAGAAACTACGAGAAGATTGGCTATTTGTGAAAAATCGTGGAGAACCATTGCAGGATCCAGAAGTGTTATCAGTAGCTGCACCAGTTTTGGCGTATCAGCGTAAAGGTAGGGTTTTCAAAATTTAAAAATTGCAATTTCATGGCTGGTGGAGGGTACGTCATGCTTTTTTTTACATTTGTATTTTTATATCTCGTATATTTCGGCGATATTTTCAACGATCATAGATCGAACACGTCTCATGCCTGTGTCTGTTCATCTAGAATCGACAAATCAGGCATTTACAGCTATCGGAATAACTTAAATTTGATTTTTGCGATGAGAATCCCACGATTATTATATTTTTACTCAGTTTATTAAATCGGGATTTCACATACGAACTGGTAAGCCCAGTTGCAATTTGTATCTCTTACTCCTTCGCCATGCTGGGATATAACAAGGCAGTTTCCCTGATTGCCAGGAACACCTGGTAGCCATGGCACACTCGTTACGGGCAATCCTGTTTGACAATTAGAAATATTAAACCACCGTAAAAATTCTAAGAATAATTCATAATTCGGATGACTTTATAATTCACCGTTATCAGCTCTGATCCATTCCCCAGGGTTGAACATGTTATGAATGCCTATGAAGAGCGCCACCTTTTGAGTGTTCATTACTTTTATAATTTCGAACTTTTCCCAAGAATCAATTACTGCCAAACGCGAACCATTTGAGATGCAGATTTTACGAGCTTCGTTCCACGATCGGGTTTTATTGTAAATTTTATAAGTCACTCCGAGGTGAGCTGCGGTGAACAGCTCATAGTTATCGGGTATTACTGCAAGAGGCGGAATTTCTCTAGGTGTTTCATCTACGTCTGTAATTAAGGCTTTTTTATCGATTGTGTGAAAAATGTATCAATTACTATTACTTACGACAAGTGACGTTCTCGGTAATAGTCAAATTTCCTGATACGAGTAATTGACACACTATTTGCAACGGCAGGAAACCGATCAGAGACGTCATTTCGGTTCTCGACGACGATCCTCTTCGTATTTATAGGAAATGATCATTTAACTCGGGCTGTTTACAGTCTGAGATTGTAGTTTATCATCAGTCACCTCTGGCCTCTAGATAGCGATGATCAGAGTCAGAGACTGTGGGAACCATTTATGATGCTAATTTATATGAATTAGAGTGGTTTTACTTCGTTCAAATGAAATGATGCATGATACAATAATTTGAATTTTATGGTATCGTCATATTTGATTAATATTGAGATTATTTTGACACACAAGCACATTGTATATTTCCAAAATTTAATCTGTATCCGAAATATCGCAGATTTCGTCCGTGCGGAGCAACAAAAATCGATGATATTTGCGGCGATTCCGTAAATATGGTTAATCGGTTTGAAAAAAAGATTCCAATCTTTGGAATTAGTTTATATAAACGGATTTATAAAATATTGTAGATATGTCAACGGTCGTATAGAGTATCTTCAATAACGAACATTAAATCGAATTGAATTTGTTGCATCAGGTATTACAAAAGATGGGAATAATTTTATTATATTTATTTATTTTTCCATTTATTTGTGAACATGAAATTTCCCTATTAAATATTTACTGCTCCAACCGATGAGTACATCATACTCAATTCTACGTGAAATGAACAAAGAAAATCGTATGTTTCTTTAGATTTGACTGGAATCTATCCAGTCTTGAATTGCACTAGGACCACTTGTCTTGGCTTTCGCGAGAAACAAATCTAAACTCCACCTATTTCATTTTACCAAAAAGGCATTCCAACGTTTCATCTTTTAACCAATAAATAATAACGAGATGAAAAGTGCTGCGCAAATACTGAAATTAACATTGTGATTAACGAGACTGTCTGACCCAGATCATTCTTTCTCACCCTGTACTCAGTATCGGAGAGATTTGTGTATTTCGCATGTAAATAATTTCGCCAAAAATATGTGCCGCAATCTAAACTCCTGATACTGCTTCTCTTATTTTCCATCTTCCCAGTCTTAATTTCTGTCCTCAGTGTGAAAGACTAATAGGTGATCCTCGATCGCCAAGTACATCGTTATCGTATATAAGGTCAAGAGGCAACGTAGATAAACTTCATAGACTTTTGACGATCTGATTCTTTTTCATCGTTTTTCTGCCGCGAATATGTTTCCAAATATAAGAGTCGACCAAAATGAGCCGAAATGCGAGGATGAAAAAACTGTGCGATGTATGCATATCACGTGTTTTACAAATTAAATTAGAGCCTATATTCGAAAGCCCATTCGCAATGCGTGGAATTTTACCTTTGACTACGTAATCTGTGGTCTTGTGAATATCAAGGGATTCAGTAAAAATTATTCAACGCGCGATGGTAGAAAATTGAGCAGTTTAGTGTATTTTTTGAGAGTGTTATGATTTCACTCCGATCATGTCTAATTGCGAATAAGAATAATATTAGTAGAAAATTTAGTAGGTGATCAAGCATTGATAGGCTGCTGCAGATATGTATGCTCAAAATGCTGAGAATATTAACACAGCTTCTCAAATAACTTTTATCCACATATTGATTTGTATCGAAATTTGATTTCGTGTATTCGTTTATCCATTACATATGTTTGTTTAATTTTATACATATTTTCCAATCAATCATAATATAAATTCATTTCTTACACGTATTCCTAGTTTACATTTAATATTCGTCGTTATGAGATAAAAATACAATTACATTACAATTTCAATTTTCCCATTTATATAGAATATCCGTTCTAATCTTGTTCGATCCTCCTATAGCGGAATTTCACAGACGTACCAGTTGGTAGTCTCGTTGCATTCGAAATTAACTAGTTCTTTCCCGAGTAATGATATAGCGACGCACTCACCGGCATCATCAGGATTATGAGCTTGCCATGGTAAAGATGTAAGAGCGAGGCCTGGTCAGAGAATTCAATGTTGAATACGTCTTCGCATATGAATTATCGATTCGCATCATAACTCTTCACGGATATCTTGGATTTGCTTTAAACTTACCGTTGTCAGCTCTGACCCATTCATTAGTTGCATTCCGGAATCGAATGCCAACGCTAATCCAATCGCCGACGTCAGAAACCGTGCTACATATATGCCTAATTTTATCGCCAGTATCGGTAATGGCCAATCGAGCACCCTCCGCGATGCACCGGTCACGCGCTGCTTCCCACAGAATAGCTTCCTCGTAAATTTTGTAGGCCGCATGATCGTCAGGAAAACTCACATAGCCCTCGGGGAGAGTAGCAGGTTCAACCAGCTCCGGTTTTATTGTTGGAACTAAATTTGAATTAGAATGACAGTAATTTCTAATTGTACACCAGATACCCCGAATTTCTTTACTCACTAAAATCCGTAACTGGGTGGATTTCGTAGGATCCATTTGAAATTATTTGGCACGCAAGTAGCAAGAGACCGAGCAGTTGGGCGTACATGTTTGGCCGCTGACAATTCACTTGGGTTACTAACTGCGATTATGACTCTGCTCGCGTTATTTAAAGCCCGAATAAGACAACCTGTGTGACCTTTTCCTTGCCTATCATTTTGATATCATTTTATGATGATGCAAACTCATTGGTAAATTGCCATCCGAACAAAGTCTTCTCCAAAATTTAATAATAATATCTTTGTTTTCTGTAGTTATCACCCTGACCCAACGTGACCCATTCGTTCTACAGTTCCATTAGTCTAACACAATCAGCCGATGAATTATTTTCTTGCTTAGATATTCAATCTTTGATCCCATAATTCACTATCTGCACACAATTACGATTTTCACCTTCATTGCTACCGTAGATCCCCTATCAATGCCAATGCCAAATATCGAACCGTAGGAATAGCTAACAATTATTATATTTTCTTCAGATTAGACTAGGATCTATTCAGTCCTGAATTTTATTATAGAATTTCTCGTTCTAGCTCTCTAAAAATAGATAATAATTTTTCCTATCTCGTCTTATCACCAGGCATTCCAACCCTTGTATTTCAACCAATACTTAATAATGAGATAAAAAGTGCTGCGTGCATAAAACTGATTTCGACATTGCGATTAACGAGAACGTCTGACCCGGATGATCCTAACGGAGATTTGCATTTCGCATTTAAATAATTTCCCACGAAATGTGTGCAGTGGTCTAAATACATAATATTGCTTCCGTTTTTGAATGATCATTTGCAATGTACGTTTCATTTCTGCTAATTTTCGCTGTTTTACTTGAGGAAAATTTCACATGCTACTGGGGACGTCAATCAAAGGTCAATTACAGGGAGAGATGTAGTGGTCGTTCCAGGATTTTTTCAACATGAATTTCAGTTGATATGCAATATTTTGAACAGGTCCCGTTTTTTTTTTTCTTACGTACTTGCAAAAATTCCATTCTCCGTGGTACATTTGATTATTGCTAATCAGGCATAGCCCTCTTAATAATTTATTTCTTCAATCGATCTACAGATTTATTTTTGCATCAATAATCATAATTTCAAATTTCAGTTTCATTGAACATCCGTTTTCTCTCGTTCCGTCATATTATATCGGAATTTCACAGACAAACCAATAGTTCTCTATTCGCACGAGTAATTCATTAGTCCAGGGTCTTTTTCTAACTGCAATCGAGAATTCGATCGCGGTTTTAAAGCCCGAAAGAGATACCCTCCGCGAACTTTGGTGTATTTATAACTTTGATATCGCTTGCTGATGACGCAAACTCATTTATGGACCAATATCAAATGAAAGTCATTTCCAGGATCTTATATGGACAGATAGTTACGCGATGATTAGAATTTACAAATGGAGTTACGAAATGCTGTCAATTTCGTGATCACAGAGTACCGCGAAAAACGAACCACGGGAATTGGATTTGATGAATCTAATAGAGAAGATGGAAATTGTTGAGAATAAACCCAGCCATAGAAATCGGGAAATATTCACGCAGCTTCGTGGAATAATTTCTAATTTTTACTGCATACATGTGTCCGAGTATTGATTATTCGGGTTCGGAATTTCATTACACGTCTTTATTTGTATATCCATTCATTCGAAGCCATGATTTTCACCCATTGAATATCGATTCCTTGAATGGACGTGTACGTGTATTGATTGATATCGGATTTGATCTTCGTTCATTTCATTTTATACCTATACTTGTGATGACATTTCTTTAAAAATAAAATATACTGGAAATATTAACATATCTCTTCTGATAACTCTCGCCCTCTTATTGATTTGTGTCAAAATTTTATCTCGTTTATTCGTTTATCTAATACATTATAGTTGTTTAATTCTACCCATATTTTGACATACCACGCAATTATTTTTATAATCAGAATATAAATTCATCTCTTACACGTATCCTTAGTTAACATTCAATATTTGATATTTAAAATTTCTCCCTTTATAGAATATCTGTTTATTCCTTGTCCAGTCCTCCTATATAGGAATTTCGCAGGCATACCAGTTACGCAACACGTCGCACTCTAAATTCACTAGTGCATCTCCGCTGTACGTTATAGCGACGCATTTACCGTTCTTATCAGGATTATTTTTCTGCCACGGTAATGATGTCAGAGGGAGACCTGGTTAAGACATTCAGGAATGATTAAATACATTTTCACGTATTCATATACGTCTCATCATACATCTTTATGGAGATTTTTGATTGGGTTTTTACTCACCGTTGTCAATTCTGACCCATTCATTAGTTGCTTCTGACAATTGAATGCCAACGCTAACCCAATCGTAGACCAAAGATAGCATGCCATATATGTGCTGGATCTTTACGACAGTATCAGCGATGGCCAATTGAGCACCCTCCGCGATGCATTGATCACGTGCTGCATTCCACGATTTGCTTTCCTTATGAATCTTGTATGCGGCGTGGACATCGGGGAATGCAACGTATCCATCGGGGAGAACAGCAGGTCGAGTTGTCGCCAACATTTCAGTTGTGACTGAAACCAGATGTGAATTATTTTCACTTACGATCGGACAGTTGCAATCAGAATTTCTACGAACGGACCTCACAAGTTTATAGAGTAGTATTTTGAGTAGATACAGCTCTTTCGTTTAACATGAAATATTGAATAGGTCCAGTTTTTATATTTACTTGAATTTCTGTTCTCGTGAATAACGGATGATTCGTTGAGAATTATTTGACACGTAAATAGCAAGAGAACGAGCAGTTGGGCGTGCATGTTTGTCCGCTGACAATTATCTTGGTTGATTAACTGCGATTGAAGCTCTGTTCGCGGTATTTGAAGCCCGAATGAGATACCCTCTGTGAACTTTTTCGCGTTAACGCTTTCGATATCGTTTTATGATGATGCGAATTTATTTGTAAACTAATGTTACACGAAAAACGTCTCCACAATCTCGAAATTATCAGAAGTGTCCGGCGTTGCATCATTCCATGTTGCAGATATATCATGATTTTGTAGGCTGCGTGATCTGCGGGAAAAGGCCCATACCCTTCCGGGAGATTTGGGTAGGTAAGGATTTTTCGTCGTTGTTTCAACTTCGTCTGGAATTAAACTCCAGTAAAATTTCCTCGACAATTTTCTTTGCCATAGCTAAACGAGTTGTGCACCTCACCAAAAAATCAGTTTCCTTATTACCTGAAGTAAAGTTTCTTTTTGGGGTTGAGTCTTTTTCAAAAAAAAAAGAAGAATATCTGGTTAATGGTGGAATTTTTCATTCTATGCAATGTCGAAACTCTATCGTTCCGAAAGAACGATCTTCGCCCTCGAGATAGCCACAATATGAGAAGGAGAATGTTTGTGTTAAGTTTTTTTTTTGATAGTGACGCATGTATCACTTGCTTGTCATTTTCGGTGATTACTTTATCCAACTAGTTCTGAGGAATTGTGAATTTCTAAAATCCGAATCCAGTTTGCAGAATCTTGATACAGATTTTATCAGAAAATTGAGGATCAATTTTTATCGACACATCGAGTTGGATTTTTTTCAGTCTCTTTTTTTTTTTCATCTTCTCGGCGATGATCACGCTTTTAATAATGACGGTCAACGTGATCAGTGCCGACAATATTGTAAAACAATATTGATAAGATTTTTTTTCGTACACCACAATCTTCGGCGCCCGTTTGATGACCTTATATTTTGAGTTATCTCTCAAAGCTTATTTTCATATCTCACATAGAATTGAAGCTTCGTTAAATAAAATGTTAAAAAATCGGATTGATCCAGAATAAATTCACGCACAGAACAAAACAATAAATAAAAATACAGAAAATATATTCGAGCAGTATTTTCAAGTGAGCATTTCTCTGCCACATTACAATCTAACAGTATTCCAAAAAAGTTGTACACATTTTCCTTCTCACTCCTTTCATATCGCAATTTTGCAGACAAAGTAGGTATACTCGGCCAGCGCTTCCCATTTATAATCACGCATTCAGCAGTCCTCGATGCATCGTTCACGTGCCTTACTTTTATTTTATCAAGGAAAGAGCAACAACTAAAATCAAAATATCGAGGTGATCAAATTTTGACATCCGTAAGGACATGCACAAGTCAGGAGGAATGTTAACACAACTTTTTTTTGATCAACTCTGACCCTTTTATTAATGAGTAGGTAGTGTAATTTCATTTTATCCAATACATATTCGCTTATTTCTATTCATATCCTTCACTCGGTATAATTATTTCTTCGATCATAATATAAACTCATTCCTTACAAGTATTACACACATTCATTTTGTATTCATCGTATCTACATATCAAATATTACGATTTTCAATTCCACTTTGGACTATCCATTTCTCCTTTGTCCAGTCCTCTTATATAGGAATTTCGCAGGCATACCAGTCACCAGGTAAAGTGTCGCAGTCATAATTCACTAGTGCATTTCCGCTGAATGATATACCGACGCAGTTACCGTTGTCAACAGGAAAATCTTCCCGCCATGGTAATGATGTTAGAGGGAGACCTGGTTAAGAAATCAAAGAAAAAATGAATACATCTGCACATATTTATATACGTCTCATCGTAAATCTTTATGCAGATCTCCCTATTAGGTTCAAACTTACCGTTATCAATTCTGACCCATTTATTAGTTGTTTCTGATAATTGAATGCCAACGCCAATCCAGTTCTCGACCTCGGATTCCGTGCTATATATATGCTGGATTTTATCGACAGTATCGGCGATGGCCAAGTGAGCACCCTCCGCGATACACCGGTCACGCGCTACCCCCCCACAGAACAGGTTCCTTGTGAATTTTGTAGGCCACATTGTCTTCGGGAAAACTCACATAGCCCTCGGGAAGCCTAGCTGGCGTTGACGTAATACTTATTACTAGAATTAAATTCGAATTATCAGGGCAGTATTTTCATAATGTAGATGAATAGGTTCAGTTTTTATATTTACCTGAATTCCTGTTCTCGTGAACAACGGACGATTCGTTGAGGATTATTTGACACGCAAATAGCAAGACACCGAGCAGCTTGACGTACATCTTTGAACTCTTTGAATGCACTCGAAGTTCTGACTGCAATTGCGAAGCTATCCACGCTATTTAAACCCCGAAACAGATACCCTTCGGGAACTTCAGTATATTTATTTACCCTCCATATCATTTTTATCCTGAATGTTTTATCTTGTAACCAATAATTAATAAAGAAATAAGAAGTCCTGCGCACATACTGAATTTGACATCGTGATTAACGAGAATGTCTGACCCAGATGATTCTTTCTCACCCTGTACTAAGTATCAGAGAGATTTGTGTATTCCGCATAATTAAATAAGAGATCTTTTCTCGTAGAGCGTTCAATTTCGAAAAAACGTAGCTATGCAGAATCATTCTGAGTAGATTAGTACTTGCGATATAAAAATTGAAGTGTTCCACTAAAACATTTCCCGTGTTATTTAAGTGGGAAATAGAAATTCGCGATGCGCCCCCTCTTGATATCAATATTAAGAGTTTACATTTTAACAGGCGTATTTTTATACCCAAACGCAACTTTTGAACCTGTTTGGAAGAAAAAAAAAATTGTTTTTTTTTTTCTCGAATCACCCTAATACCTATACTGGTGATGACATTCGTTTAACTTTCGTGCTTTTCACGTTGTCCGTCGTAAGTTGCTAATCTACATGAAGGGTGAAAAAAGATTTCAGAATATCGAGGTAGTCTGTCAAGCATTGCAGACAGGTGCAGGACATGTATTATACAAAATGCTGAAAATATTAACATAATATTTTTTCAAATAACTCTGGCCCTGTTATTGATTTGTTTCAAAATTTTATCTCGTTTATTCGTTTATCTAATACATAGTTGTTTAATTCTACCCATATCTTGACACACCATGCAATTATTTTCATAATCAGAATTCAAATTAATCTCTTACACGTATCCGTAGTTAACATTTAATATTTGGTATTTCGAATTTCTCCTTTTATAGAAAATCTATTTCTTCCTTGTCCAGTCCTCCTATATACCAATTTCGCAGACATACCAAATAGGGAAGCCGCACCAGAAATTCACTAGTGCTCTTCCGCCGAACGCTATACCGACGCAGTTACCGGCATGGTTAGGCATATTTTCCAGCCATGGTAATGATGTTAGAGAGAGACCTGGTTAAGACATTAAGGAATGATTAAATACATTTTCACATATTCATAAACGTCTCATCATACATCTTTATGAAGATCTTTGATTAGGTTTCTACTCACCGTTGTCAATTCTGACCCATTCATTAGTTGCTTCTGACAATCGAATGCCAACGCTAACCCAATCGTTGACCTCAGGTAGCGTGCTATATATATGCCGGATCTTTTCGACAGTATCAGCGACGGCCAATTGAGCACCCTCCGCGATGCATCGATCACGTGCCTCATTCCACGTTTTGGGTTCCTTATGAATCTTGTATGCGGCGTGGACATCGGGGAATGCAACGTAGCCATCGGGGAGAACAGCAGGTCGAGTTGTCGTCAACATTTCAGTTGTGGCTGAAACCAATTGTGAATTATTTTCACTTACGATCAGACAGTTGCAATCAGAATTTCTACGAACGGACCTCACATGTTTATATAGGGTAGTGTTTCAAGTAGATACAGCTCTTTCACTTACCTGAACTTACGTTCTCGTGAACAACGAATGATCCGTCACGAATTATTTGACACGCGAACATCGCACGGTCGTTAGAAAGACTTACATGGCCTTCGGGAAGAGTAGCTGCAATTAAATTTGGATTAAAAGGGCAGTATTTTTATATCGTAGATTAAATAAGTCCAGTTTTTATATTTACCTGAATTCCTGTTCTCGTGAACAACGGATGATGTATCGCCAATTACTTGACACGCAAATAGCACATGGTCATCAGGAATACTCACGTAGCCCTCGGGAAGAGTAGCTGGTTTAGCTGGTGCCGGAGTAATACTCATTACTGAAATTGAATTTGAATTATAAGAGCTGCACTTTAACATGAAATATTGAATAGGTCCACTTTTTATATTTACTTGAATTTCGGTTCTCGTGAATAACGGATGATTCGTTGAGAATTATTTGACACGCAAATAGCAAGAGAACGAGCAGTTGGGCGTGCATGTTTGTCCGCTGACAATGATCTTGGTTGATTAACTGCGATTGAAGCTCTGCTCGCGGTATTTGAAGCCCGAATGAGATACCCTCTGTGAACTTTTTCGCGTTAACGCTTTCGATATCGTTTTATGATGATGCGAATTTATTTGTAAACTAATGTTACACGAAGAACGTCTGCACAATCAAATAATAATATCGTAGCTCTGTAGTCGTCACTCTGACCCAATCTGACCCATTCTTCACATCGTTTCTCTAAGTTGATAATATGCCGTATGAGCAATAATTAAAAGCAACAAGTTATTTCGTCGATGTGGCATAACGGTAATGTTGAAGTGATGTATCATTTACCTGCATCATTCCATGTTGCAGATATATCATGATTTTGTAGGCTGCGTGATCTGCGGGAAAAGGCCTATACCCTTCCGGGAGATTTGGGTAGGTAAGGATTTTTCGTCGTTGTTTCAACTTCGTCTGGAATTAAACTCCAGTAAAATTTCCTCGACGATTTTCTTTGCCATAGCTAAACGAGTTGTGCACCTCACCAAAAAATCAGTTTCCTTATTATCTGAAGTACAGTTTCTTTTTGGGGCCGAGTCTTTTTCGAAAAAACAACAAAAAACAATCGATTTTTGTTTCTTACATAATTTTATTAGAAATAGTCTGAAGAATATCTGGTTAAAGTTTCACGGCGGAATTCGATCCCAAACGGAAGATAGACTAGAAATAGTTTTCATATTAAAAACAAAACTTTAAACGCGTTTTTCTTAAAATGCTACAAGATCCTGAGATACAAGATCCCAAAGAAACCTCTATAATTGGCCCAAAAAATTCAAATATCCCCTCAACCTTAGGCTTACTTGTCACAAGTAATTCGCACACATGTGACAACGGCAAGAAAGCGAGCAGAGCTGCCTGTCCACTTGACGGGAGGGTCAACGCGTTCGGAAGGGTCACGGGTTGGCCTAATTGCGATAGCGACTGATCAACTGCAGCAGCTTAAAATTGAAACAAGTTATAAATCAACGGCAGAAATTATCTATCGAGGAACAACGCGTCTTAGTTCATTGATAAAGCTGTTTGTGCATTCTTCTTTCCGAAACGATTGTTATCGTTCAGTCCTGTAGATCCCTGGATATGAATACGACACAAAAGTTGCAACGGCAGACTAGCGAGCTGTAGAGAATTTGTGTTGGTTCACGACGATGGTTATATTTGTACTGATTGCAAATGATCATCTAATCCCGCTATCCAAACCTTATGGTCGAGTTCTTGTGATTTTCTCAATGCATGACTGTTGGGAGTTTATACTTTTTTGCCGAATTTTCTATTCTGTGTAACGTCGAAACTCTATCGTTTCGAGAGAACGATCTTCGCCCTCGAGATAGCCACAATATGAGAAGGAGAATGTTTGTGTTAAGTTTTTTTTTTTTGATAGTGACGCATGTATCACTTAGTTGTCATTTTCGGTGATTACTTTATCCAACTAGTTCTGAGGGATAGTGAATTTCTAAAATCCGAACCCAGTTCGCAGAATCTTTATACAGATTTTATCAGGAAATTGAGGATCAATTTTTATCGACAGATCGAGTTGGATTTTTTCAGTCTCTTTTTTTTTCATCTTCTCGGCGATGATCACGCCTTTAATAATGACGGTCAACGTGATCAGTGCCGATAATATTGTAAAAAAATATTGATAAGATTTTTTTTCGTACACCACAATCTTCGGCGCCCGTTTGATGACCTTATATTTTGAGTTATCTCTCAAAGCTTATTTTCATAACTCACATAGAATTGAAGCTTCGTTAAATAAAATGTTAAAAAATCGGATTGATCCAGAATAAATTCACGCACAGAACAAAAAAATAAATAAAAATACAGAAAATATATTCGAGCAGTATTTTCAAGTGAGCATTTCTCTGCCACATTACAATCTAACAGTTTTCCAAAAAAGTTGTACACATTTTCCTCCTCACTCCTTTCATATCGCAATTTTGCAGACATACTCGTAGTATACTCGGCCAGCGCTTCACATTTGTAATCACGCATTCAGCGGTCCTCCATGCATCGTTCACGTGCGTTATTTTTATTTTATCAAGAAAAGAACAACAAAATATCCAGATGATCAAATGTTGACATGCACAAGTCACGAGAAATATTAAAACAACTTTTTTTGATTAACTCTGACTCTTTTATTGATTAGTAGGTAGTGTAATTTCATTTTATCCAATACATATTCGCTTATTTCTATTCATATTTTTCACTCGGTATAATTATTTCTTTCATTATAATATAAACTCATTTCTGACAAGTATTACACACGCTTATTTGGTATTCATCGTTTCTACGTATAAAGTATCACGATTTTAAATTCCACTTGAGATTATCCACATTTCCATTGTTTAGTCCTGTTATATAGGAATTTCGCAGGCATACCAGTCACCAGGTAAAGCGTCGCAGTCGTAATTCACTAGTGCATCTCCGCTGAATGATATACCGACGCAGTGACCGTTATCATCAGGATAACCTGCCCGCCATGGTAATGATGTTACGGATCGACCTGGTTAAGGAATTTAGGAATAAATAAATACATCTGCACATATTTATATACGTCTCATCATAAATCTTTCTGCAGATCTCTTCATTAGGTTCAAACTTACCGTTGTCAATTCTGACCCATTCATTAGTTGCTTCTGAGAATTGAATGCCAACGCCAATCCAATCGTCGACCTCGGATTCCGTGCTATATATATGCTGGATTTTATCGACGGTATCGGCGATGGCCAAGTGAGCACCCTCCGCGATGCACCGGTCACGCGCTACTCCCCACAGAACAGCTTCCTTGTAAGTTTTGTAGGCCACATGGTCTTCGGGAAAACTCACATAGCCCTCGGGAAGAGTAGCTGGCGTTGAAGTAATACTTATTACTGGAATTAAATTTGAATTACAAAAGCAGTATTTTCATATTGTAGAGAAATAAATTCAGTTTTTATATTTACCTGAATTCCTGTTCTCGTAAATAACGGATGATTCGTTAAGGATTATTTGACACGCAAATAGCAAGACACCGAGCAGCTTGACGTACATATTTGAACTCTTTGAATGCACTTGACGTTCTGACTGCAATTGCGAAGTTTTCCACGCTATTTAAACCCCGAAACAGATACCCTCCGTGAACTTCAGTATATTTATATACCCTCCATATCATTTTTTCACGACGTAGATTGACCGTACCAATGCCAATCGTTGTGCGGTAGAAATAGCTGAAAATCGTGTGTTTCTTTAGATTTGACTGGAATCTATTTAGCCTTGAATTGCACGGGGAACATTTGTCTTGACTTTCGCAAGAAACGGATCTATACTTTTCCTATTTCGTTTTACCAGAAAGGCATTTCAATGTTTTATCTTTTAACCAATAATCAATAACGAGTTAAAAAGTCCTGCGCACATATATACTGAATTTGACATTGTGATTAACGAGACTGTCTGACCCAGATCATTCTTTCTCACTCTGTACTCGGTATCAGAGAGATTTGTGTATTTCGCATTTAAATAATTTTGCCGAAAATATGTGCCGCAATCTGAACTCTTGATACTGTTCCTCCGAATATATGCGGTGACCGAAATGAGCCGAAATGCGATAATAAAAAAAAAAAAAAAAAATGTGGGACGAATGCATATCACGTGTTTTGCAAAGCAGATTACAGTCTGTATTTGAAAGCCCATTCGCAAAGCGTGGAATTCTACCTGCATTTTGCAGCTTGAGTACGTAATCTGTCGTTTCGGGAATATCATGGGATCCAGTGAAAATTATTCAACACGCGAATAGTAGAAAATCGAGTAGCTGGGTGTACATTTTAGTGTTATGATTACATTTTGATCGTGTCTAATTGCGAATGAAAATACCATTGCGGTTTCATAGTCCGAAACAGATGTACCCTGTAAACTTTGGTGTATTCATACTTTTGATATCACATGCTGACGACGCAAACTCATTTATTGATTGATATAATATGAATGTCGTTTCTAAGATTTCAGTAGAAAATTCTGTAAATTTCATGATCACGTAGAATTTCATACAACGGAAATTTGAACTGTAGTTATTCCACGTAGTCCGTCGTAAGTTGATAGTTTTGTATCAAGGAATAAGAAAACGATCTTGCAAATATCGAGGTGATCGAGCATTGATAGGCTGCTGATATGTATACCTACAAAATGCTGGGAATATTGACATAGCTTCTCAAATAACTTTGATCCACATATTGATTTGTGTCGAAATTTTATTTCGTTTATTCGTTTATCCATTACATATATTTGTTTGATGTTATCCATATTTTTCTATTGGGTATAATTATTTTTTCAATCATAATATAAATTCATTTCTCACACGTATTCCTAGTTTACATTTGATATTCGTCGTTATTACATGAAACAGTACAATTTCAAACTTTCCGTTTATCGAATATCCGTTCTAACCTTGGTCGATCTTCTCATAACGGAATTTCACAGACGTACCAGTTGGAATACTCCTCGCATGAGAAATTAATCAGTTCTTTCCCGAATAATGATATAGCGACGCAGTCACCGTCATCATCAGGATTATCAGCCTTCCATGGTAAAGATGTAAGAGCAACGCCTGTTCAGAGAATTCAATGTTGAATACGTCTTCGCATATGAATTATCGATTCGTATCATACCTCTTCACTAATGTCTTGGATTAGGTTTAAACTTACCATTGTCAGCTCTGACCCATTCATTAGTTGCACTCCGGAGACGAATGCCAACGCTAATCCAATCGCCGACGTGACGAACCGTGCTAGATATATGCCTGATTTTATCGCGAGTATCGGCGATGGCCAATCGAGCACCCTCCGCGATGCACCGGTCACGCGCTGCTTCCCACCGAACAAGTTGCCTGTGTATTTTGTAGGCCGCATGGTCATCGGGAATGCTGACATAGCCCTCGGGGAGAGTAGCAGGTTCAGCCAGCTCCGCCCTTATTGTCGGAACTAAATTTGAATTAGGATTAGAGTAGTTTTTTAATAGTACACCAGATAGGTAGAGTTCCGTTACTCACTGAAATCCGTAACTGGGTGGATTTCGTGGGATCCATTAGAAATTATTTGACCCGCGAGTAGCAAGAGACCGAGCAGTTGGGTGTACATGTTTGACCGCTGACAATTCACTTGGGTTACTAACTGGGATTGAGACTTTGCTCGCGTTATTTAAAGCCCGAATAAGATAAGTTCTGACCTGATAAACTATTTAAGTAATCAAAAACAACAAATAGTTTCGTCGGCATATTGGTAGTGTTGATGCGATGTCTGATAGTTCTATTAGTCTAACACAATCAGCCGATGAATTGTTTTTCCGTTCAAATATTCAACGTTCAATATACTATTTGTACACAATTACGATTTTCAGCTTCGTTGCTGCCGAAGATCTTGTTTTCTCTTCTTCAGTAGGTACTCTAATATCGGTATTACCCAGGTGAAGTGATATCTTGAACAAGCTCTAAGAAAGTGAGCAGCTGAAAGTGCGTTTTGAAATACATGACGAATATATGTTGAGTTATTGACTGCGATCGAGAATCTTTCCGTGCGCATTGCACATATCAAGAAAGGAGAGAAATTTCGAAATACATATTGAGGAAAGGAAGCATCAGTAATCGTGGTGTATGCACGAAATGCTGGGAATATTAACTTGGCTTTTTTCAATTAACTTCTGATCCTTTTATTGATTTGTGTCAAATTTGTTTCCTTCATTGCCATGCATCTATTACAAATTGTTTATTTCTATCCATCATAGTTTTCCGCTCTCGATATATGATTACTTCTTCAACCAGAATATAAATTCATTTCTACTGCAAACATTATAATTTGGAATTTCACCCCTATTGAGTATCCATTTGTCCCTTGTCCAGTCCTTTCAGATAGGAATTTCGCAGACATACAGGTTGGTCGTACTTGTACTGATTGCAGATGATCATCTGATCCCGCTATCCAAATCTTATGGTCGAGTTCTTGTGATTTTTTCAATGCGTGTCTGTTGGGAGTTTAAACTTTTTTGCCGAATTTTTTATTGCATGCAATGTCGAAGCTCTATCGTTTCGAAAGAACGATCTTTGCCCTCGAGATAGCCACATTACGAGAAGGAGAATTATGCTTGTGATAAGTTTTTTTTTTGATAGTGACGCACGTATCGATCACTTGCTTGTCATTCTCGGTGATTATTTTATCCAACTAGTTCTGAGGGATTGTGAATTTCTAGAATCCGAAACCAGTTTGCAGAATCTTTATACAGATTTTATTAGGAAATTGAGAATCAATTTGTATCGACACATCGATTTGGATTTTTTTCAATCTCTTTTTTTTTCTTTAATCTTCTCGGCGATGATCATGCCTTCAGTAATAACGGTTCACGTGATCAGTGACGATGACATGGTCAACAAATATTTATCACATATTTTTTCGTACACTATAATCTTCGGCGCTCGTTTGATGACCTTATAATTCGAGTTATTTCTCAAAGCTTGTATTCATAACTAACATTGAATTGAAACTCCGTCAAATAAGATGACGGAAAATCGGATTTAACCAGAAGTGTAATAATTGAGTAGAGTAATGCGGAGAGTGGTGTAATTTCATTTCACTTATTCGTTTATTCAATACATATTCGCTTATTTCTATTCATATTTTTCACTCCATATAATTATTTCTTTGATCATAATATGAACCGATTCATTACAAGTATTACACATACGTATTCATTATTCATCGTTTTTACATATCAAGTATTATGATTTGGAATTCCACTTTCATAGATCATTCATATTTCCTTTGTCCAGTCTTCTCATATAGGAATTTCGCAGACATACCAGTCGCCAGGAAAAGCGTTGCAGTCGTAACTCACTAGTGCTCTTCCGCTGTATGATATACCGACGCAGTGACCGTCATCATGAAAACCTGTCTGCCATGGTAATGATGTTAGAGGGAGACCTGGTTAAGAAATTTAGGAATAATTCAATACATCTTCACATATTCATAATATACGTCTCATCGTCAATCTTCATGCAGATCTCTTTATTAGGTTCAAACTTACCGTTGTCAACTCTGACCCATGTATCAGTTGTTTCTGAGAATCGAATGCCAACGGCAATCCAATCGTTGACCTCGGATACCGTGCTATATATATGCTGGATCTTTTCGACAGTATCGGCGACGGCCAATTGAGCACCCTCCGCGATGCATCGATCACGTGCTACTCCCCACAGCACTTCTTCCTTGTGAATTTTGTAGGCCACATGGTCTCCGGGAAAACCCACATAGCCCTCGGGAAGAGTAGCTGGTCGAGCTGGCGCTGGCGTAATGCTTATCACTGGGATTGAATTTTAATTATAAGAGCGGTATTTTTATATTGTAGATGAACAGGTACAGTTTTTATATATTCACCCGAATTTGTGTTCTCTTTGATAACGGATGATTCGTTGATAATTATTTGACACGCAAATAGCAAGACACCGATCAGCTTGGCGTACATATTTGAACTCTATGAATGCACTGGAAGTTCTGACTGAAATTGAAGAGCTGTCTACGCTATTTAAACCAAGAAACAGATAGCCTTCTGGGAAACTGTCCACGCTATTTGAACCTTGGAACAGATAACCTTCTTGAACTTCGGTATACACGGTGGGCGACGGAAGATTTTTATTTTCATTTCCTTGAGACTGAATATAGGTATTTACGAGTACATAGTATATATACCCTCCATATCATTTTTTCACGACAGATTGACCGTACCGATGTCAATTGTTAGGCGGTAGAAATAGCTGAAAAGCGTGCGTTTCTTTCGATATGACTGGAATCTATTCAATCTTGGATTGCACTGGGACCACTTGTTTTGGCTTTTGCAAGAAACGGATCTAAACTTTTCCTATTTCGTTTTACCAGAAAGGCATTCCAATGTTTTATCTTTCAACCAATAATTAATAATGGAATAAAAAGTTCTGCGCACATACTGAATTTGACATCGCGATCAACGAGAATGTCTGACCCAGATGATTATTTCTCACCCTCTACTCAGTATCATAGAGATTTGTGTGTTTCGCATTGAAATAATTTCGCCGAAAATATGTGCCGCAATCTATTGATTTGTATCGAAATTTTATTATGTTTATTCGTGTATCCATGACATATATTTGTTTGATTTAATCCATCTTTTCTCACTGGGTATAATTATTTCTTCAATCATAATATAAATTCATTTCTTACACGTATTTCTAGTTTACATTTAATATTTATAATTGTTACGTGACACAATACAATTTCAAATTTTCCATTTATAGAATATCCGTTCGTATCTCGTTCGACCCTTTTATACCAGAATTTCACAGACGTACCAGTTAGATAACTCGTTGCATGAGAAATTAACTAGTTCTCCGTTATATGATATAGCGACGCAGTTACCGTCATCATCAGGATTATCAGCCTTCCATGGTAAAGATGTAAGAGCGACGCCTGGTTAGAGAATTCAATGTTGAATACGTCTTCGCATATGAATTATCGATTCGCATCATAACTCTTCACGGATATCTTGGATTAGGTTTAAACTTACCGTTGTCAACTCCGGCCCATTCATTAGTTTGTCTCCGGAAATGAATGCCAACGCTAATCCAATCGTCGACGTAACGAATTGTGCTACGTATATGCTCGATTTTATCGCGAGTGTCGGCGATGGCCAATCGAGCATCCTCCGCGATGCACCGGTTACGCGCTGCTCCCCACAGAACAGCTTCCTCGTGAACTTTGTAGGCCGCGTGATCTTCAGGAAAACTCACATAGCCCTCGGGGAGAGTAGCAGGTTCAGCCAGCTTCGGTTTTATTGTTGGTCCTAAATTTGAATTAGAATGACAGTAGTTTCTAATTGAACACCAGATAGGTCGAATTTCTTGACTCACTAAAGTTCGTAAATGGGTGGATTTCGTGGGATCCATTTGAAATTATTTGGCACGCGAGTAGCAAGAGACCGAGCAGTTGGGCGTACATGTTCGATCGCTGATAATTCACTTGGATTACTAACTGCGATTAAGACTCTGCTCGCGTTATTTAAACCGCGAATAAGACAATCTGTATGACCTCTTTCTTGCTTATCCTTTCGATATCATTTCATGATGATGCAAACTCATTAGTATATTGATATCTGAGCAAAGGCTTCGTCAAGGTCAAATAATAATATATTTGTTTTCTGGAGTCGTCACCATGACCCAACGTGACCTATTCATCACATCGTTTCTCTGAGCTGATATTCACGTTCATTGCTACCGAAGATCCTATATCAATGCCAATGCCAAATATCGAGCGGTAGAAATAGCTAACAATTATACTTTCTTCAGGTTAGAAGCTATTCAGTCCTGGATTTCATTATAGAACTTCTCGTTCTAGCTCTCGAATTTCTCCTATCTCGTCTTATCATCAGGAATTTCAACCCTTCTATTTCAACTAATACTTACTAATGAGATAAAAAGTGCTGCCTACATAAAACTGATTTCGACATTGCGATTAACGAGAACGTCTGACCCAGATGATCCTAACGGAGATTCGCATTTTGCATTCAAATAATTTCCCACTACATATGTGCGGTTATCTAAATTCATGATATTGCTTTAGTTTTTGAATGCCCATTTGCAATTTGCGTGTCATTTCTGCTACTTTTTGCTGTTTTACTCAAGGAAAATTTCACATGCTACTGGCGGCGTTAAATAAAGGTCAAATTCAAGGTTATTCGAAGGTTAGGGACAGATGCAGTGGTCGTTCCTGAATTTTTTTTAGAATGGACGTGAGTTGTTATATAAAATGATATGAAGGTATCTTGAACAGATTCTTTTTTCTCCTTTTATTTCATTTATTTCGACTCGATTCAGATTCGTCTCAAAAATTTCGTTCTTTTTTATTCATATTTGGTTATTTCTAATCGGGCATAGCCCTCTCAATCATTCATTGCTTCAATCAATCTACAAATTTATTTCTACATAAAATATCATAATTAAAAATTTCACTATTATCGAACATCCGTTTTTCCCTTGTTCAGTGACCGTGTATCGGAATTTCACAGACGTACCATTCGGTCTGCACTTCGCATGAGTAATTAATTAGTCCAGGTTCTTCTCCAATCCACATATCAGCGCAGTCTCCGTTATCATCAGGATTATTTTCCAACCATGGCAGATTTGCAACAGGGACGTCTGGTTAGAAAATTCAAAATCAATTAGTACATCGTCCTATGTTCCTAGGTTCAAATCGTACGCATATTTATCTTGGAATAAGTTTAAACTCACTATTGTCAACCCGGACCCATTGATTAGTTGTATTTGAGTAGTAAATGCCAACATGCAGCCATCGCGTCCCCCAGTATTCTCTCATGTTTATCACACGCGCGAGTTTACTGGCAGTATCAGTGATCGCCAAGTAAGCACCTTCTGAAACGCATCGTTCACGTGCCTCATTCCATGATATGCTCTCCTGATGAAGTTTGTACGCTACCTGATTGTCGGAAGAAGAAACGTAGCCCTCGGGAAGAGTAGTAACTCTTATTAGAGGAACTAAATTTCAATCAAAATTTAATATTGCACATTAAAATAGGTCTAGTTTCTTTACTCACCGGTCGTAGTAACAGGTGCCTGAATTTCATAGGATCCTATGAATATTATTTGGCACGTGAATAGTAAGAAACCGAACCGCTTGGCGTACATGTTTCACTGTTTCAAATCCACTTTGGTCAATAATTGTGAACGAGAGTTCGATCGCGGTTTTAAAGCCCGAAAGAGATACCCTCTGCGAACTTTGGTGTTTTTATAACTTTGATATCACTTGCTGATGACGCAAACTCATTTGTGGGCCAATATCAAATGAAAGTCATTTCCAGTATCTTATATGGACAGATAGTTACGCGATGATTAAAATTTACAAATGGAGATACAAAATGCTGTCAATTTCGTGATCATAGAGTACCCCGAATAACGAACCACGGAAATCACCTTGTTTATATCAGCTAAAACTATTTCCAACGACGCTATTAAACTTTGAAAGTCCGCTAAATTTGACTTAGGGTTAGCAAAAGCTTATGACCAGTAGGTATACTGTACGTGTATCATTTCGCATCGTACCTTCCCACGAAGATCTTGCATTTGGTTTAAACTTACCGTCGTCAACTCTGACATATTCATTGGTCGTATTCGAGCGGTGAATGCCAACATTAATCCAATCGTCGACGCTAGAAACCATGACTGATTCGTCAATGTGTCTGATGTGTCAAATTTGTTTCGTTTATTCCTGCATCTATTACAAATTTGTTCATTTCTATCCATCATAGTTTCCCGCTTTTGATATAATTACTTCTTTAAGCAAGAATACAAATTTATTTCTTACATATATCGCTAAGTTACATTCAATATTCATCATTTTTACCGCAAACATCATAAATTCGAATTTCACCCTTGTAGAATATCCATTCTTTCCTTGTCCAGTTCTCCTATATAGGAATTTCGCAGACATACCAGTTGAAACTCCACTCGCATGAGCAATTCACTAGTGCATCTCCGCTGTATGATATACAGACGCAGTCACCGAAATCATCGGGATTATTCACTTGCCATGGTAATGATGTTAGATGGAGACCTGGTCAAAAAATGTAGGAATAATTGAATACAGCTTAACATATCTACACAAGTCTCATCATACATCTTCACGTAGGTCTTGGATTAGGTTTACACTTACCACTGTCAATTCTGACCCAATTATTAGTTGTTTTTGAGAATCGTATGCCAACGCTAATCCAATTGGTGACCTGAGATTGCGTGCTACATATATGCTTGATCTTATCGACAGTATCAGCGATGGCCAAGTGAGCACCCTCCGCGATGCACCGGTCACGCGCTACTCCCCACAGAACATGTTCCCTGTGTATTTTGTAGGCCGCATGGTCATCAGGAATGCTGACATAGCCCTCGGGGAGAGTAGCAGGTTCAGCCAGCTTCGGTTTTATTGTCGGAACTAAGTTTGAATTCGAATTACAGTAGTTTCGTAATGGTACACCAGATAGGTAGAGTTCCGTTACTCACTGATATCCGTAACTGGGTGGATTTCGTAGGATCCATTTGAAATTATTTGGCATGCAAGTAGCAAGAGACCGAGCAGTTGGGCCCACATGTCTGACATCTTACAACTCACTTGAATTACTAACGCCGATTCAGACTCTGCTCGCGTTATTCAAAGTTCGAGTAAGATCAGTTTTGAGCTGATAAGTTGTTTGAGCAGTCACAATTAAAAAGTAATTGGGTCTATAGGGCATGACTGTAATCTTGACGTGATGACCTATAGTCCCATTAGTCAAACACAATTAGCCGATGAATTGTCTTATCGTTCAAATACCTAATCTTTATTATACTATATTTGTACACAATGACGATTTTCACTTCCATTACTGCCGAAGATCCTCTTTCCTCTTCTTCAGCAGGTACTCTAATATCGGTATTGCACAGGCAAAGTGATATCTTGAACAAGCTGTAAGAAACTGAGCAGCTGAAAGTAAGTTTTGAAATACAACGAATATATGCGCTTAGTTATTGACTGCGATCGTGAATTTTCCCGTCCAAATTGAAACAGTCAAGGAAAGAAAGAGGATTTAAAATATCGAAGAAATCAAGCATCACTAAGTGTGGGACATACAACTATTTTCAAATAACTTTCGATCCTTGTATTGATTTAAGTCAAATTTGTACCGTTTATTCCTGCATATATTACAACATTTTCAATATTCATCATTTCTACCGCAAACATTATATTCTAGAATTTCACCCCTATAGAATATCCATTTTTTCCTTGTCCAGTCCTCTTATATCGGAATTTCGCAGACATACCAGTTAGACAATCCGTCGCATGAGAAATTTACTAATTCTTCCCCGTTGAATGATATACCGACGCAGTCACCGGCATCGTCAGGATTACCTTCCCGCCATGGTAAGGATGTAAGATTGTGGCCTGGTTAGAAATTTCAGGATTAAATGAATCGTCACATACGTATACATCGATTCTCATCGTACATCTTTATAAAGTTATTGAAAAGTTGTTATCGAGACTTACTATTGTCAACTCTGACCCATTCCTCGGAAATTTGTGAGTGACGAATGCCAACGCTGATCCAATCTCTGATCGGAGATTGCGTGCCGGATATCTTTTTGATTTTATCGATAGTATCAGTGATGGCCAAATCACCACCGTCCGCGACGCAATGCTCACGCGCTTCTACCCACGTTTCACTTTCTTTGTGGATTTTGTATGCCGCGTGGATTTCAGGAAAACGTACGTAGCCCTCGGGAAGAGTAACAGGTCGATCCGTGACATTCATTACCGGATCTAAATTTGAATTAGAATGGCATCAGTTCGATATTGCTTATCAAATAGGTTTATCTTTCTCACTTACTGTGATCGGTAACTGCAGGGATAATTTCAGTGGATCCATTTGAAATTATTTGACATGCGAATAGTAAAAAACCGAGCAGCTGAGCGCACATGTTTAACAACCAATAATTAACTTGAATTACTAACAGCAATTACAATTTCGCTTGCGTTATTTGAAGCCGAATAAGATACCCTCTGTGAACTTCTACGCGTTGATACTTTCGTTATCATTTTATGATGATGCAAACTCATTTGTGAATTAATGTCAAAGCAAAGTCGTATCCAAAATCTAATAATAATATGTTTTCTGTTATCGTCAACCCGACGCAATCTGACCCATTCTTCACATCGCTCTTCTGAGTTGATAAGCTGTATGAGTAGTTAAAAGTAACAAGTAATTTTGTATTTGGGCTAAGAATTTCATTACACGTATTTATTTATCTATCCATTTGGTTGAAGCCATGATATTCAGCCATTCAATATCAAATCCTTCAATCAATGTGTATGTATATTGATTCGTATGGGATGGAAGATTCGAAAATAATTATGTACTATTAATTTTATCGTATAATTGCGATACTTCGATGAGTTGGATATTTTTATAAAATTCGGCACCGTTTTTGCTCACAATTTCAATATAATTATTTTGTTCCGTGGAACAAAACTACTCAACTACTCAAATGTGACAAATCATGATGACCACATTTCAAAATATCGAACTATGTACTGTGACGTGGACTACTGATGGCTGGGAATGGTCGATGACCACCGGGTATACGGCTAAGCCGAAAATACGGACGATACCAATTTAATAAATGTTGGGCGCCAGGTACTTACCTTCAGCCTAAGATCATTTTATGAGAGGTAATTTTATAATCTTACTCGCAATAGCCCTTACTCGATTATTTGGAAACCTTGGAGACCGTATAGGTGCGCTTCGCCACTGAACAGTCTAACTGCAAGTTCAGGGAATACTGTAGAACTGAGGATCATACGCTGACGGGTCTTTTATACCTATATGATGTGTTAATTGACGGAGATATGACTTCCGTCAGAAGTGAGGATTTTAGTTTTAGTTTATGAAGAACAAATACTGAGAGTTACCCTTTTATATTTGAATAAGAAAATCGAACAACACGATGCTATTGTTTGCGTGGTCAGGGTTCATCCTAGTTATTCTGTACTTATTACAGTGGAGAGGCGAAGTGAGCTTATTTCATAACACTATAAGGAACTCATTAGGACGGTCGATAACATTCAAACAGAGTTGTACTATGCAATATATTTAGTTAAATTTGGTAAAAATCAAACACGGAGTCGTATTAGGCTGAAAGCTTATCTTATAACTGGCGAAGACACAATCACTAATTAAACCGAAGTTGATTGCAATGACATACGTTAATTTTCAACAAATAATGAGGCACGAGACAAAACAAACAAAAACAGGACTAAATATTTGAATACAGAAACCTCGTGAATTTGAACTCGAGAAGGGCATATAATACCGACCTCCCAAAGTTCCGTATTTTCAGCTGATTTTCACAGCCGTCTTAACGCAAGTTGGATTAAAACTAACAAGGGAGAAGAGAAAATTCGAAAGATCGATAAAATAATTCTTCGACTCTTTGATCAAACGGTTGCGAAATTTTATTTTCTTCATTCCTCTCATGGCTATCAATATTTTGCCATTTGATATATTTATTTCTTGAATAAGAACATACATCCGTTCGTTAAACATATCACTTGTTTATGTATTATATTTATCATTTATACATTAAATATACAGTTACTGGCGATTTGAGAACGTCACGCAAGCCAAAGAGAGCATCGATGATTGGTGTGGTATATATAAAATTGCGGGATGACGTCGATAAGCTTTGTGATTAATTAAAATCACGCGTTTGATGATTTCAATCCTTTTTCTATTTGCAAATTTACTATTAGTGTATTCAGTAATCTCTGTCATAGCATCATTGTATTTATTTACTCATTCGTTGATTTTCCTTTACATATTTGCTTATTTTATAACCACATTCACCCATTTACAGTAATTTTTCCAACCAATGTATGCATGCATATGAAAATTGATTTGAATCAAGCTTCAAACATTCTACATAATGATTAGAAATCCAAATATTATTTTCTGCACCGAAAATTTACTCCTTTCTTCTTCTTCTTCTTCTTCTTCTTCTTCTTCTGTTTCATTCGTTTTATATCGCGATTTCGCAGACATAATATACACCCTCCGCGTCACATGCGTAATCCCCTACTAGTCCGTCATCGTTGTATGATACACCGGCACAGTCTCCTTCACCTTCGGGATTATCTTCTATCCACGGTATGAATGATAGAGGGAGGTCTAGTCGAAAAATTTGAGGATTAAGTAAATCTCTGTATGAGCTGAGGTGGCTATTCCATGTTCCTGAATATCTTTGATCAGGTTTGAAACTCACCGTTGTCAACTCTGACCCATTGATTGGTAGTATTCGAGTGATAGATCCCGACGTGAAACCAATTGGCCACAGGAGCTGACGGGAGGCTTTTTATGTGAACGATCTTTTCGACGGAATCAGTAATCGCCAAGTGAGCATTTTCGGATTTGCATAGATCACGCGCCTCGGTCCACGTTGTTTCTACTTCATAAATTTTGTAGGCTGCATGGACGTCAGGAAACCTTGTATACCCCTCGGGAAGAATAATAGCAGCTCGACTCGTGGTCGGAACTAAATTTGAAATATTTTTAATCAGCGTATAGATCGGCACCATTCTTACATTGCACGTCGAAAAGGTCCAGTTTCTTTACTTACCGCGATCCGTAATTTCGCGAATAACAGTAGATTGATTGAAAATTATTTGACATGCAAATAGCAAGACACCGAGCAGCTTGGCACACATCTTTGAACTCTATGAAATCACTTCAAGTTCTGACCGAAATTGAAGTTGTCCACGCTATTTAAACCCCGAAACAGATACCCTTCGTGAACTTTGATATATTTATATTCTCCATATCATTTAATGACGACACATATTGACAGGACCAATGCCACTTGCCGAACAGGAGAAATATCTAACAATTATGAGTCACTTTGGATTTGACTAGAATCTATTCAGTAGTGAATTGTTCTAGGGCCACTTGTTTTAGCTTTCGGGAAACAGATCTAAACTTCGTCTATTTTCTCTTACCAGAAACGCATTTCAACGTTGACGTTTTAACCAATAATTAATTATGAGATACAAGTGCAGCGCACTACTGAATCTGATATTGTGATATTATTGAATTATAGTATACAGTTCAGTGTTTTTTTTTTTTTTTGTCCAACCCGATTTGCTGAAAAGTTTTCGTTCTTGCTCGGATATTTATTCTTCACATACTATCTGCACATGATTAAAATTTTTACGGTTATTGCTATACCGAATACTGTCTTCTGATGGACTGCGTGGACCAAAACTTCTGAGGAAAAAAAGATGATTCCAAATATCGAGGTAATCAGGCATTAGACAGGTGTGGCTCATGCAGAAAATCCAAAAAATATTAATACAGCTTTGCTGAATAACTTTGACCCTTGTATCGATTGGTGTTGAAATTTCGTTTTGTTTATTCGTTCATCCATATCATATTCGATTATTTATATTCATATTCTTACATTCGATCTATTCATCTCTTCAATGAGAATGTAGATTTATTTCTCACACATATTTATTAAACATTTACATTCCATATTTTTATAATTATACATCGTGTATAGATATATATTTATATTGATACATATTTATTATACCTATATATAGAATGTCTATTCTTTCCTTGTTCAGTCCACCTATATAGGAATTTCGCAGACATACCACCAAGGCAACCTGTCGCACCTGAAATTCACTAGTGCTTCTCCGCCGAACGATATACCGGCGCAGTTACCTTCATCGTCAGGATTACCTTCCAACCATGGTAATGATGTTAGAGAGAGACCTGGTTGAGACATTAAGGAATGATGAAATACATTTTTACGTATTCATATATACGTCTCATCATACATCTTTATGGAGATTTTTGATTAGGTTTTTACTCACCGTTGTCAACTCTGACCCATTCATTAGTTGCTTCTGACAATCGAATGCCAACGCTAACCCAATCGTTGATCTCAGGTAGCGTGCTATATATATGCTGTATCTTTTCGACAGTATCAGCGACGGCCAAGCGAGCACCCTCCGCGATGCACCGGTCACGCGCTCGTGTCCAAGTCACAGGTTCCTGGTGAATTTTGTAGGCCGCATGGTCCTCAGAAAAACTTACATAGCCCTCGGGAAGAATAGTTGTTGGAGTTGGTGCCAATATACTAGTACTTGTTACTAAAACTGAATTTGATTTGTGAGGGTAGAATTTTTCTATTTTAGATGAAATAAGTCCAGTTTTTATACTCACTTGAGTTTCTGTTTTCGTGAACAACGGATGATTCGTTAAGGATTATTTGACACGCAAATAGCAAGACACCGAGCAGCCTGGCGTACATCTTTGAACTCTATGTACGCGCTTGCAGTTCTGAATATAATTGCGAAGCTGTCCGCGCTATTTAAACCCTAAAACAGATAACCTCCGTGAACTTCAATATATTTATACTCTCCGTATCATTCGCTGACGACACGGAATGACCGTATCAATGCCGATCGTTGACTAGTAAAGATTGCTAAAAATCGTGTTGTTCTCTACGGAATCTATTCAGTTCTGAATTGTACGAGGGCCACTCGTCCTAGCTTTCGAGAAACGAATCTAAACTTCTTCTATTTCATTTTATCAGAAAGGCATTTCAACGTTTATGTTCCAACCAATAATTAATAGTGAGATGAAAGGTTTTTCACAGTACTGGATATGACATTGTCTAAGGCTTATGGACGATCCTGAATCGTCGAATACATCGTTATCGTGCATGAGGTCGAAGAGAACGTAGATAACTTTCATCAAATATCAGCGTTCTGATTCTTCTGTATCGTTTTGTCGTCCACGAATAGCTCTCCACATAGGTATCAGTGCCGACCAAAACGAGGCCAAAACGTGACGATAAAAAATTTGTTGTTCATGCGTATCACGTGTTCTTCGAAGTAGATTGAAGTCTATCTTTGAATGCTCATTTTGCAACTTGTAATTTTTGCTACACATATTTATTGAATATTTACATTCCATATTTTTATATTTCTACATCGTGTATAGATATATATTTATATAGATACATATTTATTATATAGGTATATAGAATATCTATTCTTTCCTTGTTCAGTCCTCCTATATAGGAATTTCGCAGACATACCACCAAGGCAACCCGTCGCACTGGAAATTCACTAGTGCTTCTCCGCCGGACGATATACCGACGCAGTTACCGGCATCGTCAGGATTATCTTCCAGCCATGGTAATGATGTTAGAGAGAGACCTGGTTAAGACATTAAGGAATGATTAAATACATTTTTACATCTTCATAAACGTCTCATCATACATCTTTATGAAGATCTTTGATTAGGTTTCTACTCACCGTTGTCAATTCTGACCCATTCATTAGTTGCTTCTGACAATCGAATGCCAACGCTAACCCAATCGTTGACCTCAGGTAGCGTGCTATATATATGCTGAATCTTTTCGGAAGTATCAGCGACGGCCAAGCGAGCACCCTCCGCGATGCACAGGTCACGCGCTCGTGTCCAAGTCACAGGTTCCTGGTGAATTTTGTAGGCCGCATGGTCCTCAGAAAAACTTACATAGCCTTCGGGAAGAGTACTATTTCGAGCCAGTGCCGACGTAACATTTGTTACTGAAATTGAATTTGATTCGTAAGGCTGGTATTTTTTATATTTTAGATTGAATAAGACCAGTTTTTATATTTACCTGAGCTCCCGTTTTCGTGAACAACGGATGATTCGTTAAGGATTATTTGACACGCAAATAGCAAGACACCGAGCAGCTTGACGTACATATTTGAACTCTATGAATGCACTTGCAGTTCTGAATGTAATTGCAAAGCTGTCCGCACTATTTAAACCCGAAAACAGATAACCTCCGTGAACTTCAGTATATTTATATACCCTCCGTATCATTCGCTGACGACACGGAATGACCGTATCAATGCCGATTGTTGACTAGTAAGAATTGCTAAAAATCGTGTTTTTCTTCATGGAATCTATTCAGTTCTGAATTGTACGAGGGCCACTCGTCCTAGCTTTCGAGAAACGGATCTAAACTTCTTCTATTTCATTTTATCAGAAAGGCATTTCAACGTTTATGTTCCAACCAATAATTAATAGTGAGATGAAAGGTTTTTCACAGTACTGGATATGACATTGTCTAAGGCTTATGAACGATCCTAAATCGTCGAATACATCGTTATCGTGCATGAGGTCGAAGAGAACGTAGATAACTTTCATCAAATATCAGCGTTCTGATCCTTCTTTATCATTTTGTTGTCCACGAATAGCTCTTCACATATCAGTGCCGACCAAAACGAGGCCAAAACGTGATGATAAAAAATTTGTTGTTCATGCGTATCACGTGTTCTTCAAAGTAGATTGAAGTCTATCTTTGAATGCTCATTTTGCAACTTGTAATTTTTGCTACACATATTTATTGAATATTTACATTCCATATTTTTATATCTCTACATCGTGTATAGATATATATTTATATAGATACATATTTATTATATATATAGAATATCTATTCTTCCCTTGTTCAGTCCTCCTATATAGGAATTTCGCAGACATACCAGTTACGCAACCCGTCGCACCCGAAATTCACTAGTGCATCTCCGCTGAACGATATACCGACGCAGTTACCGGCATCGTCAGGATTATCTTCCTGCCATGGTAATGATGTTAGAGGGAAACCTGGTCAAGACATTTAGGAATGATTAAATACATTTTCACGTATTCATAAACGTCTCATCATACATCTTTATGGAGATCTTTGATTAGGTTTCTACTCACCGCTGTCAGCTCTGACCCATTCATTAGTTGCAGTCCAGAAACGAATGCCAACGCTAATCCAATCGCCGACGTCAGAAACCGTGCTATATATATGCTGTATCTTTTCGACAGTATCAGCGACGGCCAAGCGAGCACCCTCCGCGATGCACAGGTCACGCGCTCGTGTCCAAGTCACAGGTATCTGGTGAATTTTGTAGGCCGCATGGTCCTCAGAAAAACTTACATAGCCTTCGGGAAGCGTAGTTGTTCGAGCTGATGCCAAAATAACATTTGTTACTGAAATTGAGTTTGATTTGTAAGGACAGCATTTTTCTATTTTGGATGAAATAAGACCAGTTTTTATCTTTACCTGAATTCCTGTTCTCGTGAACAACGGATGATTCGTTGAGGATTATTTGACACGCGAATAGCAAGACACTGAGCAGCCTGGCGTACATCTTTGAACTCTATGGATGCACTTGCAGTTCTGAATGCAATTGAGAAGCTTTCCGCGCTATTTAAACCCTAAAACAGATAACCTCCGTGAACTTCAATATATTTATACTCTCCGTATCATTCGCTGACGACACGGAATGACCGTATCAATGCCTATTGTTGACTAGTAAAAATTGCTAAAAATCGTGTTTTTCTTGAGGTTTGACTGGAATCTATTCAGTCCTAAATTGTACGAGGGCCACTCGTCCTAGCTTTCGAGAAACGGATCTAAACTTATTCTATTTTATTTTATCAGAAAGGCATTTCAACGTTCATGTTCCAACCAATAATTATAATAGCGAGATAAATGTTTTCGCGCAGTACTGAGTATGACATTGTGATTAACCAGATTGTCTGACCCAGATGATTCTTTCTCACCTTGTACTCAGTATCAGAGAGATTTGTATATTGCGCATTTAAGTAATTTCAACGGGATTTTGCATCTTCTCAGTCCCAATTTTTGTCCTTCATATGGAAGACTTATAGGCGATCCCTAATCCTCAAATACATCGGTATCGTGCATAAGGTCGAAGAGAACGTAGACAAACTTCATTAAATATCAGCGTTTTGATTCTTTTTTCATCGTTTTGTTGTCCACGAATAGCTCTTCAAATATCAGTGCCGACCAAAACGAGGCCAAAATGTAATGATAAAAAAATTTGCTGCACATGAGTATCACGTGTTTTACAAAGTAGATTGAAGTCCATCTTTGAATGCTCAGTTTGCAACGTGTCATTTTTGCTAATGTTCGCAGCTTGACGTCAAATCTCCAAATAAAGTATTATCAGTGATATCGTTTCCATGCTTGAAGTCTACAGGCAACCTCAATAAGCACTATCAAATTATAACTTCTTCGGTCTTCTTCATTTTCACCTTACCGTGAATAAATCTTCGAACATCAACCCTGTACGAAATTGAACCCTATCTTTTAATGCTCATACCGCAACTTGTGATTAAAATAATATGATGAATGAGATATCATCCTGGGGGTGTGAACTATTTATGGCCAGTTTCAAAAATGTTCAAAACTTAGGCTTGCATTATACTTCTGACACATATGAAGTTGCACACCTTCCTGACGAAACATTAAAAAGTTGAGCACTGCAATTTCCAGGCATCGCTCCTATTACCTTTGTATGTAGATAATCACCACCCTGCCAATACTGTCTACTGATAGACTGCGTGGATTCAAAACTTCTGAGGAAAAAAAGATAATTCCAAATATCTTATTGTAATCAGGTATTAAGGTGTGGGACATGCGCAAACTTCTGAATATATTAGTACAGCTTTCCCAAATATGTTTCACCCTTATATCGATTGGTGTTGAAATTTTGTTTTGTTTATTCGTTCATTCATAACATATTTGCCTATTTATATTCATATAATCTTACACTCGATATATTCATTTCTTCAATCAGGATGTAAATTTATTTGTTACACGTATTACATGTTTATATTCAATATTTTTATGCTTCTACATTGTTTATATTTATATTTATATATTTATATATATATTTATCATTTTTGTAGAATATCTATTCTTCCCTTGTCCAATCCTCCTATATAGGAATTTCGCAGACATACCAGTTAGGGGACCAGTCGCACAAGAAATTCACCAGTGCATTTCCGCTGAATGATATACCGACGCAGTCACCGGTATTATAAGGATTATCTTTCTGCCATGGTAATGATGTTAGAGGGAGACCTGGTTAAGAAATTCAGGAATAATTAAATGCATCTTCACATATTCATATCCGTCTTATCATACATCTTTATGGATTCTACTCACCGTTGTCAATTCTGACCCATTTATTAGTTGCTTTTGACAATTGAATGCCAACGCTAACCCAATCGTTGACCTTAGATAGCGTGCTATATATATTTTGAATTTTTTCGACAGTATCAGCGATGGCCAATTGAGCACCCTCCGCGATGCACAAGTCACGCGCACGGTTCCAAGTCACAGATATCTGGTGGATTTTGTAGGCCGCATGGTCCTCAGAAAAACTTACGTAGCCCTCGGGAAGAGTAGTTGTTCGAGCTGGTGCCGACGTAACATTTGTTACCGAAATTGAATTTGATTCGTGAGGGCAGTATTTTTATATTTTAGATTGAATAAGACCAGTTTTTATATTTACCTGAGCTCCTGTTTCCGTGAACAACGGATGATTCGTTATGGATTATTGTACATGCAAATAGCAGGACACCGAGCAGCTTGGCGTACATCTTTGAACTCTATGAATGCACTTGTAGTTCTGACTGCAATTGAGAAGCCGTCCGTGCTATTCAAACCTCGAAACAGATACCCTCCGCGAACTTCAATATATTTATACTCTCCATATCATTTTTTGCTGACACGGATTGACCGTACCAATGCCAATTGTTGAACGAAAAATATTGTTAAAAATCGTATGCTTTTTCAGATTTGACTCGAAACTATTCAGTCTTGAATTGTACGAGGGCCACTCTTCTTAGCTTTCGAGAAACGGGTCTAACCTTCTTCTATTTTATTTCATCAGAAAGGCATTTCGACGTTCATGTTCTAACCAATAATTAATAGCGAGATAACAGTTTTTGCGCAGTAACTTTGTACTCAGTATCAGAGAGATTTATATATTGCGTATCCAAATAATGTCACCTGGAATATGTGCCGAAATCCTAATTCCTAATACTGCTTTTCTCATTTTCGATTTGTCCAATCCTAATTTTTGTCCTCAGTATGAAAGACTTATGGGCGATCCTAAATTGTCACATACATCGTTATCGTGCATAACGTCAAAAGGATAAACTTCACCAAATATCAGCGAACTCATTCCTTTTCATCGTTTCGCGGTCCACAAATAGCTCTCCAAATATCAGTGCCGACCGAAACGAGGCCAAAACGCGATGATAAAAAAATTGATATACATATCACGTGTTTTGCAAAGCAGATTGAAGTCTATCTTTGAATGCTTATTTTGCAACGTGTGATTTTTGCTATTATCCGCAGCTGAACGTCATCAGGTAGATATCGCATGTCACACAGAGGACGTTAATTATTAAGGTCAATTTCAAGAAGATTTTTACGACTGCGGTCGATAATCTGGAAACATTTTCGGAATGGAATTTTTACTGAAAATGCTTTGAAATGATAATTATAAAAATGTGTCCATTCTACTGTTACTCAG
Organism: Macrophya alboannulata; assembly: GCA_949628255.1. Classification (NCBI taxonomy): domain Eukaryota; kingdom Metazoa; phylum Arthropoda; class Insecta; order Hymenoptera; family Tenthredinidae; genus Macrophya; species Macrophya alboannulata. The sequence continues at coordinate 16,155,172 of OX451211.1, read as the reverse complement.
AGTCGGCACTTGTACAGGATGTCCCATTTTAATATACCAGGCTGCCAGCCAACTTTTGTTTTTTGAATAAGAACCCCTGTTTTTTAGTGCAGATTCATAATCTACACAAAAAAGACATTACTTTTGTAGGAAACGTTCTTTTCTAGACGTTCAATTCCCCGTCATAATTATAACGTTACAAAGCTAACAAAGTAATCAAATTCCCAAAGTGATTGATGAATTTTAAAAACGACTTGCCATCATTGGTCAATAAAAATAAAAAACTTTTTACCCTTGATATTTTTTTCTTTGACCTCATATTTTTCATGGAAATATTTTTTTTTTCTATAATATTAAGCTCACCCTTCTCAACAAATGTCTGTCTGTTTGTGTCGGAAATTATACTCGCCGAGTAATCTCAAGAATAACTTTACAGAAAAATATCAAATTTGACAGGGTCGTATAGGGTATTCCCTGAGGATGAAAAATTACCGCGTCTCATCCATATTGAACGATCGGTTCGGCAGAAATAAATTATTCTGTGAATATTTCATCTTCAATGTAAAGGTAATCAAGCATTGGACAGGTGTGGGACAAAATGCTGAAAATATTGGTACAGCTTTGCTAAATGACTTTGACCCTCATATCGATTGGTGTTGAAATATCGTTTCGTTTATTCTTTTATCCATAACATATTTGCTCATTTACATTCATATTTTCCCACTTGATATGGTCATTTCTACGATTAATTTCTTACACATATTACATGTTTATATTTAATATTTATGTAGCTTCCACATTGAATATATAATGATTCTGATTTTCACTTTTATAGAATATCCATTTTTCTCTTGTTCAGTCATTTTGGATAGGAATTTCGCAGACATACCAATTAGACAACTGGTCGCATGTAAAATTCACTAGTGAATCTCCGCTGAATGCTATACCGACACAGTTACCGGCGTCATCAGGATTACCTGCGTCCCATGGTAATGTTGTGAGAGGGAGGCCTGGTTCAAGAATTCAGGATTATTTATACGCATCTTCACATATTTATCTAGGTCTCGTAATACATCTTTGTGCAAATCTTTTTTTAGGTTTAAACTTACCGCTGTCAATTCTGACCCATTGATTAGTTGCATCTGAGTATTGAATGCCAACGCTGACCCAATCGTCGTTCTGAGGAATCAGGCTATATATATGCTGAATTTTTTCGACAGTATCAGCGATGGCCAATTGAGCACCCTCCGCGATGCACAGGTCACGAGCTTGGTTCCAAGTAACAGGTTCCTGGTGGACTTTGTAGGCCGCATGGTCCTCAGAAAAACTTACATAGCCCTCGGGAAGAACAGTTGTTGGAGTTGGTGCCAATATACTAGTACTTGTTACTAAAACTGAATTTGATTTGTGAGGGTAGTATTTTTCTATTTTAGATGAAATAAGTCCAGTTTTTATACTCACTTGAGTTTCTATTTTCGTGAACAACGGATGATTCGTTAAGGATTATTTGACACGCAAATAGCAAGACACCGAACACCTGAGCGTACATCTTTGAACTCTTTGAATGCACTTGAAGTTCTGACTGAAATTGAGAAGCTGTCCACCCTATTTAAACCCCGAAACAGATACCCTTTTTGAACCTCAGTATATTTATACTCTCCGTATCATTTGCTGATGACACGGATTGACCGTACCAATGTCAATTGTTAAGCGGTAAAAATAGCTAAAAATCGTGTGATTCTTCGGATTCGACTAGACTCCATTCAGTCCTGAATTGTACGAGGGCCACTCGTCCTAGCTTTCGAGAAACGGATCTAAACTTCTTCTATTTCATTTTATCAGAAAGGCATTTCAACGTTTTTGTTCCAACCAATAATTATAATAGCGAGATAAAAGTTTTCGCGCAGTAGTGAGCATGACATTGTGATTAACCAGATTGTCTGACCCAGATGATTATTTCTCACCTTGTACTCAGTATCAGAGAGATTTGTATATTGCGCATTTAAATAATTTCACCGAAATTTTCCATCTTCTCAGTTCTAATTTCTGTCCTCCATATAAAAGACTTATAGGCGACCCTAAATCGTCAAATACATCGTAATCTTGCATAAGGTCGAAGAGAACGTAAATAAACTTCATTAAATATCAGCGTTCTGATTCATTTTTATCATTTCGTTGTCCACGAATAGCTCTTCAAATATCAGTGCCGACCACAACGAGGCCAAAACATGATGATAAAAAAATTTGCTGCACATGCGGATCACGTGTTTTGCAAAGTAGATTGAAGTCCATCTTTAATGCTCATTTTGCAACGTGTAATTTTCGCTAATGTTCGCAGTTTTACGTTACATCTCCAAATAAAGTATTATCAGTGATTTCGTTTCCATGCATGAAGTCTAGAGGAACCTTGACGAGCACTATCAAATTATCGCTTCTTCGGTTTTCTCCATTTTCATCCCAACCTGAATAAATCTTCGAATAGCAACCCTTTACGAAATTAAACCTCTATCTTTTAATGCTCATACCGCAATTTGTGATTAATATAATATATGGTGAATGAGATATCATCCTGGGGATTTAAACCAATTATGGTCAATTTCAATTTCAATCTCGACAAGTTTTCGGATTTGAATTTTACCGATAATTGAGGATCTGTTCGCTTTATTCAAAACTTTTCCATCTAATATACTTCTGGTGTGGATCGCCGTATTTACCTGACATGTTCAGCGGTGGAAGAAAGTTGTTCGATACTTTCAAGAATTTGGCCGGGATATATTCTGTTCTAAATTTTGTCGATAGGTCTTAGTTACATTTCCACAGAAATATTCACCGTGGTTTTCGGTTGGAAGATTCGAAAATAATTTAGTTTAAATTTTATCCTAATTGCAATACTTCGATGAGATAAATATTTTTAGAGAAAATTCGGCACCGTTCTTGCTCACAATTTCAATGTGATTATTTTGTTTAGCAAAACAGCTTTTTTTTTTTAAAGGAGTGTTGGTCAGGGATAAGACAGATGCAATGATGATGAATTATTCGGAATTTTTATTCCATTATCAATTACATCCTGAAATTAGTACATATCATCATAATCCAATCCATCAAATCTGTGCTCAGTGGTTCTTGTCGTCGAAGTTGGCTGCACCCCGCTATCGTACTTTGGTATTTGAATTTCGCACGTGTAAGGCGTTGGTGCGTCGCAATCCTCGACACCTACTCGGCCTCCCTCGGCACCCCACAAAATGGCACATGACATTTCTGGTAAATCTGTTTCAGTTCCCGCCAACCATGGTATGAAGTCCAAAGGTAAACCTGAAAAAATTTCAGTTTGATCAGATTCCGATTCGTTATAGCCATCGCCGGTGTTCGAATTGGAAATTCCTAATTAACTACCAGAAAACGGTATCGTTCGTCATTTTTATAATGAGGAATTGTTGCATTTTTTTTCGCGTGATTTCGATATGCCTATAATTAAAAAATCAATGAATCACAATTCTTACCGGTTGTAACGCTGACCCATTCCGAATTGCCGAACAATTTATGAATGCCAAGGAATCCTGCAAGCGGCCGCGATCTTCTCACGGAATCTACGCGTCTGCTTTTCTCAAACGAATCGACGACAGCCAAGTTACCCCCTTCCTTGATGCAATATTTCCGCGCCGAATTCCACGTGAGCTTATTCGGATAGTACTTCAAGGCTACTCCGATATCTGGGAAGGCGGTATAACCTTCGGGTGATACGGGTTCCGGTTGCGGCTGCGGTTGCGATTGCGGGGTCGGTTGCGGGGTCGGTTGCGGTTGCGGGGTCGGTTGCACGGTCGGTTGCGGTTGCAGCTGCAGTCGCAGTTCCGGTAACGGCGTATCTGCCACAGATTGACACATGATTTGCAATGTAAAATCACTTCAATTACCCACAAAAGTTTCACTCCTGTTTTCCTTATCCACTCGAAGATAACTTACGTGGTGTGCCAATCTCTAGGCTTTGATTTCCAGCAATAATCAGCTGCAGAGCGAACTGTATAGGTATCGTAGCGAGAACGTTAGACATCTTTGGACTTTATTTCTTGACACAACCGATTTACTTAGTCTCCGGCGTTGTTTAAACTGTTGAACGACGATCCGCTTTGGCTTTATAAGAATTGAGACGACCCCTCCATCCTCTTCGATATCACTCAAAGTGGCAAATCAAGATGACCTGTATGATGTCTCTGGGAGATGATATATTTTCGCAACGCAATTCGTGGATCGTTACTATCAAAGAAACCAACAACATTCGAAAATCTGGAAGTACGTTATCAAGAATCGACTCCACGCGCAGCATGTGCACAAATTCCTGGAAATATTACCACAGCTTTTCTCATTAATTGTGACTTATACAGTCTAAGCCTGATAAGAATTATCGAAGGAGCGCCTGGGCTTCATATGTGCTGTTTCCCAGAAACTGCAGATGATTTCTGATATCGCCAATTACGTATAAGCAGTCATTACATAAATACCCGAGAAATTCGATAACATCTTTTAATTCTTGGAATATAAGCTCTGTATCGCTCGTGCGTTTCGAAAAACAAATTTCTGGGTGAAATTTACGGGATAATTTTCTCCGCAGCATGAACGCTCGAAAATCGGGCAAGTCAGAGTCACCATGCAATTCTACAAGATGTCTTCAAAATAATACAATTCGGATTCTATAGGTTCAGAAAGTGATTTATTTTTTTCTTTGAACAGATCGTTGATTATTTTATTCAATCTTAAGTTGAATTATTTTCATCGATCGTTTCGATGATACTATCTGTACTAATTTACAATGTTCACGGTTATTGCTACCCAATACTGTCTGCTGATAGACTGCGTGGACTAAAACATCTCAGGAAAAAAAGATGATTCTAAATGTCGAGGTAATCAGGCATCAGACAGGTGGGGGACATGCACAAAATTCTGAAAATAGTACAGCTTTGCTAAATAACTTTTACCCTTGTACGGATTGGTGTTGAAATTTTGTTTTGTTTATTCGTTTATCCATAACATATTTGATTATTTATATTCATATTCTTACACTCGATATATTCATCTCTTCGATCAGAATGTAAATTCATTTCTTACACATATTACATATTTATATTCGATAACATATTACATATTTATATTGCTTCTACATTGTATAATATATTTATATTCATTATTTTTATAGAATATCTATTTTTCCGTTGTCCGGTCCTCGTAGATAGGAATTTCGCAGACATACCAGTTACGCCAGAGGTCGCAGTCGTAATTCCCTAGTACATTTCCGCTGCTTGATATACCGGTGCAGTTACCATGATCAGCAGGAAAATATTCTTGCCATGGTAGCGATGTAAGCGAGAGACCTGGTTAGAAGATCACAACATCTTGGTACGTCTTCATCAAGATCTTCGACTATCTTGATACTTACCATTGTCAATTCTGACCCATTCATCACGTGTATTTCCGCGACGAATCCCTACGTTTATCCACCAGTCGACCTGAGGCAGCGTGCTATGTATATGGGTAATTTTTTCCACGGTATCAGCTATGGCCAAGTGAGCACCGTCTTCGATGCACAGGTCACGCGCGTCATCCCATAGAACAGCTTCCTTGTAAACTTTGTAGGCCACGTGATCGTCAGGAAAACCCACATAGCCCCCGGGGAGATTAATACGTCGGGCTGGCGTTGGCCTAACGGTTATTGCTGGAATTAAATTCGATATCAAATTCATGGTCATCGCTGTGATAAAGAACAGTTCAATATGTGCCTATCGCGTGTTTTGCAAGACAGATGGAATCCTATCTTCGAATGCTTATTTCGCAGTCTGTAATTAACATGATATAATAAATCATTCATTCTTCATGATGGAAGCTAATTACAGTCAATTCCAATCTTAATTTTGACAAGCTTTTGAATTTGAATTTTACTGAAGTTTAACGATCTGCTCGCTTTATTTAAAATTTTTATATGTATTACACTTCTGATGTAGATCGTCGTATTTACGTGGCATGTTCAACGGTGGAAGAAAATTATTCAATATTTTCGAGAATTTTACCACGATTTATTCAGTTCCGGAACTTTTTAACATATGTCGCAGTTACCATTTCTACAGAAATATCCGGCGCACGTATCGATCTCGTTGGAAAATTTGGAAATAATACAATTTATACTTTACGCGTAAATCTATTCGAACGGTAGTTCCAGGCTACTCCCATATCCGGAAATGCAGTATAACCCTCGGGTAATACGGGTTCCGGTTGCGGATGCGGTAATGGCGTATCTGAAACAGATCAACACGTGATTTGCAATATAAAATTATTTCAATTACTCACAAACGTTTCACTTTTGTTTTTCTAATTTACTCGAAGATTACTTACGTGTTGTGACATTCTCTAGGCTTTGATGTTCAGCAATGACCAGCTGGAAAGCGAGATGTAGAAATACCGCGGCGAGCACGTTGGACATCTTCGAATTTTATTTTTTAACACAATCGACTCACTATTAGTTTTCGTCGTCGTTTGAACTGTAAACGACAATTCGCTCTGGCTTTATAAAGATCGAGATAACCCCTCCATCCTTTTTGATCTTACTCAAGGTTTTGAATCAGGATGATTCGCACGACGTTCATGGGGGATGATAGACTTTCGCAACGCAATTCGTGGATCAATAGTATCAAAGAAACAAAAAAAAATTGCAAAATTTCGAAGTATGTTATCAAGAACCGACTCCACGCGCAGCACGTGCAAAAATTCCTGGAAATATTACCACAGCTTTTCTCATTAATTGTCACCCATACAGTCTCACCCTGTCTGTTTCCTAGAAATCGCAGATGATTTTCGACATCGTCAATTACGTAGCAGTCATTACATAAATACCCGAGAAATTCGATAAGAGCTTTGAATTCTTGGAATAAGCTCTTTATAACTCGTACGTTTCGAAAAACAAATTTCTGGGTGAAATTTACGGTACAGTTCTCTCTTTAAAAGCGTGCCGCAGAAACGGTGTTACAGTTTTTTTTTTGTCCGACAATATCTCGAAAACGAATGATCGGATTTCTATGAATTGTGTCTCAATCGCTGCGGCTTTTCCAACCTTAGAACTGACTAGATTTTGGATTCGATCGGTCCAGTACTTTTCAAGATATTCAAAGAACAAAATTTTGAAAAAATAATTCAATTGACGATGTCTCGAGAAAGGATCGACGGATTCGAATAAAAATTGGTAATTCAAGGTTTTCTGAGTCCTTGATCACGTATACAAGGTGAGATTTTTTTCACCCCTATCAGCCGAAAATTGCCTATTAAAGATTTGTGGAAATCTTTATACATGTGTGTTAGTTTGAACTTAAAAGATTCGGAAGGTTTGAGGTCCGGCCCGCATCGTGGTCAGTCGATTTACCTGCTTGTTTCACTTCAGACGCCATAAATGAGAAACTTATTATTAGAAAAAATTGAATCTTCTTGAGAAAGAGAAGAAATCCTCAAGGTACAGAGTGCTTCTTGTCTCATATTTGTACAATCCTTTTCCAACGAGTTAGCTAGGGGACAGAAATTTTTAAACCGAATATAGTATATAGGTTCTCGTCGTACATCCTTGCAAAGATCTTTGAATACATGGATCGATAATTCCATTTCCTCTATTTATTCATTACATATTTGTTTATTTCTATCCATATTTTCCCATTCGATATAATCATTTCTTCAATCAGAGTATGTATTCATTTATTAAACGTACTTGTTCATATCTCATGTTTATCATTTCTACATTAAACATTGCAATTGCGATCACACTTTTATAAAATATCCGTTTTCCTATTGCTCAGTACATTTATATCGGAATTTCACAGACGTACCAGTCGTCTCCATAATCGCATGGATAATTTAACAGTGCGTCCGTAGTATTCCGGAAGTATTCCTTCCATCCGTCGCATCGGTAATCCAACAACGCGTTTTCACTTATCGTTCCTGCAAAGGTATCCTTTGCGAACCTTTGCGGGGTTCGACATGATATGCAGCGTGAGTTTTCTTGAAGCTATCATGAGGGAGGGACTTGATATGTCAGAGTATGTGTGTAGGAGCCTGTATTTTGCTATTCATGTGCCATCAACACGTCTAATGAATCCAGTTAACTCCAGAGAAGTCAAAAACGATTTTGAATAATCGTAGAGGTTATTTTACGGAATGTTATTGAGCTAAGGTTGGAATAATCTAAAACTATACTACTGAAAAAAAAAAACTACGGCGCATCACATTTTTCAAAATTACGTATAGATTTTTATTGAACTTTTAAAATACAACTGAAAAACTGGCATCTTATCTGTGTTATGAATTAATATAATAACTCTCATACGGGATTGATTAATTGAACGATATTTCCGTCGTCGGAAGTTCATCTTGTGCACCTTCCGCAGTTCTCAGGGATCGGAATTCCGCATACGTGATTTATTTTAGTTGCGCAGGGAAAATTTCGCAGTCCTCGCGGTGATGAGGTTGCCGCAACACAGTCCGATCCACCGTCAGGATCACCTTTTGCCCAGGGTAAGGACGTCAGGGTTAATCCTGAATCACAAAAATAAAACACATTTTAAATTCTGGGATGTCTGAGCTTAGGAAGATATTGGACAAGACGAAACTTACCAGTGCTCATGTCAACCCATTCTGCATCGTCATACATACTATGAATGCCTACCCAAATCTGTGTTAGTAGTGTTTGGTTCAATAGGTATTCAAGCTTCAGGTCGGTATTAATTACTGCCAAGTGAGCGCCCTCGAGAATGCATCGCTCCCTCGCCGCTTTCCACGATTCTGTTACTTCGGAAACCTTGTAAGCTACTCTGATATCAGGATGTGCGATGTAACCGTCCGGAAGGATTACGGGTTGGATCTGCGATGACAATTGGATGACACTCGGATCTAAATTTAAGTAATTTTCACGTTAACGCCTCGAAATTATTGTCCACGATTATAGATGCGTGGAGATCTATTCTGAAATAAATTCGGTGCGATTTTCTTACTTGTATTAATAATATTGACGTCTGCAGGGGGAGAAGCCATGTTCGTTTGCGATGATGGTTCTCTTCGTACTAACTAAATAGATGGATAGATAGATCGTCTATTTCTTCGTTTATAAATAGGAAGATTCTTCGAGGAGAGATAAGGCTCGGCGAATAACTCCGTTCAACTTTTCTATCTTCTTAAAGACGCATTAATTTAATCGACGAGGGAGATAAGTTCCATTAACTTTATTTTACGAAACATTCGGGGCCGGAATTTAGCTCTATCGCTCATTATCTCCAGATAAATTACACGACCTTCGTTTATATTAATTGCTACGATACTACTTTCTGTACCAACAACAAACGAAGCTTTGCTCGCACTACTCGAGACTTCGAATCTCCATATCTTCAAACATTGGAGACAAACATGTTTTGCTACCACGATTTGAGATGTGGTTTTTCCACTGCGATCTCGAGTAAATCCCTTTACTATCATGTTTACGTCAATTTATGTTAAGAAACATTCTGGGAATTTCTGCCCCTATCCTTCTTGTTTCTGGATAAGCTCAATCTGACTCAGTGAAGTTGATACTGACATATTACTGACTACGACTATAGGATTTTTTTTTTCAATGAAACTCACTGCAATTCAAATTCTTCGAATCCACACCCTGATTTTTATTGAACAAATATGAACAAAACAGAGAACATATACCTAGTGCAAAATAAGCAAGATGTTTCACAATAAAAATCTTCTCGATGTATGCAGGTCTAATTGACTGATATTTTAGCCGGGTATCGTTACCAGGAAGCAAATCGCAGATGACCATAGTATAGTGCTTAGGATCGATTCTGAATTTACATTCAAAATACTCTAATTGGGTATTATCTGACCCAGCGGTTCCGTTTCCACCGTATAATTATCAGGGATTGATATTTCGCACACGAAATCTCCCACAGCAGTAAGGCAGTTGAAATTCCCGAGACCACCTCTCTCGTGCTCGACCATAGCGCAGTGTGATTTTCCGTTTGGTTCACCAGGAGCCCAGGGGATGGTGGTGACGGGAAATCCTATATGGTAAAAGAAAAAGAAAAAAAAAAAAACAAAATGAATCACCGTCGTTTTTACGAGAGTTGAAATAGTTCCAAATTCAAAACTCACCGGTTTTAACGCTGACCCATTCATCGTCGTCGAACAAACTGTGAATTCCCACGTGAGTCACGCCCTTAGATATTCTCTGATTCGATACGTACTCGAATTTTTTTACGGAATCGATAACCGCCAAGTTACCATTATCAGAAATACACCGTCTCCTGGCAACTTTCCATAAAACTTGTTCATTGTAAACTTTGTAAGCCGTACCGACGTCTGGATACGCGATGTAGCCCACCGGGAGAACTCCAGGAATTTCTGTTTTGGTCAGAGGTACTGGTAGCGATAAATTCACGGCTGCAACTAAAGCGCGAATGATATTTCTTTGAGCTCGAATTTTGCGATTTCATTCAAATTAACCTCACCTAAGGTACCATTTTCACTGATACCAGATGACCCAGCGATTATTAATCGACAGACAAGTTGCAACGGTAGATTAGCGACCAGCGTAGGCATCGTCAAACACCGTCAACGCTCTCAAAGCAGATACTTTGAATGAGAATCGCGCCTAGCTGTTTGAACTCCGAATGCGATAACCTCTCTGAACTCTCTTATCTTATTATTGCGACTCACAACTTTGCTCTTCAAATAAATGAATTTACTATTACTATTACCAGATATTCCTGAAAAAAATCTCACCATGGGATGGGAACTGTACAGAATTTCGACACGTTTTTCGATGTAAGTTTCGACTACTCGCAAGTTTATTTAGCCATAAAAATACAGATATATAAGAATCGGTATACTAATTGTGACTAATTGGCCAATATCTTGAATCATGCGCTCTCCTCTTACGCTGCGTTACTATCAGGAATTGGTATTTCGCACACGAAATCCCCCAGGACGTCGTTGCAATTGTAATTCCCGAGTCCTCGCCCAGCGCTCGGGTTTTTGATCACAGCACAGTAGCCGAAGGTTACCCTGTTCCTCGTACTCAACGCGGGTTCACCAGATCCCCAGGGTATGGACGCCACGGGCAATCCTGCATCGTTTAAACAAAAGTGCAATAGGCTATACGATCGTAACTATCTCGAGAGATACGCAAACGCATATAAGAAAAAGTTCAAGCTTACCGGTCTTAACGCTGATCCATTCGGAGTCACCGAATAAATTGTGAAGTCCGACGTGCGTGATAGCCGTGGAACGTTTCTGGTTTAAAACGTAGTCCAACTTTTTTGTAGAATCAATAACCGCCAGGTTTCCACCTTCGACGATACACCGTTTCCTGCCCGCATTCCATAATACTGATCCATTGTGAATTTTGTAGGCTACTCCGATATCGGGATGAGCGATGTAGCCCTCCGGGAGAACTGGAGGTGATTGCGATGAATTCGGTGCTGGAATTAAATGTGAACAAACTGTATTTATGAAGGGTTCGTTATCGTTTTTATAATTAACCTCACCTAAGGTGCCATTTTCGGCGATACTGGGCAATCCCGAAATAGCCACTTGACAGACAAGTTGCAACGGGATCATAGCGACGATCGGAGCCATTCTGGACACAGTCGATGATCTCAATGTGTAAACTGCGAATGAGAATCTAGACGAGATTATAACGTGGCAATTACCGTTCGATTACGCTAGAAATCGATTTTTTTTTTCTTCTAGTTCGTTCGATGGTTTTCTTCATTCGATTGATTATAGACGGTGATCATCGATACGATTGTTATCAAATGAATAGTAAAATATGCTAAAAAAGACGCCGAATGAAGTTCCTGATATTTCGCGAATCGATCAAGCAATTCATTTTTACAACACATCGAAGGAGAGCATATCATTACCTTTATACCTTCATTCAAGTAATCGATGCACACTAATCGATTATTCGTACCTACGTGGCAGCAGTGAACGCTTGTTAATGCGAGAATAATTAACTGCGGTGCGGGGGATCCATTTGGGCGACATATGTTTTTGCAGATGTCTTGAAGGTGAGTTCGGTAAATACTGATCTCCTTTTCTAACATCCGAATTAGGTAGAAAAGAGAGACAAGAGCTCCGAGCATTCGAAATAATTTTACGGAACTCAGCTCTGGTGTGAAGCTAATGGATTGATCTTTCTGGTTTTACGTCGGTTTTAGGCTTGCTTGGGAAAGAAATTATTGATTAATTATTCGTTGAAAATATCGAATATAAATTTCAACGTCAATCTAAGTCAGAGGTTTGCTTGAACTTTTATCGAACTAGAATAAGAATAGTCACTTATTACTAAGTTTTTCTGAATGAAACCACTGCGCTTAAGATTTTTCAAAAATATACCCTAATTTTTATTTAACAGTTAAAATACATCGGAAAAAAATTCTCTTATTTCTATAACATTAAAAATCATCTTGAAGCGAGCTTGACTATTCGATCGATTATTCAGACACCTCATTCTCTTCTGCATCCTGAATCACAAGAATCCGAAGTTGGCACGCGTAATAATATTCGAAATTACATGGGAAATTTTTCAGTCCCTGGTCGAACGCGCTCATCAGAACACAGTCGTAATCACCGAAAGGTTCATCCGGTGCCCAGGGTAAGTTGGTCAGCGTCAATCCTGAATCACAAAAAAAAAAACGAAATATGTGTCACTTTCTGGGATTTTTGTGTTCGAAAAGAGATCTGTCAAAGCGAAACTTACCTGTGCTAATGCTCGCCCATTCTGTACCGTCGTACATTCCATGAATGCCTACCCAAGCCCTGATTGATTGTTTCATCTGGCTTCTCAGGTACCCAATCTTCTGTTCAGTATCAATGATCGCCAAATCAGCGCCGTCACGAATGCATCGCTCTCTCGCCACTTTCGGAGTTACAGCTTCTTCGCAAATCTTGTAAGCTAGTTTGATGTCAGGATGTGGGACGTAACCCTCCGGAAGGGTTTTGATATCGATCTTCGAGGGCGTCTCGACGATAAACACACCTAAAATTCGAAAAATTTTCACGTCAAATCAGGCAATTCTTGTCCACGATGGACACGTAGGTATTTTAAAATAAATTCGGTGCGGTTTTCTCACTTGTATTGGTAATTTTGAAGCCTGTAATCACAGGGATGACTACGCCAACTACGAGTAGTAACACAGACAGTGTATAAGCGATCTGGGTAGCCATGTCCGTTTGCGACGGATCTCTCGGTACTGACGAACGGCGAAGTCTCACCGTGGCTAATAAAGGTCTGGGTTAACCTTGTTAACCTTGTTATGGTCTTCGATGAACAAGTTCATCCCCTTGACGGGAGAAACGAATCTCCCTGGACAAATATGATACGGTAATGCTTTCTGTACCAATAAAAAACGAAGCTTAGCTCGCACTACTTTAGACTTTCACATCTCGATATCTTTAATACAGAAGACAACATGTTTTGCTACCACAATTTGAGATATCATGGGTTTTCACCGAGACCTCGGGAAAATGAAGTCCCTTCATTATCATGTTTGCGTCAGTTTATGTTAAGAAATATTCTGTGAATTCCCGTACCAGTTCTTCTCGTCTCTGGATAAGTTCAATCCGACTTGATGAAGTTGATTATACTGGCATACTACTGGCTATATGAAATTTTTTCACCAGTTTGCGTTTTCTGTATTTGTTATCAATTTTTTTTTTTTTTTTTCAAAAGAAACTCACTGCAGTTCAAATTCTTTGAACCCAAACCATAATTTTTATTGAACAAATCTAAATAGAACAACGAGCATATGCTTAGCTACTGACAAACGAGCAAAATATTTCACGTTGAAAATCTTCTCGATCCACGAAGATCTAATTGACCGATATTTCAGCCACCATACTCTTCTGTGTAGTGTACTTATTAGAAATCGGGACCTCGCATGCCCAATAAGTGCTGGTGCTGCATGGAATATTCGTCAATCCTCGTGGGGAGAAGCTCGCCGCAACGCAGCCAGCCGTACCATTCACGGGATAACCAAGTGCCCAGGGTACCTTGGCTATAGTCGATCCTGAATCACGAAACAAGAGACACCATGTTACATTGTGGACTGTTAGAAATCGGAATACGACTGACCAAGTCGAAACTTACCATCACTATTGCTGACCCATTCCTTATTGTCGTACATACTGTTAATTCCAACGTGTATATTCCTGGTCGTTGTTGCTAGGCTCAGCAGAGTCTCCAACTTCACGAATGAATCGGTTACTGCCAATCGAGCACCCTCGTTGAGGCATCGTTCTCTCGCTACTTTCCAGTTTTGTAGAACCGTTGGGTTGTAAATTTTGTAGGCTACACCGAGGTCAGGAAACGCAACGTAGCCGACTGGAACGGTTGCTGATGGGATTGCCGGTGTCGTTTGATTGGTGGTCGGACCTTGATTCGAACAGATTTCCACCTTATAGACCCGATTTTTTTATGCACAATGGATATGTTTCGGTCCTCACACGAACACTGGAATGTTTTCTTACCTGTACTCGTATCGGTAGAGACTGGAGCATCAGTCATGACTAAATTACACACGAGCTGCATAGCAGGCAAGGTATAAGCGATCAGGGGAGCCATGTTGACTTGGATACTACGATATTTTCCGTACTTATGGCAAAAGAAGATTCGCTGACTTTATATAAGGCCTAGCTGCTTATCTCGTACCTCAGTCCTTGAGGGAGTTTTTTATCTTATCTATTAATTGCTCTATATTTTCATCAAAATTTGTACTTCCCACTTATTTTTTCTTAATTCAAACACAACAATTACGAACTCTTGGCGGTGGTCTTTCATCTTATCCGATAATCGACGGCAATATCATGAAGTTTAATCTAATTCTAGAAAAATACATGACTAAGTAATCGGTTTTTCGAAGAAATCTCGAACATGCGATTACGGTTTATATGTTATGCGAAATTGCTGTTATTTCCGCTAGCATTTCTGATTGATAAGCATTGGTATGAAAAGTAACGACAAGTTTATTGGTTCTTGATGATAAAGATAAGGCAAAATAAATACATACATCAATTTTTATTGGATCAAATCGTCCGGGAACCCCCCGATCGTTAATCGAGATAATGTATCAATCTTAAGTGTTGATTATAACTGAACACTTTATCACATTCAGAATATCTCTTTCGCGGAAGAGACTAATTGATGGATACATCGGCCGCTACATCCCCTAGTACGTTGTAATTTTGAGGGATCGGAAGTTCGCATACGTAATTTCCTCGGTATGAATTGCACCCGAAGTTTCCCAGTCCGATCTCATCGGGTTTTATCATCACGCAGTCCGTATCGCCGCCAGGTTCCCCCACAGCCCATGGTATAACGGATACGGGAAATCCTGTACCATCGAGAAAAAGCATCGATTAAAATATCACATCGTATAATCCATTGATGCAAGGATCTTTTCAATATTTCAAAACTCACCGGTGCCAACGCCGACCCATTCTTCGTCGTCGTACATTCTTACAATCCCCACGTGAGTCATGTTCTTTGATTGTCTCTGGCCCAATACGTACTCTAATTTCGTGTAGGAATCAATCAATGCTAATTGAGCTCCCTCGAGAATGCATTCTTTCCTGGCCACCTTCCATGTCACAATTTTATCGTGAACTTTGTAAGCAAAACCAATGTCCGGGTAGGCGACGTAGCCGTGCGGAAGTTCCGCGGGTTGGATCTGATTTACTGTGACCGCACCTAGTTTTACATAAATTTTTTATATCGTTGAATTTGTTCCAATGAAAATGTGTTCAACGATCTCCTCTCGTGTCTATTCCGCGATTAATTTTGCCTTATTTTCTTACCTAAATTTGTATAGTTAAAACCTGGAGTCTGGGCGATTAATTGACACAGAATTTGCACTGGAAGAGACGCTATCATTGAGGCCATTTTGGTTCGCGACGATAGCTAGCTTCGTACTAACAGAAAACAAAGTTATTCTCGAGTCGTAAGCCCGAGCAAAGATAACCTCGATGAACTCTCGTATCTTACGTTAATTATATATTCATACGTATACGAAATTAGTAGTAGATATATTTTCGTGATTACATTAAGTCATCTTGTATATAAACATTCTCTAGATAATTTTTATCTCCAGCTAACGACAACTTTATATGATCAGTTTAGGGCATAAATAAATTTTCATTCACAAAATTTATTAATATATGAGAAATTCGACGAAGTCACATGATTTTTATTCAACTATCCAAATACATAGAAAAAAAGAGTTATAAACCATATCCTTATAAAATAGAAAAATCTTCTGGACGAAGGTAGGTTTAATGAATCGCTATTTCAGCCATCTGATCCTTCTGTCCCTTGGAGGTCTGACGTATGGGGAGTTCACATACGTAAATAGCTTTGGTGGTGCATGCAAGGTTCTTCAATCCTCGTGGGGCATAGCCAGCCATAAGACAGTCATATACTCCGGTAGGATAAGTAGGTGCCCAGGCTATATTGGTCAGACTCGCTCCTGAATCACAAACAAAAAATAAAATAAAATACCATGACACATTGCACTGTCTAATTTTCGAAATTGCGATAAGACCGACCAAGTCGAAACTTACCGGTAGTAGTGCTGACCCATTCCGTGTCATCGTACATACGATTAATCCCCACGTGTATCAGGTTAATCAATGGTACTTGACTCATCAGAGTTTCAAACTTGACGTATGTATCAGTGACTGCCAAATGGGCGCCTTCCTTAATGCATCCTTCTCTAGCTTGCTTCCAAGTTACACTTTCGTTGTAAATTTTGTATGCTGCACCGATGTCAGGATGCTCTACGTAGCCCTCAGGAATGGCTGGGAAATTGCCCAGCGACGTTGACTGATTGCCAGTCGAGTCTGAATTAGAGAAAATTTCGTTTTAGGTATAGCCTCGAGTTTTTTTTTACAAAAATCACATAAATTCTTTGCACTTTTTATTACCTGTGTCAGTCTTCCATCTTGAACTATCAGAGTAGATTAAATTACACACAAGTTGCATCGTAGGCAGGGTAGAGGCGATCACTGGAGCCATGGTGACTTGCAACGATGATTTCCTTTATTCTAGTGACCAGTTAAGACTATATTGCTATATATATAGGTTCTGGAACGGATGTGTCCAAGAAGGGCAAAGGAGATAAAGAATGGGATTCACCTTTTTATCTCACATCCGATCCCTCGGCGTAGTTTCTTCTCCTTTGTGTTAATTGCACGATTTTCATTATTGAAACAAAACGAAACGAACTCATAGCGGAGGACTTTCATCTCATCGATTAATTACCGACGGAAATCGGGCAATATGTGGGAATTTTGGACCCTAAATTTTCCGGAATAAAGGATTATTTCGAAAGAACCTGCAAAATTTTCAAGTCTTTCTTTAAGTCCTATTAGAAGATTATTCTTAATGCGCAATTTACGATTCCGGTATGTAAGTGTAACAGCGACATAGGCTGTCACCACAGGAAAAACGAAAACCGCAATCGCATCCGTAATGCCTTGATATGAAAAAAATAAAGAAAAACAGTTAAACATTTGTAGTTATATGTTCCGACCGACAGTGTTCAATCAACGTTAGAAAATTTATCATAAAGTTATCTGAATCATTATTTATTATTTGGACTATTTGACTGGATGTTATCGGTCTGATTTTGATCAGCATTCTTGTTCAGGATTGGGAATTCGGAAATGGGATCAATCACCTTCGAATAATTCCAATACTCACTTGGAACTTTTTATTCAATATACGAGGTATACATAAAGTACGTTTCATGACGAGTGAAAATTGTATTGCATATTATATTCTTATTGAAATCTTTTTCTTCGAAGTCTTATCAATGCGGTAAACCTCGTTGACGGATATCTTAGACGCTTGAATCTATTGCACTTCGTTGTTCTGAGGGATCGGAATCTCGCATAGGTAAGGAAGCTTAGTGATGCAATTATTTCTGAATATCCCTTTCGAACCATCGTCTCCGTATCGCGATACGGCACAGTTACCAACTCCGACTTCAGGGTAACCCTCGTCCCAGGGTATATTACACAGTGTAATTGATCCTGAACACGAAAATAAAACGTGTGTTACATCGTGGGGAGCCTGATTGTTAGTTTAGGAAGCGATTTACCAAGCCGAAACTTACCAGTACCGATGCCGACCCATTCGCCTTCCATACGATAAATGCCCAAGTACGCATTTTGCAATCCGGGAGCGATCGGTAGGTACTGCAACTTTTCATAGGAATCCATCGCTGCCAAGTAGGCGCCTTCTCGATTGCAACGTTCTCTTGCCGCTGACCAATTCATCGCGTTAGTGTAAAGCTTATAGGCTGCGCCGATTTCAGGATGTGGAATGTAGCCATCCGGAAGAACTTTTTGTCGAACATTGGGTAGCGATTGATTCACACCTACGAAACCAAAAATTTAACCAAGTTTCAATCAACAGCGGTATAATAAGCTCCTTCACGGAAAAGCCCTTCGGTTTCTCTGATCAACTGTCTCCACTTTTCTTACCTAAATTTGTATAATTCAACTCCGGTATTTGGGTACCGACTAATTGACACAGAACTTGCAACTGCAGCGCGATCGCAGACGACATGTTTATTCTCGACGACGAACTTTTTCGTACTGATATTATTATGCGAAGAAAGTTCGCAGTTTCTACCTCGCTGGCAGTCGCCTCTGCCCCTAAGATAGCGATAATCAGAGAAAGACTATCGGGTCTCCGATGGAAGACCAGAATGTTTATATGAGTCGTTATATGTATAATACTGGAAAGTTTTATTGTGATTTCTAATAACAAGATCCTGTGATGAGACTTTTCTTGCTTTCCTATGGCAATTATTTATTTTTGTAAGGCCCTCTCAGCCGTTAGATAGAATCCAAAATTATTCTGATTAATGAAATTGATTATTTGACTTGTCGTTTCTTTGTTCTGAAAACTAAGAAATTATGGCGAACTTCGTCTTTCAGATAAATAGTTTTTGCGGTGAATAATCAGTAATCGTTTTCCTAGCTTTACAAAACAGAATTAAACACGAGGGAAATGAAAGTTTGGAATTTCAGGTGTTTGATGATTCAGAAATTTTTATTTTCCTTCTAATGTGGATAAAAATACAGTAATTTTGAATTCAACTGTACATAAGGTAAAACTCATCATCGTCTTCATATTATACTTCTACAATATAAATTCATCAAAAAATCAAACACCTTATATCGATATACTCCTAAGATATCTTCTGCTTATTCCGTATCAGATATTTCGCAGGCGTACCATCGCGTAGCATCACATGACATAACCCTGAGTCTTGTCAACGTGATCAAACCACTGGCAGCAATGCAATTTCCAAAGTTAAATGGGATGTAGTGTATTTTCGGTAGATCCGACGACAGTTGACCTAGAAAATTGAACAACATAAATCCATGAGATTCTGGAGCCCAAAAATCTGATCATAAAATTACTGATCCATGCTGATGCCTTTGATAATAAATAAGGAATGCAAGTTTACCACCGTGAACTGCTCGCCACTCGCCGATTCTAGATTCCCTGTGAATACCTGTCCAAACCAAATTACGCCACGGTCTAATATTCTTCATATATTCAAGTTTCTTCAGGGTGTCAATCACTGCCAGATGACCACCTTCGGTATTGCATGCCTCTTCTGCGCTGGTCCAATTCAATCGATTAGTATAGATTTTGTAAGCCAGTTTAATGTCCGGGTAATGAATATATCCATCCGGTAGAGTTCGTACGGCTGTAAATTGGTTGGAAATCATTTACTCGGTGATTAATAGATGAATGTGAATATACAATGTTCTCTAACTTTGTCATGATCCGTGATCACGTTTTACTCACGTTGTGCGGTGGAAGTTGGAGCGTTGATGATGAAGTAAACATCATTGTCAGCAGTTGCAAAATCGATAGATATAAAAGCGAGATATAAGAAGAACAATCTGAACTCTAACATGTCGAAAATTCATAGAACTTTACTGTCGCTCTTGGTGTACTAAATTCGTGTGGCAATTTCTGTCTGGCATTCGAAGCATGAGATGATTCTGTATTTACGATTGCTCCTCCGATGTGCGTGGTGGCCTGATGTGTTTATCAGTCTGGATAAACTCTTGACCCTGAGATGTATAAATTTAGACTTATCTCTGCTGAAATTATGACGAACGAACATTTCAAGTCGATAGAGAGTGATCTTTCAATATTCTGGGTTTTAAATTTTAATACGATTTGAAATCGAAACGCTGGATGAAAATAGATTTCTTTACTTATTATATGACGCTATATCAAAGATCGTGATATCGAATTATAATGAATAATTGCTTTCAATAAATTGTTTGATTCACGTAATAATCTATTACTCCCATTTCACATTTCCTTCGTTACTACGTATACTGCGAATGTATCTTAGGTTGTCAGATAGAGATGTAAATCAGTATATCTTAGAGGAAAACTAAACAGGGAAATGGGGGTGAACATTTTTAAAGGCTTGCTTAATCAGTTATTTTTATTGTCATATCAAAATATGGATAATACGAGAGGACAATATCTGCATCATATTTATACCTTTACATACGAGGCATTAGTTAATCAATAAATATCGATGGTTCCATAATCATCCAGTGGCACTTGGCAGACGAAACCCAACCGGTTCGAACAATTTTCGTTGGATAATCCTCGGTTGCACCCTCTGATAGCTATACAGTTGTGTGGACCATAAGGTTTTCCCGGTGCCCACGGGAAACTTGGCATGAGGGAATCTGAATAATGGAATAAAATCGTTGATATTTTCATCACCCTGACCAACTGGAAAGTATTTAAACTCGGACAGATGTCCATGAAAAATGGTCATTTAAAACTTACGGCTGCCAGAGCTAACCCAAGGAGATGACTGGTCCGGTCTTGATATACCAGTCCAAACGTAGACATTGACACCTTTCAGATCTTTCACATATCTCACTTTTTCCATGCTATCGATTATGGCTAGATGAGCACCTTCGTCTCGGCATGCTTGTCTCGCCTCAATCCACGTGCGTCTTTCAGTATGTACTTTGTACGCCGCGTCGACAGACTCAAAACGTTTGTAGCCCGGTGGAATTACGACACCTGTAAAACAACGTTAAATTTATTACGTTTGATCAGTAAATTGTAACTGATATTTCTCACCGTTTTTCAAAGAGTCTGAAAATTATTCCAAATCGAAGTAATCAACGTTGGTCAATCCAAACGTCTTAAAATTGGTTTGATTACTTGTCAAACCAAGAGATAGTATTAATTCAGAGAGAGTCTAGAAACTCGGGGAGAAATTCTGATATTGTACAAGCAAAATTCGAGACGATAGACCATGCACTAGAATCCCCTCGCAACTTGAGGGCCAAGATTCTCCGCGTTTGTAATCGAATGTTCAGCGTTACAGAGTCAAATTTATGTGACTGGCTTTTTATGCGATAACTTCTGGTTCAGGTTCATTAATATGTTTATAATTTGGCTTTTGCTTACTCACCCGATTCGTTGATGGCTGTTGCCGGGCTAGAAGCTCCCAGAATGATTGCCAGACAGACGAGGTGGAAAGACAGCGATGAGAATAGAACAGCCATTTTCGAATCCCGATGAATTCTTTCGTCGTACTGACTGCGCAGCTAGAATCTCCCTCGTTTTATGCATCGAAGCTTGCGATAGAAATCCCCTCCCAGTTTGTCGGATTAGTTCAACGTTGTCTCCGTTTCACAATAAACAACCGCATAATTACAAATAAAGTTACAGCGAAGAGTGGATATTATTTATAACATCAGCGTTTTGAGTTTGAAAAAAAAATTCCTTCTACGAGACTTGGAATCTCAACTTCAGTGATACGATAGAGAGTTATCGCTACTGCGGTCCTGCCAACGGAAACACAAATCGCGGCTGATGTGTCATCGAGAGTTAATTCTGAGAAAATTCATAAGAAAGGTTTTCCGATTACTGCAGAACCGCTGTTTCCATTTTTCGCAGGAATTTGATTGCAATTCAAATACAGAAAATTCTACTTGTACCAGAATTTCACACAAGTCAATAATTGCCATTTAAAATTAATCTTTGTAATGATGGAAAAATTCTATAGAAAATTTTCCTTTCCTATTGAACAAATAATTCCTCAATTATATTTTTCGTTCTTCATTTGCGAGTGATTGGCTTATCACACACGAGCTGGAATACGCGTAGAGAAAAACATATACTTATCGTATTATTGAATGATAATTTATAATGAACTCTTTCCAAGATATTATTAAATTTATATGATAATCTGCTGTTTTTGCTTCACGTTACTTTTGCTACCGCGTATATTGAAAATAAAGCTCAAGTTGTCCCGTAGAAATTTCGATCAAAATTATTATTATTGTTATTATTATAGTCGCATTTTTACCATCTGAGAGGAGAATTAAACGTAAGGGACCCGAAAGTGAACATTTGCAAAAGTTTGCTTATATGATTTATGCAGGGCCGTACCTGAGAAATGGAATAAAATTTCTATTATTCTTAGAAAATTCGTTAAACTGACCACCGCTAAACATCAACGATCTTGCAACTAGAATCCTGAATTTGATAATTAATGATGTTCGACAAAAATCTTGGAATTGTAAGATATTAGCCAACTCAATTTTTTTTTTTTCCTCTCCTTGCAAAAATATTTATGATCGAATATTTCTGCGCGTATGGAATGGCGATTGGAATAGGATCATCAGAAATGAATTTGAGATAATTGTTTAGTTTGATTGCTATAATTAAAAATATGCGTATATCGTCTCGTAGCTTTCTCGTGTTGGTCACATTGTTCTCACATAATGCGATAACGTTATCATTTGTGTCATCATTTGTCCAGCTGCGATCGTCTCCCAGGTCAATTGCAAGAGGATCTATTTGAGATGCTGTTACTTGATCTTATTATAGCTGTATTTTATTCATAAACCCAGTTTGTCTTTCTTTGAATTGAGATAATCATTATCACGCGTTTGTACTTACGTCTTAGCAACTTTTGTATCTAATTAAAGCCGGGATTTCCAAGATCCGCGGATATTGCGGTGTTTGCGTAAGCCGAAATGCGAGACTTATGTCAACATTCCAATGTTCACACTACAGCGAGAGATAAAATTTGGTTACAAATGAAAAAAAAAAAAATACATGTAATTCTACCTAATTAACAAATTTATCTACTACATATATGAACAAAATTTTGTCTTACGCAAGTAAATGAATAAGTAAATGTTGAATCACGATACCCAAATATATAAGCATTTTCCGGGTGGACTTGATACTGATAGCCATTTAAATCTAGTCGGTTTTTAGATAGTAGAACATACTGTCATCGAATTTTTATCTAATTGAGGAAAAAGTGAGTATAACGGATGATAAATTGATTCAGATAGTAAATTACGAAATTAAATTAATGAAATTCATTAGAGTTCTTCTTACCGGCTATATTATAATTTTTTCCCCGATGAGGCCGATTCTGTTATCTTTGTCTGACTAATGTCTTGAGGTTTTTATTTATACTGACCTCGTTCGTGCTGTATAATTATATCAACAGTTCAATCGAACTGTTACCACATTTCTTCGAGATTCTAGATTTCTTCCAGATTGACGATGAATTTTTTGCTTTCATTGGACAGTAAAGATACTGCAATTATATTAATATATACGAAAATGAGGAGGAATACGATGATTAATTTTCATCGCAATTTTGTTCCTTAATTTAACGAAATCCTCCAACTTATCATGCACCACGATATCTCAATTCTGGTTTGGAGATCTACTATAACTGCTGTATTCCATTTATCGATATAATCTAATGAATGTTTCATTTTTCTGTTTCAGGTAAGTCTATCACGGTCAGAAATTCACATTTCATATCATCGCCGATCTATGGTCACAGTATCGTGAGTATTAAAATTTTCCAGCCATACAATCATACTTCTGAAAGCACGTGCCTAGCCGAGCGTCATTTTAGAAATTAAGTGGACAGCCCCAGAGAGCAGCTTTGCGAGAAAAGCTCGTCCAATTGTTCAGAAAACTGTTTGCACCATGTTTGAAAATTATTAATGGGCTAGTTGCTAATGGCACTTGGCTAAGTAGCTTTCAGCTGTGCTTGCAGACAGCTCGGAGTTTTGTGGTGTTATTGAGTTGAACCTCTTTCCTAGATGTCCTGCAAGCTCTGAGATCTAAGTGGGACATTTTCACTTGAGAAATGTCAGAAACTTCGCTATGCAAAGATGAATCAGACGATTCATTCAAAAAATTTGTATACAATCAGATTGAAATCGATCGGATCTAATCGAACGACTCTATATCTCGCGTTTCAATTAAAAAGAAAAAAAATAGTCGGTAAATTTATCAGCGCGAATTGGCAGCCGGCAAAGAAGATCAACGGATTCGAATCCTCTCGGAGAATACAGTATCACCGCAGCTTATAACCCGTCGAGTATTTCGCGGACACGTATATCTATTCGGGTTATTGTAGGGATGAATTTCGGAATCCTGTAGCTCCTGTACCTCCGACTGTCCGTAATAACAAAATTTCTGGTGAATCTGCAGTCCGGTAAAAACGCCCCCGTTATAAAACTGCAGAAATTACCCCTAGCGAGTGGAAAATGATCAGTAGAAAATCTCTGAACTTTACCCTCGGCTCAGCCGGGCGCTTTTAACCGTCTCGCAAAGTTCAAAGTGTTACTGTTATCAACCGCAGTTCAAATAACCAACTCAAGTTTCCCTAGAAAATATATCAAACTACCATTCTCTGATTCCGCGAAGATTCAACTTTTTCCGGGGTCTATTCACAGCCAGACGTCCTCCTTCGGTTTGATCTAGAATGGCCTGAATTATAATTGACGATGACCCTTCCCGTCGTTGCACGCCTTCCGTGCTTTTGACCACTTCACAAGGTGCGGAAAAATTTTGTAGGACGATCCTATTTCCGGATAGCGAATATATCCCGGCGGAAGTGCCGCTAAGTTGACAACTGAAACCGAGGTTTAAGGATCGTTAAACCGATCGCGAATTTTACATCCATTTTTTTTTCGCGATAGAAGATTCGATTTTTGCGGTCTTATCAAGCATATTTCCCAATTTTATGTTAGACATAGATTTCATTCGAGTTTTACAAATCTAGACGAAGTTCGTCACCGATAACGAATAACGCGAATTCAATAGCAAATCGAAAAAGTAAAAGGCACGAAAAAGATCGATCACCACATTTACCCGAAATTTTATATCCGCAAACGGATATAAAAGTGGCCATATTTTCCTGGCTGTCACACCAAGAAGCGAGAGGCGCAAGCACATGAGATGCCAATTCTGCACTACCGTTAAAATACCTGCGTTACAGCTACGTAGCCACTTTTAGACAGGCGAGTAGAAACAGACAGATCTGAGAAATGGTGGAAATAAAAAAAAAGAAAAAAAACGGATTCGATCTTTACGCGTCAGAATGTGAAATAAAAATGCGATTCTTAATTCGAGCTGACTAAGTTCTTCAATATTTTTATTTCCTTTCACAGTATATTTCTATTCAATTCAAACCGTCAATTTTCAAAGATAAATTGAAGCCATCTGAGCCTGAGCCATTTGAGTTTTCGATTTCGAAAAGGTTCTGTCAAGTGGCCAGTAACTTTGAAGGACAGGATTTTCCTTGTCGAAGCAGAATTCAAAGGCCTCGTTTTATAGCAGTTTAGATTCAATGACGCCCAAACACATTCTGAACAGAACGAGACAGGATATATAATTCCGTATTCAGCAAAATTGAAACAGTTTACTGCCTGGTCCTTGCAAATGTATTTTTTTTTTTTTTGGTTTTGACCTCGACTCAATCAGTAAAATAAAACATATACCTTCTCTCCTAACTCTCCGCCTGAGAAAGTAACAAGTTATAGAAAAATTGGAAATGGTAATTGCAGAATGGCGAAGAGTGTCCACGAAATGAAAAAAAGGGGAATGACGAGTGTGATGAAGAAAATAATAATAATGATAATGATAATAATAATAATAATAATCATAGTAGCAAGGAAGGAGTTTAATCTGGCAAAGTGATGAGTGAATAGTCGGCGATGTAGCTGTAGCCTAAGCCTTGGTGGGTGTATATACTTACTTTCTCTGTCGTGATGACAATCATATCGTACTATAGCCCCACGAGGGTGAAACTGAAGGAGTTGGTAAGAACGAAAGGACGAATGAACGCAAGGACGGGTCTGGTCCTTTCCCTAGGGACGTTTTCCTCGTCTCTCTCTCTCTCTCTTTACCGTGTGTGTCTGTTTCTTTTTCTTTCTTCTCTTCTTCATTCATTTTTTTTTTTATTTTTCCTCATTTTTTACTTCTCCTCTCGCTTTCATTCTTTTTACCTTCGCCGTTATAGTCCCTCTCCACTTGTGTCTATAGGCGTATTAAAAATATATACAATATTCTTCAAGCTAAGCCCGTCTGCGCGCCTGAAACGAGCTCATATGCACGTCGGCGTGCAATGAGGGTTGTTATTCATTTAGGCGTATCGAATTTTACCGCATTTTTGTTATTTAAACGAGTGCGGTAATATCTGTACTCGTTATTCATGATTTTTGATCGGTTTATCTCGCGTCTGTAGTGCTATCTGAAAAATTGACGAATCCTCAGTCATTTTATTTGTATACGTTAACTCTTCGGCAAAAGGGAGTCGAAATTTGTTCAAGACGTTGATTTTACGCTGAAAAACTTACCGACGAGTTTTGAAAGCCTTTCATCTCGTCGTCTAACTTGCACTCTACTTAATTAAAGCTCATGTTAATCAACCGCAATGAATTTAAACTTTGATCTTATACCTTGTGCTTTGAATATTTTAAAACCAGCTAAAGTAGGTTTACATATTTTAAAGTACAGGGTATTAATGCGGAGAATACTGATCGAGTTAACGAACCACTTTATTACTCATTAATTTTATCTAAAGCAAATGATTAATCAGTAACAACACATTTGTACTTCTCGAAACCTCGGTATGTGGAATTTAATCATCCATAAAAAATAATCGTAAATCAGAACGATCACGTAAAGAACAGCGTAGACGGTATAAAGCCAAAATATGAACTCGGAATCGGGCCTGTAATTCTCTGCTTGTCCCTCTTCCGCTCCTAGCATATCCATTTCCGTTATTTATGAGGAACAGCGATACCTGGGATCGAGAAAGCTTTGAAAGGTGGGATGGTCACGGTCATTCTTAATAATCCTAATCGCTATTAGCTTTTAGAACGAGAAAAATGCGCAAAAAATTTTATCATTCAACTGGTTTTCAGAAAAAAATTTCTTGCCTATTTAGGCAGCGAAGTTCGCCGTTGGACGAGCACACGTTTGTTGAAGAATCTAGTATCCAGTTCTTCCGGGAGATACGGTGTCTTCGTGGAAGACGTGACCGGGAAGTAGATTAGGGTAACGTTTGAAGGAGGCTTTTGTGACGGTTGCCTAGTCGAATGGAATAATGGTGGTTTCTGCGTGCCCCTTTATAAGCTAGAATATAAAACAGTTTATTTTTTTATTTTATATTTTTGCCTTCCCTTTTCGGGTTACTTTGAACTTTGAGCTCTTTTTCAGCGAACGCCTATGCAATACCGTAGTTGGAGGTATTTTATTGAATCGCATTGGCTTTGAGACTAACCAAAAAAAAAACAGAAAATAAGAAAATTATAATTCATCATATCTAACGAAGCTCTGTGTAGCTCCGCAGTCTCCTTTCTACAAAAGCTTTATTCATCTACGTCCATTCTATAGTTCATTCAAGGCGCCATCCTTTCACGACGCTTATAGCCAGGAAGTTAAGAATAAACGACGTCATTAACGTCACTCTGAATTCTTTAACGAATCTATATGTACACAGTTGCGAATGAACGAACGAACGAACGAACGAACTTGCTTGAATGAGAAGTTTAAACTAGAAAATTTCATCAAGGATTAGAATTTTTCTCTAAAAGTGACGCTTCAAAGAAACGAAAAAGAAGAAAAAAACAGATTGAACAGGTTTTTTCTCGCCTCCGAGTATATTCGAGTAAAATATTAGGCGTAATTTCATTTCGCCCCGATCATTTTCTGCCAGATTTTATATTCGACCTCCCTGCAGTTGGTAATTTCGACGTGAGTTGAGTGAAACGTTTGAAATCGAATAAAACGTCTTAAATTGGAGGTATTCAACTGGGCATTGAATGCCTTATACATAAAACCCGTTCCTCAAACTACGTTATATACGGAATAAAACTCCGATTCGTAATATATTTTATACAGAATATTTTTCACCTTCCATTCGCAAATTGTATATATGATAAATAAAATCGTTACTCACCTTCTCATACGAACAGAGAACAGGACAATTCGGCAAATTTTGTAAACGTGACGATCATTTTATGCGAATAAAATACGATTTCAAAAAACTCCTTGTGAAAAGTCACGGAAAAATCTTATGACGGATGTCTGTATGTACCATTTTTCGACAAAAGACGATACGGCCTGAACCCCGGATTGGTAGATCAGCTAATAAAAAATATACCTACCCAAGTCGCTGCATTATTGCCATTTAGCTCTCCTATAGTCTACCCCCCGTCCTTCGAGCCCACATCACCTACTGTTCTAGCAATTAAGGGGGCTATAGCCACCCCAACTGTTTTGAGGGTACCTAGACGGCGGGGATGGGTGACAAAGGGGACGTTTACTGCTCTGATATGTAATTCTGGCTAGGGCGAGTGACCAATTGGTCTGCAGGGTTGAAACGGTCCATTAAGATGAGGGGGCGAGTGATCAACTGCAGAGGCGGAATATTTCGTGTCCAATTATAGTCGAATTATATATTTTATTTGCTGAATTTTCGGGATAGGAGAGAAAAAAAAATGCAAAAATCGGATATAGAGAAAGAAAAAAAAAATCCTGATTTTCTTTGGGAACGGAAACAGTGACCCTCAGTTTTTTCTTCTTTTTTTTTGTACGACGTTGAGTGTAAACGATATTTAACGAGTTCATCACGTGATACGGTGCTATCAATTCACTTTCGTACGAATAATACTTTTCGTAATTAATTTCTCTCGGGTAATTTCGACTGCGTGGTAAAAAGCAACGTAACATTTCCTCGGCCCTATTTACCGCCTCGCTTTGATGTCGGGTCTTTATTTATTGGGTTCGTGTTGCCATTTCTTACCTCACTTCAGCTCGCATTACGCCCAGAAAATTTTTGGGGCTAAAGGGCGTCGGCTACACTTTGACGAATTAAGAATCGGAGTCGGGAGTAGGTATATTTCATCAATTTTTTTGTTTCAAGAAATGGAGAGGAAAAAAGGAAACGGATGAATAAAAATGAAAGGAAATATTTTCCTGCAGAGAAAGGATCGTCAGAAACAAAGCGAGCTACCATAAATCGAATCCAGAATCCATTCTACCGTACTGACAAATTGTTCAGAGTTCGTACTGGATCTCAAGCTTTCCCAAGGCGCCCCTTGACGTCTTGCAACTTCTTGGTCGTTGAATCAGGAACAGAAACCGCCAATATCGAACCACTTTATCAGTTGGAATATATATACGTACTGTCTCGCAAGTTGCTGATGGCTACGTAGGGATCGGAGGACTGATACCTCCGCAGTTTCCAGTACCGTATGAGATATCATCGCTTTGATTTGATCCACGTTGCTTTCAGACTTAGTTTCCAAGTTTTCCTCAATAACAGAAGTAATTTTTTTATTTCTATGTTATTTGGTTCAAGAAAAAATGTTAAGTTCGAAAGAATTTTTGAGAAAATACCGGAGAACGGGGTAGGTACGTGTAGTTCAAGTTCGTTGGCGAATTTTCAGGATTCTGGAATTCAGAATCGAGGAAATTCCGAGTCTGGGAGTTCCCCTCTTTGGGAACAATGGACAAGATTAATGGACGAGGAAACGGCGCCCGTTACGATGAGGGTCGAAGGGCTGTGCGAAGCTTTCGCCGTTTGCATAAGCCGTCTTGTAATAATATTGGAACCCGATGCCGGAAGATTAACTCGAGCGATTTGAACGTATTAAAAAGTTTGTCAGTATCCTGACGCTGCAGTTATGCCTCGCGGATAATCATTCACGATTCTCACAGCCCTTTTCAGCTACGATATTATAGAACTGTCCACGAAAGAATTTTGAAACGTGGTTTTCAGCGATCTGAAATATGGCAAAAAAATTCAGAGGGATCAAAACGGATTGGGAATCGATTTATTGCTAAAAAAAAATTTGAGTAAGGTTTTTCATTTTGCAACAAACGGGAAAAAATTGGAAAACAAAAAAAAAAAACACCAAAGAATGTAGTAAAATGAAAAACGTTCACCGATGAACGTTTCAAGTCTCGTACGATGTGAATAGTGCCAGAAAGTATCATAAACCCTTCGTGAAAGTTCGCTTGTACGTAGCCGTATATAGTAAGTTTATCGTTACCCCTGCAGAACGAAACGCTGGAGTTAGGTAGACCTTTAGTTTCCCTCGGGATATTTTTATACGCCACGTAGTTTTTCCACCGTGAAAATAAACCTGAAGGAGGTTAAATCTGCCGTTGCGAACTCTACCGCTACTGCGTTACTGCTCCTGGAAGCTGGTTGCTGCTGAATTCTTGCTTCTGGTTTTCTGCAGAGAGTGCAGCAACGGTAAAAATACGACGGAGCATCGTACCGCGTAAAGTCGAGGACTTAGGCAGGAGAAAGACAGTCGCTTGGGGTTTCGGAAAAGAGAAATATTTTAACGTAGAAAAAAAATAAAATTTTACCATCGTAAAGACCAGAATCTGTGGTTTTTTCGACTAGGAAATACTCAAAATATTCTCGAAAACTTTATCCTGAATACTTTTTCTTCTATTCTAATTAAAACCGAAGAAAAAAAAATCGTTTTCTTTGCTCAAATCATCCCTCATACTCGTTTTCATTATCCTCCAATTATCCCAATTGAATAAGACGCGACAACATGAGTAGATTAATAATCCCATATTAATCCGGACTGATTGATTGTCTACGTCGAGTTTATGCACCGCAGATTATTCGACACTCTGATGCATGAGACAACAAATGCGCGGGGGGTGGATGATGGGAGAGCAGCTTTACTCGGTGGAGTAGTTAGGATTATCGCTACACATGGATGGCTTCGGTTAATTCCCATATCCTGTACCGCAGTGAAACGATACGATTTAACTTTATCACAAGGGTAATAAAATCCGGGTTTATCCGAGTGTGAATAATAATTAAATGCGGGACAGATAATTGGTCGATCATATAAATAAATTGGGAATTGTTAATTGGCGTTGAAAACGTACTAGGTGTAAAAAAAAAATGATCTCATGATAATTAATTGCCGTACTTTTTTTTTTTTTTTTTCGTGAACAAGAAGCTCAAGAAACAAAAAAGTAAAGGAAACTTTCACCTCTCGAGATCTGGAAAAGTTCCCTAAACTCGGAGTCTGGGAATCGGGCGCGTCGCGGTGACATTGACCGCGAGGGCGTCGGGCAAGCGACGGCAGGCGTCGGTAGAGGCGCGTGTAAACGCGCGCTTGCGCCGATTAGGCTGACGCGGGATCACCCTGGCCACGGGGGTAGCTAGTTCACCCCCAGCGGAAGACGGGGAAGGACGAGACTCCGTTTGAGCGTTTCTTTATCAGCGGAGATAGAAATTCGGCGCGAGATTTATACACGCTGGTGGATATTTAAGTTTCTACGATTGAAATAAACGCGGATTTCTTTCTTTCCCACTGTGCAGTTTCGATAATCGAAGCAAAAACAGATCGAGAATATTTTTCATATCAAAGTTCAATCCTACTGCCCAGACTTCGTTGTGTTTGTGTCTCAACGGGTGGTGTTAAGGTTCAGCCGGTTGTTATTGCCGGCTTGTGTTGTTATTGTGTGGACAATCATGGCTTTGGAATGGATCATCTAAAGTGAGTAAAACTGCTCGGCTGCCTTTACAATACAACGTCCATAACTGTAAACTTTCCCATTTGGCACAGCTTGAAGTAATTTGCAATATACTCTGATTAGAAATCAGTTATTTTCACCACCTCGTACACATTCTAGCCATAACAATTTTTATCGAACGAAAAGCTATCGTCGAAGAAAATATTGTTCCCGTAACAATACGTACCTACCTTTTATCTATCAGAAGAAAAATATTTGAATTGTTTTCGTCGCCATCAGCAGCTGGTATTCCTACCGTAACTCCGTGATTTCTTTTCTCTTCGCCTTCTCCGTCTTCTTCTTTGTATATTTTTTATTCTTTTTTCTGGAATAAAAAGTCAAACGAGACGAGGAAAGCTCAAGTCGACTGTACATGTAGAACTTATTACGAAGGAGTCGATCAGATGGTTGGATTTTAATTTCCAGCTCGATTTTCTTTGTGCAAGATCGTCGACCGCGTGAATTTTTCACAGAATCACGTGCCTTTTCCATTTATCTTGCGGAGTGGCCTTAGGCATCAGGATGCCTACGAAGTATCTCGGTTTTCTCGGACCTGATGTAATTATTAGACGTGATGAAAGGCGAAGAAGCAACGTAAAGACATTCGTGTATCTGATCTTTCAGATACACGAAAATGCTTTCGGGAATTTAACAGCAAATTTCTATCGTCAAATCTACCCTGAAAATAATTTTGCCCGTAGATTATTATATCGGTATAACTTAGAGTCCGCCTGTCTGGAATTCAGATATTTGAAACCTCTTCTGCTTTAGAATTGTGGGGATGTATCATGTCGTCGATCGATCTACCGACGAGCGATTAAACGAGGGAAGGGCTTTGTCCCGGACCGAACATTTTAACGACTTGAAATTCTGTCGAGAGAGTAAGACCAGTTTAGGAAATAGTTTGGGATACGATCATGGGAAAAGAATTTATGGAAATTCAAATTTTGCTAAGTATTTAATTTTTGATCAAAGAATACATTCGTATATATTTTCTTCGCTTTAGTTTTACAAGTTTACCCTCCTACATCCGTAGTTTCAATTCATTCACTGCAAAGACTGCGTTGTGATCTTTAGACCTTGAATATTGGGACTTCGCAGACGAAATGGTATTGCTGATTACAGCTAGCTGCGAATAGACCAATGTCTCCGACTGGCACGAGTGCCATACACTTCCTGGCTGTTTCTACTTCGTAGGTGTAAGATCTCCACGGTATAGTTGTCGCGAGTAAACCTGACACACAAAGCCAAATATGGTATAAAAGATTTATTTCTACTTGTCGCGTTTAAAATTTGGTGAAGTTCGAATCTCACCATCTTTTGTATCGGTCCATTCGGTGGGGTCGAACAATCTATGAAAACCCACGTGCACGTGCAAATTTCCCGTTCTTATACGCCGTATACATTCGATCTTCTCGTAAGAATCTACTACGGCCAGGTTAGCACCGTGCGTGTCACAATATTTTCTCGCTTCATTCCACGGGATTGGATTCTGATAGAACTTATAGGCCACTCCGATATCCGAAAACACAGTATAACCGTCGGGTATTTCCGTGGCTAATTTTGATAACGGTGTACCTACGAGCGACGAACAACAATTTATTCATAAAATGCAGCTTGGAGTTCGATTTGTCCGAAACACCTCGGTACTCCTTACCAAGATTCACATTCACCGAAGTAGTAGAATTACCCGAAACCAGAAGTTGGCAAGCGAGATGCAGCGGTAACACGCTAAGTGGGTTCAACATTATTGCAGTATGTTGCTGGGCACACTGATTCGATATGCTACAGTCGTCGATCAAACTCGAAACGGCTACTTGCTCTAGTTTAATGAAGCCTCAGATAACCCCTCCGACCGTTTACATATCATATCTGAAATGATAGCTTGAAATGACCCGACCTTCAAGAAGAATACTGGATGAAATCCCCCAGAAGGCTTTTCAATATTCTTTGAATATTGAATAATTCAGAATCAAAATAATTAATCTTGATAATCCCTATATAAGCCCTAGACTCTTCCGTTTTACAAATGTCTGGATGTATCATGTCGTCGATCGATTCAATGTGGGAAGGTTTTGTCCTGGACTGAGCGTTTTTAGGATTTGGATTTTGCAGAGGCCGAGATACGATTATAGGAGAATAATAAGGTCGTGATATGTTTGATAAGTTGCAAGATATATTTGATTTGTGGGTGAAAAATTACGTCAATGTATAGGTATATTTTTTTCACAAGATTATCCTTCCGGATTTGGGGTCCATATTCAGTTACAGACATTCATCAAGGTGAAGTCTTTGGTACTTGAATAGTGGGACTTCACAGACGGTATGCTTCGTGTAGTTGCACGTGGCGGTGAATAGACCAGGATCAGTGCTCGCTATCACTGCCATACACTGCCGTGTAGTTGTTTCAATGGACGAATCATGTCTCCACGGTAGTGTTGTCACGAGTAAACCTGATGCACCCAATCAAATATCGTAAAAAAGTTTCATCTTCGTCAGTATTGTTATTCAAACACAATATTTTCTACGATTTAATGAAAGTTGTTACTGAACCAATTTTTTCTAGCGTTAGTATGTTAATTTTTTTCATGTGAATATCAAGATCTTCTATTTCATTCTCACTTCTTGTCGAATTTATTCCTACAAATCTACGAGCTCTAACTTTTTTCTATTCACAGCCTGTAACTGTTATAGATACGCTCTAACACACTCTAGTACATATTTAAAGATAGATAGATATATGGAAATTCATGGTATATAGGGAAAAGTGGGGCACCGCGGTCCCCTTATAGAAATTGTACGACTTTGACGACCCTCGATGCATTTATCGACTATGTTTTGACTGAATAACAAAACTACAGAGCCAACATATCTCAGATATTATTAAAGGGTGAAAAAATTCAAAATGTGGGGTACGATGGACGCCCCTAAAAGAACCAAAATCAGAAATTTCACTCGGGGTCGATTTTCACGTTATAATATGGGGAATATCGCTACGCTGACAGATTTGTGTAAATGAAGCGATTCGAATGATTACAAATCCGACTTCCGGATCGACCGGAAGTGGAGAAGACTCCTGATTTTTGACCGGAAACTTGGAGTTTTTACGCTGGCAAATGAAAGTTCGAGTCGCCCCGAATCGATACATGTATAAATGTATAGGGTTCCGACGCCAACTGTCCCGACAAACAAGTGATCCATTGATAATCGAACAAACTCCTTCTATGATCTCAGGAGCGGCTCGATAGAAAGATTTGAGTTTTGGCATGTAGTTTCTGTACGTTGGGAGGATGAAGCTTTTCGACACCTTATTTCAATCCGACTTCCTTATCGACCGGAAGTGGAGAAGTCTTCGGATTTTTGACTGGAAACTTGAAGTTTTTTCGATAGAAATTGAAAGATATCTTCACCCCGAAACCAAACATGTTCTAGTCAGAGTAGTTCAATCATTATATCCATCAATAATAAAGTACTTGATACGATCAACAACAAAGGACGCGATAAACTTCGAAATAGAGCATGTTGTTGTTTTTTCGGGACTGGAAAGAAGAATGTCTTCAATATTGCATTATTGTGATATTCGCGGATTGTTTAATTTTTCAATTTCAAGTAAAAATCAGGACAATATCACGTTAGTAACGTGATATAGTCTTTATGCTCACTATTGATTGAAAATAAATGTCATCATGATCCACAATCGAATTTATCTCTCTATTTATTTCATATACATACATATTGGTGCGATGATTTTACATATAAAGATAACGACAGCATTTTTAGAATTATTGAATGTAAATTATGCAACAAAAAATGATCGGATGAAAAGTTCTACGCGAATAGATTCGCCGCTTGTTTAAAATGTTCTTGTAATCCTGATTTTTCGGTTAAATGAGCATGAGTCAAATCTCACCATTTTTTACGTTGATCCATTCGGCGTTGTCAAAGAATCTATGGAAGCCCACCCAGTGACCGATTGTATTCAATCCTAGGGTTTTCAGATATTCGATCTTTTTAAATGAATCGATAATAGCCAGGGTAGCGCCGTTCGCCTCACAATGTTTGCGCGCCTGATTCCACGTACGTGGATAATCCGTATAGACCTTATAGGCTACTCCTACGTCCGGAAATGCAGTGTAACCAGCCGGGATCTCTGCGGCTGACCTTGTCAACGGTGTATCTACGGAAGGAGCATGAAATTTAACTCATAAAATGCAATTTACAGTTCAATTCAAATACTCACAAACCATTAACGAATTTCGACATTTATTCTTCCACTGATTCACTCGAAAACTACTTACCAAAATCCATGTTGATAACGGACGTAGAATTTTGCGGAACTAGAAGCTGGCAAGCGAGTCTTAGAGATAACACTCCGAGTGGGTTCAACATTCTTGCGGTATATTGCTGGGCACACTGACTTACTGAAATACAGTCGTTGTTTAAACTGCAAACGACTGCCCGCTTCCGTTTTATATAGAGCGTCAGCTCACCCCCTCCGTCTATTTGGAGATTTATCCATAATGATACCCTTAGATGACCTTACCATCTGGAAGAATACTGCTCAAAATCCACCCGAAAGTTTTGCAATATTCTGCGTATGTCGAACAACGCGTAATCGGAATAATTTATTTCTAATCCGTCAAGGAACGGGTTTCATCAATAGGTTCAGGGCATTCGAAAGATTTGAATCGTTTATACTTTTTAACAAGAAAAATTACACTCATTTATCGACACGTTTTAATTCGTACAATTAACGTGATCACAAGTCTATAGCTTTTCGGGTTTTACTCCATAATTAGTACTAGAATTTCACAGACGTAACCTTATGTCTCATTACAGGTGATGACTGAGCATGAGATTCCATTCATAATTTAATTGATTATACCGGTAATGTCAAAATCACCCGCAAACGTATCTATAGGTATACGAATATCGGTAGCTAATGTTTGAAGAATTCGGTCGAAGAGTCCTTAACCTTTAGACGACATCGATTTTCATAAAAGCAGTGTTTTTTTTTTTTTTTATTTTTCTATTGGAAATTCATACATGATGATGACATGTAAGTCGCGCGCCATCTCGAAAATTTCCAAAGCTTTTTCAGCCCTCCAAAGGTTAACAAAATTAAAATCACGGCTGAGGAATTCTATTGCATGAGAAGCTACACATTTAGTAGACTAAACATTGTGACGTACTGGGTTTGTCACATCGTTCAGACTGTAAACCGCGACTTGTTTTTTTTTATCATAAGGCTTGAGACCCCTTCAACATTTCGTACGTCGTACTCAAAGCGATAAGTCGAGCTGACCCGAGGACCTCCACGGGTAATCACTGACGTCTTAGACGGCTAGCAATCGCATTAAAAGTCCTATATTTCATACACTGTTGCAATCATCCAGTTACGTATTCAGTCAAGCTTTATCGCTGAAAATTCTAATTGTATGCAGTATTCAAATTTTGATAGCACCCTCGAAAGATTTATCGGATGTTCTCGGCACTCCCCGTGTGATAAGCTACGCCATATGAAAAGCTTCAAATTTTCAAAACGTCTAAGTTGTAGTCGATCTTCTGATATGAATCGACGAGGGCCATGCTCGCGACACTCTTATTGAAACCAATCTATTTTACACAGCATGGTATATTGATTTTATGGTTTATAATTTCAATATAATTTTTGAATTTAGTAGGAAGGTATGGTGAGGAATGGAGCCAATGAAACAGGGGTAAATTATTTTAAACGTAATAATTTCATCGTCATTTTTATATACGATTACGAAAGAGCTACATGCATATCTGGATCCAATTACATCCTAAACTTAGTTTGGTTCAATACGTATTGCATCAACTCGGTTCAAGCTCTCATCAGGAACCGCCTGAGACAGTTGTATCGGTGAAGGCTGCACCTCGCTCTTGTAGCATTGCAGCAATGGAATTTCGCAAAGGTAAGACCATGATTGGTTGCAATCCCAAGCACCTACTCGACCCCCGTGGTCACCCCATAAAGCGGTACATGACGGGGCTGTTGGACCATTATCTCCTCCTGATCTCCATGGTATAAACGGCAGGGGTAAGCCTGAAGAAAAATAAATTTCGATTATAATCACATTACGGTTCTTCGACTAACTTCAATGTTGAAATTGGAAAGAAGTAATAGAGAGGATAGGTCCTACGGAATTTACCAATTTTCAAAATGAGGAGATCCTGCATTTTCTAATTCATGCGATATCGAAAAACTTGGAAATTATGAATGACAAATAAATTACCTGTCTTAGCACTGACCCATTCCGAATTATCGAACAATTTGTGAATTCCCAGCATTGCACCACGCGGATTAGATTCTCTCAAGGCATTTCCGTATTGACATTTCTCGATCGAATCCATGACTGCCAAATTACCACCCTCCATGATACAATGTTTTCGCGCCACATTCCACAACAAATCATTCGAATAGTACTTCATGGCTACTCCGATGTCGGGGTAGGCAGTGTAACCATCAGGTAATAACGTTGGTTGTTGTAATAACGGGGTATCTGTGGAGGAATCAAAAAGTAATTCGTGTTAAAAAATGAGTTTCAATGAACTCAAAACGTTTTGATTTCATGCGCTTTATCGAATTTATGATTCCTTACGCAGAGTCGAATTGTGAACGCTATCATTTCCTGGAATGTTCAGC
Source organism: Macrophya alboannulata (assembly GCA_949628255.1). Classification (NCBI taxonomy): domain Eukaryota; kingdom Metazoa; phylum Arthropoda; class Insecta; order Hymenoptera; family Tenthredinidae; genus Macrophya; species Macrophya alboannulata. Next base: position 16,116,557 of record OX451211.1, on the reverse strand, counting down.
TGGCAGGCGAGCTGTACAGTTAATGTAGTTAGCAGGCCAGACATCCTTGTAATTTAATGTTGAATACACCCGACTTACTTGTTTTCCGTCGTCGTTTAAACAGCAGATTATAACTTGCTTCGGGATTATAAACACCGAGATAACTTCTCCGACTGTTTATGTCTTACGCAAAGTGATAAGGCGAGATGACCTTAGAACCTCTGAGGGGAATTACCGACGACTTAGCCAACAATCTCATTGAAACTACTTCGAACAATGAATAATATTAAAATTTTTATTTTTGTTCAATATTTGTTACATTAACTGAGGGTACATTTTGCAGTCATTTGATATCCTGATCTAGTCCTTGAACATTGATACTTCGCAGACGAAAGTATATGCCTCGACACAAGTGATGGCGACTATACCAGTGCTGTCGCCGAGCACTACAGTACATTTTCGATCAACTCCATGAATCGGATCAGCTCTCCATGGTATCGTCAAGGCAGGCAAATCTATTCACAAAAATCGTTGTTTTTTTTTTTTCTCTGCATCATCCTGAATGAAGTGAAGATCTTAAACCACGAACTAATTTTAATACCAATTCACCTCAAGTGGGGTAAATTTTCAATCTCACCTGTTTTAACATCCGTCCATTCGACATCGTCGAATAACTTATGAAAGCCCACATGTAAATGTGTACCTGATTTGTTTATGCCCATCACATATACCAATTTTTCGAATGAGTCGACGACAGCCAGGTTACCGCCGTCTTCGATACAATATTTTCGCGCTGTATTCCATCGAACTTTAGTATTAAAGTATTTATAGGCCGCCCCGAACTCCGGCATTACAGTGTATCCACTGGGTAACTCCGTGGTTAGTTTTGGGATCCTAGTTGTATCTATAAAGAAAATGAAAATTTGATCAGTTCATTTTATTTGACGGAGATCCAGGTTTTTCATAAATTTTTTCTTTAGAAATGTCTTACCAATGTTAACATTCACTGAGGAAGAATTTTGCGACACTAAAACCTGGCAAGCTAGGTGTAAAGGTAACACGCTCAGCGGGCTGAACATCCTTGGAGTAGGTAGATTGCTGAGCACACTGACTTACTGAAGTACCGTTGTTGTTTAAACTGCAAATAACGACTTGCTACGGCTTTATAAAGCCGGAAAGATAACCTTCGACCATTCATATCTCATTCAAGGTGATAAGGCGGAATGACCTATACACTTCCACGGGAATCACAGACGTCTTGGACCGTAATTTCATCGAAACTTATCTGTTTAATACACTCAGTTCAGTCTAAGCACCTGAATCATGTCGTCTAATTTTATTGACTGGATTATTCAGAACTTCCATGTAATTCTTGTCTTTAGTAACCAAAAGGACTTTTCAAAGGAGTGATGACGAGGAATACAGCAAATACAATGATAACTTTTATTCGGTTGCTAAATTGCTACACATATTTCCGGATGCAATAAGATCCTTAATTTAGTTCGGTATAAGATCTACCGAATCAGTTCGCTTCAAGTTCTCATTATCAGTCAACTTAGTGGCTTGTATCGGTGAAGACTGCACCCCGTTTTTGTAGTCTTGGGATAGTGGAATTTCACACGTATGTGCCGTTGATCCGTTGCAATCCGCAGGACCCACACGACCTTCGTCGTTACCCCACAAAACGGTACATGACAAAGCTGGTGCGGTTCGATCTGTTCCTACTTTCCATGGTATAAACTCGACGGGTAAACCTGAACAAAGAATTCGTGTGACTTAGGTAAGAAAAAAATTCAATCACACAGACATCGTCTCGTTCTTTATTCGGAATGAGAAATCGCTGCGCCTTTTCTTTCTCGTGATTTCGATACAATCGGAAAATCAATCTTACCAGTTTTAACACTGACCCATTCCACGTTATCGAACAGTTTATGAATACCCAGGAATGCACCGAGTGGGTTCGTCTTTCTCAAGGCATTTGCGTATCGGCTTTTCACAAGTGAATCGATGACAACCAAGTTACCCCCTTCCATGATGCAATGTTTTCGCGCCGAATTCCACGAGAGATTATTCGAATAGTACTTCATGGCCACTCCGATATCCGGGAAGGCAGTGTAACCATCGGGCAACACCGTACTCGGTAGTGGTAACGGGGTATCTGTGGCCAATCAGAACACGAATTTTTTTAATATAAAATTAGTATAGTTACTCACGAACGGTTCACTTTTGTTTGCCTCAATCACTTGAAGATTCCTTACGTGGTGTGCCATTATCAAGGCTATGATTTCCCGTAACGATAAGCTGGAGAGCGAGATGTACAGGTAATGTAGCGAGCACGTTAGGCATCTTCGTATACTTTATTTCTGGACACAAACGACTTACTCAGTTCCCGTCCTCGTTCAAACTGCAAACGACGAGTTGCTTCGACTTCACGAAGCCTGAGGGTAACCCCTCCATCTATTTATATCTTAGTCAAGATGATGAGTCAAGATGACTTCGGGACTTCACTGGAAATCCTCGATGCATTAACCAGCCATCTCGTTCAAGTTCATCCTTTTTTATTTACTGCTAGAAAGATGATGTGAATGGGATGAACGGTATACCTATGTATACAGAAATTCTCTCACTCTACGATCTTCTACCTACTGAAAGATTAAATGGAGAGACTTCTTTGTGCTAGGCGAGCGAGTAAAACCTGTTCTGAGATACGCTCAGACACCATCTTACCAGGTTTGCAATCTCGACTAATTCGTATGTAGAATTTGAGCGTTCGATTATCCCGCTTCAGTCCGCGTTGCCGCTTGAGCTGATAATTTAGATCGCCTGAGATAACCTATCTCAAACTTCAAAATTCAACCCAAGCGGGAACTGGAGTAGATGAGACCTTTCTGCAAAATGCATGGCAGTTTTTGCCCAAATTTATATAAAATTCTTTCACTTTTTTAAAAGGTTTTGAAGAAGGAATTTCGGAAGCGAATGGGGTAGGTGTTATCCGTGAATTATTTACTGCATTCTTCATTCATCGATAGATAGTGGTACTTTATTATGTCGTATTAATTCAATTTATTGGGGATGTCTGTACATTATATTGGAATCTCACAGACCGTAGGTAATGCTTTGCTGCAATTCCAGGGCCCATTTCCACTTCCGTCGAACCACATAGCGACGCATTGTCCGGTTCCTGCATCTAGATTTGCATCTGGTTTCCACGGTATAAATCCTAGGGGTTGACCTGTGGAGAAATATTTTTGAATTCAATCACGTGGTACGGAACTGCAGTTGTATATTAGACAAGTATTTGTGCACCGAGTTGATCATGGATGATCATAATTTATGTTCAAATGATTTTGAGACTCTAAATTGATTCTAATAAAATCTCACCAGTTCCAACATTGGTCCATTCAGCATCGTCGAACATTCTATGAATTCCCGTGTGGACACCATCTTTATTCGGTTTTATACCCATTATTTGCTCGATCTTCTGGTAAGAGTCGACGATAGCCAGTCTAGCACCCTCCGAAATGCACAATTTTCGAGCTGTATTCCACGAAATGTAACGTTTATGGAATTTGAGGGCAAGTCCGATGTTGGGGAAGGCGACGTAACCTTCAGGCAATACCGTGGTATGATTCAGTAGCGAGGTATCTTTGACTAGAAGAAAAACGTCGTTTGTTAAGGATAACGAATTTCATTACCATCAAGCGTTTCTCCGAATTGAGAATTTCTTACTTGTATTTGCTTTCTGATTAACCTACCGATAGTTACATTCTTGAAATTATAATTTTGTGAACCCATAAGCTGACAGGCGAAGAGTAAAGGCAACGTGACAACCAGACCAGCCATCTTCGGATTTTATCACAAATAAAATCGACTTATTCACTTGCTGTTCTCGCAGGAACTGCGAATGATGGTAGTCCCCGATTCTAGAAAGCCTGGGATAACCCCTCCACCTACTTACATCTTGACGTGACGATTCAAGATGACTTCGGGACTCTACGGAAAATCGGCGATGTATTTACCAGCAGTTTCATTACACCTAAACTTCCTTATACACGGTTATAAATATGACGTGTTGGACTGGACGGCCGTGGGCCATAAACAAGTTTTTATAAAAATTCTCTCACTCTGCTATCGTCTTCTTAGAAACGATCAAACGGGGAATTTTTCCTGCCGGACTGAACCTTTTATTGACTAGCATGAGAGCGGAAACCTGTTCTGAGATACGCTGAGACACCGTCCCGGCTGATTTACACTATCGACTAATTAGTACACAGAGTTTAGGCGTTCGATTATCCTTGTTGTTGGATTTAAATATAAAATCGACTCGCATATTCGCTGAGACTTTCATTGAGTTTGGACCTTACCATTTTTAACACTGATCCATTCAGAGTCAAATACAGTCTATGAAGCTGCCGCAAACGACAAGTTTCACCGGCTTTATAAAGCCTGAGAGATCATCTTTGACCATCTATATCTGATTCAAGGTGACAAGACGAAATGACCTGTATATTTCTCTTAGCCTGCAGTCTGATTGGAACTTAACGAGTATTAGGTAGTATTATAGGGGTGAACGATGATGAACCATGAACATGCGTATACATCGAAAGATATTCTCTCGTTCTACGATCATCTTCTCACTGAAATATTAAACGGTGTGACTACTTTGTGCGAATCTGAACATGTTATCGACTAGCGAGCAGGTAGAACCTGTTTCTAAGATACGCTGAGAGACCATCTTGCCAGATTTGCAATATGGACTAATTCGTATGCAGAGTTTAAGCGTTCGATTATCCTGCTTAAGGCTGCGTTGCTACTCCAGCTGATAAATTAGATCGCCTGAGATAAGCTATCTCAACTTCAGAATTCAACCCAAGTGGTAACTGGGGATGATGAGACCTTCCTGTAAAATGCATGGCAGTTTTTGCGCAAATTTTCAGAAAATCCTTTCAGTTTATTGAAAAGTTTTGAAGAAGAAATTTCGGCAGCGAATGGAGCGGGTTTTATCCGTGAATTATTCATTGTATTCTTTATTCATTGATAGAAGTGGCACTTTATTATGTCGTATTAATTCAGGATACTGGGGATGTGTGTACACGATATTGGCATCTCACAGATCGTAGGTAATGGACGGCTGCAATTCCTGGGGATATTCCCACTTCCGTCGAACCACATACCGACGCATCGCCCGGTTCCTGCGTTTAGATCTGCATCTGGTTTCCACGGTACAAATTTTAGGGGTTGGCCTGTAAGAAAAATATTTTTGAATACAGTCACGTAATGTCAAACTGCAGTCCTATATTAGACAAGTATTTCTGCACCGAGTTGATCATTGATGATTACAATTTATGTTCAAATTGACTAATTAATCGGAAACAAGGACTTTACTTGGATCATCTTATTTGCAGATTTCGAGACCCTAAATTTATTTCAATGAAATCTTACCATTTCCAACATTGGTCCATTCGGCATCGTCAAAAATTCTATGAATCCCCGTGTGTACACCATCTTTTTCCGATTTTATTCCCATTATATACTCGATCTTTTGGAACGAATCGACGATAGCCAGTCTAGCACCCTCCGAGATGCACAATTTTCGCGCTGTATTCCACGAAATGTAACGTTTATGGAATTTGTAGGCGAGTCCGATGTTAGGAAAGGCAACGTAACCTTCGGGCAATACCGTGGTATAAATCGGTGGCGAGGTATCTTTGACTAGAGGCAAAAACGTATTTTGTTAGCTATAACGAATTTGATCATCCTTGAAGAGGCACGTCACCCTTGAGCTCCAATAAACGGGCCTTTTTTTAAATTATTTCTGAAGCAATGACTAAACATAGGGACTTGATTTTTTTATATTCGAATCGTCATGTCATCAAATCTATCTTGCAGATCGATCCATCTTTCTGCAACAATCGAGAAATTATTGACAATAACGTTGAACGCATATGCGTGCCGTGTAACGGTGAACACGAATCCGGGCAGACGCCTTATCTGAAAAAAAAAAAAGATGACAATCTTATAACGCAGTGTGCTCCGATTTATCATGAAACTCAAAACATCAAATAACGAAAAACGTTTACGATTTTCAAGACTCCTTTTTTTCTCCAAATGAACTCGAGTTCGCACAATTTCATTATCAGATTCCATATTTATAACGATATTAGGCTCTCAAGACCGATTCGAAATCTGTCTCAGTTGCGCCGAAGTCCAATCAAAATTTATATTTCATTGTTGACTACCTAAATACTACTAATATTACGAATGTCATTATAAAACGAGGCATCGGAGACTGTTTCGGTAATTTTTGGAATTTTTCGTTTCTGCTTACGCTTAAAGTTTGGGAAAAACATAAGGGAAATCGATTTTTCAGAGTTCAAGGGTGACGTATGTACTTCCTTTGGCGTGTCTTCAGATAAAGAATTTCTCATTTGGATTTCCTTCGTGATTACCTACCGGCAGTTATCTCCCGAAAATTATAATTTTGTGAATCGACGAGCTGGCAGGCGAGGAGTAAAGGCAACGTCACAATCAGACCAAACATCTTCAAATTTTATCACAAATCACACCGACTATCTCAGTTACTGTTCAAATCAAAACTGCCAACGATGGCCGTCCCTTGATCTCAGAAAGCCTGGGATAACCCCTCCACTCACTTATACCTCACTCGACGTGACGATTCAAGATGACTTCTGGACTCCACGGAATATCACCGATGTATTGACCGGCAGTTTTAATCCTGCTCATTTTCCTTTTGCACTGGCATAAAAGTGACGTGTTGGACTGGACGGCCTTGAATCACAAACGTGTATCTATAAAAATTCTCTCACTCTGCTACCTTCTTCTTACTGAACGAATGAACGTGGGGACTGGTTTCTGCCGAGCTTAACGTTTTATCGACGACGTTATATGAGAGTAAAAACCTGTTCTACATACGCTGAGGCACCATCTTGGTTGATTTGCACTATCGACTAATTCGAATGCAGAGTTTAAGCGTTCGATGACCTCGCTTCGTTAGATACATCGGTTAATATTGTACTTAGAACTATTTTATCTGTGTGGATAAAATATGAATAAAATTCTTCTCCTTTATGGAAAAGGATTAGAAGAATGATTTCGGGTCGGGAATTGATCGGGTGATGTTCGTGAATTAATAAACCACGATGATCGAGTCCAAACGCTTTATTTATTGATTATAGTGCGCTACTTCGTGCATGATACAATTCGACTTGTGCAAATAATCGAAACATTATTATATCGTCTCTATTCAATTAGGGATTATCGAGCCATTCAATCTTTCCGGAGGTTGTGGCCCACTACCGGGGCCTTTGAACATTGGAATCTCACAGACCGTAGCTAATACATTGCTGCAATTCCAGGGGCCAACTCCAGTTCCGTCGAACCACATAGCGACGCATTGCCCTGTTCCTGCATTTAAATTCGCATCCGGTTTCCACGGTATAAATCCTAGAGGTTGACCTGTGAAAAATATTTTTTTCAATTCAGTCACGTGATATGAAGATTCAATCCCATATTAGACAAGTATTTGTGCACCGAATTGATCATGGATGATTACAATTCATGTTCGAATTGACTAACCAATTTGAAACAAGGACTTTACCCCAAGTATCTTACTTGTGGATTTCAAGAACCTAAATTGATTCTCATGAAATCTTACCATTTCTAGTACTGGTCCATTCAGTACTGTCAAACAATCTGTGAATTCCCGTGTGTACACCCTGGCTTTTATCTTTTATCCCCATTATATGCTCGATCTTTCGGAACGAGTCGACGATAGCTAGGCTAGCACCTTCGGCAATGCACTGTTTCCGGGCTGCATTCCACGTCAATTTATTCTTATAGAATTTGTAGGCAAATCCAACGTCGGGAAAGGCCGTGTACCCTTCAGGCAAAACCGTGGCATAATTCGGTGCTGACGAATCTTCGACTGGTGGAAGGAAAAACGTTGTTTATTGATTGTGTTTTTTCGAATAGACAATATCTTGTTCGTATTTGCTTTGCGATTACTCACCAATAGTCACATTCCCATAATTATAACTCTGCGAACCGATAAGCTGGCAGGCGAGGTGAAGAGGCAATGTAACAAGTAGACCAGACATCGTTGGATTATTTTATTGTCAATCACACCGACTTTATTTCATGTACTTTTCTTCGTCAGACTGCGATTGACTGCCTTCTCTGACTTTATACAGCCCGAGATAGCCCCTCCGACTGTTCATATCTTATCCAATTTGTTATATCGAGATGACCCGACCTTTCGTGGGGAATCACCGACGTCTTAGCCTGCAATATTATCGAAGCCACTCTTGTTTTTTTCAACTGTTTTTAATAACAGATATAAATTTATCTCTGTGTTCATTCGCATGTTGACGAAATTTTATTCATATATGTAGTAGAAAATTCGTTTTCAACTGTAACCTTACATCAATTCCTCGAATCGACTTGATGAGTTATAGATCACTGATGTCTTAAATCTTATCTAAACTATTCAAATCTATACACTCTTGTGAAGATAAAGAACGATTTTAACTGTATTTTCGTTGATACTCTGACCGTTTTTACTTTGAACAGTATTTTTTCAATTCGTTTTACACTCGAACCCCCGAAATCCGCGTTGCCACATGAATTGACGATTCGTAAAGGACGAGTCGAACCTTTTCATATCTTCAAATCTATTCGACTTAGATCTAAAAGTCACCTCTAATCTACGCCCACAATTTCACTGAAATCTTTTTATTCTCTGAAGGGACTTTGAGGAAGGATATTTTTTTCGGTTCAGGAATGTAGCCGGTGGGGTCAATAAATTATCGGACTTCAACTACGACGTTAAAATTCTTTATTTACTGATTGATGCGACTTGAATCTTTGAATTCGTCGTTACATTATCATCTCAGACTAATTCATTTAGGGACTATCAGCTTGGGTGGACTCTGCAAAAGGTATGCCTTATTTTCGTCGTTTTTAAATATCGGAATTTCACAAATGGTAGGTACTAAGTTATCGCAATTCCAGGGGCTGACTCCGAGTGTATCGTGTCGATTAGCTATGCACAACCCTGTGTCTGCATTTGCGTTCGGTCTCCACGGTATAAACTCTACGGGGTGTCCTGAAGAAGAGGAAAATGAAAAAAATTATCGTCGACGTTCAGCGGAAAGCCAATGCTATTCCCAAAACGGTATATTCTTAGATTCATGATTAACTTCTGATCTTACCAGTATTAGTATCCGTCCATTGGCCGATATCAGTCAGTTTACGAACACTCGTCCATGTGCCATATCTTCTATCTTTCAAGCCCATAATGTACTCGATCTTTTTAAACGAGTCGACGATGGGCAAGGTAGCACCCTTCGCGATGCAAAGTTGTCGTGCTGCTTCCCATGTGATTTCACCCTCATAGTATTTATAGGCAACTCCGACGTCGGGAAAGACAGTATAACCTCCGGGCAAAACCATGGTATTAATCGGGACAGGCGGTGGTGCGTTAACGACTGTGAAAAAAAATTTTGTCCATTAAATATCATGACTTTCATCGCACCTTTGAGCATGACTAGAATTTTATAGATAGAGAAACGATATTTCAAGATATTTTTCGATTTTATTTCAGACAACTTGCCCCGGCTTTATAAAGCTTCGAACATCCGTAAGACTGTTTGCATTTTCTTATCTCACACGATAACTCGAAATGACCCGACCTCGATTCATATGGCAATATATTATTGAAGCCATTATAGTTCGTTCACTGTTTTGACTAGCAGATAAATAATCCAATTTCCCAAGAATGTTTATTTTTCGATTATCGCGCCACACTGGTTTCTTTGACTCGATTTATTTCGCTGAATTCTTGATTGAGAATTTTCTTAAACGCCAACTGGTTTTCGTCACCTTTGTTAGATGTTGAAATTTCACAAATGAAACTTCGTCCTGTGCTGCAATTGCGGGCGGCAAGTCCTCTTCCATCAGGATACAGAGCTGCGCAGTTCCAGTTTGGCATTCCCAAAGCAGGTTCCGGTGCCCACGGTATCAAACTCAGAGGCAAACCTGATCAAACGTATTATATTGTTACTCCAGTTGCTAGTCGTCATTTCTGATAGTCAAGTCTCGGGAAAAATTTACTCTAGAATACCGATTTGAAAAAAAAAAAGAAAAACAAAATTTGGCAAGGTAAATTTCTACGAATTTTTATCCATCTTCGTTCTGAAGTTTTTGCTTGAATCTTACCAGTTTTAACGCTTGTCCATTCCACATCGTCGTACGATCTATGAATCCCAACGTGTGGAGCACTCTCGCTTCTTTTCACGCTCAAAGCGTAACGAATCTTCTTAAATGTATCGAGGACCGCCAAATTAGCCCCGTCGACTATACAACGTTTACGCGCCTCGTTCCAGGTGACAGTACCGGCATGGTAATACTTATAAGCAATTTCGACATCGTGGAAGGCGATATAACCTTCGGGCAACACTGTAGGTTCGAACTTGGGAATATTTTCAACTGGGGATAATATTTTTGATTCATTAAATACCATTCGGCTGTTAGTTATGTCAGATGAATATGGCTAATTATTATTCGATGTATATATTTACGTAAAAATTTCATACCGTATGTCAAATTTCCATAACTGGAATTTGCTGGACCGATGAGTTGACAAGCAAACTGTAGAGGCAACGTAACGAGCAGGTTCAACATATTTCCAGTCTCTTACTAGACTGCAAACTGTATTATTCAGAGTTTGTTAACGTCTGAACTGCAAACTACGATTCTCCCGGTTTTATAAGGCTTGGGATAACCCCTCTGACCGGTTGTGTTTCATTGAAAGTTATAAATAGAAATGGCATGAGCTTACAGATTCAATCGCTGACGTCTTTGGCTATGATATTATCGGAATTTTTGTTTTTTTATTTGATTCCGAGAAACAAATGAATTCGTGGAATTTGTAATTGGGGGTTTATAAAATATTTGAAAAGAATGAAATAGTGGTGAAATTTTTTTATTTTCTACGAGACTTCTACATTGATTTCACTCAATTATCACAAGCTGGATTTTCATTTTAGTTCAATGGTATTTCACAGACAAAGGGTCTCGCGGTGTCCCTATCAACGTTGGTTATGCCTCCTCTGTTGTACGTCGAAGCTAAAACATCATATCCTTGGTTCATCATAGGTGCACCTGGTGCCCAGGGTATCCCTGCCACTGGCAAACCTGGCCATATTTAGCACGTGATTTAGGTAACGAATAAATTCATAGATTCCCATTGAAAATTCTGAATTAAGTTTCATCCTCACCAGTTTTAACACTGACCCATTCGTCGAGGGCAAAGAGTCTATGAATTCCCACAAATATATGATAACCACCGGCAGAATTTTCTATCAAGCCGTGGATGTAACTGTCCTTTTTCCAAGAATCTATTATCGCCAAGTTACCGCCGTCCGCAAGACAGGTTTTTCGTGCCGTATTCCATGTGGCTTTTGATACGTTATAATATTTGTAGGCTAGTCCGATATCCGGGAAACGGGTATAACCGTCTGGTATCACCGTGGTCTGTTTCGCCACCGGGAAATCTACGTCTGGTCGAAATGTATGTACATATCATCCATTAGAATGTACACTTTGTTTAACTACCCAGAAAGGTTCGATTTTAATTGCACAATTAAATTGAATTTTTTACCAATCCTGGAATTGTCAGAACTATAATTTCCTGCACATATCAGCTGGCAGGCAAGAGGCAACGTGACGATCAGGCTATTAGACATATTCGGAGTCCGCTGCTGGCTGCACTTGATTCACTAATCAATCCGTCGTCGTTGATACTGCCAACGCAGACTTTTTTCGGCTTTATAAAGCCCTGAGATAACCCCTCCAACTATACTTGTATCTTAACTGAAGTGATAATTTTGGATGACCTGACCTTCCACGCAGAATCCTTGTCGTCTTATCTCGTAGTATCATTGAAACTCTTTTTTTTTATACACTGTTTTGGAAGTAAAATAAATGTATTCACCTTTATTCCCATCCACACGTCGGGGCAACGAATTATCCTGACGGTATTTGAAAGAGTTGAAAATTTTATTTTCTACCTGATATTTCACACTTTATCTTATACGCGAGTTCAATCGATTTATCTAATAATTAATAATTGGGGGTGTAGATGTTCCGATCTTCACTTCATAGATAACGGAATTTCACATATGAACTGGCGTGACTTGCTGCAATTGTCGGCAGTTACGCCACTTCCGTCCGCCAACAAAGCCATGCATAACGAGTTGGTTTCGTCGAGATTTCTGACCGGTGCCCATGCGTCGACTGTCAGCGGTAGTCCTGCGGGAAAATAAACCTCACGTCATTTATATCATGAATTTCGTTAATTCGCATTGAAAATTGAATCAAATTTGAATCTTACCAGTTCTCACACTGGTCCATTCGGTGGAATCAAACATTCTATGAATTCCTACGTGTAGATCCACAGTTGCGTGTTTAATATGCATTATATGTTCAATCTTTTTGAAAGTATCGACGATGGCCAAGTAGCCGCCTTGTTCGATACACGATTTTCGCGCCGCGTTCCATGTCAGATCATAGCCGAAATATTTATAGGCCACTCCGATGTCCGGGTACGCCATATAACCTTCTGGTAAGTCCGTAGTTTGTTGCACGAATAGAGAATCTGTGGGATCAAAATATTATCATTTGAACAAAAAAAAACTGATAGTTCAATTAGCCATGAACATAACTTGACTTGGTTTTTCATTTTGTTAATTTCGTGAATATTTACCAAGAGATGAATTCCCGAATGTTACATTCGATGGCAGAATTATCTGGCACGCAATCTGAAGAGGAAACGCTACGAACGAGTTCAGCATCTTTGCAGGCGTTCACTTCTAACCACTTTTAAGCACACTGATTAACGTACGAATGGTATTTGATAATTTTTACTGGCTTATATAATACCTCGGATAGCACCTTTCACCGTTTACCTCTCAGCGAGTATCAGAACACGAGAGACGACTAAACCTATTGCAATTAATTAGTGATATCTTCGCACAGGTTTGGAGGCTATTGAAATAAACCCCGCCTCCTTAATTAATTTTCAAGGCTATCAAGTGGCTCCTTCCATTATCACCTTCTCTCTAAAAAAAAGATCAATTCATTTGAACACAACGTACTACATCGAGTTACTACTTTTTCGAATAGTTATTCATTGGCAGTAGCTCGTGGGTATTTTTATTTCAGTTAGTAGTTGGATTAGCTTATTTTTAATTTTTCTTTTTATTAATTATCAATCTCCGTCTGATCTTGGGTCGATTTCCAGGACCGATTAGCTGCTAGGCAAGCTCTACAGATAACGTAGCGGTCAGGGAACTATTAGACATCTTTCGAGCTTGCTGTTTTTTTTTTTTTTTTTCTACACCACTAATTGGAAACATTCGTGGCCGTTTAAACTGCCATTACGAAGATTTGCTTCGGTTTTATAAATCTTCAATATAATCCCTCAGTCTATAATAATACTTTCTTGGAAGTGATAAATCGAGATCACCCGACCTTACCCGGGATTACCCAGCGCCTCAGTGGCAAAGATATCTCAAATTGTGGAAGAAAAACATGATATCTTCATATCTCCTATATTTCAAACTCAGAAATATCATGTTCTTTATTTTTTTGTTTTTTAACAGGATTTGAGGTATCATGTTTTTCAACCGATGCGTCGAACTGCTGGCGTCTCTCAGTCCGCAATGTCATTGAAACTCTTCTTTGCGATACAAACTGTTTTGAAAAACCGATACATATGAATTCATATTTATTTCCATCGACACGTTGAGGCTATGAATTATTCAAACGGTATTCGAAAAAGTTGAAACTTTCATTGTGCAACAGATATTTTTCATATTCAATCTTATTCATGAGTTGATCGAACATGCATCTCATAATTAACTGGATCGGGGGGATTCCTATCCGTAGTTGATCTAGGTAACTGAAATTCGGAGACGATATTCGTTTATGAAATCAAACTGAAATGGATTCGTCTGTGGAATTTTCACTCGGAATTATTCGAACGAAATGAAATGGTAGTGAGATTTTTATTCCTTACAAGATTTTTCACATCAATCATTTACCTAAATCACACAAGCTGTATCTTCTCATTCAGGCCAATGAAATTTCACAGACAAAATGTCTCGTCACGGTGCACGGAATAGCGCTTAGGCCTCTTCTGTCGTGCCAAGAGGCTAAACAATTATTTCCTTCGCCTTCTTCATATGAAGTTGGTGCCCAGGGTATCACTGCCACTGGTAAACCTGGTCATATTTAGCATGTAATTTAGCTAACGAATAAATTCACATATTCCCATAGAAAATTCTAGATTAAGTCCAAGTCTCACCAGTTTTAACACTGACCCATTCGCCGTTACCGAAGAGTCTATGAATTCCCACAAATATACCAGCATTATGAGGATTTTCTTTCAAGTCGTGGATGTAATTGATCTTCTTGAAAGAATCGATTACCGCCAATTCACCACCGTGCGCGATACAGGCTTTTCGTGCCGAATTCCATGTGACTTGTGATGCGTTATAATATTTGTAGGCTAGTCCGATATCCGGGAAACCGGTATAACCGTCTGGTACCATCGTGGTCTGCTTCGGCAAAGGGTTATCTACGCCTGATGGTGATAAGAATTACACTAGGTTTAACTACCCAGAAAAGGTCCGACTTTGTTTGCTTAATTGAATCCACATTTCTTACCGATAGTAAAATTGTCAACACTATAATTTCCTGCACATATCAGCTGGCAGGCAAGCTGCACAGACAACGTGGCGATCAGAGTATTAGACATGTTCAGAGTCCGCTGCTGGCTGCACTTGATTCACTACGTGCCCGTCGTCGTTGATACTGCTGATAAGGATTTGCTCTAGTTTTATAAAGCTTGAGATAACCCCTCCAACTATATTTATATTTTTTCTGAAGCGATAAGTTCGGATGACCCGACCTTCTACGGGGAATCACCTACATCATTGGAACTCTATTTTTCATTCGCTGTTGTGAGAATAAAATATATGAATTCATCTCTCAATTTCCATTGAGACGTCGGGGCTAATAAGTATTTAGACGGTGTTCGACGTAATTGCAACTTTTATTTGGCAACGGATATTGTACACTTATTCCTATACATAAATTTAGTAGATTTATTTTTATAACTATGGAAATTAGCGCTGTTCCTATTTTCAGTTCGCTGGTAACGGAATTTCACAGACGAAATTTCGTAGTCTGTCGCAAGGGTCTGCTGTTATACCTCTTCCGTCGTACCACATAGCCGAACATAGCAAATTTTCTTGACCAAAATTTGTGATTGGTGCCCACGATTGCACTGCCACCGGTAAACCTGCAAGCAAAAAAGAGCATGTCATTCGTGTTACGAATTATTTACGATCATCTGGGTCGACTCAAAACGCCTTGGTCACAATTAACTTGCAAATTTGGCCAGTTGACACCGTGAAAAATTTATATGGTAGTCGATTTGGACCCAGGAGGAAGTTCTGTGAGTTTCGAAGTAATATATTCGCATTAAGAATTGAATCGAATTTAAATCTTACCAGTTTTTACACTAGTCCATTCGTTGAGATCAAACGCTCTGTGAAGTCCCACGTGCGTTTCCCCGTCGCTGGGTTTAACGCGCGTTACATATTCGATCTTCTTGAATGTATCGAGAATCGCCAAGTTGCCACCTTGCTCGATGCACAATTTTCGCGCCTGATTCCACGGGCGTTTATAGTTAAAGTATTTGTAGGCCACTCCGATATCCGGGAAACGGGTGTAGCCGTCTGGTATCACCGGGGTTGGCCTTGCCACCAGGTTTGCTAAGCCCAATGATCATACATTATTCACAAAAAAATACACATTTAAACTACACCCTCCAGAAAGAGTTCGCCTCTGTCTGCGTTACTAAATTAAGATTTCTTACCTAGAGTAAAACTATCGGCAGAATAATTTCCAGAAGATATTAGCTGGCAGGCAAGCCCTACAGATAACGTAGCAACCAGAGACATCTTTCGAGTTTACTGCTTTCTGAACTTGATTCGCTAATAATAATCCAAGCTCCCGTGGTCGTTGATACTTCGAACGGAATCTAGCTTCGGGTTTATAAAGCTTGAGAAAACCCTCCCACTTACGTTTATAATTTCTTGGAAATTATAATCTAAAATTTCTTGGAAATCAACAACGACGTCTTAGTTCGTGGAATTATTGCAACTCTTATTTTTCTATACATTACTTTGAAAAACAGACGTATGAATTCATTTATTATCTTCATCGACGCGTTGAGGGTTGATAAAATTCGCGGGTAAATCAACTTCTCAGTGGAACAACAGAATATCTCAAATTATGGTAGGAAAACATGATTTCTCCTATATCTTTTAGCACAGGAGATATCGTGTTTTGAATTACTGAAATCCCAGTCCGGAACATCATTAAAATTCTTTTTTACGATACAAGCTGTTTTGAAAAGCCGATACATGAATTCATATTTATTTCCATCGACACGTTGGGGCTATGAATTATTCAAACGGTATTCGAAAAAGTTGTGACTGTGACTGCTAGTCACAGAATTTTACCTAAATGATGTTTCAGGAGCGGTTGAAGGATTAAAATTAATTGTCGAACGTATTGGGGACGATGCAAACCGAGCAAAACATACATCTTGGCCGTCTACGGCCACGCAAATAGCCACTGATAACCCTCTTGACTTCTGCACATCTAATCGAAAGCCATGAATACCAATTCCGAAAATTCAGTTAAAAATAAGCTAATTTGATAAGATTTCAAAGTTGCGTAAAAGCTTGACCCGTTTGCAACGCGAATCGGTATCGTTTCGTAATTTTGAATATTATCATCGCGCACGTGTCAACACGAAGATAAATATCGTAGCTATTAGAATTATACACCGAGGACGTGAAATATGGGACAAAATTAGTGGATTTAATATTAGAGAATTATTTATCCGGATTCTTCACGAATACAGCTGGAAGAAACATGATGCAATCGGTTTTTCTTCATTTTCAACAAACGACTGATCTTGTATCTTTTTACTTGCAAAGGGATTCATTGTCACCTAAACAAACCAGATCACACCAAAATATAATTCGCCTCCGTCTCTCCGTGAAATGGAATTTTCACTCGAAAGTTAATGTTTATTTTCATCGACAAGTCGGGGGCTATGAATTATTTTGACGGTATTGAAAATAATTGAAACTTTTATTTGACAACGAATATTTTACACTTTATCTTATATTTAGTGGATTCATCTGATGATCAGGAATTGGCGGTGCAAGATTTCCGATTTTCAGTTCACCGATAACGGAATTTCACAGATAAAATTGCGTAGCTGGGCACAACTATCGACAGCCACACCTCTTCCATCCGACAAGATATATAAACAAGAGAAAGCTTTTGCTTGGGTATTGGTGATTGGTGCCCACGCTAGAACTTGCACCGTTGAACCTGCAGGCAGAAACTGTTATATCATTTGTGTCAAATTGCGTATATTAGCATTAAGAATTGAATAAAGTTTAAATCTTACCAGTTTTCACACTAGTCCATTCGCCTGTATTGAAAAATCTATGAAGGCCTACGTGTGGGGTTGCATCGCTGGGCTTAATGCGCATCACATATTCGATCTTTTTAAATGTATCGATGATGGCCAAGTTACCACCTTCCTCGATACACAATTTCCGCGCCTCATTCCATGGGCGTTTATAGTTGAAATATTTGTAGGCTACTCCGATATCCGGGAAACTGGTATAGCCATCAGGTATCACCGTGGGTTGCCTCGGCATCCGGGTATCTACGGCTGCAAGAAGTATCTATACATTATTCACAACGATATACACTTTGTTAATTCAATTGAGATTTCTTACGAATATTAAAATTGCTGATACTATAATTTCCTAAAAACATCAGCTGGCAGGCAAGCTGCATAGGGAACGTGGCGGCCGGACTATTAGACATATTCGGAGTCTGCTGCTGGCTGTACTTGATTCACTGAGCACCCGTCGTCGTTTATACTGCCAACGAAGATTTGCTCCCATCTTATAAAGCTCAGAAGCAACCCCTCCAACTATATTGTTGTAATCTTTGAAGTGATAAGTCCGGGTGGCCCGATCTTCCATGTAGAATCACTGACGTATTAATTCGTAGTATCATTGCAACTATTTTTTTGTTATACGCTGTTGCGAAAATCATGTATACAATAATTCAACTCTATTTTGCCATTGACACATCGGGGCTAAAACTTATTCAGACGGTATCATAACGATATACACTTTGCTCAACTACCCTGGAAGGGTACGGGTTCATTCACTAAATTTAATTGAGATTTCTTAAAAATATTAAAATTGCTGATACTATAATTTCCTGCACATAATGATTCGTCTCCGCCTCTCAATGATTATGGGGTAAGACATGTTTTACATCTTGATCGGCACGAACAATAAAATACCCAGCTAATCAAAAAACCAAATCTCATTGGCCTCCATAAAATACACTATAAATATAAATCCGTTTGTACTTACATTGGACTCTCTGCGCAGAGTTGGAACACCACCAACACCAGGAATATTATACAAGCAATTTGCTTCATGATGATTTCAATATTTATCGAAATAAGACCCCTTTACGTGAATCTTAAGCTGCTTTGTAAACTGGATCAGATCGTCCCCACTTCCTGATGGTATGTCTGACTAGTTGCTGCTACATTTGGATTAACAATTTATTGTTAAACTTCAAATGGTTACACAAATTTTCGAGTTTTTCATATTCAGGTTCATATAATTTCTGGTACTCGATCACCAAAACGTTCATTCAAACGTTCATTTACATCGATAAGTATTCAAACATGATACTTATTACTCGAAAATTATTTCGCAAGAAAGTATCGGGCCATTTTTTGCTATCGGCTATCTGGCGATAATGTTCCATTTACGTAAGATATCGCGATCCGCCACGTTCGCAGACCAATTTCAAAACGAGGAAAAACAGAAACAAAATCACAAATAGCAATCCACAATAACCCTTTTGACTTTTGCATATCCAATCAAATGTGGATAACTCCAGTTTTGCAAAAACAGTCCGAATCATACGATTTCAAAGTTGCGTCAATGCTTGACCCGTTTGATTATCGAATCAGTTACCTTATAATATTATCATCACATGCATGGTAACACGCTTCCAAATATCATCTACAATATAATTATAAATTCGGTTGAAGGCTGGAAGAATTTTTTTTACCCCAGACCAACGGGATATTCATACTTGCTATTTCATTTGGCTAGATCATTAATCAGAAATGTAGATTTCAATTAAAACCGTAGGTACATATCTATCAGGTGTATAGAATTTGTTTTCGGATCGTTGCCTACCGGAGATAGTAAATAAATTCGTTCCTCGGTTAAAACGCTATTTCGAAACGTGCTGTACGCTATAACATGCGATATGAAAATATATATTATCGCAAAATTAGCCAAATATTCCATCGCGTTTGAGAATTAATCACCCGTATAAATAAACTCGTTATACCCATCTGCGTTATACGCTCGTGCAAACCATAATCGACCAGTATCACGACATGACGCAATTAAGTTAATTAGTAACAGCTATTTGAATACCGATTTATTTATCCTGAATACCGTAGATATGACTGAGTAATTTTTTTTTTTTCGTTATCTGTTTGGTTTAATTGCGAAATAAGTCGCCT
This sequence comes from Macrophya alboannulata, assembly GCA_949628255.1. NCBI lineage: Eukaryota > Metazoa > Arthropoda > Insecta > Hymenoptera > Tenthredinidae > Macrophya > Macrophya alboannulata. The sequence continues at coordinate 16,096,828 of OX451211.1, read as the reverse complement.
CGTATTTACTCAAACATATGTAGAAGCTTTGAAATACATCTTAGGGAGCTTGACGAAGATATTTTTTGATTAGTTTCTCACGTGAACGATTATATCTTAAATTTGAAAATGAACGGTCCAGTATCGCCCGAAAATTCCTGTATTTATTCGCCTCAGGACAGGTCTGGAGTTTCCTCTAATCGTCACGTACGATCAGTTTGCAATACCCTCACTTAGAAACGACGATTGTTGATCAGGGTGAATGAAAAAAGAAGAAAAAAATCCTACGAATGCACAAGCTACCTAATATCAAGCTTAGATGAGTGTATAGTGTAGATATGATCTACATGCACATCTACATCGTAACTCGGTAAGTGCCTAAGTATATAATACCACTCAGTAAACGGCCATGAAAAGTTGTAGCCTCCGTGTCTCGGATAATCTCCCGTTTACAGATAACGTAATCGCCGGTACCGCGCCCCAGACAATGGTTGTTCCGATTCCACGGTGGATAAATATCTCCCCCATCATCCCTCGGGCTCTTCCGATTTATCCCCCTGTATTATTCAGACATGTCCTCGTTGTGGGTGGAAAATATCCTGATTTTTTTACACCCGAACAGTCGTATCGGTTAATTAATTATCGTCATTATCGGTTAATTAGGATGGAGATCTTAAAAATGTTCAAAGTACTCGAACAGTCAAAGAACTGTAAGTCTCAATATCTCGGAAATGTCCCCGTTGCAAGTTTTGTCAAAGGTTTACACTGCAGGGAAAGGTTCTTTCAAACTGAAACCAGTCTCTCTGTTGATTGGGATATGGTAATCTTCTGCCGGGGTAGTTTGGGGTCAGTTTCTCTATAGGAATCGACATTGGCGGGGTGGCGGAATGAAAGAGACACGAACTGGGCGGATCGAGCCAAGCTAATAACGACTCTGCGGATAATATCGTCTGCTGAAAATATTTCTTCCACTTCTTCCTCAAAAAAAGAAAAGAAGAGAAAGATGCATGGTTTTAACCCGTCTATGATAGCAGCTGATTTGAAAAATAAGCTTTTTTTTCACACTATTGGCGCTCCAAAAAAATCTGATATCTTGCGAGAGCTGAAAATCGTTAGAACAGAAAAATGTAGGTATAATTCCTTAGTCATTCAGTGTAGTCAAATTTTAATTTATTATACAACGATCTCAGATTAATTTTTTGATTCATAACGTTTTTGGTATGTAGTACGTTACGAATATTTGATCAGAGACTTCATTTCGATTTCACATACAAAATATCAATAATTTATGTTGAATTTATTAGTATAGCCAAGCTTCTTCGGTCATGCAACAAAACGGCACAACTCTGATTTGGTTTCATCCCGCCCTTTGTTAGGGACGATATAACCCCATTGAACTTTTGCATCCTATCTCCTCCCAGTTGATAATTTGAGATATCCCAGCGAAGTATTGGACATAATAATAATACAGTTGGACAAACTTTTCTACGTCGCAGTTTCGCAGAAACGATGAGAAAAAAACAAGGCTTATCTTTAATACAATTCAGAGCGACTTATCGCAGTATATGTTCATATAAGACCTGCTGAGCGATGAACCCTCTGAACTTTTGCGTATCAGCTTAAACATGCTGATGCAACGAGAATGTGGATGCGGGCGTATATTTTTCAATTTATTTAGAGCAATTGACAATGATATGGATTCGTCTATAAAATTTGCGCGTTCAGTTTACTAAATCATTTGAACGGCATCGAATGACAGTGAACATTTCTCTATTTCTTACCAGTCGAGTGTTACATTATTTTTTACAATATTCAAGTTGATTCTTTCAACTCATGACTCATTCCTTGTATGTTGAAAATTGTTAGACTTAATTTAGAATTAGCGTACCGGTTGGTTTGTGAAAAAAATTGCACATTTACTGTCCGTCTTAGACTAATGTAAATTCACAAAAAAAATTGGCCGTTTGTTCGCAATTGTCCGCTAATATGCCATTTGATTTCTTCGAAAACAATGTACATTTGAATGTTTGGTTCGATGCATTGTTGTCCGGTGCCCACGGTATCACTGGAACTCGTAAACCTAGCGAAAAATAATGTGTAATAATTTTTCTAACGAATCGCATTTTATCACAATCCAAAGTTTGATCAAGTCCAAATCTCACCAGTTTTCATATTGAGCCAACTGACACCGTCAAAGAACCTGTGTATGCCGATCCATGCGGCGTAGGTAGGGTTTTCCCTTAAACTAGCCGCGAGATTGACCTTCTTAAACGAATCTATTACTGCCAAGCTGCTGTCGTAGGCGATACAGGTTTCTCGCGCCGTGTTCCATGTAACTGAAGTACCAAAATATCTGTAGGCCGTTCCGATCTCCGGGAACGCGGTGAAACCGGGGGGTAAGTCCGTGGCTGGCTTTTGAAAACGCACATCTGTGACCAATGATGAGATATTATTCTCAAAATGTGCACTCAACAGCTTATAGTTTTCTATTCTTGGCCTAATTTGCTTTAATAATAATTACCAATAGAAGTATTCCCGCCGTCAATATTATGTCCTGGTTTGACTAGCTGGCAGACGAGCTGCAGGGGGACCATAAACGTCTGCAACATTTCTTGAGTTTAATTCTACTGTCGGGCACACTTGTTCACTGAGAATCCACCGTCGAATAAACTACAAACGATTAATTCACCGGACTTTATAAACCGCGAGATAAGTCCTCCAACAGAGCTCATCTCACTTTATCCCACTTTATAATTCGAGATATTCAAGATAAGTGGTTGACCTTTGAAAAACCAGTTTCTTCCTCGTCGTAATTCGGAGTGTCGTGTTAGTCCAGTAGAATTAGACAAAAAATACGCCGATTTTTACTCCCTATTATCAATCATCTATTTTTATTGCCTATGGAGTATAGACGTGAGTTATAGCAAGGCCAATACAATGGCGAGTAGCGAGTCAAGATTATGGTATACATAAGCAAACACAAATTGAATAAGTTAACCGAACCTTTTACATACATACAATCGTGGGAAAAAACGAAACCGATATAGATTTCCGTTTTTCATTCGTACGAAACGATCTGAATTTCCAATGATTGCTTTGTTACTGATGAAAATTTCTCATTGATTTTTTAATCGATTGACGAAACAAGAGATTTCGCCTTTAACGGATGGGTTGAACTAAATCCTAAATAGTGAGTGCACAATTTTTCCGGCATCAAATGACAGTATAAACATTTTATTTCTTGCTAGAGTGTTACATTATATTACTCGCGAACTCATGGTTTACCCCATACGTTGAATATCACTAACTCCAATTGAGAATCAGCTTCTTTGATGGGCTTGTGAAAAAACTTCACTTTCAATGTCCGTTTTTGCGTAGTGGAATTTCACAAAAAAAAAAGGCTGTCCTGGTGCAGATCGCCGAGTATATCCCAGTTCCATCCGACGACAAGAGTAAACATTTCTTGTCTGCGTCGTCACTGTTATCCGATTTCCACAGTATCTTTGGCAGTCGTGAACCTGGAAAAAAATAATGTTTAATTTTTGGTATCGAATGTTATCACAGCCAAAACCTTGGCCACGTCTAAATCTCACCGGTTTTCAGATCGAGCCATTCGCCGTCGCCAAATAACCTATGTGCGCCGATCCATCCACCCCATTTAGGGTTGTCCGTCAGGCCTTTTGCGATATTGACTTTGGTGAACGAATCGATTACGGCCAGGCTGCTGTCATGTGCAATACAGTTTTCTCGCGCGGTATTCCATGAAACTGCTGTAGAAGGAAAATATCTGTAGGCCGCTCCGATCTCCGGGAACGCGGTGAAACCGGGGGGTATGTCCGTGGTTTGGTATAGAGAAGATAGATCCGGCAAATCTGAAGACACAGGAAGACATATTATTAATAAAATATATACAGTAGAGAGCTTATAGTTTTCTGTTTCCGGCTTAATTTCCTTAAGGAATAATTACCAATAGTAATATTCCCGCCTTCGATATTATGTCCTGGTTTTACCAGCTGGCAAACGAGCTGCAATGGGACCATAAGCGACTTCAACATCTCTGGAGTTTGACTCTACTGTCAGACACACTTGCTCACCGAGAATCCGTCGTCGAATGAACCACAAACGTTTACTTCAACTGACTATATGAAGCCTGGGTTCGGTGTCTAAACTGTTCGCATCTCGCTATATTTTTAGTTGCTAATTCAAGGCCATCAAGAAAATTATTTGACCTTTGGTATACCGGTATAAAAAAAAGTACTTCGCAGTTGTGGATAAACGATCACCAAATAACCAGTTTTTTTCCTCCTCATAATTCAGAGTTTAGTTCCTAACTATGCTTCTACCTTATGAACTTTGACATCTTCTCTTACCCACTTACGAATACAGCCGGTTATTTTTTCGATTCATTATTTTTTTTATTATGTACAAGGTGTTTCCTTAAACTCATCATCCATTCTGTGACTTGGTCAGTTTGTGTGTAGACTTTCACTTCCAGTTTATGAGTAGTGGAATTCCACAAAAGGGAAGGTGTGTAACGTGGCGGAATTCCGCTCCGGAATGACCCTCGTCTCCTTTTCAGACGGGAACCACCCCATGTAAATATTCTAATTTCATTGACGAGAAATGATATCTCGTTTAAAATTTTTAAGTTAGCGTAATTGATTCTCGAGTTTTTGTGTCTACGAAAAAATGGACAGGGTTGTGAACATTGAGTGGTGTAAAAATTTCAAGTACCCAAGTCCAATATTCCTGATTTTCTACTCCCAGACAATTGCGTTGGCTAATGCATTCTGCTTCATCCCTTTCTCTATCGCGATACATAAATTGAAATTCGTTTCTAATAACAAACAATTTCAAGAAGGTTACAGTAAGTGACAAATCAAACCGCTAGGTTTCGGTATTTCGGAAATGAACCGAAGTTAGTGGGGTAGTAAAATGAAAGAGGAACGAACGAACTGGGCGAATCGAGCCACGCTAATAACGAATCTCTCGCGGATTATATCGTCTGCGAGAATTATTCCCTCAGTAAATATAAAAAGGAAATTGAAAATATAATTTTTCATAGATGTCCACCCCTGTGAAAAAAGGCAGGCTTGCTCTTTGGTCCGATTCATAACGTCGCATCTCAGTATGTTCATACGGTGCGCTGACGTGAGCCTTCTGAATTCTTGCATCTTATCCTATACATGCTGATCATAGACTCATATAGACGGATGTGGATGCGGGCGGTTATTTTTCCATTTATTTAGAGCAATTGACAATGAAATGGATTCATCTCTGGAATGTACACGATGAGTTTAGTGAATAATTTAAACGGCATCGAATGACAGTGAACATTTTATTTCTTATCAGAGTGTTACATTATTTCTTACGATATTCAAGTTCATTCTTTCAACTCATGATTCATTCCTTGTATGTTGAAAATTATAAAACTTAATTTAGAATCGGGATAGCGGTTGGTTTGTAAAAAACAATTGCACATTTACTGTCCGCCTTAGACTATTGTATATTCACAAAAAAAATTGGCCGTTAGTTCGCAATTGTCCGAGTATATGCCATTTGCCGTCTTCGAAAACAACGTACATTTGAATGTTTGGTTCGATGCATTGTTGTCCGGTGCCCACGGTATCACTGGCACTCGTAAACCTAGCGAAAAATAATGTGTAATAATTTTTCTGACGAATCGAATTTTATCACAATCCAAAGTTTGATCAAGTCCAAATCTCACCAGTTTTCATATTGAGCCAACTGACACCGTCAAAGAACCTGTGTATGCCGATCCATGCGGCAAAGGTAGGTTTTTCCCTTAAACTAGCCGCGAGATCGACCTTCTTAAACGAATCTATTACTGCCAAGCTGCTGTCGTAGGCGATACAGATTTCTCGCGCCGCGTTCCATGTAACTGAAGTACCAAAATATCTGTAGGCCGTTCCGATCTCCGGAAACGCGGTAAAACCGGGAGGCAAGTCCGTGGTTGGCTTTTGAAAAGGCAGAGCTGCGAGTAACGACGACATGTTATTAATAAAATATACAGTGAACAACTTATAGTTTTCTGTTCACGGCTTAATTTGCTTTAAGAATAATTACCAATAGCGTTATTCCCGTCTTCGATATTAGATCCTGGTTTGACTAGCTGGCAAACGAGCTGCAGGGGGACCAGAAACGACTTCAACATGTCTGGATTTTGACTCTACTATCAGGCACACTTGCTCACCGAGAATCCGTCGTCGAATGAACTGCAAACGATTACTCCATCCGCTATATTCTCATCTTAGTTTATTCCAGTTGATAATTCGAGCCAATCGAGAGAGAAATGTTTGACCTTCGGATACCCGTAAAAGAAAAAAAAACTTCGTATTTTCGTAGAAACGATCATCAAATAACCAGTTTGCTTCTCGACATAATTTAGAGTTAGTCTAACTATGTTTTGTCCTGACTATGTTTTTGCCTTATGAACTTTGACATCTTCTCTTATCCGAATTGACTATACGAGGCACAGACTTATACAGGCTTACGAATACAGCCGGTTATTTTTCGATTGTTTCCGCAATTACCAATAGAAGTATTCCATAAACGACTTCAATATCTATGAAGTTTAACTCTGCTATTAGGCGTATTTATTCACTGAGAACCCACCGTCGAATGAACTTCAAACGATGACTTCATCTGATTTTATGAACCGCGAGATCAGTCCTCTGACTATTCTTGTCTCACTTTATCCCGGTTGATAATTCGAGGCGACCGAGAAAATTATTTGATCCTTGGATACCGGAAAGAAACTTTAACGACTCCGTAGTCACGCCGAAATGATGACGAAATAGCCAATTTGTTCGCAGACATAATTCAGAATTTCGTATGCTTATATACTTTACGAACTTATATAGGTATAGATATATTCCAGTTGCCGTTTAATATCAGCTCACAACATTTACAGGAGTTTTAATTTTCTAATGAGAGAAGTATTTTGGAGCCTTCTCTGAGTTTTCAACCTTGGCAAGCCACCAAACCAAAAATAGTGTGAAAAAGTAGTTTTTTCACAATATTTCCTTTCCGGATGGTCCTACGGCCGAAATGGTTATTATCAATGTTGTAGAAGAAATAATTCCCAACAACTTTTGTCCGAAACATTTTTTTGTAGGTCGAACAGTTTTTGTCATTTACAGCGAAGAAGATCGGTCGATATCGCACGAAGTTTTAAAAATACTCGTTTTTACCAGGAATTTTTTCAAATTTTCAATCATACTAAGTACTTGCCGATTCGTTATACAACAAATCACTCATCATCCAATTCGCTTCCACATCACCTGGAGATAGATTAACCGGCGCGATTTTTTTTTTTTTTTTTTTTTTAATATGCTATCCCCAGTAGGTCTAATCCACATGTGCGCTTTATCTAAAATTCATATCATTTTTCTCCATTTCGATGATTAATGGGAACATAGTGGAAAGTGTTGTCGATCGAGACTGGAGACAATTTGGAAAAAGGCTAGGGACAGCTTTTTTTCATTGGTCTGGCGACTGGGCCACATTACATCTCTTCTTGTCCAATATTATTGCACGGGCTGGCGCAGACTCGGTAGTAACGAGTTTTTTTCCTTGTCATAATTCGGAGTGTCGTATCTGCGTATGTTCATACCTTTTAAAATTTTGCATCTTTTCTAATCGAAGAGAGACGAAAGCTGAAAGTTGGAACGGAGAATTAAATGGATTTTTTTTTAAATATTTTTTACGGAGAGACGTAGCCTCGTAGGGAAGCAACACGGTGAGCGAAAAATCGGGAAATTGTTGAGTTTTTTTCTATTTTTTTATTTTTATTCCAGTCCTTTTTTCGCACGGTCGTATTTCCCTGGCAACCCTTACTTCCTGGGGAGAGAGAGACGGCTCGCCGCTCACCCCTTCCATTCGTACCTTGTTTTACTCTCAACGGCGACTAGAGCCTGCCACTACATCTGTAGCACTCGACCCTCTCGTCGAGGGACAATTAAAAATGCATCGGAAGCTGCCACGGGTTTTACAAGTGCGTAATAAAATCCAGGGAATTAATTAAAAACGCGGAAGGAAGTCCCTCGTTCAACCCACAATTCGCCAGATGAGTTGGCATCCGACGCCCATATATTTTACCAAACTTTTAAAGCAGCGAAATTAAAACCAAGTATTTCAACTTTTTATCTCATTACTTCATTCGTGTAATTAATGAATTTCTTTCATTCTTTGTTACAGGTAAGTCCGACGATTCACGTTTCGCAATTTCTACGATTCACCCAGACAGTGAGTATTCAAATTTTTATTTATATCTATTTTTTTTTTCTTATTTTGTTAATTATCGTTAGCGTCAAGTGTCGTCGCTCGATCATTGGCTGAAATGCCACTCTAATTGTGAGCACGGATTACGTTCGTTAAAAACTTTTTACATGAAAAGAGTATATGAAAAGTTTGATTCTCCAACGGTCGAACAAAACGCGTAGTCGTTGACGCTGCTTCTGCTTCTGTTGCTGAGCTGCAACGGCGTTGAATAAAAAAAAAAAAAAATATTGAATCGAGTTTGAGAGCTGTGGAATAGCAGCTCTCTAAAAACAGGCGGGTAGTGTCGCATTCAATATGGCTGCTCAAGCGCAAAGGATATTCTCCAAAGTCTTTGTCTCAATTTCGCTTAAACTCGTATAGCCCGGAACACGCTACGTGATGCTCACGCATCCCAAACGACGCGTATATCTACGCTCCACTGAATTTTACCGCCTGTCTGTCTAGCCCCGTATCAACGGTTGAAATACGCGATGCTGAAGCGAAACCAAAGCCGCAAGCACAGGCTTTATGTCAACGCTCGGTACTCCACGATTCTGCACGGTATATAAAATACAGGCTTAAACAAAAACTACGTAATCGAGAAAATGGGGGGGTCTCAGACGACCAGGAAATCAGATTTGACGGTGAAAACACAGCGCGTGTGATTAACAGCTTGAAAAATTGTATGAAAAAGATCGATACCGTGATTGGTTATCGAATTATTAATTCATCAGCTCGTTCATTGATCGGTGATTAGCAATTATCTCGTTTCTTTCGTTCCTATTCGAAGTATCAAAGCTAGTTCAGGACCAGTGGTATTATTTAACGTCCTAAAGGGGATGGTAGGTTCTGGTAGATAGTCCCAGTACATAGTCGGACTTGGGATTAAGTTTGCTGTGAACAAACGTTTCTCGGATCTGTTTGATTCTCGTCACGTATAACGACGAGGCAAGTTTATCAACTGAGCAGATGTACCCTGAGGTATATACAGACGATACAGTCGAGCATAAGTTGGATCAATTTGAAACCATCCGTATCTCAACGGATTTAGGTATAAATTTATATCATCGCCATAAAGGAAAGGCGATTTATTATACCGTGAGACTAATTTCAGCCAGAGAGTGACTCCGTTGTTTAGAAAATTGTTTACGTCTTGTTTGAAAATTATTAATGGGCCGGTTGCTACCGACACCTGGCTAAGTAGCTTTAAGCTGTACTTGGCAGCTCGGAGTTGTGGGGTGGCAATGAGTTAAACCTCTCGCCTAGATGCCCTACAAGACCCAAGATCTAAGTGGCACACATCCGCATAGGAAACGTCAGAAACTCTGAGACCACAATGGTTGAGTGAAAATCAACGGACAGGTGAACGGACTTGAGTTGAATAATTCACATCCCTCGTCTACTGGCAATATGCAAGGTAACTTTATCCAGTGAGCTTCGATAATGGAAAATGCAAAATGTGGATTGTCTGCGAACCAGATGCCCCTAATTTTGTCGTTTTTATGTTTTTTGTGAATCACTTTTCTTCCGAATGAAAGACAGCGTGTCAAAATGTCGTATTTCACGTCTTGTTCATTTTTTTCTTCTTCTTCTTCTTCTTTTTTATACTCTGTGAAAAACGGTGCTTTTCATTTATATACGAGAGACGAGACACCTTATATATTTGAAGCACGATTCTGGCTTCGTGTCTTGACGTTAAGACTCTGTAGTAAATTACAAACGCTGTGATAAAGGGTATATTCTCTGAGCTTATACCGCAGGGTTAGGGTTGGGTATCGTCGAGGCAGGGCTGATTTTTCAATCTAGATTCTAGTTCCGACCATAAATACTCTTTCATACGTCCGCGGTTACAATAGTCAAACTTTTTTCAATAAAAATTCAAAACAAACCAAAAAAAAAAAAAGAACTAACGAAATATCGGTCTACCATCGCAATATGCCGTAAAAATCAATGGCTGCTGTAGAATTGATTTGGCAAATGCGGGAAGTGCTATTTTGTTTCTCAAGTGGCCACTGTCAACGGCAGCCAACAACTGCTGCGAATCTTTTCGAGTACCTCTCTGGGAGGATGAACACTCTGCTCTGAATTGGATAGAACCGTCACACAATGCACGGTAACGATTTGTCTGGGGTCAAAGCAGCAAGTAGAATTTAAAAAATCGCTCCTATGCCTACCAATTCATTTTTTGAAGCAGGGCTTAGCAGGTCTGAAAAAATTCGAACAAGCACTCGAATAATTATCAGAAACTGCTATTTTCTCGTCTGGTAATTTGGTTATCAAGTGAAAAGGGGTGGAGAAATGTGGGATGGATTATTGTGATACATGTCCATTTAACGAAGGACTCTCGACTGCATAAACCAGCGTCATAGTAATATCAGTAAGGGATTGACTCAGTATGTGCTTAGCTTTGATGCGGTGGATCGAAAAGGTTAGGGTTAGGCCATGGTTGAGTTCGAAGAATGCTACAAGTAGGCGGGCGAGTTTGCTAGGGGAAATCTCAATTTCTCGACTCGTGAGGAAACGGTATCCCACACTCGATGCGGCTCCCTGCTCGTTATTATCTTCCCAAGCTTTACGGCGCTGTCCATAATCGAAGAACGAGGTACAGCATGAAAATTTTCGAGGCCTTATACCCCTCCGCACAAGAAATCACACGCAGTAAAATTTCGTAGTTCTTTGTAACTAGGTTTTTTCTTCGACGAGAAATATACTTTGATAAAAGATATCGAAAATATTAGAGCTTATTTTTCTTTACAGAATGGAAAATGACAGGTGCTTCGACTCAGTCGTATCCTCAATATTTTCTTATTTTTCCTCCATCCCTTCAGACTTTCCGATAAGCATTCACCTGTCAAACCAGATGGTGACAAGTAGAGTAAGCCATCGTTAGAAACTGATCGATTTGGACTAATGGCATGTGTGTAGACTAGACGTATTTTTAGACCTTGATGGATTTTTCCGGCGTTTGACGTATTTGGGCGTTGGCTAAACCCAGATAAGGTGTTCTGTTCTTTTTTTTTATTCAAATATCTTCCATTCTCGGGCGGGGCGATTATGACCCGCGTCACTATTTTGTCACAAGCTGACGTTATACCTCAACGGTAAAACTTTATATCGCGAGTTGAACATATAGACAGAAAAAAATTCAACCCTGCTAAAATAGTTCGACGATATTTAGAGTATAGAATCTGAATGAATACAGGGATTTAAAAAAGCTTTTCAAAATTACCAGCTTGCAGCTTCTAATCTCTATTCACGGTTCATTTAATGCTCGCTGTTAAATGAGGCCAACGTTTAACTCGACTCGAAAATTCACATCGTTGACTTGCCCACGTATATATCGTTTTTACGCTCTTGATAACGTCGATTTTGTCACCGGGGAGCAAAAAACCAGCCATGCAGCGGTTGTCATTACTGTAATATTTTTTTTTTTTTTTTCTGACGATTTCAAAAATCCTACGATAAATCGGGTTGTTCAAACAAAAATTTCGAATATTTCTTTCCTCAAAAGAGTTTCCTGTAATCTCCCGGAGCCCTGAAGCCTAGATTCCATAGAACAGAATCCCTCATCCCCCTATTCCCAAAATGACGATTCGAACTTTGAGGGAGTATTCAAACAGCTTGTGGTGGGTAGGTAGGTAGGTAGGTAGGTACGCCTTCAGAATCAATATTTGCTCGATACAGCAAGCAGACTGCAGCAGGGACGATGAGAGGAGATCAAACTCCTCGCAATATATTCCGCCTTTGTGTGATATATACCCGGGTTTAAATACTAAAAGAGAAAAAAAAAAAAAAAAGGTAAAAAATGGTATAGAAAACAATTTTTATCCCATTATTCCTATTCTCTGCTTTTCTTTTTCATTATTTTCTCATTTCTGTTTTAATTATCATCGTACGTAGAGAGAAAGTAATAAATAACAACGGATCAGCAATGCTGATAAATCACAGCCGTCGCGTTCCGCTGATACGTGAAAAATTTAATAACTGATATACTCCGTTCGGTATTACAGTAATATAACCGGATGGCAGAAAATTTTTAAAATTCACTGGCAAAAATCAGGTAAAAAAGAAAAAACAAAAAGATTCGTGAAAATTCCATTGCCCAGGGCTAAAATACACCGTGTTCGTTGAAAAATATTCATCATATATATCCGCATTTATTAAATTCTGTTGAAAAGTAACAAATTTTTTTCCAGTTATTCCTGTTCGCTGTCAATTTACGATTTTTATTATTCATTTTCCTCCGTCGGTATAGCCACGCTCAGTAGTGTGAGTAAACGGTCCGAGATACGCCGGAGACACAGTAGAAACAGTCGCGACGGTCAGACTCGTGAGATACACCGGAGACACAGTAGAAACAGTCGCTACGGTCAGACTCGTGAGATACACCGGAGACACAGTAGAGATAGTCGCGATGGTCAGACTCTGCCTCGCTGTCTGACTACGTAGTGATTGTCGAACGTCACGCGGCTATCGCTGGCCGACTGTAGTCGGCCGTCACTACTACGTCGAGCCGCATTCAGCGTAGACTCTCACTACTTCGGTGGATCGCTGTCTGCCGACTATACGTGGTTTTGAATATATTTTTTTACTATAAATAATTTTTTGAATTTTAGATTTCTCATGAATAATAACAGATTTAGTGTTTCTTCGTTTCTCCTTTACTTCGTGTAATTTCGATTGATTTTTAACTGATTCCTATAATAATCTGAAATTTCCGATATTTCGAATGATTTAACAAAAATTTTTGTACACGTATTTAAAGAAATAAGAAACGAAAAATGTATACTTTTAAAAAGGTTCTTCGTCGAGAGAAAATTGACGTTATATTATGTTGTTATTTCTGGGATTCGAAAGTTAGAGTTTTCTTAACTTTATTCGAGACTTAAATTGGGTTTGAATTGACAATGAAATTGTCCCACCGGCATTATTCAAGATTTTCGGTGATAATAGAGGTAAAAATATGGGGTAGAAATATTGGGGGAAGATTTCGGGGCGAGGGGAAATGACGGTCGTAATTCTTTGCCGTATAAAATTTTACAAAAGCGGCAAAAACCCGAGAATTATAATGTTCAAAAAGTTGCATTATTACTTAATATACTCATCGCTCCTATATCGATCCAAACTGAAACTCGTCCATAACTAAAGTAAACTTCTCCACGAAGCGATTTAGCTATACAAAATACCGGCAAGACTTTCAAACCGTTTGAAACTCTGCTCGTTAATTATTAAACACGGATAAAAAGTGGCTACCCCTCGTCGTCCTCGCAGGGTTTATATCGGAGTGTTTCATATGCGTTACTTTTCGTGAAAAAAATTTCATTCATCCGGTATAAAATCACCCGTTGATTTTCGACTCGAATTTTTGAAACCGATGCAACGTATATATCCCGGAATATCATAACCCAAATTTTTCGCGAATTCTATACGCGCCTCAAACGTGTAATTTTACGAATCTCCCAACGATCTGGGAGAGAAATGGCAGCTGCTGTTGTAAAACTTTTTCGACAACAAAGAGGCGGATTCCAATACGGATTCCAAAGCTTTCCGGGCTTCCTTTGAAATTGTTTTTCTGTTAGTCGGGTCTGAAAGCGTGCCACGAACTCTTCGGATTTTCTGAACAAAATTAGATTCTTACAACCGCGTTTGTTTGAAAACTAAGTTTTTGATCATTATAATTCACTTCTTTTGCGAATATTCATTTGCCGAAGAAAAATTAACAAGTTTACTCTGTTTAAAAAAAGAAAAAAAAAAAACTTGATGACAGGTATCGATTTTCGGTATAAGATCATTACGTGTCTTTAAATTTCACGTGTGCAGACATCGCTGCACGATTAATTATTAGTTATAAATTTCCCCTTGGGGGGAAAAAAAAAAAAAAAAATTCCCCTTCACGTTTGTTATCTTTTTTCAAAAAATTTCAGGGATGTTTTTCGCTACCAGGTGCTTCGCAGCACGATTCAACCCCACCCATAACCACCCCAGACTAAAACTTCCTGCTCCCTGCCTCGCTTTGCCTTTGACAAAATTCGCTGGGAAAATATAAAAGGCAAAAGAATTCTAAGAATGGACAAGCCGCTGTGTTTTTCATGAAATTTTTTTTTTATATCTAGGCCAGGCAAGTTAAAATACGTCGAAAAAGTATCCAATGGCAATATTGATTTGACGAAGCTATCAATATTTGAGATTTTGATAATTTTCTTAATTTTTATCTAAAAAAGAGGCTTAGCCAGTCTTGCGCATCGCTCGATTTCTCAATCTTGAATATTGAATCTTTCCCTCTTTTGAGATCTGTGACCTGATGATGATGCTTAGCTGTTTAGTGAAGCAGATGCACACACATGTGCTTCAGTGTTGTATCGATGATAGAACGACACTGAATAATGCATAGAACGTCGACGTCTCTCGCTGTAGGTACCCTGCAAGTCGACGGTGAAAGTCGAAGGAGTCTCTTAGCTCATGGGTCGATCTTTCTCTGCGTCTGACATCTGCGAGGTTAAAAAATACACTTCGTTGCAGGAGGAAATATTTATCGACAGAAAAAGAAAAGGAAATAGAGAGAGAGAGAGAGAGAGAGAGAGAGAGAGAGATTTTTCGAACGTCGTGTAAATATAACGCAATATAAATATGCAAATTTAAACTTTGTCTCACTCCTCTTTCTCTTTCTCTCTATATCTTCGGCTTTTACTTCCAAATCGGATTTCGCTAACTTTTTGGCTAGCAATTTTCTTTATAATTGAAGCCTCTATAAGCCGACGTAAGATTCTGGCCAAAGATTCCTCGCCATTTTTCCTTCTGACAAAATAATTCATCATTTTTTTTTCCTTCTTGTTTGAGATCGTAGATTTTCTCAATCGTATTTCTCATTGGTCGCTAAATCAGGCTTCAAATTATTTCCAGAACAATTTTTCGTACATCGAGATCCGAAAATAGTTTCCAAAGTTCTTTTTTTATAATTCCATTTACCATTTTCCTCGTTTACATCGCTCCGACCAATGTCGTAAACAAGATCGTCTACGTTGAAGTAAACCTTTAAATTGAATGTCTGGGGAAACTTAATTAAGGAACCTTACACGTGACAATCGTCAACGTTATATCGGCGCTTAGCACGCGAGCACCGAGAGTGTTTACAGCTGATAAACGCAGAAAGTAGCTGTCGTAAAGACAACTACGTTACCCAATTACGATTAAAGTTGACCTGCCAAAGTTCGAACCTCTCCTAAGCCGAGTTTTAAGCTGTTTAATAAACGGCCAAAACTACATCTATAGGCACTTGAAAAAGCTTTCCAGTAAACTCAAAACTCCCGAAGGAAGACGGATTGCCAAAAGTCACGAATCTCATTAATTTATTCGTTAATTTATTATCTTGCGATACTTGCGATACTTGCACCGAAACCTGGACGTAGAATTAGATCCTAATCGGAGAAGAATTTTACCGAGTCAATTACTGCGAGATCGTGAAAGCAGTTTTGCAGCTGTTCGGTATAATAACGTAGCTGGAAAATTCCTCGGTTTCAAATTTTCCGGGGGAATTATTTAGGTGTAGGAGTTGGAAACGTTTGAGTACCGCTAACTCACCCGAATTAGGTACTTTCAGTCTTATTAAGGCCGCTCTTAACGCCGAGGTAAATTCTCTCTACCACCGGCTAGGATCTGGCACAAACTCACGTCTCATGAGACCTCGGGATTTTTAGCACTGGATCTGCCCCGAAGGGTCACTAGTAAAGATTTTCGCTGCATCCTAGTGTACCACAGTACAACCTCGACTCAACAAGTGTCGCATTTTGCTGTAAGAACTCTCGCAAGCTCAATGCCGAGAGACACTCGTTTCCCGAAATAAAAATGACAGATATATGGAAAATAAAACAAACGTAAAAAAAAAAATGGTATACAAAAAGAAGAAACAAGAAAAGGGTTCAGAATTATATCCTTCGTAGCTTTTTTTTCACCTCGAATAAGGAGCTTTTTTATTTCGAGAGATATGCCTGTTTTGAGAGGGACGCGGTAAGGGAAATGAGGGTGAGATTTATCACTCTCACTCACCCCGCAGCCCATCCCTGTTACACGGAGACTACACGGCTGTAAGGCCCATCACATTAGTTACTCTTGACAGACAAGCGGACAGACGAATACTTGAGGTAAGCTGAATTCGGTTGTTGGTTATTTTTTATATTTAGAGAGAGCTTTTTTCCGAGCCCGGGAAGTGTCGGTTGCCGCTGCCTGTTCCCGCAGTATCCCCTAATGCAGAGAGAATTCACTTTTTCTTTGACAATTGTTGATCCTGATTTTCCGAATTTGGGGATTTTTTTTTCTTTTTTTTTTTTTTTTTTCAAGAATAATTTGTCGTTAGGTCTACTGAGATGTTTAGATAATGCGATTCTGTACGAGGTGTTGAACAAGATCCGTACTAACATCGCGTCATAACAACTCCCCCTTATATCATCCCCTCTCGAAAGTTATAAGGGACGGGTTGAAAATGTGGTAAAAATATGGTGACACGATTTTCATATTTATGAAGATGCCTTCAGGCGCGAGCGTGTCGGTTTTAAGTTCCTCGCAATCTATCAGAAACCCGGACGTGACTGTCGTACAAAAACCGAGCAAATGTCAAGAAAATAAAACCACAAAAAAGAAAAAGAAAAAGAAAAAGACGAAGAGGAAGAAGTATTACACAGAAAATAAGAAGAAAAATTAAAAGAAAAAAAATTTACCAACTAAATCCATCGCAGAAATAATCCCTACAATAATCCAAACAACCTGGATTATTGTATAAGGGATATATTTTTATCTCTAGATCCGAACTGGACTCGTATATAACAAAAGACGATTTCTATACGAGTCGGAGGAACTAATCATAAAGAATAATACCCTATTCAGTAATAAACCGAGTCCGGATCTTGCTGGTAGAAAAAAGAGGGGGAAAAAAGGGCTCTGTCATCTGCGCAGATTTTCGTTACTACCATTACAGCTATTATTATATATCTACCGGTCAATGCTCCGTTGATAGAGATAATAAAATATAGGAACATAAAAAAAAGGTAACGTTTCATAAAATCAGGCGTTATAACTTTACTTGAAAGGAATTGTGTGACACAAATATCCAACGTCCATGATTTGTACGCCACGGGGTTAAATACGGATAAATATATAATCTATACGGAAGATAAGCGAGATGATATTTAGATTTGGAAATATACAACCGTTTCGAATCTCGTTTTTATAGTTATTATAAAATAATATTATATATATGTGGGTATCCGTATATATAATGTAATGTATTCGGGAGATATGAAATTCTGGTTGAAACAGTTCCAACCGCATTATAGGTTAAGGTATGGGTATATAGGTGGGTGGATGGGTAGATATTCGGATTACCTAACAATATTTTCGCAGATGATGGAATAAATTTATGACCCCCATTACGTTATGCCGCAAATATAAATTGTAATTTATTCCCACCCCGTGATAAAGCGACTCGGTGCTCATCTATCCCACCCCCTACCCCAGCTTTAGAGGAATTAGATATATAATAAAAATTCAAACGTATTCAGGATTTTCTCCAAAACCCCGGAGGTTTTGCATAAAAAGAACTAGATTCCATTTTAAAATAAAAATTCCGTCCACTTGGTACCTACCCCGAAAACGAAAAAATGAAGATAAATCAGAAGAAGAAAAAAAATCAAATTTTAAATAATCATTTTCTCCTCTTACCATACCAAACGGAGTCTACGGCATGGCGCGTGACTAAATCCGAAAAATATAACGGGAAGAAGGGAAAAGAAAAAAAAAAAAAATAGGGTGGCAAAAAGTCATCCGCTCGCGTTTTCATCCCTCGCGCTAGTTCGGTTCACCGAAAACCTCAATTTATGTGCTTCGTTCTTTGACGCGGAAGGATTCACCGAGCTGAGCTGAAATCGATGGATGGGTTCCGTGTAAGATCTCCGTGTCAAGTTGTTTTGGATCTTTTTCTTTTCTCTCGAACGAAGTAACCGTATTTTTTTTTTTTTCTTTCTTTTATTTCAACAAATTTTCACTTGGAATAAACCTCCCAAAAATTTCCCTCCCCACCCAAAAAAAAAAAAAAAAAACAAATCGAATATATCCAGCCAATTTTAATTCTCGTCTAAATTCAAACCGGATTTTTGTTGTTCAAATCCGATTACTGATTAGTGATAATTTCAGGCTACGGTATAACACGAGCGTGTGGTCCATTGTGTGGTTAAGGGTCGAGTGATTAATTGATCATTTCTCGTTGGCCGGACACTGGCGTGAATATATTGAGCCCGTGCATAGTCGAGGTAGAAGATATAAAACAATCTCTCCACGTCAAAAAAAGATATCCCGGGGTTAACCGAACTGAGGATAATACGTTAGACCAAACAAAAGAGAACCTGCCCCATCCCTATCCCCAGGGCTAAAAGGCCGGGCTGATAAACGGCGAAAAATTTTGCACCCCGGTTGTAATCGCTGCTCTTTATGCTCAGAGGCCGCAGGTATTAGGTACGTACAAACCAGAAAATACCATCAAAAAAAAAAAAAAAGAAAAAGTTAATTAATCACCCCTAAAAATATTTCCAAGCAAATAAAGAAGAGTAACACAAAAAAAAAATGACGATGTTCATAATAATAATAATAATAATAATAATGATCTCTCCCCTGTTCTCTACTCCTGAAAGAAGTTGCTCTTCTATTCATGGTGCAAATGACATTTCACCCCTTCATTCTTTTCACTGTCACCCCTGCACCATGCCAGTATAAGAGAATGGGAAGACAATACCTCGAAGACTATTAGGGCTCGGAGGACTGGCTAGGCACTGTCGTAGGCTACTATACAGTGCTACTCCTGTTAGTGTAAGAGTCTGCTGTGCAGTGCCGGGTTTCTTGAGTTAGGGTGGTTCTCGGCTACTCTGAGGGGTGTAAAAGATGGAGTTGGAAGCATAAGGATATCGAGTGCTGCTGAGGGGTTGCGTTTTATCAAATTGCACTATGCCGATTACATCCAGGTGATAGCGCAGGGTCATCGTGACGCGCTTTTTCAAATTCTACGGCTCAAGGGATGGCCCTGCAGTTTACCTGGCGTATAAAAATCAGCCGTTGAACGCGAGGGGAGAAATGAAGACGCTTATCTAATTTCGGAATGGATTTTCGAGTGCTTCGAGCAGCACTAACAAATAGATCAGTCCATTCATCGAAGATCAAAAGAAAGAGAGGGATAGAGAGGGAAAAAAAAGTAGCGTCGTTTATCCCCAGCAGCTTTATTCCTTTTTTTTCCTTTTTTTTTTCCTTCTTTTTGGGTAGAATCCTGCAGGGAATAGCTGAGCATCGTTTCGTTCCACTCGAGGTTCGCTGCGGGTGTCGAAAGTTTGGAGAGCTCTCAAAGTGCGATTAAGCGATCGACTGGTTCCTTAATACCTTCGAATTAAGCGGGGCCGGAAAAGCTTTTGCGAATTTAACTGCAGGATGCACTTTACTCCGATTCATTTATTATATTGGCGGAATTGATTATCGATTTATATTCGATTGGAAAGCGGAACGAAATGACGGACCGCGCTCACTTCTACCTGGCTTTGTTTTTATTTTTGGTTTTCTTCTCTTTTTTCATCTTCTTATTTTACTTTTTTCGCCTGTTTCAGATGCGGAGAGAAACTTAGGCGCGGGGGTCAGCCTAGGGGCGGCTACGAGGGGGGCGTCGGCCTCTCCTGCCCCCCTCGAAAGACCAGCAACACCCGAGACAGCGACGTCGAGTACGTCTCCGATTACGAAGTCGACGACGCCACCCTCGCCGCCCTTACTGGCCACCACCTCAGTCACCGCAACTAAAAGTACGCCCTCGACAACACCCTTAGCAGTTGTCACGGGGCTCGACAAGTCGGTATATCAGGTGAGAATATGTTTTTTTTATTTCTCTATAAAATATATGGGTAAAAAATAATAATTTTATCAAGTGGAGAAATGGAAATGTAATTTTTTTCTTCTTCTTTTTTTCAACTTTTTACGTATATATACGCCGCTTGATATGAAAAATTTTAATTATTGGTAATGAGGTGCTGTATCAAGCGTTGCCCACTTGAATTCAAAGTAAAATTTGCTCTCAAAAAGCCGAGAGCTTACAGCTCGAGCGTAGCTAGGTATAGGTAGCAAGGCACAAGGCTTCCTTGTTTGCCTCCGCGGTCGTAGCCTCGAGGTAAAATTGAGGTGAAAGTAAAGTGAAGTGGTAAAGGAGCTGCGAAAGAGTGCGAAGATAAGATGAAAGTAATGGGCACTCTGTGGGAAAAAAAAATAAAAAAAAAAAAAAAACGCTTTGACGCTTGTTGCTGGGCGGAAGTTTTATCCATTCAAGTTAAAAACGATGGAAAAAGCTCAATTTTTCATATACCCTCAATTCTCAGATGTATATAGGTATTCAACGTTTACAAATACACTTTATAAAAAACTGCAATTCGGTGGTATCAAAATTCACAATTTTCACCGTTCAGAACTTTTAAAATTCGGAACTTCGACCCTGCTCCAAATACCTTTACCCTTAATTTCCGTCAAAATAATACTAAAGATAATGTGACATCGTGAAATGATGTACCACGCGTTTACCACTTGACATTATCTTCCTCATAGTGACAAAAGCGTAAGCTTTATGTCCTCGCCCTTTTGACTAACCTTATTTTCAGCTCGTAAAGCTCGCAATTATCACCAAATATCGTTCTGCCCTGAACTAAGCTCGACTTACGATGAATATTTCACTTCCTATGTGCGTATACGAAGTAAGAGCTGATCAGACCATAGAATTAGATTACTCTAACGCAGGGAGTAAGATGACAGATTTTTTTTTTTGTATGGATATTCCACAGTCGAGTGACTCCAGTAACTTAGTAGGCTTTATCATCTTAGTGCAAGGGAAAATAAAGGAAAGGGAAAATCGAAGGAAAGAGTAGGTATAATAAGCTTTCTGCAACCCTCGCCCACTATTCTATAAATATTTTAATAAAAAAAGAAAAATGAAATAGAAGAATTGGATTTTACCCTCTAAATGTTTTTTATAAATCCCTGTCGAGATAATTTCATTCATTCCGTATTCAGTCGAAACTCCAGTCCGGGTTGCCACTGCGAAAAAGGTTAAAGAGAAATTCTATATACCGGATTGAATCGCTGATAAGATATATCCAGGGAATATGCAGTAAAATTTGAATCTTTTGGGCAAGGATCAGGAATAATTTCGAGATTCCTGGTTCTCCGACAAAAAGAGAAACGAACGTTTTTTTTTTTTTTTTCTTCTATAAATTCTCTCAGATATATATATCAGAATAACTCTTATACCTCGCGTATAAGAACGATAATAATAACAATACGCGAGTTTTTCATATACGCTTTAGTGCATATCGACCAGGTTAATACAACGAGATGAAACGAGTGGCCGATCCCGAGGGGAAATTCTCCTAGTCTTATATTCATCCTTAAAGTAGCCCTACCCTAGTTTCGCCCCGTCTGTTTTTGTCCCTCCATGTCTCAACAGTCTCCTTCTTGTTCTCAACTCCTCGTCGTAATTCTTCGCTAGAAGAGCAAAAGCAGCATCACTATATATCTCTTTCTCTCTCAATCTCTCGAATTGTTCTCCTCAGAGCTAGAGAGAGAGAGAGGGAGAGAGAGAGAGAGAGAGTGAGTATCTGGGGCGCGCGTAATAGTGCTAATTGCGTATATTAAATCCATAAATTCCTTCAGACATTTCTCACAGGGATAGAGACTAGGGTCCTGGGGTGCAGCTGGAAACCATGTGGAACATGGCTCAGGGGGAATTTTGATATACCGTAGCATATGGGACGACGTAATGGGTCGCGTGTCTTATTAGTTCGCATATATCTGTCTCCTATTAATTCGACCATTTGTATTAAACTGAAATTTTTAAACTGATACGTGATTGAACCTTGTTCGATACTTTACTCGAATGTTTCTAGTTTTCTCATATATTTTTTGAAAATTGTATGAAATTTGTATCTTCCAGTCTGAACCCCGCGAACCAGAAGTCGCACTTTAATGCCAGCCGTTGGCCATACTCCATAGGAATGTTATTACATACTCGCCGCAAAAATGCTTCTGTCCCATACTTCCGTTTCCTCTTTTCCCATTTTCTCATTTTTTTTTTTTTTTTTTATTTTGTTCTATTTTCTATGTATCTCACGTTCGCCGCGCAGTACCCACCTGCACATACGTACGTACATGCAGAAAATATATCGCGAAATCCACCGCATATCTCTCTGCTCGCGGTCGTCTCGTAGTCGTCGTTTCAAACATTTCCCACAATTCCCGGCTGCGCTCATAATGTCACAGAGTTGCGGTGGAATTCTACGTATTAGATACCCACGAATCGCTGCCAGGAATTTGAATGATCGAAATATAACGAGAATTGAGGATGAAATTCGGGGAATCAAAGTCGAAGGGAATTCGGGGATCGTAGTACGCCCTGTCGTAATTTTAGACTATTCTAGACATACTTTATGGCATTTTTATTCGAACCTATATATATACGTATAAGACAGATATTATATTACGTGTTCAGAATGCCTGAGTATTTATTCCCGTTTTCTCTGTTTGATCGATCTATTTTATATATTTTATATATTTTATTGCGCTGTTTGATGCCAGCAATGAGGGTCTGTTGAACCTCCATAAGAATCGGTGAATCGTTCCACCGATAAACGGAACCCATTTTTATTTCCCGTCTCGAAAGCTCTCCGAGCTTCTTTGTCCGAAACTTTTCTACCTCAGAAATTATCTGAGGTTCTACTCGGTTTGCTGATCCAAGTCCAAAACGATTTATGAATCATTCGCATCGGTATTTTCGAACCTCCAGGGACCGCGCGATTTTACTTCCACGATTCTCATCGTCAAACTTGTTGAATATAATTTATAGCAACTTTTCCACGTATTCTGGGTGCCTGAAAGAAAAAAAAACAGTCTTTGACGAAGAAATCTACATTAAAAATTGCCGATACTCTGGACTTCAATTTTGATACAGGAATATCTAAATTTGATTACTCTGCTTCAGAGTATGAGATATTATTTCATACTCCGTTACGTCAGGGTATAATTACGAATCCGTATAATCAGTTCGTTTCGAGCAGACTCGGAATCATCGAGTGTCTCAAACGCACGATGTAATTTTAGCTCCGATCCAATCTGAGGGTAGGTATATGCGGAAAAGCGAGGCTGCAGAAATCAATACTTAATTAACTTTCGAATTATGAATCTATCTGGAAAAATGTACAGAAAGCTTCGTTTCAGTTGATATTTTTCGATGTGTTAGGTCAAAAATTCCGTTCGTTATTTTTTTGGGGATTGAAGATTTTGAAAATTTCCATTTCCTTTGCTTACCTCGGCTTTTAACCGAAAGCGAAACAAAATTGTTCGGAAATAATTCTCCCTGATAGGTAAAAAAAAAAGGAAGCAAAAAAAAAAAAGGAAAAACACATTTTTCGAAAGGGAAGACGAGTCCACGAAAGCAGGTATAATCCATCAAGGGGCATCCGGGTCCAGAATCCCGGACTAAAGGGTCGTAGCTGCAACCTTCCCTTGAATATTCTTGGCCACCCTCTCCGTAGGGAGCCATAAAAAACTACCCATCTAAATTTTCCCTTGATCGATTATTCCGGGCGAACCCTGAAGCGAATGTTTGCTTCCTACTTTCACAGAATTTCGGACACAGATACAACGTAGATTTTTCTTCTTTTTTATCACCCTCACCTTTCCTCACGGATCGAAAACGTAATGCGAACTGAATGACAGGAACTCTGCTCCCTTACGTCTGGGTTTTTTTTTCACACCGAATCCGGATTGGAAAAAATTTATCACGATATCGTATGTCTCTATACAATACTCGGCTATGTAATTACCAGCGAACCACGACAACAGCGATAATTGTTTTCGTAACAGATACCAGAAGGTCAAAGATCGCGTCGTAGACTGATAATCAACTCTGTCTGCTCTGTTATGGCGAGTGAATGAACCGATAAATCGTCTATAATTAATCTCAATTAGTGAAGAATTCCCGGGGGTTAGAGGTCGGATTTCTTGTTTGATTTCTTCTATCTATACGTAAATGAATTAAGGAAGCGTGCGACTGATAATAAGATAGTTAATTAATTTTATCTAGGAAACAAATTGCGACCAAATTTCTTGCCACGCTTCTGACCTTTCAGATAAAAATTCTTAATCAAGGAATAATTAAAACTTGTTTTCCTGTTTCTTTATATAATTATCTCTCACGCTCAATTAATTATCTCGGGGGTTTTTACTCTCGTTTTATCTAATATTCTTGTTTACAATTCGAGTAGATATGCAGACATGCTTTTCGTCGCGGAATAACGATACAATTAAAATCGAGAAGTTCTTCTTTTTTTCTTCTTTTTTTGGAGGGTAAAAAAGGGATCGAGATGGAAGAGGGGTAGATAGTTCGCAGCACTAATTACATCGTTTAGTTTATTACCAAGGCATGCGGCGTCATATGGGATCGTAAAATATATATCTCGAGTCCTCAGGAGGGGATAAAGTTTCGTGAAATTGTAGCGACGGGTGGTGGTGGTGGAAAACTCAATTTCATCGTTGCAAAAACCGAGGGGATGTATACCTTCCTCGCTACCCCCGGAGTCTGGAGGTCCGTTGAAACTCTGACAATAAACTAAATCCAATCGGATAGCCGGGGCGCGGTGGGTATCTTGGCGAGTATCGTCGCTGTTGCTGCTGAAATAAAGAAGAAGAAAAAAAGAAAACCAGTTTTTTTTCTACTCCCTGTATTATTTAGAGCCTAAAAATAAAAGTACTATACCTAAACTCGATTTCTTCGTGAAAATAACCACGAGACGAGTGCCGTAAATCCATTTTACCGCACAACAAAACCGAATTGGATCGTTAAAACTTCGATATCCTTTAACGTGCACCGAGCCCACGCGAACCCTTATTAGGTTTAGTTTTTTCCTCGATGTGTAAAACGTTGAACAGATTTTTTTCTATTTCGTCGTTCGTTTAAACCCGCTCGATCGTACAACTTAGAAATTTGATTTACGAAACTAAATCGCGAGAGGATTTCAGCTGGATAATTATTTTGGCATTCGAAAAAAAAAAGCTTCGTCGAATTTCCTACCCTACCGTCGACCTTGGACAATTAGGTATTCAATCAAGGTCGGGTCATTACCTCCCCCGGGAGGAAACCCAAGTTCAAACGAAACCCCGTTCGCCGTTAATTTCCCGAAGAACTCTGACTGATTTACTCGGGCTTCGTGCTTTCGGAACCTTTGAATTGGATTCGTGAAAGCCCCATTCACTAGACTTGAAATATCCTGTTCGTAACCGGTAGCAAAAGAGTGTCTGGAACGAGATGAGAGCTCTTCAAAAAAAAAAAAAAAAAAAAAAATAGTAGGAAATCTGGGAACGGTTAATTGCAATCGAAAATTCATCTCGAATTACGAACCAGCTGCTAGTGTGTATTCCGATTTTCTCATCTTCCACTCTTTCCGCAACCCTCAATTCTCCCTGACAGCCACTTACGGGGTGTTTTGATCCTCCGACAGCCAGACGGACATTTCCTGCTAATTTCCGGTACCAAACACATCCATATTCCGGTCTGTCTACAGCCTGAAGTATTATTGTGTCAAAAAATCCCTTTTGATAAGTTTGAGCGGAAAATAGGGGCGGGATATCGTTCGAAACGACTCTGACGATCAATATATCCGAAAGTTTCAATGCTAGGAGTTTCCACGAATCAAAGAATTACATTCTCGATTATTTTCTGTTACATTAAAAGTCTGTCTTCTATTTTTTTTTCGGATTTGTTCAATGTGGAGGGTCGAAGGACTCCGAACTCTCTTTAACTCAAAAAAAAAATTTTGGATATTTCATCCTGCATCCTTCCCTCGCTATAATTATTGAATATTACTTATTACAGATACGCGATTGGCTTACCGTCGAGGAAGACATGCTCCGTCAACAAGCCGTGGTCGTCGGTGACGTCGACGAGATTCTGCAGCTCCTCGAAAAGCAAAGGGTAAGTCGAAGAATCGTCTATATATTTTCAAACCCCTATTTTACCGACGAATAAACACCGCGTCTACCCTGAGTACATGTTCCTCTTACCGACCGAAGGGGTGAAATTCTCATTCGGTGGTAAAATATCATAGAATACGAAAAAACAACCCTTAATCGATAAATCCTTCGCAACCCTCGCCACCTAGCGTGGGGTGGCAAAACCTCAGCGACTCAAACTCACAGGGTTAAAATTCAGAGGTAGGAAGATACCCTGACATTGACATTGGGATTATAAGGACGACGCACCTTAAAGGCCACGCCTAGGAGAAGTGAAAGATTTTTCTATAGTTCAGAAATTTGTTTTTCAAATTTATTCATCGATTTTTCGGTCAGGATAAAATGCTGACGTGAAGACATAGAAGCTTTGTATTTTTTCGAGGGATGAAAAAAAATTTGTACTTATCCATTCCTGCAGGCGTATGTCCAGGAATTTTAAAACCAACAAACAGTTTGAAGAGGAGGTATTCGTTATAGTTTTTCGAGTAAATTTCTCTTAAGAAAAGGAAACGCTGAGAATATAAGTTGAAAACTAAATACGTATATATGTTAGGTATATAGTTTATGAAAGCGGCTTACAAGAGTCTTCTTCTCTTCCTGCACTTCGGTGCTTTTTGTCTCTCGTTAGACGCTTAGTCCGCAGTTTTATTTCTCTCTCACTTCTATTCTCTCAAAACGTTAATGACTCTAAGTACAAAGACCGACTTGTTAACCGCTCCTGCACATGTTGCGCTATGAAATAATTATATGGTAGATATAGTCATGTAGCTATAATAACGAGAATAATTATTATACGTGGGATTTGATTGTAGCTCATGACGTATATACATCGTCTCGCGGTAACATCGTATAAGAATAATTAGACACAGAAGTCAGATAGTCTTACACGATAGATGTTCGATGCCATTAGTGGTAACTAAAAACAATGGGTTGTTACTGTTACGGTGGCGCTGTTATTGATTTCCGATTTGAAAGACAGAGCTAGTAGGCGAAAAGGGAGAACGCGGGGAGATTGAAAGAGAAGAGAATAGAAGAGAAGAGAGGCTAGAGTTTCGAGTTCGGTTAAATAGAATTGTTTCCTGCTATTCTCCAGGTGTAATTTAACGGAACAACGAAAAGTACCAAAGTAATCAAGTTTCGAGGGCAATTACTAAAAATCTTTCCTCTCATCCTCATCCCCTCAAAAACGAAAGAAAAAAAAAATACACAGCAAAACAACATCAACATTCGTGTAGCAATTAAAAGCGAAAGTCGACTCGTTCACTTAACTTTTTTAATTGTCCTTCCCCTCTCTCCTTCATCAAGTAAAAAAAAAAAAATACCGCGATGTCTTTCTCACAGGAGAATAAATAAATATGTTATTTTGTTTCTCTTCTTTTCAAGTTTCACGATCATGTCGGTGTACACGCAACTAATTCGTTCGCATGTCCAAGACGATCTGTGAATAAAATTGTGTTATGGAAATTTTTGGCTATCTTATACCATGCCGCCGGTATTATTATTATTATTATAATTATCATTATTGTTCGCTATATGCAATGGAAAAGTTTGAAACTTTGTAGAATGGAGAGAATATATAAACGACATTGAAAACGCGTGGCTCTCGAAACGATCTGTTAACACGCGAGGAAATCATGATCACCCTCCCGAACTACCAACATGAACGAGTGTTAATTACGCGAGCTTTTCCATTCAGTTTAATTCCTCACGATATTGGCAAGAGAAAATAATAATAACCGTTAATTTTTATTCGTCACAAATATATCGATCCTCATGTTATAAAATATTTGATCGTCATCGTTGTAACGGTAATGGTCGAGGGATCCTGTCTGAGTACCTTCGATGAGTGCGGAATGTACAGGGTGTCCCAGAACTAAATGTCCAAAGTGAAAGGGGTCCTAGAGGAGGTCGAACCGAGTAAATTGTCCCGAAGAACATGGGGTCTGCGAAGTCGCGTTCGCGAGATATCACGGGTTAAAAAATATCGCTCTGCGCCGCGATCGCGCGATCGCGGCGCAGAGCGATATTTTTTAACCCGTGATATCTCGTGAACGCGACTTCGCAGACCCCATGTTCTTCGGGACAATTTACTCGGTTCGACCTCCTCTAGGACCCCTCTCATTTTTGACATTTAGTTCTGGACAATATGCCAGATAAAACCGCGGATTCCTTCTTTACCATGCCTCGTAATTTCCGGAAACTAAAGAAGGCAATTGGATTTGTAGACACGCGTGAATTGGAGATTCATTCATTTGAAGATTTCTTGCCTGTGATGAAAGAAACGGTTTCTTTTCACTCATCTGCAGCATCGAAATTGAAATTATATATCAAATTTGTATATTACTTGGTTATTATATTTCTCTAGGGGCGAATGTAACTGCCTATACCCTCTGCAATGCCCTTTCTGCGGTTGCATTAAATTAACGCAGCAGCGAACCTTTCCTCAAAGTCGTCGTAGTTATACCTACCGGTAATTAAGTTTACCCTGGGCACATGGGTGGCTCGTGCGACATATGCCGAGCGAGGAACGTACACCCTCGAGGCGGGGAAAGAGAGAGAGTAGAGAGAGAGGGGGAAATAGTAACCTTAAGTATCATAGAAATTTTCCCCTAACTCGATTCAATTTTTACCGTTTAATATTAAAATTGACATTAAAGTTGAAACAGCGATCCGATTATGCAGTTTGATCGACATTTTCTTTTCCGGTGATTGGGGGTATATCGATGGAAATGAAAATCATGAAGAAGTTTAATAGAAAAAATTTTAAAAAGAAAAATTTGAAACGTTGATCAATTTTACTTTTCCCACCTGTAATCCATCAAATTAATACCGAATACCTGCCAGTTAATTTATGCTCACTGATAAATCCGGCTTTGTAGCGTGTATTCCCCTCGTTTTACTGCCGCATCAATCGGCGCGGGGGCACGTTGAGTGTGAATGTGAGGGATTGATATATGGGCTTCGAAAATATACTAGGGGTTGTAATTTGTCGGTTATATATGTATATATACCTGGAGCCTATATACAGTTGCGGATATTAATGACGAAAAATCCGATTCTTCGATCTCTAAATTTACAGTTCATTTTCATGCAGAGTTAGTTGCGAAAAAAAAATTCGAAAATTAAAATCTCTGCACCGTTATCAACCGGGGTGATAAATTCTCAAAGTTCCCTTTTCACCCGGCCATACGTCTCATCATTTGGCAATTATTCGCGTGATTGAAGTACACGTACGTGAAATATGCACGAGCTAGCCTAGCCCGGGGTAAAAGGGGAAGGTAAAAACTACAACCGGGTTGTTTTCGCCGGTAAAATTGAACAGGCTGATCTTAGATAAGAAGAAAGGATGAAAATTTTGAGAATTTTTCTGTTGATTGGTAAAAAAATGAAAATTCATTTGCCTCGTTAATTTTTGCGATGTTTGGGAGGATTTTATTGGTGAATAATTCTTGACGATTGTTCGACGATTTATACCCCTTACTACTCCACATCCTCTACTTTGCCATAGGGCAACAATCCTCGTAGTGAAACACCGGAGATATATAGACGAACACGGCGCCGCGGCATTCCCCGTCGAGTAGCTTCCCTCGGTTTCAACCCCCCCAAACGTTTCCAACCCCCAAAAACTCGTCGGGATGATGCTGGGCCGAGTTTCACGCTCCCAATCTCCCCAGTATCTCGACGCGCCTCTATCGAAATGCACGTGTTATAAAAACGATGCCGTTTTTCGTAGTCTACCGAATTCGGGGTTTCGGGTTTTGAGTAAATTAGTACTCGCAGTGTCGATCCTCGGATCAGAACTAGGTAAAAATTTCAAAAAGAAAAAATACTGTCAAACTTAAAACCCCGGTTGATTAATCGATCCGAGACTGAAAAGCATAAGTTTTTTGGAAAAAAAAGCTCCCAATTTTTTTTTTCGTTTTTTTTTTTAATTACATAATCGTCCTGTATCTACGCTAGACTCGCAACGGACAGGTAATGTCCTTAAAGGACCTTTTTGCGTGGTTCAAAAATCAAGGTTACGCCGTACGAAAACGTGGCCTCGAGCGAAAATCGATAGCCTACCCTCGACGCGACGCGCCGAATAAGTATTGGCACCTCTGTGTATATACCCACGCAGGAAGCGACCCGACGCCTAACTCCCGCCGCCCCTAGACTCTGGAGGGGAGGGGTTGTAGAAAATTATTTGGCAAAATGAGAGAAGGAGAGAGAGAAGAGAAAAAAAATTTAATACGTGCTTTTCTTTTTCAATTATTCACAGAAAAGCGATCGACGAGTATTTGAGAGATATGAACAAATTTTTGTCAACCAAAAAACTGACGGATTTTTTATTTTCTTTCCTTTTTGAATTTCTATTTAATGAAGTTATATATTCTGCGGTAGGTTTGGTATATATGAGGGTAAATTAAACGCGGTACAACGGAATTGGAGGGTAATTGCAGAAGCGTGCGCCGACCTCGTTACTTTTACCGGTTAATCGTGATACGAATTATTGTTGTTGAAACAACACAAAAAATAAATAATCTCTGCTACTGCTGCTGCAGCAGCTTTAACGATTATTTACCGGTTAATAATAAGAGTTATCGAGCAGTAATTCTCTCCATAGTCGTATAGGTTATAATTAACCTCGTCATGCGAGACGCGTTTGAACCACGAAACGACTTTTTCGTGTATAAAAGTACCTGCAATACAGCTTTTATACGATTTAGAAATTTTATCAAAACTCCGAGGAGGAAGCTTTCAATTTTTCTTTAAGAATTATCGACGAGGAAACGGGTCTGGAAATTATTCTGATCATTCCTTTTCATTTTTAAATCGAGCTTTTATACCCTCAGAGCTTTTAGATTCAAAAACTTCGCCAATATATTGACAACTTTCTTAAATCCAAGTGCAAATTTGATCGAAATGGATCCCCCGGTGTCTCATCCGAGTCCATCAACCTCTTCGTCTAGTAGCGGGACCCTGCAGCTACGTTTTAACGTAAGTTTTAATATTGAAAAGTTTCTCATTGAACTTGACGAGATTATTTCATCGACGAGCTTTCGCACCTGATCTTGAAAGGATTTTTAAATGACTGAACTTTCGTTTAACCCAACGTTTCGCTTTTATGATACTTGATTTGAAAGAATTATATGATATGTCAGAGGGAATAAATTCTCCCAGAGTTTAGAGACGATTTGCAAAAAGAAGAAGTAAAAAAAGAATAATAAAAAATAAAAAGAAATCGTTACACCTTTTCCGTTTTTTTTTTATCTCATCTAAACCCTCCAACTTTTTATTTCTGGCATAAAATTGGACGTAACAAAGTCTCGGATCTGACAAAAACTACTTTGCCTACTCATTTAAATAAAACCTTGAAGCGAGACGCGTTTTTACATATCGCGTCGTAACTTTGAAATAAAAATTTGACAGACGGGGACTAAGAGCTTAAATTTTCGTATTCAGAATGTATTTTGGCTTTTCATATATATATGTATTTTTTTGGCAATTCTTATATGAATAAAATTTATTAAATTCAATTTAGAACCGCGTAAAAAAAACTAGAGCTTTTTCTTCTTACTTTTTTTTTTTTTTTTTTTTTTTTTTTGATGTTTGAGCTTACGTCTCAATTATTATAATAAAACTGTTTGAAATCGTGAGGGTGCACAGGATAACCGATTTGGTAGGCGACCTTATATAATTTCTACTTTAGCAGTATGCAGTTTAGATCTTTGAAAATGAATAATGCAGAAGCATTTTACCTCGTGGTAACAAAAGAATGAATATTAGAAGCGAAGATGCATAGCCTATGGATATATACCAAAGAATATTTTAACACTGGGAAAACTTGCAAGAGGCGGCAGAACGAATTTAAGTAGCAATTTATCTTTGAAACACCTTTCTCTCTCTCTCTCTCTCTTTCTTTTCCCTCGCCCTGATGGCTATTCCCTAACCGTTTTAGTCTCGAGGATTCCCCGCCCGATTTGTTTCAATTATTTTTAATTAACACCACAAATTTCAAATCTTTAACCTCTCCGAAAATTATAATCACTGTAATTTAGCTTCATTTTTTGTACACGAAATAATCGAAAAGACCGGAAAAAGAAGCTTTTTTTTTTGATTTTTTTCTTCTCTTTCTAAATCTAACGAAATGAAAAAAGAAAAGTCGAAAGCTTTTTTTATACCCAGAGAATAAATTGTTGCCTCGAGCGATTTTGTGTATCAGATCACAGAGACGTAATTTCGTACTCAGATGATCGTAGCTACCTGACTCTGAAATATACACAAAGAGAGAATAAACGGGAAAAAAAAATTTGAAACTTGAACGGTAATTGAATTTGGCTCGAAATATGGTAAAGCACAGGGTACACCTACGAAGCCTCGAGTTCCTTTCGCTCTTTTCCTGCGCTTTTGAGGGGTTGGCCTCCGGCGATCACGCTGCTTCCGTATTTGAGGGACTTTTCGCGTTTCAAGAACAGCCTATGGATTTAGAAGTTGGATAACGGGCTCGAAGAGAAAAAAAAAAGAAAAGAAAGAGAGACAGATTTGTGTAAACACGATCCGAATGATGTGTCTGTGCATACGAATACTTTACTCTAGAAAATTCGTACGGAAATGAAAAGCCCCATAATTTCTCGCTGATATCGTAAAAGCGCGAGAAAAATTTTATTGCAAAATCTATGTAGGTACATACGAAAATAATGAAAAGTCAAGGAACTGTGAGGGACTTCCGGGTATACCGGAAATACTCGATGGTTATAGGTATATAAGAGCGTGTTTCAGGACATTCTAATAAAAGTGGAAACGCGTTGTCCCGTGAAGTTGGGACATCGATCGAAGCATTCTTACAATCCAATTACGTGCTCGTGACCAGCGAGTGAGGTAAAAGGCAATTAACTCCGAACAAAGGCGACTAGAAGTATTGAGTTTCATTATCGGTTTTTTTTTTTTCTCTTCTCTCTGTTCCTCTTCATTTTCATTTTTATTTTCATATTTCTTGATTCAAGAATTGACGTGATATATCTCGTGATAATGAAACAAACGAGTAAATTATACAATCAGCAAAATCTTATACGTATGTACCACTGCAGGTTTAAATTTCGAGATTTGTTGATACGTCCAATTCCCTTCGTAAGACAAGCTAATAACCGCAATGCTAATAAGTCAAAGTCCCAAGACGGTCGCAAATTGAATAAATATTCCCTAATTAATTGACTGCTAATTAAGAGAAACTTGGCCTGTAGCATCACTCCGGGATAAAACTGTGCTTATATAGCCTCGAGGGTATTTCTCGTATCCGTTTCACCCGATGGGCTAAAAGAAGAACAAAAAAAAAAAAAAAACTCGAGCGATTCGCGTCTCTGACAACGGGGATGATCATTCCTTGAATTAATTGGATCTTTTTTCCGCCAAGTTTTTTTTTCATTTTTTTTTTTTTTTTGATAACGAGAGAGAGAGAGAGAAAAAGAGAAAGACAGAGATCGCTCGTGCGGAAAAATTTCCTCTTTTTCTTTTTTAATTTTTTTTTATTTCATTTTTTCAAATCCGATCGGTACAAACTGAACTAAAAGTGCTCATGTGATGTAAACAACTCTGACAGACCCTTTGAGCTTGACCCCTCGCGGGAAACCGCCTGCTAGGTGTATATATATATATATATAAATGGGTAAACTGCTAACGCGCACCTGCGTTTAATTAAAACGACGAGATTCGACCCGAAATTGAGAAGTTATGTAGGTTTATGTAAAACCGCGTACAACCCCGGGCGACCACCCCTTTTCTGTATGTGCAATTTTAATTCTCGGTTATTATATATGAAGTCTGAACAATGATAATTACGCGAAAATATATCCCATCGATAATTAGCTCGCGTATAATTTTCCTCTATCAAATATTTTCCTATTTTCTTAAGCCTCTTCTTACGACCCTGGCCTAGTAAAATTATCCGAACGAATTTTGGGCCCGTAAATTCTGTTTGTTGTAACACAGCCAGACCTAGGCTCCATACTGAATTATTTTGTTAGTATATTAATTCTCCCATGAAGATGGGATCAGGAAATCCTTAGCCACATCAGAGCGGGCCAGAACTGAATAATTAGAAACTTGCTAATCGGATCTGGTTAAAATTTAGATGAGTACCCTAGAGGGGTTAGGGTCGTTAGACACGCGTTCTTCGCCTAGGGCAGGCCTTTAACCACTTCAAAAGAAATTTTCTGGAGCTTAAATAACTAAAAAAAAAGAAACAGAATTGATCTGAGCATCCTTCGTCTTTTTTCGTAGACCAGTTTTTAAGCAGAAATTTGAGAATGAAAAAAGCGGATATTATTTCGGGAGACGTTTTGGGCTGGGTATATTTTAAAGCTGCAAGCTCAATGGCCTGCAGGAACGTGTAAAAGGTAGTTTTATTCTACTTCTTTCTTTTTTTTTTTATTTATTTTTTACCCAGAGCAGTTCTCGGATTAGAGAGACTTAGCGTACCCATTGTTTTCATAATCCATCTCCGACCCCGTCGCCCCTATTTAAAATCCTAAAATCCTCCCGGTACTCAAGTTGCCATTTTCACTTGTGTCGTTTTCGCTCACCGCCCACACTTCAGCGAACTGCTTTTTTCTTATACTTATACTTTAACAAACTACATATACCATATCTTCGCGGTCATCGAACCCAATTAAATTCATCCCTAAACGATTTACCCGCATCAATTTCTTCTTTTTTTTACTTTCCTTTTCTCAACGCGAACAGATTTTCACCCCTAAACTAAATTTTTTTCACAAAATTATCGATGTCTGGTGATTTTTCTTTTTTTTTTTTCAAGAAATTTATTGGGGTGGAAAAAAATAGAGCTTTTAATTTTTTACTCTATATTTAGAAGTAATCAAAACGTTCTATTTATAGATTTCTGATTTCTACTTTTTTTTTTTCTATCTTCTGTCCAGAATGTGCTGCGTGAATTAGAGCAGAAAAAGCCACAATTGGACGAGCTGGTACATACTGCTGAAAATCTTCGAGCAGACACTAATCGACAGCAGCTCCACGGCAAGGGTGAGTAAATCGTTGAACTTTTTTTCTAATTATTCTTATCATTTTATATCTGGAATTTTAAAGTGGTGCTCTTCAGGTACAATAAAGTTTCATAATAATTATCATCGACTTGGTTAGCAGAAACAACGACGTTTATTTTACTATTATCTTTATTGATTCCATAAATATATAGGTATATATAATTTTATTAAACGTCTGCTCGCCCCAGTAGAGACAACTTTCAAAACTTTATACGCCATCTCCGTTCAGCGAAAAAAAACAAAAAAAAACAGAAAGATAAGAAAAAAAGGGATGACGAGAAAATAAATTCAGAGATCAAAGGGACGGAGTTAGAGGTGGTTTGAAAAATTTTAATTAGTTTTAATTTTTGACAAGGAGGGAGATTTCATTCGTTTCTTATTGAATGCGGATATCTCGTTTTCCCATCTGCAAGGAAAAAAGAAAAGAAAGAAATAGAGAGAGAAATAGAGAGAGAAAGAGGTAGGAATTAAATTTGACAAGTTTGAGCGGCAGATTCGATATTACCTACTAAGCTGTCTCCAGAATCGCGTAACTCCTATAACGTCGAGGTATTTCAGAAATTTCATTACCAGATCCCATATTTTAACGCGTTCTAGAATCTGTCGGGTCAGGGGGTCAGGAGGGGTAGCTATATATACGAGATTTGCATATTTCTGTCCTGTGATAACGAATTTCATATATACATATAAGATATAACCATAGAAACGATATTCAATATACTGATTAGAATTTTCATTAAAATTATTATTCAAAATTTATATACGGTCAAAATTTTTGAGTCATCTTTTTGCCAAAAATTTCTCACGTCAAAATTCAAGACAGGATCTTATGCAACTCAAAATTACACACCATCTATGTTCCCGTAACGACTAACAAATCGCTATAAGTTGACATTGCGAACTACGCGACATACATTTTACACCTGCCTTGTTTAATTACTTCGAGTACTCAACCAGGCATATCTTGAACCCGTTTCATATCACGGTGTGAATGGATTAGGTTCAATTAAAATTTCCAACTCGTCAAGTTCCGTTGGTCTTCGTTATTTAGTTGATTTTATTGGCCTATTGGAGATAATTTATTGTTATACGTATATAATATCGTTCGGAGTACATACATATGTGCAGTAGTCAGGTATGTAATTTTCTACTCGAGTTGGAGCGTTCATTGTTATGCATTAAAAATAAGAATTGGTTCTCGGCTATCCTGCAGTTGGTCTACTAATTCCCTGAATTTATTATTTTCACATTACCATGACAGAATAATGATATTGCGTTTGTGCTTGTGCTCTATCAATCGATCTTTAACTACCACATCGAATCCCGCATCTGTATACGTATATACGTACGGGTGTCCATGCTAAACGAACCTTCACGGAATAGTAGAATTTGATGAAGGGTCGCGCTATAGTGGTGCGGTGGAAATGACGGATGATCGTTGACGCAAAACGAAATTAGCTCTAAACGATCGAAGATATAATAATACATGATGTAGTGGACGAGTTACGAGGATATAATTATTTCCCCGTGGATTACGAGCCCTGACACTTATTTCAACCCTCGAATTTACTCGATCAACGACAAGACGAAAGAGAAAAAAACCGAAATTCGCTTCGATTCAATTTTTTCTTATTTTTTTTTAAATAGACCAAAGCTTCGTTTTATCATATTTCGTACATGAAAACTTAAGCTTGAACGTAAACGTCGCTGTCTGGGGCAGAGACGGCTCTCAGTTTTTCGCTCCGGATGGTTTTCCCCCCTCGTTTAATTCTGTGGTGAGAGAATTCGAAGAAAAATTTATTCAAAAATTGACTCCGTGATCGGCAGAATCGTAGACAAGATCAGAAAATCATTTGTTATTATAAACAGAACGGAAGAAGAAGGCGGTGGTTTAAATGGACGACATTAATGACTGGGGAGCAGCAGCAGCAGCAGCAGCTCCGCCGTTTACGACTTGCATAAAATTACTAGCCTTTTTATACCGCCTTGCCCGTTTTACACAACCTTCGTAAATCATTCGAAAAGGAAATTACCCTGGTACCTAGCCTCGCATATTTTTTTTTTCTTTCTTTTTCCTTTCGCCTTTCGCACGAAATTATAAATCCATTTCTTACCTCCAAACAGCCGGATTGAAATTTTCTATAACAATTTTCTGGCCTTCTATAAATCACTGATTTCATTTTTTCTGGACATTTTTTCAGCTCTTTTTATCGTACCAAATCATTTTGAAAATAATATCTCCGGTTACTCGTCCGGAATCGAAAATAGATTGTGTCTTAGACCGTCTGACCACACCACGGGCTTATCCACTTAAAACGAGTTTCTTCAAGAGAATACAGAAGTTTAAAGCCGTATCTAGTTTATTTCAGTTTTATTATTTTGCAAAATTTTTTCACTGTCTTTTTATTTCGAGTATGTTTTTTCTCTTTCCTTTTTTTTCATTCCGAGTGAAGTTGGGTAGGTGATTAAAATCCATCCTAATCTGCTACTCTGAAAATTTTTTTGGCGGCATTGTTTTCTTCCATTATATCCGAACGAGGCTAAGGTAAAGACCGAGAAAAAGGGCGAATGGTACTTTCGCGGTTTACCTGGCTAATGAATTTATTATTTGCCCGTAAATAACCGGCTATTTTACCAACGTTAATATTATGCTAACATCCGAGGAGTAATACGTATACGTATATGTATACAGCTACTTACGTACGTACGTACGTAGGTATAATAGGGTATATAATAAGTATGATAAGTATAAAGCTTAAAATTACCGAGGGCTTTTCGTTCTCCGACAACGTTCGCCATGTTCTCAAAATAAGATCATAATCATTTTACCATTTTAAACGGAGGTAAAATAATTTCCGTTTTACTCCGGTTTGGGGAAGAGGGTATAACGATTTTCAACTCACGGCTGAAGCTCGGATGTAAAAGGGGCTCGGGGATGCCATTATGACATCTGTGGTCTCTCGGATGGAAGAAAAAGAATAAAAAAGAAGGAAAAGAAAAGAAAAAGAAAAAAAGAAAGAAAAATCGCTCGTTTCTTTCGGGAAAAAGTTATTCATGGAAAAATCATAAATTTTGTCAAGCAATTGATTAAACGTCCCATAATTTTCTTCCCTCCATATATTTTTCTTTGTTTTTTTACGTTTTTCTTTTTGAAAAGCTAATTTTCCAATTTTTTTTTTTTTGGTTTTCTTCTCTCTTTTTTTCTTCCATGAAAATTTTCTCTTCCAATAACCACCAGCCTTCTAACAGCTGTTTGTCAGCTATCGATGCTCGACGTGGTTGGCTAACTACGTCGAACGGTATCTGGGGACACTTCAAAGTTAATGACACGCGCTTCGCTGTAATTTATTACCCTATAGATCTGCGGACGTGAAAGCGACCTCTCAGAGCTTTACCAACCGTGCTTCTACGGTTTCTAGTAGATACGTGACACACGTGACGTTCCTAAACCTCAACTCAAG
The DNA here is from genome assembly GCA_949628255.1 of Macrophya alboannulata. Classification (NCBI taxonomy): domain Eukaryota; kingdom Metazoa; phylum Arthropoda; class Insecta; order Hymenoptera; family Tenthredinidae; genus Macrophya; species Macrophya alboannulata. Next base: position 16,057,998 of record OX451211.1, on the reverse strand, counting down.
CTTTTTCGATTCATGTTATTTCATTTTATTTTGATTTTTGATTTTCAATTCTCTCTGAGTTTAGTCATTTTCATTTTTCTTTTTTCTTTGCTATTTTCTCTTCTTAACAAAGCTGCTAAAAATTTTATATTAAATCCTTAGGTGATTTATTATTGAACGTCAGGTCGAACGACGAGGAGATTTCGTCGTGAGTGAAAAAAAAAAAAAAAAAATGAAAAGAAAAAGTTTCGATCAAACGAGATCCCTCTTCTTTGTTATTTCGACTAAAATGACAAACTTTCGTATACCTAAGTAAATAAATGAGGAAAAACTTCTGTTTTACTTTGAAAGTACGGAGGGGCCGATATATTGCTAAAGATTTAACCGGGGGGAGAAGAAAAAAAAAGACAAAAAAAAAGAAAGAAAAGGAAAAAATCGAAAAAGAAAAAAATAAAAGAAAGGTCTGCCGGTTTCCGTAAACTGATCTTGGCTTAAATTGTTCCTTATACTCATACCCATATACCTATACACGTACTTGTGAACGAAAGAAAGAGGATAAATGGATACAGTTTCTAAAGCGATTCTCACTTTCCCTATACCTATACCTTCGGTTACAAAGCGAGATTCGATAGCCCTGATTTCTTCAGTCACGAGAATATATTAGGATCAGAAATAGCTTCTCGAAAGTTGAACTCAAATATTTGAATTCAGCTGGTGAAAATAGGTTTCGAAAATACGTGAAAATTTCCGGATTTGTAGATCGGATATTCCATAAGTCTGTATATATCTTTCGTCATATATACCTAAAAAGAGAAAAAATAAATAACTAAAGAAAATTCACGACGTTTCTGCTACAGGCCGAGTAAAAAACGAAATCGTATACAATAATTACCTTCCTTTTTTACTCTGTCGAATAAAAAGCCCGGTAGAACGAAACTGAACTGAACTGAATTAAAAAGTTCCCATTTTTTAATTTCAACTTTTTAATCATAATATTTCTGACGTGTACGTTCCGGAGTATATATAACAGTGTATGTGTCATATCCTAAAGTAGATGCAACGCTGTTACCCTGAAAATTTTCTTCGTGCAATAAATTCTTACGAAGTGTATATCTATACCTCATCAAAGTTTTGCGATAACCGACTATGTGACAACAAAATACCATGAAACTATAACGTATACTTAGAGTGGTTTAAAATCGGGGTAAACGATGAGACAACACTTTTCCCCTCCCCGGTTATGAGAGACTTTGTAATTACAGGGGATCTACGCCGACCCAAGGTCTCTCCTCGTATTATATCACATAAATTATACGTACTTAACATAACTTCGCGAGGTGACTAACGCGGCTTAGATATCAACACGTAATTGCTTAATTATATTAATTAATTAAACAGTTATAATTAATAGTCTAGAAAATATAGTTCGAAATAGTGTTCGTAAACGCCCGGCTGTAGGAAAAAGCTCCTCGAGCTTCGAGCTCAGAGGCAAAAAGAACCTAACGAACAAAAATGGGGTATAAGAGATTTGGGTGTGGCTCTTTCGAGGCTGATCCTCTCTTCGGTTCCAGCTCCAGGTTCCAAGGTGCGCCCCGCATTTAGCTGATTAAGACGTTGCAGAACTATAAACGTGTCTTTGGTTAAGGAACTATACTGTAGCAGTCCGGGAAGTAGTAAGAAAACTTTATCGTTCTTCTGATTAACTTGGGTGCAGGTACGATGGCTACTGGTTGTGGCTGTCTGTGCAAGTATACATAATGTACTTATACTATATACAGTATATAGTTGTCGAGCACAAATTCTAGACTTGCTAATTAAGTTACAGATTGTACCTCCGTGCAGCTTGAACGTGAGATAAAGCTAATACGATGCCCTTAAAAGCTGGAGAAAATATAATATCCATTTACTTGTTTATTAATTTTATCTTCAACAAGTCGAGGGCAAGAGTTGGGCTACTTTTTAGTCTGAGATTAATTAAACAGACCCCCCTCAACCCTTCGCGGTTTTAAAAGTAACGAGTTTTCTCAAAGTTCATGACTCGAAATGAATATACACAGCGATATTATACGAGGCATATTTAATTCGCGGATAAACGGAGCTGCATTTTGCTTGCGGGAAACTAGTCTGCGCTGCAGTTCTCTTTCCTTTTTTTGTTTCTGTGTTCGAGTTATTCGTCCAGTCTTTGTTCGTAAGTCGTGACTAGTTTTTCTTCGAGTGGAATGGGAAAATCTCATTGTCTCCGATTTCCAGTTGTAATCCGAAGGGACTGTGGAAGTATCTAGTTACACAAGTAGTAATAATTAGTTTCTGGTAAATTTCAAACCGACCAGACTACTTCGGAGCTTGCAGCGTAGTATGAAACTTTCTACTCCGAAACGGGGATAGAACAAAAAAAAAAAAAAAGGAACGAAAAATAGAGAAAAAGAGTGAAAAAAAAATCATCTTAAGAAATTTCCATCTTCGGCAAAGGCTTTTACCTCTTGTCCTTTGTTCATCGGGCCACATATTGCCATAGTTTTCCCTCAGCTCGGGCTATTGTATAGTATCATATACTACGGCCCAACACTACCGTGGAACTAACCCAGCGCGCCTTGGGACCGATCCACTCCTTGTACCTTGTATATATTTCCTTCCTGTCAGCCATCTTGAATAAATGTATCCCTTCTCGTTTTTTTGGGGATGTTTTTTTTTCAGCTGATTTGCCTCCGGCGGTTTCACACGCTTTTAGAGCTTTTTTTCTGATAGTTCCAGCTGCCCAAAAAGTTATCTTTCCATCCCCTCGTTCTACTCGTTAAGAGAAGCTTGTATCATTCAGCTAGAACCCTTCTCCGTTTTCGTATTTTTTCGAAAATATACCATTTAACTTTTTAAAAGTTCTGAGTATCGAATTTTAGCGGAATTATAGTCGAGGAATTTGTTCTGTCGTTGGTTTTTCAGGCTTCAAGCTTTTTTTTTCCAAAATGTAACACAATTTGTAAATCAAATATCGGAGAGTAGAAGTTTGCGGTTTAATTTCTATACAAGCCGATAGAAAATTGCAGTTGAAACAATTTCGTGTCAATTTACTGTCAAATTTCGTTTCACCATAAGCAGCATATGGGTATTTCTACTTCTGGTTTTCTTCCTTTTCTTTTTTATATGTATAGTATGTATGTATTCCGAAAAACGTGACTTTATTTAACCAATAAGTACATACCATTTAAAAACCGATATTGGTAGAAGAGTCGATTGAAATTTCAAATACGTTCGAATAAAACGAATTCTGTTACTTGTGGTATTGCACAATTCACGCATATCTACTCGTATATATGGTATACCTACATAGAAATTTTCGTTTTTTTTTTTTCATTTGCAGCAGCAGCAATGGAGAGTTGATTTTATCGGAATTGCATTGATTAATAATCTACTCGTAGAGATTTAATAAACGTACACGAATATTTAGTCGCTCACCATATACATATCCCCGTATATATGTATAGGTATCTCAGGGTATTGTTTCACGTTTAATACCAAGTGAACGTCTATTGTCAGGACTAATTCACTCGGTCTAAGACAATATCTTATTGTCCTCAACGGTTATACCTGGAGACAAATAATTCCACCAACATCCGGATAAGACTTATAATGATTTTTTCTCTTCTTTCCATCGTTCTCGTTTACCCCGAACTCTGAAATTCTCATATTCTATTTAAAAGCTATTTCTGCTTCGTTTCAAGTTAGAAAAAAAAATAAAATAACGCTCTCAGATATCCCTTAATTTATTCTTTAATCCATACGCGCAGGTCTAGCTGAGAAATTGCCAATTTGACAAGGCGAACCTCTATCAAAACTAAGACCCTTAACTAATACCCGAAAGGTATGAGTAGGGTTGAGATTGTCATCTTATGATTAGTGTGTCAAAAGAGGCCGGGCTGGAGTTTCAAATTTTAATCTTACCGTCTCACAGTTTTTGGGAAGAATATTTCGCCGAAAGTCGATTTGAAAAGCTTTTAAATCGAAAAAGACCGAAGGTTTAAAATTCCGGAAGATAAATATGCGAAAAGTCGAAATTCCGGATTGGAATTCACGTACGAAGCATCGTGCCCTGTCATTAAATTTTCAAATTCTCGGACCTTCGGAGATTTGGATTTTTCGAGATTTTAACTGTCTGCATTTCGAGTTTTCTCAATTTCAATATTCGCAATTTTAACGTTTCTAAAAATTCGAAATCGTCTCTTTCAATGAATTCGAAATTTTTACCATTCGGGACGTTTTAAAATTCGAAAATTCAACCCGGCCACTGCCGAACTTTTGACAGTATATCAAAAATATTATGAAAATACGAAGTAGAGACGAACAATCGAAGAATCTAATAATAATTATCGTTTGTTCGAGAGATTGAAATCGTTGAGAAAAGAATTCGTTTTCCAATGAAATTTTTTTTTTTTCGTTTAATTTTTTTGTTATTTTTATTTCTCGCCCCAGTTTACTCGGTCTGAACTTTTAGCAACTTTTCTCTCCTGTTTTGTTATCCAGGTTCGCAATTTTCTCGCGTAATTATATTGCGATTACAGTACGAGAGAGAAAGAGAGAAAGAGAGAGAGGAAACCCCTGAGGCAGTTAGCTCAAGATAGGAAAACAGGCTGCCTTGCCTGCCTCTCTGCTTTTCGAAAAGGGAGCCACTTTTGATTCACGGTTTACGTTAATTGATATTATACAATTCTCGATGGAATTTCACCTCTCATAACTCTCAGGCAAGGCCTGATGCCAATTTGGTCAAGTGGCTTTCTATACTGTTTTTGGTGGGTGGGTACTACTTCTTCGTTCACGATCGTCTGAATAAATATATATTCAAAAGGAGACTTGAACATATCCACTTCGAGGGTATTCAGTGATATTCAAATGCGTCTCTGCAGACGCCGAGTAAAAAGTAAAATCTTTCTTCTTTTTTATTTTTTGCTTCATCTTTTTCCTTTCATTCCGTAAATACGGTTGATGTTCAAAAAAAAAAAAAAGGCCATACAAAAAAATTAGAAAATAACAAAAAAATTGAATAATGACATTTTCGTTTGATTTGTTTTGTTTTTTGTTATTTTTCATTTTCCTGACAGGACAAAAACAACCTGAAAATTTCACCGGGTTATATTATTATTATTATTATTATTATATATGAAGAGCAGTAAATATGTGGTATTAAAATTTTACTGCTAAAACTGGTGGTAATTTCTGTTCTCGACGTGAAAAACGAGAGAGAAAAAAAAAAAAAGCCCACTTTTTCATTGAGCTTTAAAATGAAACTACAAAGCTCGTTATTTGTGTTCCGAAACGGTTTTTTTTTTTCATGTACTACATTCAGCTATTTCCTATTTACCCGACAGGATATATGGTCTGAATAAATATATATTCAAAGGAGTTTCACTGATATTCAAATTTCTGGTTGACTATTTTCACAGGAACTTCTCAAACACGATATATAAACGTCCTGCCCGGAGTATATTTTTGCAAATAGGTATATCTTTCCTCCTTCCCTTTTTGTCTTTTTTTCTTAACGTATTTTTTTTTTTTTTGTTACATCTTTTCATATTCTGGACTTGAACTGTGACCTACTGCAAGTAAATATCTACCCGTTTCCTCGTTTATAAATTTTTCTCTCTCCGCATCCTCCTCCTGCGGAAAATTCGTTGAACGATCAAATACGACCATTGCTGTTATCATTATTGTCAAATCCTTGAGGCTCTGTAGAATTCGATAAAACGGTTTACCTCTAACCGTTCGATGTCTGAATCCCGAGACCAGAATAAGCGGAACTAACGTCCAACGTACCTTCCGGCTTAAATGTCCATAAACAAAACCGAATTTCTGATCTCTAGATTCACAGGAGGAATAATTTATCCTGTGCAAAAGCTCGTTGTCGAATTTTCACCGTTTTCTTTGACTTAGTGAAAAAAACAAAAAAAAAAAAAAATTTTCGAATCGTAAGCGAAATGGATGATAAAAATTTTCGATCATCACACTTTTAAGGGGATATATTCACCCCGTTTTTTAATGACTAAGCGAGAACTTTGACGATGTCCTGAATAAAATATACCTCCTCAATTATCTGCTCGTCTTATCCTGCGGAGGTAAAGGTATTCTCTGTCTTCTAGGTGTATCTCGTTTTCTAGAAATCGGGCCGTAGGAAAAGTCATTCTATTATTCAAGGTGTAGCATTTACCACGAACACCAGAAGACTCGGGCACTATACTGGCTGAGAACCGTAGTATCGTATCCTGCAAGCTTTCTTGGTATAGAAGGTATATAACATCCTCCAACTCCTGCGCAGGATAAAGTCACGGGTTTTACCCGTACAGACCAGAGTTCGGCTAATAAACGACCTTTGGGATTTTATTCGCTTCTCAAGGACTCTAGTTTTACCCTCATCCCAGACTACTATCTCGTCAACCACCCGAGCATACCTATACCTGCACCTAACAGATTTTTACTACCTGTTCAAATACCCGCCTTAATAGTCAAATTTTTGTTGTTTTTTTTTCGGAATTTTTTCTATTTTTTCAAGATGTTTTTTGACGCTGATTTCATTCTCGTTCTGTTCTTCAGTCGAATCACGTAACGCAATTCGAATAAATCGGGAAAATAAAAAATATGTCTTCGATGTAAAAACGTGAGACGTATATATATTTAGGAATATATATATGTATAAATATTATGTATACCTATGAACATAATTTCGACGATATAGAAAAGACGTAGGGGCTCGTTACGACGTATATCTCTACGTATGGATCTAGATGTTGATATATATGTGTATATTAGTGCGTATATAGGAAGTAATGCGTGGTAGAAGAAGAGAAAAAAAGAAAAAAAAACCTTCACCCCTAAATAATTCATGCCCGAACGCTCCCGCTACGCGATGAAATTTTTATCGACTCGTATCATGATCGGGTCCTGCCAAAATCCAGAGCTCTTATTTTCGGTAAAATACACTCGATGTTTAACCACGAGGTTGAGCTTTTTTCTTCTTCCTTTTTCTTTCTCGTTCTTTTCTCGTCATTATTTCAAGTTTTCGTTTTTTTTTTTTTGGATGTTCTCTCATGTTATTATTATTTTTCCAAATTTGGCAAATTTCAGTTCTCTCTTTCTCTTTCTCTTTCTCTCTCTTAATTTTCATTTTCATTTTCATGTTCTTTATGATTTAAAAGACCCTTTTCCAAAGCGGTGGTGTATACTTTACATCGTACAAAAGTGCATAAAAAATTTAAATCTTTCATCCCTCTAGCGGAGTGTTGATTAGTATTGGAAAGAAAGCTGCTTTTAAAAATGAGTAAATTTTTTATAGATTAGGGCCGATCCCTTTGGGCGGGTGGACCAATTTTTTTCTTTTCTTCATTTCTTTTCTCTGCTTCCGTGTCACGTATAAAATTTAATAGAAAGTTTTCACTATATACATGCTTCGGGTGAATCGCAAAGAGAATACGAGAAGGGATTCACGGATCGAATTTGACTCAAATTTAGAAGAAAAAAATAAATAAATAGAGTCTAGGTCGGTATTAGTCTCATCTCTTGTCATACCCAACATAGTTTTCAATAAAATTGCAATAAAAATTCTTTACTGTAGCTAGAGAAATTTTTTTTTTTTTTTTTTTTTTGCAATGAATTATTTGATTTCTGATGGAAAATATCATTAGGTTTCCGAAACGGTATATTATGTATATAGTGTACATATATTTTACTTCCCAACACAATCGATCTTGGTAAAAACAGTTTTTCTCCCCATTCAGCTCAAACAGAAATAAAAATGTAAGGGTCAAGCGAAAAATCCTCTTCCATAAAATTTTTATTACCCATGTTACGAGGTTGTAATAAATCTATTCACGTATGAACGGGGTTTGTATGCTCAGGGGAGGTTTAGTATGATAATTTAACCGAAAGATACAGGATTCAGAACTGATTACACACCTGACAGAAAAAAAAAAAATTAATAAATAAGTAACCAAAAGAAAACGAAATGTACAGGACTTTATAAGTGTTTCTCTCATTTATTTTTTCTTATCTAAAACACTTTTCGATCCGACTCGAAAGCTAACGAGCGCACTTAAAAGTTCGTTTCAAAGATCCCAGATATACTGATGACGACTCTGCTCGACGAAATCTCTCCTTTTTCACTTTTATTTATATATCTTATCAAATAAATTCGTCTTAGATTATTCTAGCGTTTTTTTGACGTTGAAATTTTTTTTTGCGAATGAATTCCAATCGATTATAATTTATATAAATTCAAAAAGATCAGCTCGTCGATCTTTCCGTCGTTATAAGCTCAAACAGTCGAAATTTGAAAATAAGAAAAAGCTTTTCAGGACCGCCGAATGAAATTCAAATTATTCGATATTTTTTAACCGCGGATTTTACCTCTTTAATATCAAAAAACGATTTTGTCTTGATCTCAATACCTCGCCATACGCAATCACGATTTTTTTACTTTTTTTTTTCGCTCAATTTTGGGGGCAGTTTGAGTGTATCTCCGAGTGGCGTCAGACTACGGCTAGTACTACTACTATACACTCCCAGTCTTCCCGTTACGACTTCTACTACTTACCATACAGGCGATAGAAACAGTTGTATAGTAGTACCTATAGGAGCTTACGCTCGCCTGGCATGAAAGCGTGCACCAGAGAGAAGTCGAACTCTCTCCTATCCATGTCTCGGTTGGTTATAGTTTGCCTATACCTATCCCTACCCCCAGACTTTACACAAACACAAACATAAACAGGTACAATATATACACGTATATATGGATGGATATATGGATATAAATAGGTATAGACACAAGCCTGAACTAGGAGTAGGTATATAAGGGTAATATATATGTATATATAGACGTTATAAGGGGCGTATAGTAGATATACCTGCGCCTGTGGCTGTGGCTTACGGGGTGGTGGCGTCGGCGGCGTCGGCGGTGGTGGTTCAGGGTGACGCGACTCTAGAGAGGGCGCGGCGGCGTTTTCCTACGCCGAGGGTGAACGACGCAAGCTCCAGTGTTCCCGCGGCCGCTCCCTGTCGCTGACGGATTTCGTCGTAACGGAAGCACGAAAACGTGCAATACCCGTTTATTTCAGGGTCGTCGTCCCCCGTTACCGGATATAAAAGAACAAAAACAAAAAAAAGGAACAAATTAATAACCTAAAACAAGAAAAGGAAGACAAAAAAGCAACAAAAAAAAAAATAACGAAAAATTAGAAACAAACGAGGAGAGAAAAAGATAAACAAAAAAATCAGTGATCAAAAATTTCTAATTTTATTCCGTTCTGTAATTTTGATAATCTATCTGCTGATACGATTTCCTCCTTCGGGGAACAAGAGATCCTTTTTTATTTATATTTATTCGAAATAGAAAGGACTCGTTGTACGTGGCGGTTAACTGAATGTGGATTACAGAGAGCTTTTCGGAGTTTGATAAAAAATTCTAAATCACCGTTAGGGTGAAAAAAAAAATTGTCGAATTAATTCTTTTTTTTTTTTTTTTTGATTTTTTTTTATTACCGAATCAACAACAGGTAGGATTCCAGTCGAGTGGAAAACCTGACCCGTTCTAATTCCGGAACAGATTTATAATTATTTATACAGCTTATATACAGCAAAAAAATTGTTTCCTTTAAAAATCAAAAAAAGGAGTTGGATATAATATTAAATGGATAAATAAAAATTGTGAAGTTTCGTAATATTTTGCACACTGCAGTTTTCCCTAATCATATAAGTTCCTATATAATAATATGCTCACAGTGTGAAAAATAATATTTTTTGACCAAGAAAATTGTGCAGATAAAATAAATCAAAAAATATATAAAATAAAAAAAACAAAAAAAGATTGAAAAAGTGGTTGAAAAATTATAAACGATGTCTCAGAGTAGGAGAACATCTTTGCAGGGCAGTTCAGGACCCGGACTAACCACACCAACTTCAAAGGTCGTGGCGGGTCCTCCCCAGGAAGTTCTATCCCGAGGTATTCCCCTACCAGGAATGGTACCGTCTCTCTCGGCTCAGGAGACCTCGGTACTCCAAGGAAATCTCATTCACGGTTTCGTAAATCCCCTCGGTCCGGCTGGGCTTGTACATCCATCGCCGCATTCGGTCCTTCAACCCGTAGTTTCGCATCACATTCAGAGTCCTCATCAAGGTACTTAATTCCGCAAGTAAAGATGAACAAAAAAAGGAAAAATAGAATTGAAAATAAATGAAGACCAAAAAATTTTCTTCCTCTTAATTTTTGTTTTCGATTATTGAAAAAAAAATCGCGGAAAGAAAGCAATGGCTTACTCTATCTTCGGGAATAAAATATCGATAACTGTCGATTCGTGTATAAAACGTCAACTTGGCTTCTCACCAATCTTTCGCCCCTGTATTCGTATGAAAGTAAACTTTTTGTTATATCTCGTAAATTATAGGAGATACAAAAAAAAGTTTTATACAAAAGTTTTAGCGTTGAATGAAAGGCGTTTTTTATGTTCTATACAATTTTTTGATTATCGTTACGGATTCGGTGTAAATTGATAAAAGAAAAAAAGTTCAATTTCGAGGATCGTTTCGCAAAGAGAAAAAAAAATTTTTAACATCGTCCTTTTCGAATATCGATGCGATTCAAGGACTCGACAAGATCCTTCCGTCGTCTGGCTATTCCCCACACGGTTCTCCGCTTCGTACACCCTTGTCATCTCTCCACGGATCGCCCCAGGATACTTCCCACGTGATACCGAGGTCCAGGATAGACCCGGACCAAGTTACTGGCGTCATTTCAAGACGGGGTTCCGACGCGAGCTCTCCACTTCCAGGAAGTCTTGTAGGAACGCCGGAACACCGTGGAAGAAGACGTTCCGATTACAGTCCTCATCAGGGTACGTCGAAAAGCATAAGAGAGAGAAAAGAGCTTTCGTTGTTCCCCCCCCAGTTATTTTTCTTTCGAAAAAAAAAGCGCAAGTTGATCAGATTTTCGTTAATCATTATTTCACACCGTTCCCTGCTTCGTAGTACGGCTAATTTCCTATTTGAAATGGAAAATACAGGGTTTGGAAATACGCCATAGCCAGTTCATCGCGTGTTTCATTGAACATAAAAAACGCAACGAATACCCGCCGGTTCGTATAACTACGTCGCGTGCGCCCCTTACTCGTGGGGAGGAAAAGTCTGTCAAATATGTTGAGCCCAGTAATAGGAAAGTAAACATTAGATCGAGGTAGGAAAATTTTTTCAAAAATAAAAACCTGGTTTAAAATTTGACTCAAAAAGCAAAGAAAAGGAAGAAAACGAGTTCAACGACTCGTTTTTTTTTTTTCCCTAGTTTAATCGACTTCGAAGTATCTCCGATATCTCCAACAGCAAAAAATCGGCTTATCCTTCGGTTCAAAAAAGGCGATAAAACAGCAGCGAGGAAATAACTTTTCAGAGAGAGAGAGAGAGTGTGAGAAAATTGCCATGTCTCTCGAATTCCTCATCCAGTTGGAGGGGTTTGATTTCTGTTCCAAGTTATTTCGTGTCCGTTCAGGAATTCGTACGGAATCCAACGATCAAAAGTGAAAAATTCAATTAAATCCATCTCATTTTGTATGCTATATACGATAAATTCTTCCCTAATTCGAACAGCGTTGCACGTCACCTCACCACCAAAAGGAATAAATTTAATATCAGATGACAAGCAGGAGACTTTCTCTCTCTCTCTCTCTCGTGTCGTTCAGTCACTACGCCAAGGCTTGCAGCCCTCTTAATGGCTAAGGGACTTGCGAAATATTTCTGAGGAACGAAATACGCCGATGAAGCAAGCGATAGATGATAAAGTAAAACTCGTATGTAAATTAATGAACCTGAAGTTCTGAGCTTTTTTTTCTTAATTATTATTAATCGTTTTTTACTTCATTTGAATGCAAAATTATTTCCCCAAAGCCCACTTATGTAAGGGGGTAGTAAAAAGGCAAACCCTGACTCCAACCACTTGCAGCAGTCTACAGGATACTTTATAGCAACGTTAACCAAAGTAGTTCCTGCCAGACGTTCTCACGTGAACCTGTACGTGAAAATAATTTCTTCCGGTTAGCAATGCATGGGCAATTATCTTCGACCATATTCTTCGAGTTTGATACGAATTTTCAGAGAGCCGTGAACGGAAAGAAAATTTTTTTCTGCTGTATTTGAACGGCAATGTTCTAGGTTTCGTTTTTTATTCAGTCATATGTACATATGCGGAAGTGAAGATAAATTTATGATGAACTGGAAACTGTGTTACGGTTGCCAAGGGTGATTTTGAGGACTTTCTACGGGGTACAATCGTATTAAAACCATTTGCAAGTTCCCAGAGGTATACTTGGCGTGTTTTGTCCCCCTCTTAAGCTCCTAACGAGATCTTGATGCTGACTTCTCTTTCGAGATTTTGATTTTCTTATTGTCTTAAAGAGGCTTGCAGCTCTGAGAACGTAGGTTATATGTTAGCTAATGGAGTTGATTGAGATGAAAACAAAAAGAAAATGAAACGAAAAGAAAAAAAAAAAAACAGAATCAGAATTGTATCGCTTCGTTTGTAGTCTAGGAATAAACTTTTCACGATAAACTGGATTAGAGAAATTAATGGAAATTTGCAATTGACATATCGGGGGTGGGTCTAACCCCTGAATAACTAATCGCGTTAAAAGCAACTCAAAGTTTCCCTCGAGGCCCTTGAATCGCGTTAATTGCAACCCCTCTCCGTCTGCAACCTTAACGAGATCTCGATATTTTAAACCATCTTTTGCAATTTGGATTTTAGTCTACTATCTAGATTCTAGATTGTAGAGGGTAGGCATAGCCTCGTCACAACTCCCTTTCTGAACGAGATAATTCAGGAAATAGGGTGCTAGCTGTTTTACCCCCCCTTCTCTCATTTATGAGCCCAAATTTTAACAGGGTTGAAAATTCGATGCTGCAAACTAAGAAAATATGCAATGTACGAAACTTTTTCTTCGTAGATAAAACTAAAACTGGTGGATGATTTTTTTTTTTTAAATTTAGGTAAGATTCGAAGATCAGGATTCCTTCCTGAGTTCGTTTAAATTCAGACATTTAAAAGTGGCATTTACCCGGTAAATTGTCTTCACAAAGTTTGGTAAATAAACTTAGAAGTTATTTAAGAAATGTTTATTTCGTTAAGTAACAGAAATTTGGCCGAATTTGAATATGCCATCCAAGTTACAGCCGGATAAGAAGAGAAGAAGCTAAAGAAAAGAGAGAAAAATAAAATAAAATAAAAGCTCCAACGAACAAACTTGTACAGTTATATTTTCTGGCAAAAGTTCTTTTTCCCTTATTCTTTGTCATAACTATTATTATTATTGTTATTATTGTTTCTGAACTTTAATGCTTTTCGGCAATCAACTCCCTTTTAAACACGAACAAGGTATATATGTATATGGAGATACAACTCCACCATCTCTTTTGGAATAAATTAAATTTAGCGAGCTTTTTTCCCAACGCGCCCTCGGTAGAAACAAACGAGGAGGTTCAACCGGGTGCGTGAGAAACTGCGTGGGATATATAAAAGAATTGCTTCTTTAGAGCTTGAGAAAAAAAAAAGAAAAAAAAATGAAACATTGTTACTTCCCTGGCGACTGAAACTAATTTTGAAATAATCATAATCCGAGCTTTCTAAAATACGTTCGAATTTCATTCTAAATACGTAACAGTCGATTGAAAGTTTCATTGGACACGTGATGACGATAGGAAAACAGGCTTGTTTGAGAATAGAAGAAAATAAAAAAGGGAGAATAAAGCAGAAAACAGGATAAAGGCTTAAAGGTAAAAAAAGGGCGAGGCCAAATCTCGAGGCGGAGGGAGGGGGATAAAAAGGTGAAAGGTTAAAGGTAAAATGTAAAAGGTAAAATGTACGGTATAAGGTAGAGATTGGTGGGACGCTGACGTCGTGACAAGACGAAATCCGGAATAAGCAATGGCAGGGATGAGTAAAAAAACATAAAAGACCTTCGGCGATGGGATGGGGAGACGGAGGAGGGCAGGATCTCGGGAAAACGTGAGGTGAAAACAAATGTCATATTTTTCGACTTTTCTTACACAATTTTTACAACTGTAGTACCTGCTAGGCAGTTCCAGGGTATAAGGGTATAGGTTACCCTATTTTATCCTCAAAGAGAGAAAAATACTCCCAACCTCCCTTGTTGTTCGCTTATACCTACTAGCCAATTTCTACCCTCCTTGCTAACAATAATCTACAGCTAGATTCAAGCAACGAATAACCACACGGTATAAAACCCTACAGGGAGTGCCTCGGCTACTTCGGAAGTAACGTCACACCCTCGTCATATTTCTTATCCGGAGAACGTTATTCACTTTATATACCTTGATATATAAATTAGTTTTTATTCACATGATCCAAGGAGACTAAACTTTTCCTTGTCTTTTCATATTCAAGAATTATCGTTATCGATTTTTCGAATTTTTTTTCGAAACCGTTTGTACGAGTTAATTGCGAGGTGTATAATAGAAGCTAGTTTTTGTATCAGGATTCAGTCGATACACCAATCCCCAAGCCCGCAAAGCCCAATCTCGTTCCTTTGGATATATCGCGTAGTTGTCTTGTTATATCGGATATCGATATTGGAATCGAGACTCTATGAATATCGTTATTAATAGTCAATATACGCCCTCGGCAATCGGGGAGGGCTACAAAATCGCTAGGTAAAAATCAATACTTACCCCTCCCCCCAAGGTGGTGTGTATGTAGCTCGGGAAATGGATAATAACATCGTAAAATGAATATAAATGAAGACGTTTGGATCCGCCAGGTTCCACGCACGACCTGCAAAACCCGGAGGAACGCCAATTCAAGGAAAGTAGTTAACTTTGATTCGAAAAAAAAGAAAAAAAAAACGCGAAGAGGCTTAGTCTTTCACCTCGAATTTTATTTATTAAAAATTGAACGAGTCCTCCCACAGTTGATCGACTTTTTCATTCGATAACGTGTTCTGATTTTAATTAGACACGAAGTAGATTAAAGTTAAATGGGAAACAAAGAACGAGTAAAAAGTAAACCGAAAAAAATTTTCAACTGTTGAATACACCTCAAGTTTAGTTGGACAGAAACTTGGCGCCGACTCTCTTCGATGTATAAACAACGCCTTAGTTAACCGGCAGGAAATGGACCGTAATATTGATCCTCAATTTCCTTTTGTGTCGCGTCGAGTTGAAAGGAAGTCGTAGTCGTAGTTCGCTGTCTGGTAACATGGGACTAAAAGTAGACCTTGGAAATTAAGCACCGGAGTAGGTATAGCCTCCGTCTTTTGGAATAAAATGTTTCCTCTCACGATTTGAATCGGTTTTTATCTTCATCATTTTTTATCATTTTATTTCGTGACGTCAATTTTCCTGGTATAAGTTTAATGAATAATTTACGAAATGAAGAAAGTGAAAAGAGAGATTTTTGGGATATAGCACCAGGGAAAGAGAGGGGTACAAGAAAGTTAATTACAGATCGTAAGACTCCGGGCGAATACAAATTACGAGATTTTCAAAAGCTTTCTTTGAAAAGTTTCAACGACCATGAGTTAAGAGGAGGAATTTCCTCGTAGGTACCCTATCTAACTCCCTACCTTATACCCACCCAAAAACCAAGTAAAGTTTGATACTTGGTGAAAGTATGCAAACGACTATGCAAATACCAAATGTTCAAGCTTTCGAGGCGTGATTTTGAAATATGCTCTTCATCGCTGCTCATGCAAGCAGCCGAGAGAATTCCAACTGCAAAATTTTATGGCATTGAGTAGCTACCGAGAGGGGGGCTACTACTACAACTTATGACAAACTTACTTGGCACGAGCTAGAAAACTTTCTTAATTGCGTTTCTATGACTGAGAATCTTCGACAAGAGATTCTAAGACGACGACAGTCAAGTGGCAATATTCCTGATGCCATTTTATCAAAGGAAAGCCACTCGACAGTTCGGCAAACAACGACATGGCATATCGATTTATAGTTCATTGCAAAACGAAGCGAGACACATTTTGCAAAGAACAACCAAAATATGAAACGGACAGACTCAAAATGAGTCGACGAAAACAAAATAAAATAAGATAGAATCCTCCCCTCATTAACGAGGAACTGAAAGACCTGCGTGAGTTTGCTAAAATTTTAGCTACAGCTTTTGATTAATTATCAAAGTAATTAGCGCTGATTTCTAACTACTGGGATCATCTTGAATCCCGTGGTGATTTTTTTTCCTTTTCTTTCGCTTGTATTATCGGGTTAAATAATTTTGAAACGTTCTGTATAAGCCGTGGTGTCCGATATAATGATATATTCTCTCTCCAGCGAATGGAGGACTTAACGTAATCTATATATCAAAGCGGATTACATTGCGTCCGAGCATCCGTCTGTATAACGTGATACAGGAAAAGATGAAACGAATATACAAATGCTTTTAGGGAAATTTTTTTTTTTTTTTTTCACCTTCTAAGTGCAAGGAATAATCGTCATTCTATTTGCCCTTTTCGTTTCTGTTTCGATGAAGTGATATATGAATTCTGAGTGAATTTCAACTCCGCGTTAAACGAATAAAAGATTAAATTAAATGAAATTTATTCGATTTAGAATCGGAAAAACTTACAACCGGATATTATAGATTTGTAGATGTATAAAATGGAGTATAGCCGGAATTTTATACGAGAGAAGCCTAGCCTCGAGTGATCTTTCCATCCCTATTTCTCTTTCTGTTTCTGTTTCTCTTCCTCCATCCCCCAGAGAGACCCTTGGAATACCAATAATATCTGCAGATCCAAAGTTCTATTATTCTTCACAAAAGAAGTCAGCCTGGCGTGAGTTATAATACTATATAGATTTATGTATTATATAGGCACGTATATGTACCGCATATAGGTATATACAAAATTCCCATCGTAGGAATATATACGTCTATACATATCGCGATGTATCTCTCCGGATGAAATATTCCCCTATTTAGCCTTAGCTGCACCGGGTACTTCACCCCGTCTTCCAGGTTTACCTCGTTCGTGAATTTTATTCACTTTCTATAAAAAAAATATATATGACCGTAATTCAAACCCAGCCCGTTATATTGCATTGCCAGATTTAATTCGTATGTGTACAAATGAAATAAACAGGTAAAACATGAATTGGAAGAGAAAAAAAAAATGAAACGGGTTCATACAACCGTATAAAAATGCTTTTTATTTGATAAAATGAATGCGAAGAAGCGTGCAGGGGAGAGTTTAGCGCCTGAAACTCCGAGCGTGCATTTTTTCTATATAATTAATTAAAACACCGCGAGAAAGAGAGAAAAAGAAAAGAAAGGGAAAGAAAAGGGGAAGAAAATAGGGGGGGAAAAAGAAATTAAAATATCCCTTTTATTTCCGAACAATGCACGCGTCTCTTCTATTCAGTTTTACAGACGCGATAGATCAGCCCCCATAATTTCTTTTTTTTTTTTTTCAATTTTCTTTTTCTTTTTGTTTGTTTTCTCTTTTTCTTGTCTCTCGCTTCTTTTCTCATCCCGCATCAACTCCCCCCTCGAGGCGAGGCGCTCTCGAGTGTCATAAGTGGTGAGTGGTAAGTGCAGCTAGGTATCTACCTACCCCTTGCGAAGGGGTTGTGTGTTAGGGTCGAAGAAACGGAAGTGAACTCCTTGATCCCGACTCGTATGAATTCCTTTTTTTTTTTTCTCTTTTTTTTTTTAGTTTTTTGTTCGTTTTTTCGTATGGATTTTGGTACCTATACGCGCATTTTGGGGAACGTCGTACGTGGGCTTCGGTGGTGATCGATGATTCAATGCGAATGTACGTTAGAAGAATTGAAACGAGGTTTTTAGCTCTGTGAGAATAAAAAGCGCAAATCTACCGCAGTTTTTTTTTTTTTTTTTGTCTTCCTCATTTCTTTACAAGTTTTTTTTTTGGAGACACGAAACGAGTCAGGCGATTTAGATATAAAACGTGGTTAAAGCTTTTAGTTTTTCGTTCCTCCTCCTTTTTTTTTTTTTTTTTTGTAGGAAAAATAGAATACCAAATCCGCCGAGATTTTCGACTATTTTTTATTATTCACCATCGTCGTTTTATTTTCATTTTATTTTAGCCCCGCCACTCATCGACAACACCTGCACACCCTATTTTTCACATATCAGGATTTATCTGAAAGGTATTTTCCCGCACGAAAAATATGGTACTGTGTGTAGTGCGCGATTTGAAAAAGAAAATTGAAATTTTTCCAACTATTATGTACATATTATAACACCAACGTGCATTTAAAATTCAAAGCTCTATTTGTCCCCATAAAACATGAGACGAGAAAAAAAAAAAAAGCTTTTGCAATGCACTAACGAATCCTGTATGGCTACCCTAATCAATAAAATACGTTTTTAAAAAATCTGTGACCGATAGTGAGAACCGAAAAATACACTTGGGGCATTTTTCTGACCCCTAAAATTCGACGAAAATTTATTTTTCGCTGCTCACTTCGTCTCACACGGTCAGAATTCACAGTACTAAGCTTCTCGCTTTGGGAGTGGTTGCGTGTTGGATTAAAAAGCTCTTATCCGTTTTAATTTCACAGGATTATTTAACCTGGCGTTTATTTCACTTGGCAGATACTCGAGACTTAGATCTTACCGGTATCTTGCAATTAACATAATTGCTACAGGCTGTTGCACATCGTAGTTAAACTAGTAATTCTAACCCTCGATTATCGCCTATGCATGCCTATCGCATTTAGCCCGAGAAAGTTTAATAACCGCGCAATTAGCAGAGTCAAAATATGCTCACAGGATACGTTAATAAGATTTTTCGACCGTGTTGTAATTACAATCAAATAGTTAAGCTAGTTCATTTCCAACTATGACCAGAATTGTAAAAACCGTATATCTGGTATCAAGTTTTCATTGACTGAAAGCTGCGTAGATACTCGAGTTTTTAAAAAGCTGTTAAGAAACGGTTATTTTCAACGAATTAATTGGCTTTTCATTTTCCCATTGAAAAGTAAAATTTGCAAGCACTGAGCTAAGCTTGGAGTAAAAACAATTAATGAAAAGCTTCTTCCTGCTTTCCGAACAAAGTATACAATTTTTTTTTTAATTTTTCTTCTCTTGTTTCTTTTTCCACAGTTACAAAACTGAGGGAACACTGGGACGAGACAAACTCAAAGGTGATGCAGAGAAAGACGCAGTTGGACGCAATGCTGGGCGACAGCCAACGGTACGAAGCTAAACGTACCGAAGTCGAGGCTTGGCTCGCCCGGATGGAAACTCGTCTAGAAAGAATGCGCGCCGTTGGACATACTGCCGACGTACTGGAAGCCCAACTTAGAGAACAAAAGGTAATTAACTAATCAAAATAATAGCCAAAAAAATGATTTTTTTTCAAGTTGCGAAGAACCGCGAGTCCGAAATTTTAGGGGTTTTCGTCGTTTTTATCGCCAGTCTAATTTTCTGCTATTGTTTCTTCAGTTTTCTTGATTTTTGGATTATTGATAATCCAGTGGACTGCAGGGCTCCGCTGTGTCTACCGGTCCAATTTAGAATCCCTTGGGAGTTCGTTCCCCGCCTTTCGTTATTTTCCTCGCTTCGTTTCTTTTGCAACGTGAATTTGCGGTTCAAGTTTTCCCGTACTGATAGGCGCAGGGAAAAGATATCCAATTTCTACGGGCTATCAAGCCCTGAATTCCAATCAACCGTAATCACATTTTCGTCTGGTACCCGTCTCGTCCGGGTATCGATTTCCCGACTTTGCGGTTCAACGAAATTTCTCAATTCTAACCATTACGCGGACTTTAAATGCCCTTTTCGTATATTTTCAGTCTTATCACGTCGAGCTTCACCAATACAAACATCAAATTGAACTCTTCAATCAACTGACTCAGAAACTGATAGCCGTATATCAGCAGGACGATACAACCAGAGTTAAAAAAATGACCGAGACGATAAACCAGAGATACAACAACCTGAACACTAGGTGAATATTAATTTGATCTGATTTGATTTGACACGTTAAAAAAAGTCTCCACGGACAATTGACCGAATGAAAATTTCTCTTTTCCTACCATCAGCATCATCAATCGTGGAAAATTACTCCATTCCGCAATGAACTCACTCCACAACTTCGACCGATCTTTGGACAAGTTTCTCGCCTGGTTAAGCGAGGCTGAATCTTCTATGGAAGGCCTCGAGGCTGAAGCGGACAGACTTGGCGGTAGACGAGACCAGGGAGCACTGAGAAGACCACAACATCAACTTAAGGTAGGAACTAAAGACATTTTACACTCCGCTGAGTAGTGATCATCGTTATATACTGGGCAAAGAGACTTCTTATATTTCTCTTGGAAAAATGACTTCGAAAATGTTCGGTTATGGCTATCCAATGGTGGTTTTAGTTGATAAGCCATATTTAGTCGACTGGCCATAAACGATGGAGTATAAAGTGGTTTAGCTCGGCGTTTGGACCGGGGGAAGGTGGTCCTCCGTTCTCTGTATCTTTATCTGCGTTAGGAATAGGAAGGTATAGTTTAAGGAGTTTGCCGGAGACTTAGCACCGCTAATCCGTCGCAATTCCTTGCGGCAATTTCTTGGGAATCAACTAAACCAGCTCGAGTAAAGTCATTACCACTCGATTCACCGATTTACTCGGATCGTATCTGTCCATCCCTATCCCTCCCTCTCTTTCTCTCACTCTCTCCCTCTCCTGTTTCCCTGGTTCATGTGTATACAACAAACTGACAAAGTATTGCCGAGTAGGAAGACCTACCCGGATTTGGACGTTGAGACATTGGGATATCATGGAAGGACGCGTTCTTATCCTCACCAATTTCTATCCGTCTCTCTTTCTCCCTGCCCATATCGACCCTTCCCTGTTTTCCCAGGTCCGGGGGGGGGGGGGGGGCGGGAGGGGTTACCCGTTTCACCGAAACGTGCGCCTGAGCATATATCGCCCTTTCCCTTGTAGTTCCAGGTTCGAATCCTGTGGGAAAAACACCACCGCGCCTGCAACCATCTTTTACTGAAACTCTGGTTAGCTTCTTTCTCTCTGATAGTTTTATTCTTCTACAACTAACTCACAGCTTCATCCAATCCGTGGAGACAATCGGGAGTTCAAACCCTGCAGTCAGAAACTCAAACCTCTTTTCTTGGAGAAATTTATTTTCACCTTATTCTCAAGTGATCGTTTTTATTCCTCATCGTTACTTGTCTTTTTTCGACATTTTTTTATACTCCTGTTCTTCATTCGCGGCCAAACCGATGAACGTCTTTTGTTTGACCGTCTTATTTCCGGAACTGATTGTCCGACCTTAGACGTTTCCGGTGTCTGGTTCGCGGCTCTTTTATTTTTCAACCCCGTTATTATTTTTCCTCTTCTCATTATTTTCTTCGCATTTTTATACACAACGATATCAGTTTCGCAAACGTACGGAATATATAAACCGCTTGTCGTTCAGTTCAAAATTCGAAGTGAGAATAACGAGGAAAAACCCTTGATCGTTTCAATTTTTATTCGGTATACAAAATATAGGTTCAATTTCAAATAAAAAATGACAAAAATTACCAAAAACCAAAGAAAAATCAGTGAAAACCGCAAAAGACAAACGAGAAAAAAAATTCGCGACTCATATCATGGAGGCATATGGTAGGCGTAGGCAAGAGAACCCTCTGCAGAGCATGTCGTCCTTCACGAGGCGAGGGTGACTCTCCTCGTCGGACACCAGCTGCATCTCAACGCCGTCAGACAACTCGTTGAATAGCAAGTAGGTAGGTAGGTAGGTAGGATAGGTTTAGGCGAGAGAGACGAGCAAGCAACCAGGGCAGGGCGACATTTCATGAAATTTCTGATCTGGTAGATTCTGTGGAAGGAGGAAAGGGAGGGAGGGAGGGAGGTTCGTACTTTGAAGTTCGAATAAGGTTGAGGAAAGGAGCCTGAGGGTAGTAGTGAGCCACTTTCCAAACCCTCCTTTCGACTGGTATACCTCGATCGATCCTTGGATCAAATTAAATGCTTTCGCTATTGAGCTTTGGTAAAACGTGAAAAACACACATGTAGGTATGCGGTTACATCGAGAACCAAGAATTCTCGTTTCTGTTCTTTTCTTTTCTAACTTCTTCCCTTCCCTTTCCATTACCTTTTTCTTTTTCTTATTCGCTTCTTTTCTCCGAGCCAATTTGTATCCCATTCCTATTTTACTCGTCTCCAACTCTCCGTCCTGCACCCAGCTATACCTACCCTCAGTCTAAGTAATACGCGACAGTCATCTGTCTTCCTTATTGTCAAGATGTATCGCTATGGAGCGGAAGGTAATTCAGAAGGCAGAATTTATTCAAATAATACTCGAAACTCTGCAAGAGATAAAAAAAAAAGAAAGAGGGAAAAATTCCGTTGTTATTTTTTCGCCTCAAGAGAAGAGCGACATCCATCATAAGACGATGGGCTTTCTTTTTTGTTCTATACATGAAAAGAAACAGTTTATACATAAAGACAGATCTAACTTTAGGAAAAAAAGATCGACAGCAAAATTTAAGGGAGTCTGAAACTTTCAAACCAAGCCCCGTTTTTTGTTTGTTTGTTTTTTTTTTTTCGTTTACGTAGTATATCTAATCCCTTAGTTCCGTACTCTTGAGTTTTTTACCAGCCCCTAACATCATTCAGTTAAAATGTTAGCCGGTAAAACTCGATACGAAGGTAGATGCACCCGATCGAAGGTTTACGCGCATGCGTACTGAGTCGGTACAGATGGCGGTAGTGTTCTGTAGATTCGGGGTAATGCAGAATCGCTTGAGAACTCTTAACTTCAATTCCCCCACAAATCCATCGGTAATTCAAACCGTAATCCCTGCCTAACCGACGGAGTAAAATATGGGTAAATATTCTTCGGTCGGTAATACAGAGAGGGTTGTAAAAATGATTGAATAAAAAAATGTCTATCCTTATTTCGGAAAGGAAGGAAATTTTTGGAAAAATTTTTCAAGGGCGTCTGGTGACCGACGGATCGCTGCGTCGGTACAGAACGTGTTCCTACTTATCTACCGTAGGAAACTGTAATGCTGTATAGAGATCAGTGCCCTGTATTGATTTAAGTCGGTAAAGCTGCTCGTGATTGCAGTTTACTGTACAATCGACTGTCAACCTGAACCGCGGATATTCAAAAGCTCCGTCAAAATTGATTTGGTAATGAATTTTAATTTACACCCGTGAAGGATGAGGATGAGGAGGATGAGGGTTAAAATGAAACTAAACTTTTCAAACGTTGTGAATCTTTTCATTTATATACTGCATTGAATTTTCAATGAAAGTATTAATTGAACAGTTTTTAATTTTTTTTTTCCTTTTTTCTTTATATACCTTTTCGAAAAGAGCTCTCAAAATCCGAGTCAAGTGTTGACCCAGATTCCCGGTGACGTCTCAACCGGTGACGACCATGATTACATGTATCTAAAATATTTTTCTTTCTCGTCAAAACGCGTTATTAAATTTATTTTCAAATAAATTTTAATTTTTTTTTCTCCCGACCTTTACATACCGGTTTATTTTTCGATGTTCAGTATGTTTGTTCAAAGCTATTACCACATTTTCGTATATCTACGTGTTGACAGACACGTTCGTTTGAAGTCAAATTTTTGGTATTTATTTTATATCATCCCTGCACAGAGCTACGTTATTTTTCATTTTTTTTATTTTTTTTTTTTCATTCAAAATCGGGATTTAAATTATTCAGAATCGGTTGAAAGCTCAAATACGTGTACATAGGTACCAGCTAAAACTCAAAGTACATATCACGCGACAAGTAAAAAAAAAAAAACAACCAGAAAGCCGAAAAAAATATTACAATAAAATCATAATTTAAACGCAATAATTTTCATATCGCGTTCCTGCAGCAGTACAAACGTGGAGGGGCGAGAGGAGACTCTCATTCGCATTCACAGTCATGTGCGAACATTAACGCGACCGGTGGCAAATATCGGTTAACATGATTTTTGAATTAAATTCGTGACGAAATAATATTCGTTTTAAATCACGTACGTATGTACATACATACATACATACATACGTACGTACATATATACCCTAGGTACCCTTTAATCCAGAACTATACTGCAGGCAGAAATTCCATACTCGTTTTAAATACATATATGTATATGTACGTATAGGTATATACATATATATGTACAGTAACCAATTTGGCTCGACACAATTTTCCACTAGATATATCAACTGATTACTAATCGAGCATACACCGGATAGTTATTAATTTCAAATCGATAAATAACGTTTAGAATATATACGTATGTATAAGTGGTAATAGTAACCGTAACTATCATTATTATCATTGATACTATTACTAGTTCTGTTGTATGTATTTACGTATATACCAAATACTCCCGTATTTGTTAAAAATTAAGCTATGCGTCTCTCTCGTCTCTCACTCTCTCTCTCTCTCTCTCTCTCACAGTGGAAACATATTGCAATGTGGAAAATGCCGCTATTCTCAACCGCTGCGAATGCTGCCCGACGCGGGGGTACGGGGGTTATAGGGCATTATTAATTGGTATTTAACGAAGAGTAATTAAATTCCATCCAGGATTTTATGCATAGCCTGGGCAAAAGTTACTCGTGGAATCAAATCGTTAGTAAACTGTAGGATAAAGTGGACGATGGAAAAAATAATAAAAACTGAAAAATTGGTGGTATTTTTTTTTTGTACCCTTCGTCGTTGAAACAGAAACGAAAAATAAAATAATCGAAATAAATTAACAAAACGTTAACGAAATTTGATAACTTTTGTAACAAAGAAGCTTTTCAATCGCGAGCTGACGACACCTCGAACCTTTAAGCGCTGCGCAGTCTCGAATATCGCGATGAGTTGTGTTGATTAAAAAAGGGGGATGATGAAAATGGGGCAAAAGGCCAAAAACCAACAAAGATGATAACGTTGGGAACAGATGTCGTTGCCTAGTGGTTGTAACACTGCTACAGAATCTACAACACACGTCAAAACTACCACGTTGAAAATTCCGTATCTGTATACGTATTACCACTACCCACTTATATATACCACATCTGAAAATATAACAGTTTGCTCTCAGTGTGCAGTCCAACGAAACGCGCGGTATCTCCGGGCCCGCATGTCCGTGACAGAAATTTTCCAGAGACTAGAATTTCCGCTGACTAAAAATGGGACAGGGACAGGGATAGATATATAATAATATAAATTTGAAAATTATTATAAAACCGTATATAGAAATGATGCGATTTAACATGATGTCTTTGAACCTAAGACTAAACTCGACACCGACTTATCACAAAACTTGTCTAATAAATAAATCCGTCAAGTTTAACTTTGAATAGAATTTTCCTCCCCGATAATCTGACTAAGGTAAAGCAAGGTGGGTAGGTATAGCAGCTTGAAATAGCAGTAGTAACGGAGACAGTATTTCAGGGCTTAGCCAGTAGGTCCTTAATCTCAAACTAGAAGACTAACAAATTAGATTGATCGTTGGAGTTTACCTGTTCCCAAAGAGGCCCGGATCTATTCCCCTCTCTCTGTCTCTTTCTCTTTCTCTCTCTGCTGGGAAGATTTACCCCACAGAAAGTCTCGAAAATTCAAAGTAACAGTTACGTACATACATACGTTGGTAACGAAATGGGTACCTAACTGTACGATGCTCTCTCTTTATCTCTTTCTTCCTGTTTACTTCCCCGAGAAATGTTTCGTGTAGTTTACTTATTTATCAACCCTGTCTCTAGCCACTCTCCACATTACACTACACTACACCACACTACCAGTCTTGTCCATACATAATATCACACACAGAATTCTGAGTGAGCCCTCGAGGGCACGTCACCGCAAATTCTGCATCTCCACAGGACACTGTCAGGGGAGAGGGGAAGAGGGGAAGAGATGAAGAGATGGGTAAGGGTCATGCGAGAGAAACGTTATAGGGTAAGAGTAGCAGGAGGGTCGGTAGAATGCGGGACACCCCCTTTGGCTATTTGACTAAAACGGCGACATAAACGCGGGGCTAAACTCACCGCTTTATTTAAATTCCTGTAAGGAATTTTCACATTAGAGAAAACATCTTCACTACCTTGACCTGCCCCTCGTACGAGGTATGGGGGTTGTTTTACACGGGGGTTTACCGACTTGGCAAGAAAATATCTACTCATCGGATATCTGAATCTGATGAGAAGAAAAAAAAACTAGAATTACACTTTTTGATGGAATGATTAGCGGCTATAGGGGTGGCAAATTCAACGAAGGAGCAAGGCGCGCGCGGACGTTTTACGGGGTTTTCTTATTTCGTGCAAAAACCTCTGGTAGGTTGCGTGGGTACGGGATAGGTATTCCGAACGCCCGAGACATTGACGTATAACGAAATATGTAACCCTAACCAATCCCTACAGGAATTTCTCCTCGGTATTCCTCTGCCTGTTCCCATTCTAACATCAATCATACCTGTCGTCGTCGTCGTCGTCGTCTCTCCAACGCGTATTCGCCCAGCACCCTTTTGCTTCCTTTCTCAAAACCTCGGGAGTTCGTCTAAATGTATTTACATCCATGTACACTTATACATATACCTATAATATAGGCACGAGTATGTGTGTGGCCATGCATAGGACCGGTAGACTCGCAATATGCTCTCCGATGAACCGTGTGCGGTCGTGTCTATTCATGGTATGAAAAACGAAAAGATCACAAAACACGTTTTTTAGTTTAATTTAAAAACTTTGGATTGCTTTTTCGACGTTTTAACCACCTTAATCTCCGTCTCTCTTCCTCTATCAAAAATTGATCATTCAAATAATAAAGATCCGAAAGTAGGAGCACATCAAATTGTGCCATACAAGCGAGTTTTTTGTTCTATAGAAAATGATCGCCACTTATTCTCCATTTGCTCATTTAATCAGCACTTTTTAGCACGTGAAATTGCCACTTCTGACTTCTTGGGGCCCCCTACAGCAATACAGCTTCTTCAAAGTTGAAGAAGGAGGATATTTCTCGTGAAGTTGTTGTAGTTTAACTGGAAACCTACTCAGACATTCGAGAAGTATAAACTGAATTATTTCTCCATCAAAGCCATGAAAAGGAGGTAGTCTAGGTCTCTGTCTTTTAAGTTTTTCGAAACTTGTAAATCTATGGAATTGCTAGCAGCTCCTGTTCTATTTCATCCTCGTTTTTTTTTTTTTTTTTTCTCTTTTTCATTTAAAGAGTGATTGGTAACGCGATTGAATTGCCAGTTTTAAAATGTATGACCCGACTGTTCGTTCGTTCGTTCGTTCGACTAATTTATCTTGAACCGTAGGTTTTAAAAAATCTAGCATAGTGTAATTTATCTTTGTGCTGCAGTAGCGGTAGCAGTAGTAGCGTGGCGGAGAGTCGAGGGGCAGTTTTTCCGCGTTAAATTGAAAAAGCGTTTTTGCGAGGAGAGAGAGATATAGAGATTTTCGTTCGGCGGTGACCAGATGGCGGGACAGTTTATTGCCGGACTTGTACGCCGCGAGGTACGAACAGAAGCGAAATCGTACGATATATATATGGTATATCTATATATATATACGTATACATATACGCCGGTATGATAGAGAGAGGGGAACTCCATGCCCTACGGATAACCACCTGGACCAATGGGGAAAATACCCTGCTCACTTTATCATTCAGTATTCAGTCAAAATTCTGAAATGACGTATATGGGGACCGGAAATTGCACAGTATATTCTCTTTTTCGCATAAAACAAACAACCAGGGGCCCCCCCAGATTACCCGCAAGAGTTGTCGCGCGGTATGCGCAGCCCGGGTTTAAATTCCACAAAATTCAAAACGTGATTTAATCAAGAAGACGAAAAAAAAAAAAACATTCGTATGGTCTCAAATTTTTCCGAACCGTTCCACAGAATTCAAAAATTGAAAATTCCGTGTTTCATTAAATAAAAAGAAGAAAACGCTGCGCTACTGGCAAAGGTGTTATCCCGTGATTGTTCGGGAATGTATATAAACCCCGTTGAAAATGTGAGAAATTTTTTTTTTTTTTTAAATTCACACCGCTTCCGCGAACCGTGAAAGTCTGGGCAAGGTAATTGTATATTCTTGTATGAAATAGTTAACATACCTTATCTCGCTGGAAATATGCGAGATATTAGGATCAGCCGGGAGGCAAAACGCTGTATCATATCATGGACCAAGTTATGCCGGTGCAACCGTCAACTATGGGTACCTATATCTATCAGAAACTGCTTTAAACATTTCAAATATTCAGTAAACTGCGTTCTCGGTAAACTTACAACGTTGTCCTGCAGTTGTGCATCCGGGAAAATTCTATATTGCAATGTATACGAAAAAAAACACAATTTTTTTGGGTTTTCCGTCAAACAATTGTTCGCGAAATTTTCTCAATACTCGCAACAACCGATAGTCGCAAAAATGCATATGCAGGATATAAAGTGGAATCGATATCCTTCGAGTATCTCTCATATATTTACTAGCCAAGTACAAGGAAGAGTTGGGGTTGGACGAAGGACGATTTCAGCATCCTCTTCACTAGCCTCACCACGCCAAGAGGAAATGAAAAATTCCAAACGACCTGTTCGCTCTTCCTTGCCAGTAATAAGAACGATATCACGCGTTTATCTGTCTAAAGAATTTATGTCAGTTCACATATTCACTCGAAATATACTCCGATTTTTCACACGATTTTTCACCACGTTCTTTCTTTTTTATACAAATAATGAAGAAATCAGACAAAAACTAATCGTTCGATATACCGTTTACTGATACGATTCGTATTTTCATTGTTAACCAATCGCTACACGCTCTATAAGCGCACTATATAGTTTACAATGGAATTTCGATGCGGGCTGCAGCTTGTTGAACGTTTTAATCAAGCAGAATTCCCTTCAAACAATTCGATTCCTCCTCCACATAGCGTCAAAGTAATTTTCCAAAGCAGGTATTTCGGTGCCCCTGCAGACCGTGGAAATGTTATCCCAATGATAATGAAACGCGGTTGATAGAATTTAGCCAGTTCTTTCGTCTTCTAGTTCTTATCTAGTCGTCAGAAAAAAAATTTCATAAATTGAAGAAATTCAGAAGAAGCGTTATTCTAGCTGAAAAAAAAAAATCAAGTCCTTCAAAATAACGTATCAAGGAGTGAATATAGACCGCTCGAAGTTCTCGGCGGTTTTCCTCTCTTCTCCTTCGTACCCTTTCCTAGATATTACACTTTCCCTGTCAATCATAGATAAGAGTGGCGGTTATCACTATCGTAACTGTACCTCTGGTCATTTTGGTTTAACGGTCAACTGTGCTCGAAAGATAAAGCTCCGGCTTATATATATATATATATATTTTCGGGGCCAAAAATAGTAGCTTATTTATTCTTACCCTCTTCCTCTCCCCATCGTACGATTTTCGGTTCTATAGGAACTGGACATTCGAGACGCTTGTACATTCCCGTCTCTGTGTATCGAATGTCGATCGATTATTTGTGCTTTTAAAGCGAGTTCACGGATATATAACTGCATTATAATCTGGCGAAAATAAAATTTGTATCATCCCTCGGGTATAACTGAAGTTTTTAGATAATAATTTATTACCCCGTGTTGCGGAAAATAGGAAAAGTTTCGCGTTTAATAATTTCGGAATTTATCGAGCTTTTGATTTTTTATCTCTTTCCTCTTTCTCTCTCTTTCATTTTGTATTTTTTTTAATCCTTTTCTCGTGCAACTAGACACAGCTTTTTGCTTAAACCCTGATTACAAATTCGGAACAATTTGTACTTTGTTAATTAATACTCGGGGAATTTCGCCATGTTTCTTATTACGATATTTCGTGTATACATGAAAACTGCAGAATTTCACAATGCGATACAACCTAATAGCGCTTTAAGGTCAAAGGTCGGATGTCTGTTATATTCCTGGCTATTTACGAGTCATTTCGCGCGTGCCAAGTGGAATTTTGAGACTGCTTCATTTCCCTAAAAATTCTTAGCACAAGCCTCTCTTCTTCTCTTCTCTTCTTCGTTCGTTCGGCTAAGTGGAGAAAATTGATGAATCGTCACGACGAAATTCAAAGGGATTCTCCTCCTCGAGTTGGAAATATAACCTTCGATCTTTCCCTCGCTGTACCTCACCTTGGCATTTGGCATTCTCCTTCTCTCGCGTCGTATCTCATCGTTGATTTGCATCCTTATTTTGTAATTCAAGAAAAAAATTATATTCCATATTTTAATTATCCGTCTAATTCATTGCCGGATTATATGTAGTACATAATGATCTGATTTATCGTTAAATAATTAACACCGCATCCGATTATCAATAACTAAACCAATTTTGACGGGTACTTATCTTTCTTATTTCAGGTAAGCTGGATTTTATGAATTCACAAATTTCCTTTTTTCGTTACGGGGACACTTTGATTGCTTTAGTTCGGTAAGTCAAATATCATCACCTTGTTAGAATATTGTAATTTAATTTGCATGATGGATGACTACGTTCCTCTTCGCCGTTATTTGCCTTTTCCTAAAGACCATGCAGCAGCAGCAGCAGCAGCAGCGTTCTGGAAGTCTCACCGAAAAATTGAATTTCATTAAAATTCATTTACCATTAGTCGAAGAAGAAAAAAGAAAATCCAACCCTCCTCTCGAGCGAATTTTCTAAAAAACAATTAAAACCTGCGTCAGTCAAAAACTGAACATAATCGCGATTGAAAAACAATAGAAAAAAAATAACGTCTATGATATGGAAATTTAGTTTTGTACCTCCAGAGGCAGACGTGTTACATACGTAGGTACGTTACATAGGTACATAGAGCGAATCTAATAATTGATAGATTTCGGAAACAGCTTTTACGAATGTATTATTAAAGAGCTGCCACACCGTCTTCCTACTCCATGTTGGTGCGGGTAACCCATATTTCACTGGAGCACTTACCCCGGCCCATTCTTCCCTCACAAAGCCACTCAGCTTTTCGCACAAAAATACTCTACTAGGCCAGTTAGCCTGGTTGGTTGGCTTACTCTGGTGGTTAGGTGTATAGAGATGTGTGTCGGTGTTACCCCTCGACGGTTTAGCCTCGGTATAACCTGGTTGTCGTACGAATATACACACACACACGTATAGGTATGAAAATCTAGATACCTATACATATATACGCATATATACTTTATATACACATGACTATATTATAGTATACATATATATGTATACATGACTGCAGTCTTGTAGGTCGCTACTTTTAAATATATCGCGTAAACTTCTAAAGAAGGTAGGGCAGGGGTAGAAATGGTAGTGGTCGTGGTGGTGGTGGTGGTGGTGTTTCTCCCCTGTAGAGTTAAAACGGCGCTCGGTATAAGAGAGAAGAAAGTTGGTAGCCCAACTTCCGGTTAATTCTTCGTTGTTTCGCCGGCACAATTTCTCCGTTGAATTACTGACGTCGCGGGGTCTGGTTGGACGGAACGAAAAATGAGCAACAGAGAGAGAGAGAGAAGAAAGAAAGAAAAAAAAAAGAAAGAAAAAGTGAAGAAATTTTCACAAAAAAAAGGAATAAAAAAAAACGTGACCTGCATTAATTCAGCCGCGTAGAGATCAAAAGCCGAAACGACGAAACGTGTTGAAAAAGGCGGCTACTGGTTTAACTCAAAATTTCTTTCGGTTTATTTTTTATTTTTTCTGGTTTCGACCCTTTGATAGAAAGGAAATAAATGTTGTTAATTTTTTATTTTTGAAAATTTACCCCTTTCGGGCCACAAGATGGTGAAATTAATTTAGAACAATCGAACTGTCATGTCGCTCTGCAAAGGAGTGGAGACTACCGAGTTAATAGCCAATTTGGCAAACGTCTGGATATCGAACGAACGTTGTACGGGTACCTACGATTTTCAACGATTCAATACAACACCCTGCCGTTGATATTATCGATGTTTTATACCGCAACGTCCCCCGGGTACGGTCAATTAATAAAATTGATTATGCAATTAAATTCGCTTATTAACGAAGAGAAAATTACCGCGCATGTTCACCTTGTTTTTTTTTTTTCTTTTCTTCCACTTTTGAGAGAGAAAAAATCTCTAAAAGGAAGAAAGAAAGGAAACGAATGGAGAGAGAAAAAAAAAATTAATAAATAAATATAAAACAAAAATAGCCAATAAAATCAATAACTATTTCTTCTCTCTTAACATAAAAACCAGAGGCTGTGCAGAGGGCTGCAGACTGCAGTCGATTCAAGATATCAGTTTTATTATTAGTCAAGACTTGTGCACGTTATTCATCTGGTTGGTAAAATATATAATTAGAAAATCTTATCTCGAGTGCATTAACTTTTGCACTTTGGTATAAGGCAAGTACGAGTAGCTGGATATAACCAAACCTTGTACCTTATACTTAGCCACTATATAAATCATGAAATATTCAGTATTGAAAAAGACGTGAGCTAACAACATGTCCGAAAATTGTTTGCCGTTATACCTATGCGGATATCTGTTATCCCGATGTTGGGAAAGGTCGTGTAGAAGATGGGTGAGACGTGTATATATATGTATATGTGCAGGGTGTAGCAGCTCTAGTGCCATGCCTCGGGGAAGTTATTAAATAAGTTTTGACGCCACTGAATGCTTCATACCTAAAGTTTGACCATACCTCTCTCTAGCTAGTCTAAAGTCTAGAATCTCGAGATATTGGAATACTGCCACACTACTTAGTTGTAAATAATAAATTCTACGATAGCTGCATCGGGTATATACATCCAAGTGGTATAGGATTAAGCGGTGAATTCCTCTGCAGGAAATATAGCGAAATAATTCGTTTTTTTTTAACGCAATTAACGATACGAATTTCAGTTATTCTTTGACATC
The DNA here is from genome assembly GCA_949628255.1 of Macrophya alboannulata. Lineage (NCBI taxonomy): Eukaryota > Metazoa > Arthropoda > Insecta > Hymenoptera > Tenthredinidae > Macrophya > Macrophya alboannulata. The sequence goes on along the minus strand of OX451211.1, from coordinate 16,025,189 downwards.
TTCGATTTTTCCGAAGAATTCATTCCAGGTCAAAAAACTTCTGCCCCTTAGGGATGAAAATGAAATGAAAAAAAATAATACTAATAATAATTGAAATTCGTACTCGAAATTGCATGGAAACGTAAAATTTCGTCGATAATTAAATCTTCGTGTGTTCGTTTTTTGCCTTCCTTTTTTTTTTTTGTTCCTCGACCGTTAAATTCGGTATGCAAATATACATACATACGTGCTCTAGCCGAGGGTATACTGGAACAATAAACAAATCTCACTCTCGATTCGCGTATAGGCGTTTAATCACCGACCTAGCAACGCACAGTTTCCGCAAGCTCGTGAGTGAGCGAGGGAGTGAGGATGGGAGTGAGAGGGGATATTCAGCATCATCTTTCCGTAGATGGTGTGCGATGGTAAATGCCAAAGGGCATAAGGTATATCCGCGACTACATATACGAGACAATACACATATAGAACTACGTAGTTATGAAGAAGCCTAGGGTGGTTAGGTCGGTTGGTTGGATGGTCCGTCAACGACGTAGGTTCGCAGGTCCGCGATATACACACAGTCGCGTTTTGGCGTTGGCCCGGATCAGGTACATCGCAAAAGCGCGAGAGAGGAAGAGGAAGAGGAAGAGTGAAGGGAAAAGAGAGAGAGAGAGAGAGAGAGAGAGAGAGTGAGAGTGAGAGAGGGAGAAAGCTCGAGACGCGGGGCGTCCCGGCGCAAGCGTCCTCTGCCGTGGCGTACCGCTCAACGTCCCCGTGTGGCATCGGAGCACGCCACTCCGCCCCCGGCAGGTCCGGAGACAGTTTGCGCTATGAAATCGGGACTGGTTCGGCGTGGTCATCTGGCGACGGGTCCTTGAAAGGATCCTCGAAAAGGATCCTCGTCGGGAAGTGTTGGTATCGTATTTCAGCGAGACCAGAATCAAATTTAAAAAAATAAAAAAGGACCACCAAAAACCGAGGGAAAATATTTATCAGAAAATGGTTATCTCTTATCCGTTTAAAATCACGTTGCTAAAAGTGTAAAGGTAATATCGAAGTAGGATAAAATAGGGTCCTGATTACGCCGCGATGTCTCCCGTAAAACCGTATCGGGACATCGCGGCGCGTTTTTGAAAAACAAAAAAAAACCAACGAAAATTTGAAACAAGAATAGAAGGAAAAATTTACAAAATAATAGCCAAATAAAAACAGGCAAGATATCTGTGAAAATTAGTGCAGCGGGTATGTTCGTGAGTTTTTGACATCTGGATGAACTCTGGCTGTTTTTTACTTAATTTTTTTGTTTTTTCGTATTCATCGGGGAATGGATAATCCACAAGTGATGAGGCACTGTAGCTCTAAATACTTGACAAATAAAATGAAGAGAGAAGTTGGCCTGCGGTCGATGGTATGAAACCACGCGGTGATACCTGATAATAAAAAACATTCAGGAATCAGCCGCAAATGGGCGAACCGGCGTCTGGCCCACCGCCGCAGTCCAACGGTGGTGTTAAGCAAAAACCAACTACCCTTAATCTAGGGTTGGGCCCGTTTTATCGGGGCGCAAACGGCCGGCCTGGTCACCCGGTACTGTCGAATGATCGTCATCTACGACACCTCGCAGGCGGTCGTACAGGGCGATCGAATTCAGCCTCGTCTTCACCAGACCCGATCATCGGACCAGGTAATAACTCTCAACAGCAAATATCCACTAGATTGTCTCCTTCGCCGTGGGGCGAATCGGAGAATCTGTTGGAAGTTCAGCCACCGCCTCCGCCAGCACCGTCATCGCACAATTCGAGTTCAAGAACCGTGAGAAACGGTCCGGTTTTACGAAACGGAATACCAACACCGACGTCGGCAGTCCGCAGTCCGAATCACGGAAATTACAATGGGCACGGGTTCCCGCTCTACACACCTCCAGCTCCAATACCAGCGGCAGGATCTTCTTCAGGAACAAACAAAACTCGTTGTATTTCCAACGGGGTTCCAAACCTCACGGCAACACGACGTCCTTCTAATATTACCGTTGCACCATTCGCCCACGGACACCCAGTTCAGTACAATGCGAGGATTCAACAATCATCGTCTCCCCCGACCGCACCAGCAGCACCATGTTCACCGAGGGGATCAGCAGTCGTTGTCTCCTCCTCCGGTACCTCAAGCCCTAACAACCTCGTCGTCAACACCGGGGCTCCACCATCCGCGACGGTATCAAGACCGACAAATGGAGCTGGTGTCGGCCCTGTCGGCATCGTCGGTAATTCAGGTCCAGGTCAACCCGTTAATGAGCCAATTTTACGGCGACCACACTCAGCTTCAGGGAACGCTTTGTCACCCCTCGCTTATGCGAGGGAGTATGAGTCTCCCGGTGGCACCCTGGCTCCAGGGCCACAGACCCCAACGTCTTCAAGGCACATTTTGCCACCCCACGCTATGTGGAATGGTCAATTGCTACATCAGCCACTTCCCCGTCGGCCACACAGCATCGCAGCAACTCCAACAACCGGGACACCATCATCCGGGGTATTACTCACCGGTACGGTGTCATCCCCAGGTTCGTCAGCTCGCACACCAGGAGAACCCGTTCAATGGGGACCGTCAGGGATGGTCTTACACCATCCCGTACCTCGCCGCGCCTTTCCAACCACCATGCCTCAACCACAACCTCAACCTCCGACGCCAACAACATCGATAAACTCTTTCGGTAATCCAGGAAACTCAAATACATGGACTGCCGGGACTAGTGCACACAGACCAAGACCGCACAGCATTGCCACAACACCTCAGGGCGCCGCCATGGCTCCGGCATCTCCCTCTGACTCGGGATACCGATCGCTACCTTCAGCATCCAGCGATTATCAACTTCTCAAGTCACCCTTGCAGCAGGGAAACGTTGCTCAGGGTCAACAAGGACAAAGTGCTGTCCGGCGGCTATCACTACCGTCGGCACAGACCCTTCTTCGTGTTACTACGCCTAAACCAAGCCCAACTTTTCACGGGTTACCGTTCAGACCGTTCACATGTGGCCTCTCGCCTAATGGAAATCCAATATTTCTTGGATGCACGCATCTTCATGGTGGGAATAGGGTCGCTACTCCCGTTACCAGTCCTGCTAAATCTTTAACCACGTCTCAGGCCATTCAACAGCTTCTTGCTCAGCCGAGAAACGGATTCAAGATTGTTGATGATAAGGTTTCACTGTTCATTGAGATTCTCGACACTCAGGAGAGGTTCGCCAAGGTCAGTGAACCCGATAACATTAGGATATAAGTTCCTCGTCAATCGGGGGTGATCAGGAATGTACAAAATCTCGTTCAAGTGAGAATCATTGACAAAATCTGCGTAAAAAAACGAAAAAAAAAAGGAAAAAAAATCTTAATCTTCTTTTCACAGTGAAGAATTTTTCTTATTAAATAATGTTCAAGGATTGTGTAGAAATTTAAATGGAAATCTTTTGCCTTGGAAATAGGCTGCAGGAGCGATTCATCTTTATAAGGGGTCTTCGATTTTTATCGGGTTTAAAATCAATTCGAAACCAAATGCAATTTGACTTGTTGATCGAAGACTCGAGCGATATATGTATATGTATTTCGCGGAGAAGAGAGTTTTTCTTACGCGTATATACGAATATTAACGGTGTGAAAAGTAGGTAGGTGTATATTATATTGAAAAATGGAATAAAGAAACAAAGTTTTCTTTAGACACATCAATGGCAGACAGGCAGCCAGGCATGAGAGTGTGAAACTTGGCTGGAGGCGACGAAGATGACGGATTTGTCGTTCGCCGATAACTCTATAATACATAACTCTGCCGCAGCTACGATTCCTGAACATAATTTATATGCAAACTTTACTATCTTCGATATTCGCTCTTCGCGTATTCACGTCGCCCCCGGCCGCCAATGTACAGCAAAAATCTTATTTGCAAATTTTACTTTTTTTTTGTCGATTCTTTTTGTACTTTTCTCCTTCTTTCTTGTTCGCAATATCAAAAAATAACGATCCGCATGCTACCGCACACCCCATTGCAGCAGGATCTTTTCTCAGCTACTCTTTTTTTTTATTTTTTTTATTTTTACCTTTTCCTCTTTACTTCGACACTGACACTCGATATTATCCCAGTCTCGTCTTCCCCTTCAGACTACTTAACGCTGAAGGCTATATAGAGAAAGAAGAGAAAAAAGAGAAAAGTAGTACGTAATGAAATGTTTGACACTTGTTCGATTTCATCGTCTAACAACAAATACTTTCACCCCTTAAGTGCAGGGACTCGCGAAATTCTCTGCAGGGATGAAAGAAAGAAAAAAAGAAAAATTCGAAATTTAAACAGGATCAATTTACGAACCCGATACGATCGAGGATCATTTACATTTAGGATAGATGGATTATTTGCCTAAAGCTTTGCTGATTTTATACGAGTTTATGCTACGTACTGTAAAAACTGTAATTAATTGCATCACTTGAACTCTCAAAACGGCCAAAATTTCGTGCAAAATTTAATCCATGTGAAACTGCACATCCGATTTTGTCGAAACATGTTTCGAATATTCATTTGCTGGAGTGGCGGACAACAACGAGACCTTTGTTTCAACTACTTTAACGATAAATAATCGCAGATTTGTAAATAGAGTTAATTTCACTTGGTTTCAACCTGCACGTTTCGACGAAGCAGTAGTTCGTCTTCGAATTTCTAACCGCAAGTATAGTATATTCAGGGTTTTTCAAAGTTTTTAGGTTTCTTAGCTGCCAGTCAAGTTCTCGACTGATGTGAGCAAAAATCTACATCTTTTTCTATCGAAACCGAACGTCTGGGAGACTCCCTCGAAGGATTAACTCGTTTTCTTCTCCTTCTCCTTCTTCTCTTATTCAAGCCGTTGAACGAAAAGGAGATAAAGAAACGTTCGACTATACATATATACGGAATGGACAGTAAGGTGGTGGCGGATCCTGCTGAGCATGGAATGTCACTTTATCGTTACATACTGCAAACGGACAATCTGCACGTATGCATGCATGTACTCGTATGTTACATACAGACTCAGGCTTTGATCTCATTCTGCAGAATGTTTACAATTCTCACTTATTTCACCTGTTCACTTCGCGAGTTTCTCAAAGCGAGTAGTACGCTGTCTTCTATGTATGTATATATGTACATGGTATATATTATATATTATATACCCGAGCTTCTCCTCACTTCCGGCATTCTACTTCCGTCTTTAGATATATTCAACGCAATATGAGTTTCCATCTCGTTGCATCTCGGCAATTTTGGCCCCCTCAAAGCCGATCCCCGCAATCCTTTACCACCCCTCCCTCCATTCCTCCCTCAGTCCGCAAATTAGTTGTACCCTGTTTGGATATCACAAACCGAAAATTAATTAGTTGTGCAGTATAATGATAGGAGCTAGAGGTAGTAAATTTTCGTTGATTTTTTGTTTCTTTGATCAAAGCAAAATTAATTAGATTTTTATTATACCATGCTATATGTATATCGGGTTCACCTCTTAGCCGACTACTACTGTAGTAGAAAGGCAGTTCGGTTCTGGTTCAAGTGCTGCTAGTTTCAAGTAGAAAAGTTTAACCCCCGACGAGCTATTTTTTTATATATATATATATTTTTTTTTCTTCTTCTTTTACGAGCCGTTGATGGTCTCGCGGAACGACTTTAGGCAACTTTGTCTTAATCTTTTGTGACTTATAAATATCGAGCTTTACTCCGAAGAACAGAAAAAATGAAAGAAGAAAGAAAAAAAGAAACAGAGAAAAAAGATCGACAGATGATTTTCTTTTTTTTTTTTTTTCGTATTCGAAAACCTTTTTTCTTTCATTCCAATACTTATATAAATCCCCTGAGGCAATTCTATATCCACTTAAAATCTCTCGCGGTATAATTTAATAAATTTAAAAACCATCTGCAGTGAGGATATAAGAGAGGGAAAGAGAGAGATGGGTGCATAAGATACTTAAAAAATAATGTTTCAAAAGCTGTCGAGGCGGAATGAAATTTCGTCCGGGAATCGATAAGGATTTAGAAAATCTTCGCGAACAGGAAATACACGATCTTCCTTCTAGCTGGTATTTCCTCGATGGTATATACGCGTTATATCTATCTATCTATCTATACTATGTACGTACATACATACAAGGAGCAATTCCTCTGAAACGATCCGAGCGTATATAGCTAATTCCTTCTTGTTCGGGCGAAAAATAGAGGTTTAGGTACCTACCTACCTACCTTCGGGCGATATTTTCGCTCGAAGCATTCAAGGAGTGAAGAAAACGAAGAAGTTTTCTGCACTTTTCTATCGGGAAAAGCTCCTAGATCAACTGAGTGTCTCGAGAGGTTGACACTGATAGATTATTACAGGGCACTCCTCGGAGTCGTATATACGAAGAATGGTCAAATTGTTTTGACGACAATAATGGTGTAATTATTATTGAAATATTGAAGTAAAAATCGAAATCCTATTTATTAATCTTAATCTCATTTTACTTTCTTTTTTTTTTTTTTTTTGAAAATAGTGGAGAACCGTAAAAAATTTTTACACTCACTGAATCGCGAGCCGAGGGAAGTGGCTGAGATTTAAACCAACGACCACAAACGACACCCTCTTGGCTAGCCGTAAAATATTTTATTTACTACTCCTTCATACGGGAAGACGTTAGGGGATCGTTTTTTCTTTTTTTCACCCTTAGTAAATGTATGAGGAAATACTGCGTGCAGTTATTTTTATTATTCAATGAAATTTTGAGGGTTTCGAAGTAATATGCGGATTTAACTATATCACCCCACGTTTACATTCTCGTGAAATATACTTGATTTTTTTCTTCTTCTCTGATTCGTTTTTTGACTTTCGACGAACTTGAGATTCGATTTTTAATGGTATAATAACGGTCGATTAAATAGTTCTATACAACGTCGAAAAGCTCATAGAGAACTGTGTGATAATAGCGATCTAGAAGTTGAGAGATAAAAGTAAAAGAAAAAAATAAAGATTAAAGGAATAAAGATTCTTTTTCGAAACTCTCAACACCGCCAGTTTCACTTCCGACAGGATTCAGGAATCAATAACGAAACAGCTGTTGGTAGATGGAAAAGACGCCTCTCTGGTTTAGGTCGGGAAACCTTCAACCTATACAGGCGCGATCGTTGACGATGGGGGGATGGGGGAAATTAGCAACGAGTGAAACAGCTGCTACCCCTATACCCAAACTCCTCACGCCTATCTTGAACCACCAAAATTCTAACCGAAAGGGAGATAAGCCTATACTAACGCGTGACGATAATGAAGATAAGAAAAACTGAGATGAAATGAAAATAATTAGAACGAAACCATTTTTTATACATATATATATTTATATTTCAAATAATTAAGTAAATTTCGATTAAATTTCTAACTTCTACCCCTCTGATATTTGGTTTACAAATTTTCTATATATTTGTGGAAGAAGAAGGCTCCTCGGCTTGTGGAAAAGTAACGAGCAAACAAATCTCGTCGAAATATTACGAAAAGAAATTTTTTTCCCTACCCTTGACGAATTTTTTTTTTTTTTCTTTCTTACATTCTCTTTCTCAAATTAAATTCAAACGGATCTCAAATTTTTCTCAAGGTATATATACCTATATACGTTATGACGACTGTGTGAGAAATTTTGTTGAAAAATCTTACGACTAATTACGAGTGTCCCTGAAATTATTTTTTTAAATCCTGAAAATGTTGAGTGGAGATTTTCTGAGTAGGTTTATATTCCCCGCTTTGGTTTAATATACATATATATATATATATATTTTTTTTCCTCTCTCTCTCTCTCTCTTCCTTTTCCTTTTTTTGTTTTTATTTTCCCCCGTGGAAATCCACTCTTTTCGAAACTGGCTAACGGCTCAACGAGCCACAAAGAAGAAGGCCTTCTTGCAATGCTTGGAAATTGACTGGGTCCATTCATTCCGAGATGAGCTCCGGGCCCGCGAATCTAATCTATTTGTAGGGTTCCGCCGCCGCACAGTCCCTTGGTCAGTAGAACAATAAGTGTTACATCGACACGTTGTTGGCTTCTACCATGTGTTTCTTCCTCTTATTTTTATTTATTTCTTGTTTTTTCTCTCTCATTTTTATTTTCTCCTTACTTTAGTTTTTCTACTTCTCTTCTCTTCTCTTCTCTTTTTTCTGTTCTTCTTTTTCCTTTCTTCCCTCTCATTTTTACCCTCTCGAGAAAGTCGTTCGAGAATCGCCTGTCTAGTGGCGATTATTATTATTATCATTATCATTGTTGTTATCATCACTCCTCTGATCATCGCATGATCATTATATTCTCGTATACTTTTTCCTCACGCCAAACAATGTCGCAAAATTTTTCGAAGAATCGAAAACCCTGAAGGGACGAAGGAGGACGAGGAGGCGAGAGCTTACCAGGCAGGGTTCTATCGGTAGTATATTTTATCCACGAAGCCAGACATGTCATTTTGAAAATTAAGCCAATATCTATGTATCTATATATTCATACGGTATATATGTATATATCAGAATACCTATATATATATACATATATACGTGCTCGGAGTAAAGTCGAGTGGAGCAAAGTTTCGGACAAAAGGTTGCTACTCCCTCAAATGACAATAGATTCCATCCACGTTAAGGCTCGAAGGGCGAGAGGAGGGACATGGGGGTAGCTGTAGGTACGTTGGATTCCCCTCAAAGACAACTTCTTTAAGCGGGGGCGCTGACGTACCCAAAACTTTAGACACATTTTACCTCGAAAATTCTATACAACTATATACGTATACATATATACATATTTATATTTATTATATACTTTATCTCCCCGTCTACCCATCCATTAACACTAACACTTTCCATACAAAAATCCTTAGACGCGTGTATGTATATTCATTTTATCATTCGTATTTAGAAGAAGGTGGTTTTTTTCTTTCTTTCAATTTTCTTGTAATCCTGGAATAATGGCTTTTCTTCATTAACCAGCATTATTGTTCCCCAGTTCGCTTGTTTCCATTGCTCTATCCTCTTTTTACACGAATTTAATTTCGGATTTTTTGTATTTTGCTTGGTTTTTTTTTATTCTCGTTATCCACAATGTTAACAGCGTTTTAACTGATGCAGCTACTACACACCGGATGTTTGAATGTAGAATCAGATAGCACTTGTGCATTTGGGCGTAAAACGCAAACCGTTGCGGTAGATTTTTTTTCTTTTTTCACTGCTAGTCCACCTCGACTCTCGTTGCTGTTAATTTTAATATTTTCGGGTTTTTTTTTTCCTCTTCTTTGACCACCGGTTTTATCCTACCCTCTTCCCCTCTCTCTCTCTCTCTCTATATATATATATTTTTCTCTCTCTGTCCAGTTCTTTTTTTTCTTTTAATTTCTTTTTTTTTTTTGGGTCAAACGGTCGATCTACGTCAGCGTATTTCACGCCTAGCTTTCGTTACTGCAGGTTGCGGTTTTGCGGATTTCATCTCCTCGTAAAATGATTATGCAAAACGGAAGCCTGTGTGTACCCAAACCAAGCTATAATTTAACCCCACCATTGTTGTCAAGAGTTGTGGCGAAAATTGAAAGCTTATCACACTGAACCTCCTCGTCCCTTTGAAACTATGGTACCTATCCTACCTACCTCGGTCTCTAACTTGCCCCTTGTTTCCCTGCCCTTTATCACAGCTTCTACCTATAGCTACTCATTTTCTTATTATCCTCTTTCTCTCTCTCTCTTTTCATTTTCGTTTTGTAAAAAAAAAACAAAAGAAACTTTGACACAGACAAATTGAAAGAGACGAACGAAAAAAAAAAGGAGAAAACCATCTCGCCTAAGAATGTCATAGCTATTTTTAAGAAATATAGGTATAGTTTACCCAAATCCGAATTTCTGTATGTACGTGTATACGCGGGTTGAGGATTTAGTCAAGGATATCCAGCCCCTTTCCCTTAACCCTTACCCAAAATTTTCTTAAGATTCCGGCATCGCCTTGTGCTCCTTGTAATCACAGCAGATGGTTTCCGGTGTCGAACATTAAACTACACGAGTAGATTTTAGCTAGGGGTTTGAAACCCTCATAGCCCGAACTCTGGGGCGAAGGGAGTGTTTAATATTAATTGCATATTAATAACGAACTAGCTAGGCGCGAGGTGGAAACCACCATTCATTATTATTTATCAGGGTGATTAAAACCAACCCCCCTCGTCCGCCCCTTCCTTCTCTCACCTTCTCGCGCCTCACCCCTCAGTCCCTGTTGTGGTATCGCTTTAAATGTATGTATAGGTACGTACCTATACAGCGTATAACCACCTGTGCCAGGGCTTGCATGTCCAGGGTGCATAACGTGTTTGGAAAATTAATTTTAGCCATTTTCAGGAAGTGTTGTCTATTTGGTTAAAACGGTCAAAATTATTACCAAACTTTACCCTGCGAGCTACGTTAATAAAACAAAAGAAAAAGAAGAAGAGAAAAGAGAAGAGAAATTAAATATAGTCGATCAATTATATATGAGATTCAGGATTATCTCTATAGATATTACGAATTACATGATGAATCAATTTTTTTTCTCTTCTCAATTGGTTTTTTACATTTCAAAACGAAATCTCGTTCATCCTGATCCACTCGCTTGATCCATTTTTCTGGTTATCGATACTCAACTCCGGTAGGGTACAGACGTACGAGCATAAGTATAATATTAGGGGTAAATTTAACATTTCGTAAAATATTATCGTACGTTTGATCGGCTTAACTCTGCAACGGGTGTATTACATATAGATACAGAGTTATAGGTATATATAGTATAAGTCCGTAGGGAAATCATCTAACCGATGATGACAAATGTATAGCTCTTCGAGAAGCTTTAAGTTATTATTTTATTTCTACTCTTTTATTACAATATTTCACATTAGCGTTACAATTTTCATCCCGAGTTTTTTCATAAATTATTATTATTATTTGATGCACGTTATCTGCGGTATTACCGTTCGATTCATTTTACCTGTTTCATTTTTTTTTTTTTTTATAACAATTTTTTTCAATTCAAAAAAAAAAATCTGCCTTCCAGCGAACCATACTTTTTGTTTTTGACGTTTCCTTTTTTTTTTTTTCATTTATAGCTACACTTTCGATTATCTTTTTACGGAGTCAAAAAAAAAAAAAGACAACGATGAGCTGCGAACATTATACAGAGTTGCAAAAATTGAAATTTTTTTTTTTTCATTTTTCATTTTTATTTTTTTCTCTTAACCCGCGACGATATGGCGTAGCCAATTATAAAAAAATCTACCGTTAGAAAACGCCCTAGGGAAATTACGAGTGGCATGAGAGTAAAGGTTACATATTTTAAATAATAAAACAAATTACCTTCACTGTATATAGCCACCCGTCATGCCTCGCATACCCTTGCGTCGTCTGATTACTAATTAAACAATATTTGCAATGCGCGAATGAACAAACAGTAAGATACCAAAACCCGAAACGAGCGACTATCTCTTTTCTTTTTTTTTGGAAACTCTTTTTCCCGTACTTCTCACGATTCCCAAAAATATTTAACTGCGGTCTACCTTCCGGATTTTAGATCGTAGAATCCGTTTTGAAAAACGTCTAGTACCGGGGAAAAAAAAAAAAAGTGGAGAGAAAAAAGATGAAGATAAAATGGGGCGATGATGCATGGCTTCTGGATTTGACAAATCTCTTATTTAACCGGGTACGTTTGCTCCCGGATTGCTGTTCCGGTTATAGGTGGTAGAATAGTAGGAAAAAGAAAATAGGAAATGGGAAACAAGAAAGAGGAAATTGTAGCTGTGAATAGAATTTTTCAACCGTCAGGTTCAGCAGCCCGTACTACCATTCCACGTTTTCACGTTCTTGGTAGGTAGCTGGGTAGCTACGTAGGTACGTCTATTCCAGCAAAGCTGACCTGGTCAAGTCTGGTGCAGATAGATTTCTGCAGACTCTCTATGATTTATCTCCGGCTCTATTTTATTCTATAAACCTACAGCCAACATTTTTACCCCCCCATCTTCCACCCCCCTTCTCCGTCGTATATCGTACCGGAAAAGTTCCGTATTAACTTCCGGTAGAAAACTACGTTTTATGTACCTACGTGTATACATATACATAGCGCAAAGATATATATATATATATATATATTTTTTTTTTTTGTCACTTGCCCACAACTTTCCTATTTCATAAATATTTTGTTCTATAAATATTCAGTTCATTGATTCGCCCGATGTTTTATGATAAAAGTTTCTGTCAACTGAAACAACTTCCGCGGGTATAGTATCGTAAACCGACTGCAATGTGGATCCCGCACAAATCCTTCTTATAGGATTGACATTAACCCATTTACTGATGTTCGAATACGCGTTTATGGCTCGTCGATATTCCGATAAACCTAATTCCGGTTTCTAATTGAGTAGGTGAACCGAGTGCGACGCGACGGGATATGTTTCGTAAATTTACAGAGTTTTATGGGCCGGGTATAGAAGTTGGAATTTCAAAAGCTCCGGACAGTCAAAATTACACATTTCCAATTTTTTAAATTCTAAGCTCCGGATTTTTTTAGACTTTCGGAACTCTGAATCTCGGTGTTTTTCGAATTGAAGTTCTTCGAATCGACTATGCAGACTTTCAGGGAACTTTTAGAATTCGCAGCTTGAATTCAGCCAGAGGTTTTACGGATTGGATTAAACTATTAGTCCTGTTTAATCGCCTTTGAGTATTCTTTTCTAAGAACGAGTGACTATTCGATGGAATTTAATGAGTTCAAATAATTCGAACCGAAGTTCATGATTGAGTGTATATATGTATATATTTTTTTTCCACCTATTTAACCCCATAATACCGAAGTCTGTAGAATAAAGTGCTCTCGTTGTTGGAAAAACTTGACGAAAAAATTTGAAAAAATATATATAAATTTACTAGTAAAAAGTTTTTCATATTTTCTTCTAGAAAACTTGCGTTTCAAGCTTTTTAGCCGTTTTATGTATGTGTGTATATGTATGTACCTACTACACGTGATAAAGTTATATCGAAGGCATTCTGAGGGAATAAACTTTGCCTTGGGAATGAAATTGGCGCCAATTTACCTGCATTCGGTCGTACAAATTGAATAACTTTATTACGAACACACGTAGAAATAAGCTCAGACTGTATATATGTATATATGTATATAATATTGCGTGGGTGTCAGGGTAGGTTTCGCGGTGTTGGTTATAAAACTGGGCCAATCGTGAGTGCGAACTATCGATCGATCAGCAATATTCAGAAGGTTTCGGTATATTTAGAGCGTATTAATTCGCATTAAAAGAAAAGAAAAGGAAAGAAGAAGAGAGAAAAAAGTAAAATTCTAAAACCCCCTGAACGAACTGAAAATTCAGATAAATTAATGACTACATAATTATATATACATACATATATATAAATTAAATGAAGAAAATTATATACAAAATTAAATGTACTTAACTGACATCCCATTCACGCCGTTTTATATATACACTCACAATTTAATTCCGGCCTAGAACCTCTCCTAGCTCCTCTCCAAATCCCTTTCATTGTTAGCAGAAACTAGGCAATTCGCTTAGTAGCTAACAACGGACAACGAAACGGAGGGCCGGAGGGGGAATCCCCGACTAGGGAACAAATTATCCAAGCGCGTTTTCAACCGTGTAGAATAGATATATGTATATATGTATATGTGCTGTGTGCATCTCCACCTTGAATTCGGGAATTAATTTATCCTGAGATAGTAGCCAGGCGGACCTTTTGCTCGAGGTGAGAATCCGACCAACGGAAGTTCCTGGGTCAAGCGATAATATTTACGATCATATAGGTATATAGGCATCTCTGTAGGTTGGTGGAAAGCGTTATCAAAATTTTCAAACAGCACTTTCTGCTGAAAATAATCCCATTTTGGAGGGGGTAAATTTTTCTTTTTGGATTAAAAAAATCGGATCGGGAAACGCGATTAAGCAAGAGGAATAATTTCTTATCTTGTCCCAAATGTATACTCTAACCCGAGTCTTTAAATAAAACGAACTATACACAGTCCTCAATTTCTCGGCGTTGCTCATTGTTGGCGTAATGACGCTCCTCGTTTTCCAACTTTTTCTTCTTCGTCTTCTTCTTCTTCTTCTCCTTATTTTTACTTATTTTTCTTTCTACTTCTTCTTCTTCTTCTTCTTCTTCTTTTTCATCATCTTCTTCTTTCCTTGGTATAATAATGATAATGGAATATATATGCCCGCAACACGAGGTCAGAGATTTATAATCACGCGCGTTACTCCGTGTCACTAATTAAAAAGCCTCACTACGGAACCATTCTTTTGTCCAAATAAGTAGAGAGTGTGGGGATATACGAAAGTCTCCGACTAAGACGTCAACGTTGGACTCTTATTCGGTTCCGTCCAAGAAATCTGCAAGTTTGTAGATAAAGTCCGCACGGTCTGACGTCGGCCGGATTTTACTACTTTACCCTCTCTCATTCTCTCCCGTGTGACTCTCTTTCCGAAAAAATTGAAAAAAAGAAAGGAAAAAAAAATTAGTTCATTATCTCGGGGTACAATTGTCTCTTTATTACTTCACCAGGCATAAATTTAGGTACCCACATCGAACTCCATATCAGACCTAAAGTGAAATTGTTATTGTTACTATCTACGCACCCTGTTATAAGGGTTAGACAATGACGAAGCTTGAGCTGTAATCAATGGGCAAACGGTTCATCAACTCCGAATAGAGAAGCTGTTATCTTGATAATGAGAACTACGATCCAAGTGTTCATTATCGACTATATCGTCAAACACTGCGTAGATGCTGTATAGACATACACATATACATATATACCTACACGTACATAGATAACGGATCATTTGTTTCGCAACGATGATGATTATCGCCTATTGTTTTAATCAGGAGTTAAAACAATTAATTGTTTAGTCCGATTGACGATTCGATGAAATTTTAGGGCTGACGCGTTGCTTTTATTCAATATAATATATATAGGTATATAATTTTATCATATAATAGTTATTTTCAGAACCCCATAAGCGGATTCCCCGTACACCGCGTTTGTTCGGTGGAATTTTAACGCCCGTACCTATCCCGGTCATGGTACTGTGTCCATGTTTCCCTTTATTATTATTCGCTCGTGGGTAAATTGCAGTTTCGTGATCCAATGTCCATCAACCCCCGGACAAGGGACGACCATAACTTTCGCTCGTAAACGACTTTGTGGTTGGTAACAAATTTCTACCGACGTATATATCGGTATATATGTATGTCTCGCGGTATAGATATACATATCAGGGTCCTTTAAGATACTGTATACCGAAAACTTACAGAGAAGGAGAAATTTCTTCAATGATTAAAAAACTCGTCGAAGATGTGCGATATTTTACATAATGTAATAGGTATACATATATAATACGTATACATATGAAAAAAAAGAAAAAAATTGATACTCAATCGTGTGAATAAAATCTATATAGATAATAAAGAAAAAAGAGAGAATAAGAGATATTTGTACGGATTTTTTTTTATTTTTTTTATAAAGAATCTTTGGGTTCTCGTCCTTTGAGTCACGTGAAGAAAAAAAAAAAAAAAAATAATAATAATCTCTTTCCCCTCGGATTTTATAAAGGCAGGCAACGCAAACCTCCGCACGGTGAATTCACGTCCTGTCTTGCCTCGGTAGTCTTGAATTATACGCGGGGTAAAAATGTTTTCTCATTTTGAGTCTTACAGACGGTTTCGTACTTTTTTTTTTCTTTTTTTTTTTAAACCTACGTACCTCTACCTACCCCGAGTTTACGTCAGTGATAAGAAGGACTCTTCCTCTTCCTCTTCCTCTTTTTTTTTTTTTTTTAACATCTTGTGTTTACGGCTTTCTTCTCATTACCAGTCCTCGCTACGTCAGGATCCTGCAAGGAAATGGAATACCATTTGTTCTATCTCCCAGGGCGCGAGGCTCCCTGCAGCAAAGAGTCCTTATCATCGTTTGATGTTCGAGGAATGGAATTTGGTCGCAATATAAAGGCTAAAATTGAAAATAAAGAAAATAATAAGGGAGAGAAAGAAATTACTTTTCCTTACTCGTTGTCGAATGTTATTATTACTGCAAATTTTTTTTTTTTCTCTTCTTATGGTCCTTTTCCTTGTTACTCAAATTCTAATTCACTGTTCTGTAAACCACGTACTTGCATCACGTTTTATAATTTTCTCCGCGACTACCATGTGATGTGACAACTACCCTCGTGCTATTTTCAGTCCGGTGTACGCCATCGATCGCTACTAAATTATTTCGAGGTGCCAACTCCACTTACCTCTCTACCTGTTCCATTCTGCGACGACGACTGACCTATATATCCTTTCGACAGGTATATATACGGCACGCTCGCTGCTGCAGTGGTGAAAATTTATTCATAAACAATTTTAGATACTTCAAAAACGCCAATTCCAATATTTTATAGATCCATTTCACTTCCGAATCGATAATGTAGGTGGCTAGAAACAAAAATTTTTACTGCTTCAAATTAAGAGAAAAAAAAGGAAAGAAAGAAATTTTTCTTCTCTTTTTTTTTTCTCTTCTCATATCCCCGAAATTCTTGAGCCAAAGTTCTCGGAGGTCGATAACTTCGCTTCGCGTTATTTTTAGAGATTGATAAAATCCTCAGCTGCAAGCTGTACAGTTGCACATGGCTGTATGAAAATGCATCTTCTTTAACAGCCATTTGAACATGAGATAATATAAAATGAAATTTTCTAACGGGTTTGAATCGCGACGTCGAGTGAGCTTATCGCTATACGTTTTCTACGTGTATGTCCATCGTTTTCTTTCTTCCCTTTTTTTTTCTTCTTATTTTGTATGGCCTAGTTTATTTAGTGGTTGAAACTGGAAAACTCGGCAGTGGCTAACCAATATCTAGGAGCTTTTGTTATATATATCAGAGAGTCAGAAGCACAGACCCACCACTGTCAAAAAGGTGGATGACAGGAGCCGCTTCTTCGATATCGAAACCGCAAAGATTTTCTTCAGTCAACCGTTAACAGCTCTTCTATATACCTATACCTAGAAGGAATATATAGGCTGTATCCTATGTGTATATATAGCGGAGTATATTTCTCGAAGGAAGGTAATATACCCGCCTTTTGCCATTCGCATTATAGTATACCTAGATCTCTCGGTATATATATATACACACATATATACATCTTTACCTATATACACGATGGATATAACGTTATCGCTTAGGACCATATACGCTTAAGATTTTCCGGTCTTGTTCACTGGGTTAGATAATTATAAATATACACTTATACCAATACTTTTTATTACACAAATATATCTACATAGACAGATATATATATATTATATACACGGATACGTGTAATAGGATTTCAAGGATATTTTATTTAAAAGCTCTCTCCTCCGATCCTATATACCTTCAACGTCGACGTCAGTGCAAATATATATTCTGTCGTCGAGTTTAAACTAACTCTGGCATTTCGCCATACGAATTTATCTTGCGAGGGAGGGATGGCGGTGGTGGTGGATATTTAGTTTTGAGTTTCGAATTTCCTCGCTGTCTAGTTTTTTTCCTCTATGATATTTTTTTAATTTTTATTTTTTTTTGGGTGGACAGATAGGGTAGAAATAATATCTATACCTCAACTTTTCGCTATATATCTATATACGTATATAAGCTACCTATGTATATACCTATACGTGTGTTCTCAAAACTCGAACTTTATATTTCATCGGATATTAAAAAACTTGAGAATATAAATCGAAAAGCTGTTCGTTCGTCATCGGTTTCGAACGCGAGGAGTGAAAAGGATCTTCTTCGATGGTTGTATGTGTGTAGAATTTTTTTTAATTAAAATCGTAAAAGACGGAGAATGTAATCAGCGGAATCAGTCTTTATCTTGTCTCTAAGTCGAGTCCAGCGAAGAGAAAAGAATATAAAAATAGTAAATATAGTAAGAGGTGTATAAAACGAGGAGAGAGAAAGTGTTCAAGTGATTTCGAACACTTTCCCGCTCCCTAAAGCTGCCACGGAAAACAAATGAGGTGGAATTTTACGGTGGTAAAGCTAGAAAGATAGATAAAGATAGAAATAGAAGGAACGAGAGAGAATTGGTAGGGAACCAATAAGTCTAATGGAAGGTGGTCGTCGTCCTTCTACCTATGTTTCCTCGGGAATATCCTGCGGAGGAAATGCAAGTCGAATCAAACGTAAACGAGCGGGGAAACTTTTAGCTTCGTGTATCGTATAATTTACGACGAGCTTGCAATAGCAACTAGGTTTTGGTAACTTGTTAAACCTATTCTTATTTTTTTTCTTCTTTTTTTATCTCTCTTTACACTGACAAGCGGATGTCTACTTATTTCTACTCCCAGATCTCGACTCTCGACTCATTTATACCCAACGGGAATATCATTGAAGAAGAATAGGAAGAATGAAGACGGAAATACGGAAGAACCTTGCGAGTAGTTTTTCTTGAGGAAAAACTACTAGACAAGTCTCGCCTGTCACGGTCTTAATTTCGTTAAGTCATTCTATCTCTCATTCTTTATCTCTTGCTTGTCCGAACAACATGCTCCACGACAATTACTACTTGACTCGTATTTTACTCGCTAAGCCGGAAGTTTCTACTTGAATTTTATTTCGGGATTGGGTGCAGGGAGTTCGAATTATTCTGAATTTTAATTTTATCGATTCACAGTTTTTGGGACGGACATTTTCCCGAAAGTCTGCATAGTCGATTCGAAAAATTTCAAATCGAAAAAGACGGAGGTTCCAAAAATAGCGAAACCTGAAGATCCTGAAAGCCAAAACTCCGGAACTTGATATTCACGCAAAGAACTTCGTGCCCCTCGATTATATTTTCGTATTCTTGGACTTTCCGAGTTTTTAACCGTCCGCATTCCGATCTTTCCCAATTTTAATATTCTCAACTTTAACGTCTCTGAAAACTCGAAATTGTTTCAAATGAATTCGCAAGTTTCACAATTCGGAACTTCGACCCCTCTTTATTTCATATTCGTTCCCACTTACATATCCTGCGATCTTTTCTCAGTCTAATTTCAACTGTACCAACATTCGATCCCCCAAGATGCATATTTCGAATCTTTCTCATACCCTGGACCAAATTTCTGTTGAATTTTTCTCAATCCTTATTAAACGATTGTACAAAAAATCATCTGCGAAAGGGAAATACTTTACCTCGAGTTAAATATCAAAAAAAGTTTTAATCTTCCACCCGCAAGTGTACCGGATGAGGAAGGGCAGGGAAATTAATTCGGGCAGATTTCGCTTCTGGTTTCCGTTATTCAGGTTTTTTGTATTTATACTTTTATTTTATTCCTTTACTGTTCTTTTCGTACGGCGGTTTTCATTAATGCGAAATTCTTCACCCTCGAAAGTTATGCCTATACCTATCGCGGCTGTAGGTATATACAGGTAAAAAATCTCCTCATCGATTGACTAATATTTCGCGGAAACACTAACCGATTACAATGACGTTGATATTTGCTCTCTCGCGGTTATATCCAGTCGCGATAGATACAAATCTTGGTTAATTCCGGTATTCGCTGCATACCGAATAACCCCCGTGCGTACCAACGCAACGCTTCGGGTTGTTTCAACGCAAACCTGTACCCTCGTATGGCATGGGATGACATGGCGTGCCCGAGACTGGATCCGGGACGCGAGTATAACCTCCTCGGAGATAACGGTTATCTCTTGAATTACGACCGAACGAAAAACCCTGTAGCGGTTTTGTTGTCCCCTTATAATCTGCGCCCCTGGTCCCGATGTTTCGGGTAAAAACCAAAAAAGAGAGAAAAAAAGAAATAATTTTTTTTCCCTACTCCCATCGTCGAAACGCGACTATCTCCTCGGCGTTAAAATTTCGAAGTATTAATTTCACGCGCATAAAATTCCGATCTCGAATTTGAATTTCCCAAAAAGTCAAAAACAAAAAAAAAAACTGTATTTTCTATCGTGTTTTTTCTTCCCCCATTTTCGACCGGATACTTTTTCTTTGACGAGGTGTAAACAACGCGTAATCAAATTGATACCCAGATCTCGTGTTCGACACTTTAGCCTCTACCTTATAGGTCCTTTTTATCGCGAAAAATTGGACAGAGGCCAGGAACGAACATCGAATCGAACATCGAGAATAATATTTCAACTGACTAGACAGAATTCGTCGAGTCTTTTGTTACACAGGTTCGCGGTTATGAGAAAGAATATAATAATAATAGTAATAATAACCATACCGAGCAAAAATCGATCTATTTTTTTTTGCTGGCAATTTTTTTTGCTAATTGAAAATCTATTCCTTATCTTTTGAATACGAAAACAGTCTAATTTGGGAAGTTTGGTGTATTAAATTAACGATTGTTATAAGATTATGCGGTAGCGAACTATACATAGGTATATATATATATACCTATATACTTGAATCTATTTAACAAACGGTAAAAAGTTATCGGTTGTAAAGTCGTAGCTGAGATAAAGATGTAAATTCTTACGACGTCGTTTACGTTCCTGCAGTTTAACATCTTTAAAATCGATTTACCATAGAAAGTACTGGACCGAAAATTTTCTCGCTCATTTACTCTTCGTTACGTTTTTTTTTTTTTTTATACATACTATACGTATACATAGGTACAAAGATTTCTATTTCTTTGGTTAATATTATTAAAATATTATTTACATACATTTTTATGTATGTATAGGGATGTTCAAAAACAAATCTCTGCAGGGAGTCGTGTAGCCAGTTTTGCTGGTGTGGAGAAAATTGACTTTTTCTGTATTTTTTTTATTTTTTGTTTTCTTGTTCTTTACATCGGCTTGAAATGGCAACGTGAAGGAATCCGGACGTACCGGAGAAACGGGGGGAAATAGAACGGTTTGCCAAAGCTCGCGAATCAATATTTACCGATTCACCCGCTCGTAAACATTGCCGAAGACACGGGGAGGCGTTGGTTAATAAGATTCTATGGATAGGGCGTCTACATTGGTTCCGGGAAATGTCCTGGAAACGTCCTGAATATTGACAGAGTGTCCTTAAATTTAGAAAACTCGTATTTTATTGCCTTAGAAAATTGTCGTTCTCCCCACGAATCTCAGACCTGAAAAAAAAAAGAAAAAAAAGAAAATAAAACGTCTCAAAGAAGGAAGACAAAAAAATCAATCCCGAGGGACGTTCATTGAACGATATAAAGTATAAAAAATAGAAAAAAAACATCCAAACGCAATTATTTCGATCCGATATTAAAAATATTGTATTTTTCTCTCCAGTTTTCGATTCAAAAATTAACGGTCAAAGACCTTTTGTACCTACTTCAATGTTCTCCTCATTTACATTTACAGCTGTAGCTCAAGAAATTTTCATCGTTCTTTACTCCGAGAGTAAAAAGACTCTGAACAATACGTACCTAATCGTAGTCTGCAGTATATAAGCTCGCGATTAAATCTTTCGCGTTTTTGTTTCTTTCTCTTTTTTTTTTTTTTTCTTTGCTTCTTGTCTTTTCATTCTTTTGTGATTTTTATCTTTTCTCCTTTCTCTTAATTGTCGTATCGTCAGTTGGAGATACTGACTTTCTGCCAGCGAAGAGTATACGTTGTACATTATACGTATCTATTTTCATCTATATATTTCTATAAAATGAGTCACCTCGCCGAGATTTACTTGGTACAGTTAATAAAGTTACTCGAGAACGAACTGCCCCTGCAGTCTTCCATCAAGACTTCTAGCCAAAGAAAAGAGCTTCGTTTGAAAAATTAATCACATTATCATCTCGAGAAGCAATTGCAAAATCGTATAGCAAAGTTATAGCGTTCCCTGCAGTTCCCGTGTCAAAGCAAGTTTAATAATTGAATTAATCACTCTTTTCTATTCTTATTCTCCTATAATATCTACGGCCTCTTTCTCTTTTTCTTTTTACCCGCTGCAGAATCCTACCGCACTTTTATCACCATCATTTTCTTTCAAACTTATATCTACTTAGTTAAGGTACCTACTCGATATCACCGCGCGCTGCACTCTGGCTTCATTTTCTTCATTCGATATCAAACTTCGTCACTTCATTTTCGACGATATAAAGTAAAGAAAATAACGAAACAAAACTGAAAGGAAAACTGGAAAAAATATTATAGAGTATCTTGACGAAATTATGGAGGAAGACGACGGCCGGATATCTTTTCGAGGAGATTTTCCACCGAAGAAAAAAAAAGGAAAAAATGTTGTCTATTAAGCTAGTCATCTCCCTGGGAAATGATACGGTGGGACTAACGCTGCAAATGAAGGATTTTTCTTACTTTATACTCAGTTACAACGTATTCATTTTTATTTTGAATCATACCTAACCTTCAGTCGTTTCGCGGGTTTTAATATTTCTTTACGTCGATCAGCTGTCCGATTTACTTTTCGGTATATAGGAAAATGTCGAATCCATTTTACATATCTGCAGTTTTATTTGTTCGGTTATCTTTCCAATTTATTGATCTATTCGTTTTTGGAACAATGTAAGAGTACAGCTTTTGCATATCTGGTATTCACGTACGTATATACGTAAAAACGTATAGCTTCGAAACGTCATATCAAAAACTTGGTAGTATAAAAAGATTCGTGAATGCAGTTTGACTGACTTTCGTACTCCGTTGCATATTTCATAACATACCCCGAAGCGATTTGCTCTCCATTAAAGAGTAGGGTATATACCTACCTTCACCGTACTGCTCCAATTTAGTTTTTTTTAAAGCTGCCACGTCGAACGATCCACCAGTTTTTTAGTTTACCTTTTTTCTTTTTAATATTTTGTGTGGTCGAAAACGGTGAAGTTGAAAAAAATGACCAAGAAATCTATCCTCGGGTTGGAGTTCCGAATTTTTAAATATTCTCAACGGTTTTCAAATCAAGAATTCATATTTTCAGAATCGTTATAAAGTTCAGAATAGCCTCTCCTTTTTTGATTCGAAGTTTTTTTAATTGACAATGCAGACTTTTGGGGAAATACTTTTTTTTTCCAAAAACTGCGACTCGGTAATATTAAAATTCTAAAATTCTGAACTTCAACCCAGCTGCAGCCTCCCTTATACTTTTCTTACGCGATGTGCGAAATTAAGTTAAAAAAAGACACGTAATTTTCTCTGTTTTAGGTAGGTGAATCTGAAACTGTATCCAAACATCAGTTATTAAGGCGTCAGTGTCAGTACACGGTGAGTGATCATCCCCCTAGCTGTAATAAAGATTTCGAAATCGAAAAATAAAAAAAAAAAAACTACTTTTCAATATAAAAAACAGAAAAAAAAATGAAGTGAAAGATCGGAAATCAATCAAACGACGAAAATTCTTTAAATAAAAAAGAAATTACCTCCACTTTAATATATATTTGACATTTTCGAAGACGGGATTATTAAGTGTCTCCGGGGTTGTCGTGTCGTATCAACTCGAGTCAGGGCGGTAGGTCGATGGTACTTGAGTAGTATAGGCTAGCTAGCGAGATATCGCATCGTGGGTGCCTACCTGACTACCCACCCTGAGCTTTCGAAACCACACCTTGCAGAGACGGCGATCGGGAAGCCTTCGTGGCGTCGGGTCGGGACGTAGGCTCCGTCACCGCAAGATACTTCTACTTAGCAGCGAGCTGCTCTCGTCTCCCGTCGACAATGCACTCCAACCTCGGCCTCAATACCCACCTCCTATACCTTCAGACCCGCGAATTTAGAACTACTTCGATAAGGAAGGTATTAAGCAGCCTCCAGAACCCGATCAAATAAAAAGATAGAGAAAATCGTCGAGCTTTAGGTCACCGAATAATCGATAATTAGCCTTTATTAGTATACGATAAACTTTTCAATACTCCCCAAATTTATGAGATTATCAAAATTTTATATAATCAGTCAGATATATTAGCGCGCGGAGGATACGCACCTGAGCTAAATCCATAAAAATAAACTTTGCGTATTAAAGGGGATGAGGGAAATTTTTTACACATGTGACTCAATTTTGGTGATTTATTTTTCCATTCAGTCACGGCTCTGAACATTTTTTTTGTTGTCGAATTTGAACAAGGTACGAATCCTCCTCGTATAATCGAACGAAATTTTTCAAATTTTTCAAAGTAGAAAAATTTAAGGAATAATTAAATCCAGTCATTGCGCTTGTTCGAAATTTGAAATTTCGAGATCGATAATAATTCTGATTACAGAGATTTTGTTTAAAATTTGTTCAATTCGTGTAAACTAGTGATGAAACAATCGCCCGCGTTCGTGAAGCGAAAGTAATGTTAATTAGAGTAATTAGGGAATTTTCACCCCCCGCGGGCTTTCTCGTTGACCTTTTGACTGAATATAATACCGCGATTGTTTTTTCTTTTTATTTGATTTTTTACACCGGTCGATAAAACGCAGCAGGTATTTATTCAAATAATGCAATTTGTCAGAGGGGTCAGAGTGTGGCAAACCGAGCTAAGAGAAAACCATTATTTCACTGAATTAGGCGGACAAATCGAGTGCGAATTTGACGAGGGTAAAAACCGATAACCGCTCTTTACTAAAAGAAATAAAGTTGTACCTATAGGTAGGTATACCAAACGTACGCTAAAACGAATTGAAAATTCCGTTTCTATTATACTTTCGTTCACTTCATTTAACTCATATTTTTTCTTCTTCTTCTTCTTCCTCTTTCATTTATTCAAATAATTTAACCCCTGTCACAATCCCTGAGAAAGGATTAGGATTAATTCTCCTCATTTCAGCATCTTGAATCGACAAAATTAAAAATAGTTGAAAAATATGAAAGACAAAATTTAACGTAAATTCAAATCTCTATCAATTTTCAAAATGCACTTCTGCCCCCCTGCAACCCCGTCCAGAGACTCGGGGATTCAAAATATGCCACGTTTATATTTAAATCCGTAGTTTTCCCTTCTATAATTTGGTCACAGAATATCGGTGAAATAATTTTCACCTAGATATCGGAGAAAATTTTTTTATTTTTTAACCTCGTTCATAATAGCGGGAGGATTAAAAAAAAAAAATTCTGCTCTATATGAAAGCGCTACTAGTGAGTCTGGTGGTCAGAATCCGCGCAGGTATTAAATTATTTGTAGTATAGAATATTGGAATGGAAATTTATGCCCTCTAGAGACGCCGTATATATTCTGTTATACTTGGAACTCGAAAACGTGATTTTTCTCCCATTTTTTTTCTTCTTTACTTCTCTTTAACTTTTTTTTTTCGTTTTTTTTTGGCTTTTTTCTACTTTTTTTTTCATCCATCCACAGCTGAATAATTCCCCCGGTTGAATCAACTTGCCATGTGGCTAATCTCCCGCGATATTTACACAGTGAATCTCGATTCTACTATATACATATGTGGATACATATATATATACACCCTTCGTTGCTAAAACTCCGGTAAAAAATAATTCACTTAAAAAACAAAAAATTCAAAAAACTTTCAGCTGCAGTAGAAACACGGCGACTAGGTATAACAAATTGCCATAATTATTGTCAGCTTTTCATATAGACTACAACTTTAAATAATTTTATGCAGACAAAAGCACAGGCGCGAGGCGGGGGAGGATCGAAAATTTATTCCTACGCTCGTATATACGTAACTGCAGCTATACCTCTACCTACTTCCTCTTGTATTGTTTGCGGAATAATTTACTATCCACCGACGAAACAACGCCGCAATTATTTAACAGTTTTATTATATTTCTTTGGGGGATGATTTTTCGAACGTGGAAATGATAATTTTCTATCTTTTTTTTGTTGCTTTCGAGAGTGAAACGAAAAAGTTACCTTTATGCTGTCTATTTATATACGAGGCGGGGGGGTAAAAGCTCGTACAAAAGGACTTTGATAAAAAATGAAAGAAGCCTTAAAGACTTTGGAGAGAGAAAAAATGAGGGTCAGGTATAGCTCGGAGTTGGTTAATCCATCAAAATGACCGATGCTGACAATACGTGTTGCGGAAGGCTAGGACCGTTCTCCCGAGGGTGGATCTTAACGTCATCTCTCTCTGGGTGACCAACGTCCGACGTCCATCGTCCGGCGTGCTTTTACCTATCCCATATATAACGTCCGAGAGGAAAAATCAAGAATCCGCAAACTTAGGCAGAGAAATCGTAGCAATTCCCGTAAGAATCGTAGATTCTAACTCTGGAGTCGTAGCTGTAGGTACGCCGCGAGCATTTCTACCCAAGTGAACGTATCTTGTCGGTGAAAAGCGATGGGAAAAAATTATAGAGAGGAAAATCTTACCTACGTGAAAAATGAAACTACCGTAGATCTCGATTTATTATAAC
This sequence comes from Macrophya alboannulata, assembly GCA_949628255.1. NCBI lineage: Eukaryota > Metazoa > Arthropoda > Insecta > Hymenoptera > Tenthredinidae > Macrophya > Macrophya alboannulata. The sequence continues at coordinate 15,998,890 of OX451211.1, read as the reverse complement.
GCGTCGTAGAGTTAGCGCCGAGGTTTCAGCCTTTTCTACTGCAATTCTAAACATTACTTAAATATCCGGTAAAACAAAATTCATGAAAATGGAAATTTTCGAGGCAAATGAAAAATGAAAAACGAATTTTTACTCTAATGTAACATTTTTACACATGTAAGTAAATTTTTAATACCTAGATCGTAGATATACAGGCCGATACATTGAAACCGAAAAATAATAATTTAGCATCAATTCCGAATCATTGGGTCATTAAATTATTATTAGCTAAGAGCCTGCAGGTAGACGTTTAAACATATTTCTACCTCCGGGCATTAGGTACCCACCGTGACGTACCTAATGCCTTACAGTGACAGTGACAGATTTAAGAGACTCGACGGACCGAAAAATCGTTCCCTTTCGTTTATACGCTGCAGTGTATATCTGGTTTACTCCTATTCCGTCTGTTTTTGACATTAACATTGACATAAGCTGTCAGAAAAATGTCCAAATAAATTCATCTTAGCGGAAGCAATTGCTTCAATGATCAATCTCCGTTTTTTTTTCATCGTTTTTATATACTTGCCAGAAGATTTTATTTCATTTTATACTTTACTTTGCTTTAGTTTACCTTATTTTTCCTTCCCTCGTGCGTTTCCACATTCGTGTGGTTCACCAGCTTTACCCAAGCCCTGGCTCCGGTCCTATCAGCTCGTCCATGTACCGTCCAATCATGGAGCTTCCAACCCTCTCTTGACCTGGTTGACGTGGTCCCCGTGGTCTCCGATGTTGTCTTTCGACGCCTCTTTTTGCGGATCGTTGTGGACTTGGGCAATTTCATTTGAAGAGCCCTGATTTATTAACAAGCCCTTCGTCCTAGTTTCTTGCCCGTCTTTCTACTCCCTCTCTCTCTCTCTCTCTCTTTTTCGTGCGTTCTCATTTTTTTTTTTCATCTCCTTGAATATCGCTCACAATTCTCCATTACAGGATTTATTAAATCGCAAAGATGATACAGCGACGATCAAATTTTTAGCCTAATTCGTGAATTTTGGAAGTTTAGACTTTCTGGAATGTTCTGTTTCATAATCCTTTCCTCCTGGACTTCGAAATGTCGTAAAATCGATCGAAGTTCAGTTTATCAAGATATAAATTTGCGGGATAGTGTCCTGCAGAGGTATTCGGTATGTTAAAGCGAGTTAATCTGGCAGGGGACTGCTTTGATTATTGTATGTAACTGCAACTGCAGAAGCAAAGCAAAGCAAAGCAAACTAGCTAGCTAGAGCTAGCTAGGGGTTAATCGTGGGAAATCCGCTCGGTGATTTGCATACGTTAGTTCGAATCTGGGCTTTGATGATGAATTTTCGATCTTGATTTGCACTATGTCGTTATCTACCCATAGCGGAAAGCGGGGCGATATGGCCTCCCGTTAAAAAGTCGAACAAAATATGAAATCGATTTTTAAGCGAGGGCCATTTTACCCTACTTAATTAAATTTTTGTTTTTGCTTTGCAATATTCTGCCATACGAAACACATGACGTGCCTTTTCAATCCTAAATAAGGGAAAAATGACGTAGGGGCGTAATTCCTTACAGGGGTAAATCTTCGTATGAATGAATGTGTATAATAAAAATGGGGGTCGGTTGAGGACTCGAGAATAGAATCACACGTTAAAAATCGTGTTGAAAAAAGGAGTAGAGAAAAGAAGGTATAAATAAAAATAAGGAGGTAGATTGAAGGGTATATTTAAATCGTTGCTCATTATTTGTCGGTAAATTAAAACGCCCCTCGATTACATATACAGGGTGTCCCAGAACCGAATGTCCAACATGAAAGGTGTCCCAGAGGACGTCGAACTGCGGCTCAAAGCGATACTTTTTACCCGTTATGGTATCTCGCGTGTTCTTCGGGAGAATTTACTCAGTTCGACCTCCTCTAGGACACCTTTAATTTTGAACATTCAGTTCCGGGACACCTCGTATATTAAATAGCCATAGCTATCGCTTGATTTAACTAATTGCGCTTTGTTATTATCCGCGTAGGGATTAATTAAGACGGTTTCTCGAAGTTTTGAGGCAGTACTGTGCGCGGGAATTAAGGGTTGGAAAATTTCTATACCCTACATACACAGACACATACCTCTAACACATACATTCAAATTTTCGTAGCCATATAAAATGTTGAAAAGAAAAAAACGAAGCCCAAGCCCCAACCTCGCCGAGGTGGATGCAGAGGTGGTGCCAGCGGGCTGTAACGGGTAGGTAGAGGTAGAGGGTGGATGGGTGGGTATAGGGTGTCAGAGTAGGGTAAAGCGGGTTGGAAGTTCGCACCACTGAATATTCATATATTGTAATCAACTCCTTCAGACTGCACGGCGAGACGCGGCCACTTTTACCACCGCAACACTCTATCTGCTTGCTCGTCCGTTTCAATATTTTCATCCCTTGCGCCGCGACGGTGTAACGTAATGGGGGGGTACACCCAGGTATCATTTTCTCCGTCATATATACTCGTATGTGTGTGAATGCGTAAATGCGAAAATACGTGAATGCGTGAATTCGCAAATGTGAATGTAACGCCCGGAGCACGGAGATGTACAAGAAGAAAACCTCTTACCTTCACAAAAACCCATCTTCTTATCCGATTTTCATTTTTTTTAGTTCTTTTTTATTTTACCTAAGTGCGTTTCAACAACTTCACACCTACATACCTACGCCTTTTCCTACGCCGTTTAAAAACACTGCACCATATCCATTAAAATGGATAACTTCCGAGAAAATTGTGAATTCTTTAATTTCTTAGTCGATTTTGACAAAATTTTTTCTACAGATATTCTTAACCGAATAATTTTTAGATCCTTTACTGAATTTTTTTTGTTTTGGAAAATCAAACCGCAGGGATTTTCTGCAAAAAACCAATTTTTCGCGATTTTTTTTTTGTATAGTTTCTCTTCAACCCAATGAAAATATTAATAACGATGGATTTCCATTTCTCTTCTTCCTTTTCGTCTTATTCTTTCGCATCCCCCGTGACAGAGGATGAAGGAGTTTCGATGTCTGTGAAATACATTGTTCGTTCTACGGATTCGTGCGCGGATTTTTTTTGCACGCACATAACTATACGTCAAAAGAAGATAATAATTTAGTTAGAAATCGAAATGAATCAAGGTATGAAAAGGTGAAATATGTGTTTCGCTCCGCGATCTTTAATCATGTCAAAAAAAAAGAAAAAAACGATATGAAACTTGTGACGAAACATTTATTATACAATTACATGTATAATTAATGGTCAATTCTTTCTCTATCCAATCGAATGCAATATACATACGTAGGTGAACGTTACATACATTATATAACTTCTTCTAACATCTCGACGTTCGATAATACTCTTCAGAATAATTAACAACCTCGTGATTAATAATTTGCTAGTTATATAAAATGGGTAGGTAAAGAAATGCAGAAATATGAAAAAAAATATATATATAACTATATGATAAAGTAACAAAATACCTGGTGCATAAAAATGTGAAAAAAATGGACTCAAAAAAAACAAAAGAAAAGGAAAAAAAAAATGGAAATGAAAAAAAGGGGTAATGAACGAGCGACATACATAGTACTGGCGCCGTGGCACATCCCGATGTTATAATAGTCACTGGGTTATAACAAGCCGATATCTGTAGAGCACTTGTGTATTAATTCTGTCGGTAGCCGAGGTTATACACGAGAGAATTGAAGGAGTCAGATATATACCACGTACCTACTTGTACTTCTACTTGTACTTGTACTTGTATTTTATCCTACAGCGCCTATCTATCCATCCATCCATCCATCTCTCTATCCTATGTCTATCCCTGCACGATATATCGACCTGCACCGACCAGCGATAGAATGTATATTCATAGCTATATGAAAAAAAAAAAATGAATTAAAGTGATAAAAACTTAAGAGGAACAGAATTCATCGACTATATCCACCCACCGCTACATTCAGAGCTTGCAAAAATCAACCTATAGATAGAAAAATTGTTTATATTTCTAGATAATCGCTAACTGGTTACTGGGTCAAGTGGTTATGGTATATAATGTGTATCGTCGTTAACGGTGGAGCTATATAAGTGCGAATGAATAACTTTCGAAATATCATTTTCCTTCTTCTTTTCATTTTTTCTTCTTTTTTCTTCTTCTGAGGAAATATTTCTCCGAAAAAAAAAATTTCATCCACCAGAATCCGTACGATAGCGCGGGCTTCAATCTTTCTTCTTTTTCGGAAGGAGGGGGTTCAGGTCCAGCCTGTAGTGACCCATTGTCCTTTTGACTCGTTATATTATTGTCTATATCAGAGAAAACCTGATGACTTAGATCCGAGTACGAGCTTTTGAAGTAGAATTGGGTGTGGGTAGCGGGTACAGGATCTCATATTGTCTTGGACCTCCTCGGATCCTTTATTATCTTTTACTGCCAGAGATCAAAGGGCAGTTTTGTAGATTGAGAAAATTATACAGAACAACAATATAGTAAAAAGTAAGAAAGACAGGCTTGTTCAAATAATTTTCACACAACCGCGGTGCAAAATGAAACTCGGCTAAAGGTCAATTCGAAATTTTTTTTTTTTTCTCTCTCTATTTTCTGCTCCTTATTTTTTAGTTTTTTTTTTTTATAACTTCTATATTGTTTCTAGTTCGTATACCTTATAGCGCTTGCACTTAAACTCCGCGCACAATGAGAACAAGACGAAATGTCTACTCTAGTGCATAGAGCGAAATTGTATAGCACTGGGGCTGCAGGTAGGTAGGTAGGTGGGTAGGTGGGTAAGGTACAGTGGAAAAAAACTAAAATAGCTTACAACGAGGAGGTTGAGCTAGTTACCCGAGTCAAGCAAGTACTGGAGTACCCACCACTGCACTGGTAGAAACGGTGGTAGTATTAGAATTAGTGGTACTAGTTTCCAGGCTCGAGGTAATCCGCGGTCTTAGCAATTTCCAAGCGTCGAAAAAAATAAAAAAGAAACCAAAAGAAATCGAGAAAAAAAAAAAAAAAAACCACCACCACCGTCCTCCCCGAAACGAAACTGGTTTACGTTAACTGAAAATTAATTTACTCAGCTTCCTCTGCAGGACTCTTTCTGCCCGCCTGACAATTGTCGCTAATCTATTTTGCATTCTGTATAAAAAACAGAAACAAAAAAATATCTATTCACATCAAATTTAATCGCATTTTTAATTGGTTCATTACTATTTTTTTTTTTCTCTTTTCTTTCTGTTACAGGTATGGGACCTTTTTTCATAGATGATATTTATTCGCAGTTTTCTAATTCGACAGAGAAACGTGAGTTTTTTCATTATACTTGTTGTATATATTTACTCATTCTATGTATACCTATATATGTATTAAAGTTCTTACAGGTTTTACTGACTTTAAGTCGTGGATTATTTTTATTTAGTTAAACATCTAGGCTTCGTTTATTTGAACAGATGAAGTAGAAAGACACACTTATGTAGATTTTTCATTGAATTTTGGGCCAAGGTCCCCCGGAGTGACAGCCATTTACGACTTATTGATATAGAACCGATAACTGAAGTGCTATCAAAAGATTAAAAATAATAATAACAATTTTTTTCTATCGTACTTGGCGCGAGACTCTACCGAGTCTCTTGATATAATGCAAAATATGGAACGACTTGGAGATGTCGCATGAAATTGGAATTTTATTCATATTCTTGTTGAATACGACTAAGGATTTTCTTCATCATATAGTGTCGTTAGATTAGTTTTGCTTCAGTTTTCTGATTAGCATAAAAAAGTTTCATATTCAATTAATTTTAAATTTTTTTTATTTTTGTGTAAAAATCGACGAAAATCGTATGAACGAGGTTCTAAGATAAATGACGTGAACCACTATTCATTGAAATTTGACATTTTGTTTAAAACTTGCATATTGGACCTCCGCAACACTCCGGAAGCGACTTGCTGTTGTCTTGGGCTCTCCAGCCTTCTATTCCTTTTTCGCTGCACAGTATCTGCGGGCAGCTAGAATCGGGAAAAATTAATTTTCCGGCTTCAAACTATCCATTTTTTATTTTTTCAATCGTTTTATATTTTCGGTGCAATTTATTATAGATTAGTTTCAATCGATTCAATTCTACTCACCGTAGGTCCTCAGTGCCTCGACAGTTCCCACTGACGTCATCAAAAGCTGATGAAAAAAGGATCAAAAAATTATGTTACGAATCTTAGCCAAAGTGCGAAAATCATCCGAAAAAAATGTCGGAGTGTTATTTCTACTTTTGACAGAGAGAAAAAATGGAATCAAAAATTATCGAGAAGTATAAAAAATATTGTATCGTCTGTCTACTCACGTGGACTCGTAGCGTCGATTTCGGAGTAAAGTGCAAAGAGCACTAAAACGGCAAAAAGTTCAAAGATCACTAGCTTCATTATAAGTATTATTCTCGATTCGTTGCTACTGAATTGCCCAACTGAGACTGTTTTTCTAACCGCTTTGTGACTGTATTTATATCCAGGCGATATCAACCGAGGTTATCTTTATGCTATTAGCATCTCTTGTACAAAAACAAGTATAATTACTTGTTATTCATGAAACCGTGGTTAGTACGTCAGTTGGATATACATCGGGGGTTACCCACTATGACCCTGTTTCTTGGCCATTTCTTACTTATCAGAATTTCCACGGAGGGACCGTTCAGAGTTCAATATTACACTTTCTTCTGAAATAAAATTACCTTACTTCGACACACAGTGCAATCACGATCACTCCCACATCATTATAATAGACGATTCGATAGCTAATGAGACGTTTCTGTCGCGCTGTATTTTTGACTATCATCGAACTATGCTAAACTTTTTTTTAATCTACAACCCAAGGTCCGAAAATCGATCAAAGCAAACTGACGACAGCCTCACTTCGACCTCTGACACCAAAGAAAAACAAAATCTAATAAGAAATACGAAAGATACGAGAGCATCATATTCTATTCAATTACAATCAGCATCGATTTCAGAGCAAAGTGCAAAGAGCACTGGCACAGGAAAATTAGATGTTCTACTAGCTTCGTGGTCAGTTATCATCGATTCGTTTCAACTGTACAATAAGGACTGTTCTGCTGACCGCATTTTTACATTAAACAAGCACTTGCCAGGTTATCTTCATGCTCATTAGCATTTCGTACGCAAGAACGGGTATCACTTTTTATTCATGAAATCGTGGTGCCTCGGTGGGCTCCTAGGGCACCTTATACGTCTTGGTTTTTCCGATCGTTTCTACTTGAAGCATTTATAATAAATAAAATTGCACAGACAAGGTTCTCGCTAAATCGTGAAGCACTATTTTTTTATTCAAATTTCACATGTTACAAAGCACATATTGGACCTCCGCAACAACTGGGATAAGGTTTGCTGTTGTCTTGGCGTTTCCAGCCCTTCGGTCCATCCGGCCCGCAATTTTTCAGTGGACACCTGAAATCGGAGAAATTTACCATCAGCGTTGAATTATTTGGTTTCTCCGATCGTTTGGTAGTTTGTGAAGCATTTATTCTGCATTATAAATCTTGATGGACTCTGTATACTGACCTTCTGTCGTTAGTGCCCTGACAATCCCCCAAGGAAGCTGAGAAAAAAGGAAACTAACATAAAGCATCGGTTTTGTTGAAATTTGTCGTTTTTTTTTCAAATTTCGGATGTACAGTAAAAGAAATTTCGATCCGATTTTATCCCAGAGATTGAACTTGAATTTTTATCAATCGGGTCTCGATATTCAAACGGAATTCGCAAATTTGAGGACGTTGAAAAGTTAGACCAATGACGAAGTGTCGTTCCTACTTCTGACACCGATACAAATTGAACAAGGAGTAACAAAAAATAAACAAAATGCAAAATATTGTATTATCTGTATACTCACGAGGACTTGTAGCGTTGATTTCGGAGCTTAGTGCGACGAGCACTAGCACGGCAAAAAGTACTGAGGTAACCAGCTTCATGATGAGTTATCGTTGATTCGATGCAACTGCTCGACTGAGACTGTTTCGCTAAGTACTTTTCGACTGTATTTATATCCAGCAATGCAGTCTGACGAGGTTATCTTTATGTGTGCATTAGCACTTCTTGTGAAAAAACACGTATCAAGTCAGTGGGATATACACCGGGGATTACCCTACATGTCCTAGTTTCTTGGTAATTTCTTAATCGTCATAACTGAAAGTTCGTTGAGACATTGATCGTATACACTTGTTTCCACAATGTCGTATAACTTATACCTTTCGACAGATCGTATGTGTTGGACTCTCGAACCTCGATAATTATTTAAAATAAATTCATCGACGATGAAACAAGAGGGGTAATATTCTTATTTTATGTAAAGATTGAATAAAATTCTAAAAAAAAAAAAAAAAAAAGGATCGAGCCCGTGGAATTAGCTGGTCTACACGATTTTTTGAAGAAGTTGAAACAAAAAATTCGTACCTGCCTTTCTGCCTTCAATCGATTAATTATCACATTCCAATCGTCATGAATATATTTTCATGTTTTCTTCGTGGACGATAGAAGAGAAACTAAAATATACGATTTTCTGGTTTTCACGTATTCAGAATAGACATGGATGAACCTTAAAAATTACGAAGCCTCGGGAAAAGGAGTTGAATATCGATAAAATTGCACAAGAGAAGTTCTCGCAAAAACTGTTGAGCACAATTTATTCAAATGATTCACATGTTTGATGAAAAATTAATTGCATAATACGCGTCCACAACATTCGGGAAAAGGCTTGCTGTTGTCTTGGGGTATCGCAGCTCTTGCTCCGTTTGGCCCGCACCCAAATTGTGGACACCTAGAATCGAGAAAGTGAATTTTCAGTGTGTTAAATCGTTTTTTTATTTCCGTAAATATTTCCTGATCCTTGCTCTCAATGAACTCTGTACTAACCTTAAGTCGTAAGAGCCTTGACAGTTCCCAGCATCAGCTGAGAAAAAAGAAACGAATGTTTTAAGCTCCTCGTTTTTATCAAATACAAAAAATTGAATCAAAAATTACAAAGTAACTGAAAATATTGTCTTCTCTGTCTACTTACGAGGATTCGCGGCGTTGATTTCGCAGTAAAGTGCAAATAGCACTAGCACAGCAAAAAGTACCGACGCGACCAGCTTCATGATGAGTTATTTCTCGATTCGTGGTAACTGCTCAACTGATTGTAAAACTATTCGCCCAACCGCTCTCTGATTCTGTATTTATATCCACCATGTTCAATCGATGTTATCTTCACGCTATTAGCGTAGAAAAAAATAAAAAAATCAAGTCCGGATCACTTGTTATTCTCATATAATGATTATGTTGCGTCAGCTAGCATATAGAGGCTTCCGTATATCTTTCTCATTTCATAATCGTTTCTGCGAAAAAATTTATTATACATACCGTATATTCTTTACCCGCTATATCATCAATCAACTTCATATCTGACACGTAATTATATCGATTATCATCATTTTTTACTCAAAAATTGTGTTCATTCAATTTTACATTGTGGTAGTTATCGGTCTCTAAATCATCTCAATTAGCATCATTACCACGTATACATTTATTTTTATTTTTTTTCTCAGATCAAACTCCAAACTCTACGTCATTAATCAAAATCTACGAAACATTGAGCTCGATCTTATATAGACAATATTTTTTGGCATCTGAGAGTGTTAACACCTATGACTTATATCACTTGATACATCATCAACCGGCTGTATAATGACCCTAGCCCGGAATAAATTTCCACCTTATAAATTATACATATCGAAATAATTTAACATAGATATCCAACTCATATCTGTCTCGTACAATTTTACAAGCTGAGAACTACGGTGATGTAACCGGGTACACAGTATAGTGGTCAGAAAATATGATCTACATGAATTCTAAGACACGTTGCTAAAAAAGTAACTATAATGGGACTAATTTTCCTTTCATTCTAATCTGTTTTAATGTTTGATATATGAATTTGAGAGTTTCTACTCAAAAACGTTGGAAAATTGAGCTCGAGGATTGAGATTCAGGAGTGAAAAGATCAACGTGCTTGAATCTCCTTATTAATTAAAGAAATTTCGTTTTTTTTTTTTTGCTTTCTTTCTTTCTTGTTCGTGTTGATATTCAGCTTTCATCGGAGGGAAGCTGGAACCAGTGTAGATATAGAGGCAGCGAGACGGGGAGAGGCGTTTTGAAAATTCAACCACACCTAAGTTAAAAGGGAAATTACATGACTTTCTAGAGGTTTTACATTTAGGGCAATTCAAAGCAAACAGAAAATCCCTGGTTATGGTATACCTCGTCGGTTTTAACGCTGCGGTAAGGTCGAAGAGCGTGCGGCCTTAACGATAATTACCCGGCTACTATACACCACGTAACCTATAACGTACCCCTACGTATCCTATAACATTTAGATCTTACAGTACGATAACGAATAATAATATCCTCCGGTAATAGCGTTCACCTATTTACAGAACTAAATTTTAACTCCTGAAGTAATCCTCGCCGAGATGTCTGGGTAGGGGCTGATTCGAAGTTACGAATTTTACAAATTCCGAACTTTAATATAACCCAGTCACAGATTTTGGAAATGGTATTTCCCCGATGGTCTTCGTAGCCGATTTCGAAAACTTAATTCAGATTAGTGCCGTAGATATGCTAGAATACGATGAGAATTAGGACCATATGAAGTTGGAGACCAATCGACCTGTAGCCCGTTTTTTCATTTTTTTATTTTGCACAACGTGGACAAAAATGAAAAAGAGAAGTATAGAAAAATCTCCCCTCAAAAGTGGTACTACAAAACGAGTCCGTGCATTCATATGGTAGTCTTTTCATTCTTCTCTCCTCTCTTTTCAACCAATTGTTAAAAAGATGCAGGAAGCTGGATCTAGTTCCGGTTTGTCGCCTTTTAGAGGCGAAAAAGATTGTTCTCCAGGGTTCCTCGGTGCAGCGTAGTCAACCTCCCCGCTTATTTTCCCTCTCTTTTTACCTCGGTCTCCACCTTCTCCTGTATACATATGTATAGGTGTGTGTTTCGTTTATATGTATGTATGTATGTATGTATGTATTCGTATACGAAACGAAACGAAACGGAACGGAACACGCACCGAGTCACGCGAGCCTGTATGATGTATCAAACATTTACCTCCATGTACCTACACGATGGTGATGTTGATGGTGATGGTGATGGGGTACCTACACAACTCTGCCCCGACAAGCGAAGGTCTCAGTACCGCACACAAACGTACCTCGGTCGTCTAGCTAGCATCTCGTTGTAAAGAGTGTAGGTACCAACCCGGTCGCCTTCTCCAGAGACGCGACAACGCACACTGCAGTACATAACCGTCTATTCGCGACGCTCGTGCACCATCTCGGTTACGCCTCTTGGTAGCCTTCTGCGACTATTTTCAGTGCGTGTTTCTAATGAAGCTTGCTGAACAACAACAAAAATTTCTTTACAATTTTGAGTCAACGGTTATATTTCGTGATAAAAAAAAGTGATGATATATCTACAGGAAATAAATCATCGCACATGATCATCGTACAGGATTATCCACAATGTGCTGTTTCCGTGTAAAGTGTCCAGTGATCGATCAGGGAACAACAATTTTCCACCAAATTTCAAAATTTTGCGATCTACGTTAACGTCACCTGATACGAATTACCTGAATGAATGATTCATTCGAGGATCCAGAGTTGAGACGTGCTAATAGCGATGTTGAAGAATTATACAAGGTTTTAATCGAGTTTTAAGATCGTCGATATGATAATTTCGATTTTTTTTTGTCTCATTCCTGGATCGGATAAAATTACTCATACATCGATAATTACGCGGTGTTATTTATCGATCGTGCGAGCACGTGGTGTGCAGATTATTAATCGAACGCGAAGGTGAACGTATAAATTTATACGTATAGTCCGATGTGCATCGCGTTTGATTAACGCGTTTAGCTGTTCCGTAAAAACGCGATACTGGTATAAAAAATTGATTCAGGTGACCGTGATCAAGAGCGATTTAGGAAATATCCTCGGTCTTCAAAATCGATAGAAAAATTTCTAATTAAGATGTTCGCGGTTCGCGGTTGGTATATCGTACAGAACGTTGAGCAACGCGGTATTGGAATCGAGAAACTGTTAATTACTGAAGCCAGACTGCCTACTCAGTGATCTGATGTAGTATGGACGCGTACATGTACGTCCATACGTGCATGTAAACGTACATAACAGTCAGAGATCTGTTGTAAACAACCTCGAATGGTTTCTACCGTTCTCAGCTTCAATGAGGCAACATGCTTCTATATTATACAAGAGGAGTGGCACCACGGTCAATTCTGAGACCAGTCAACCGAGGTTCCTCCTTCCTATGGTATATGTTGTAATCGCGGGCAGCGAGGTACCTACCGAGCGCGGATATACCTTAACCAAACCCATAAATCCATCGAGCGCGCGTGTTTAGGCTATTATTTACGTAGAAATCATCGGTTTTTAGTCAATTTACAGAAGAATTTTCTACACGATAACGTCATCCCGCGTTTTTTAGATCGAATCCTGATCGATGGGATCATTTAACCGTTTGTATTAATTATCGAGTGATCAAGTGACCATGACGAGTCTTTAATACGCCGATATCATTCCTGCTGGTTGCAGACAGACCGAACAACGAACCAGACAGAATTTTTTTGTCCCTCATTTAGTATTTTTTTTTTTCTTCTTCTTCTTTCTTCTTTTTCGTTTCCTTTTTTTGTTACCCTCCTTTCTTTTACCTTCCTCTTTCTCTGCACGCGTGCGACTTCCATTGTAGGTACGAAACGGGATAATTATGCCTCGTTAACAAATAGCTTCCTTTGAAGTTGCGCCGCGGAGTAACTAAAATGCAGCTAGGGTTGCTAGAGACACTGTGGTTGGCTCGAGAGGGAGAATGAATATTCTGGGCAAGGGTTGGGGCAGAAAGATCCCAAGCTTTCATTGCATCGACGTGTTCCCTGCAGTTTTTGACACTCAGACTTTTTTAACAAGATAAATTTGCAGACAATTTTCTTTACCAATCGAACAAGTCTTCGCTCAGTATCCCAAAAACAGATCAAAATGAAGATTTTTGAATGAAAAATTGCCATGGTCTCGTTCGGTTTGAACGTCCAGAAAAAAAATTGAGTCTTGATTATTCAATATTTCCAATAATCGGGCTCTACATGAATAATTCGTTGGTTATGGATAACAAAACTGCCTCATGCTCTCCGGGGATTTTTTCATTCCGACACAGTGGAGCAAGATTGCTCTTGTTTCAACGAAGAATACCTACTCGGCTTTCAAACGGAGATTTGCATCCTTCCAAGGTCCTGTGGCCCGTATATAGTTGAATGCATACCTACGTCGAGGTCAAGATACTCGGATTTGTATTTCGTTTTTGGATCCTTTGTACAAAAGTTTTCCGAGATATTCCAGTCGGGGATTTTGGTATATTTTAGGTATCTGGCATTTAGTCGCGTCTTATATGTATAGTCGAGTCTTGACCCTCTTAGCCCGTCAAAAATTCTTTAACAATTTTGCAACGGTATAATATAACTATTCACAAAGAGAATTCTATAACGTCGTCGTTGATGTTCCGCGTTTAGGAGCGGCAATTTTGTCCCTTGTTATACCCCAACTAGAGTAGGTAATCCCTAATTACTATTCATACCTTGATTTGTCCTCCTGCCCGCGCCTCCCTTTCTGAGATGAGAAAATTAGCTCGAATTTTATCGTCTGAGATAAAAGATCGCTCGAGGTGAGGATATTCGCCAGGTAATTTCGGGATAATTAATTTAGTATATGTTCGTATGATCGTCTTCTTCTTCTTCTTCTTCTTCTTTTTCTTCTTCTTCTCAATTTTATATAAAAAAAAAAAACAGTATCGCTCGTGGGTATAAAAGAATAACGAAAAGAATGATACGAGAAAGGAAAAAAAAATTCGTGTGGGAAATAATTTCGAAAGCATCCGAATTTCCCGTTGAAAGTTTAATTAATATTTAACGAGGTAGTGGGATCTCGTAGTTCGTAAGAACAAGAAAAATATGGAAAGAAGAAATGAAGTTGAAGATGAAGAGGAGAAAAAAAAAAAAAAATAATCTTAAAATGAAACTATGAATTACACGGAACAATTCATATCGCGTGTTCGGATACATTCGCCGTATTTCTCCTAGCGCGGAAGTGCGTTTCTTTCCTCACGAAAGAAGAAAAAAAATTAATAAAAAAATAAAAAAAAAAACTGTAATTTCATTTTCTCTTCGCTAAATTACATACTTTTACCGTTTTCTATTCGTTTTTATATATGTATATATAAAAAAAGCCTCTTTCCATTTCCTCTCGGTGTTTTATAACAGAATCGCGCTGAGGTATACAAAAAAAAAAAGGAAAAAGAAAAATCGGAAAGAACGGTTTACACATGTCGAAAAAGCTCGAATTTTAACCCCCCAGAAAAATACGTTCGTCATAATCCCACGAGAAATCACCACACCGATTGTCAACTTTTAGTTACGGCCCTGGAGCCTATGGACCCTGAGTAAACGTAGCTATACGTCAGATCCGTTAAACCGAACGAACTCATAGCGTCCATTATAACGTAATTGAATAGCCTCAGGACCAAACCTTGGATTGATCGCGGTATACCCTATTTGCTAAAGTCTCGTAAAGTTTTTTCATAAATTTCAAATTTTTTGGGGGGAATTATTAGTAAAATCAAACTCTCTCCCAGAATGGAATCGGGGCGAAGACTTGACCAAGATTATTCCGAGCTATCCCCAGATTTGAAAAATCACTTTTCACCCAAAAATATTTCCGCTTCTTTTCGGCTCTTCCTGTTTCCTGTTTCCAGTATCCAGTTTCCAGTTTTCAGTTTCCAGTTTCCAGTCCGCGGTTCTCTCTCTCTCTCTCTCGACACTTTTCGACGTGGTCGCGGTTCTCCGCTCAGGCATTGTGCCACCTCTATTGTTTGGCAGTCATTACGTCACGCAAACTTTCACGTTGTTAGCTACGTACCGCGGGCGCCTATACGTATCTGTAAAACCGTGTACATACATGCGGTAAATTTTTATATCAAATTTTTTTTGTGTAGGTATGCATAAAACCAAGTTCCATGTACGTACCTGTGTACCCGGAGCGGTGTCTGTATGTACATTGGACTCTCTGTCCTGCAACGAACCACCACCAGTCAGCCCCTTCATCCGAAAAAAAAAAAAAAACTCCATTGTTACTAAACTACTACAAAATTTTACGATTTATTACACTTTTTTGTTAAACCATTGTGCCCTGTATATACCTACCCTCCACGCGTTTACCTATTGTAACAAAATTTTAAATTCCTGTTTTGTCTTCATTATCGCCGAGTCCAATTACCTCGAAGTTATCCGTTCACCCGGAATCCAATTTCAACTCTTTACTTCATGATTAATGAAAAAAAAAAATTTATTCCCATTAAGAAACTCAATCGGTAAAAAATCACTCGTTAATTATTAATCGAGCACTATTCATCTCCGCGGTCTTTAAACCAGCTCCGATGCGTGGGAGGTGGAAGTTACGAAATTTTACTGATTATCGTCTGTCGGAGCCTGATCGGAGGGCCCAAGTCATGAGGCCTAATAAGGCAAGAAGGCTAAGCAGTTGGACTTCACATTGCCGAATCTGACGAAGTTGTAAAGTACCTTCGACTCGAAGGGTTAAAGAAATTGAGATTTCATTGATATTCGCGTTCATGGAGCGCGATTAATACGCTGTAAAGACAAAAAATTGCAGTGGATTTGCGTAAAGGTATATAATAAACGCATCTTTTA
The DNA here is from genome assembly GCA_949628255.1 of Macrophya alboannulata. NCBI lineage: Eukaryota > Metazoa > Arthropoda > Insecta > Hymenoptera > Tenthredinidae > Macrophya > Macrophya alboannulata. The sequence continues at coordinate 15,983,088 of OX451211.1, read as the reverse complement.
CCAGGATATGTAGGCCGTGAACAATACCGTCTGGTTACAACCCCGAACCGTCATTCTAGATCGGGGAAGCCACTCCGAGAACATGAACAGTATATTCCCCGACGCTCTTGGGAGTATCGACTATAGATATATCGGTGAGGTATTATCCATTGACCGTGCATCAGTCGATTGACTAACAAACTATAGAGTATCGAGTCTCGTCATTCTGCCAGGCATCACTTTGATGGACCCTTCCGAGACGGTATACCCGGTGCAGGTCGATATAGATAGCGATAGTGTCTCGCGGTACTAAAAAGCTCACAAAAAAAAGAAAAGAAAAGGAAAAGGAAACGAGAAAGGAAAAAAAAATGTAAAAGATAAGTCGTCCCCGTCATGTGTCCAAAAAAAAACAGACCCATAGACAGAAATTTGAACGAATCGATGTACCATAAAAAAAAAAGAATTTTTTCACCGAGGGGGATGGTTTTGAGATTCAGGGGGGGTACTTGTCATTATATATTACATATTTTTCCGTTTTTCCTTTTTTTTTTTTCTCTGTTTTTGGAAAAGAAAGAATTAAACGCACCGTGTAATCATTGTTGGCTTGCTAAGTGATATTCTCCCCTATTGTCTTTCGGCTTGCGTGGGGGGTACGGGGAGGAGGGTGGGGGTTTCGCACACAACCAACTGACGCGTAAATTCACGCGGTTTTGAATTAGATTAGAAATGGCACCTATACCTACCACCCGCCACCCATTGTTCCACTACTCTCTATTCATACCGATGTTTAGGCAGTCGACTCAAGTGCGCTGCACTTAACTCTAATTAATAAGGTCACGAATGCCTGTAATGAAGAAGCGTCTACTATATACGTATGTATGGTACTGTACTATACATACTATACAACCTACGATATCTAGGCAGCACATAACGTTACAATACATATGTACGGTCCAAAAAGAGAGAGAGAAACAAACAAACAAAAAGAAAAATTCGAAATAAATTTCTGACAAATCAAAAAGCGAAAACGAAAAAAAGGAAAAATTGTTAATAATTGAAAATATTCTATTCTCTATGGTTTCAATTCCGTTTTATCTACTTTTTTAATTGATATAGTAAGAGGATTAGTTTTTTTTTTTTTGTTTTTTTTTTCTTGTTCTCAATTCATTTGATTTTGGGTTTTATTTCTATCGATCGGAACCCCGTTGCTCGTACATATAATACCTACCTATATATAAAAATGCGGTGAAATATTGTCTTCCAATAAAAGCGTAGTTTAGGGGTTCATATAGCCATTAACTATAAAGCCGCGAAATGTTCGCTTTTAAGCTTTTGCGGTATACTTTCGCAACTGGGGGGTGGTGGGTATAGGTAAGTTGCGGGGTGGCGCGCAATTTCTTGGCTCGATTTTTCCTCCAGCCGCAATCTTTTGCCGCAATTTCGAATGATAGAAAAAAAAGGAGGTAAAGAAACAAAAAAGAACAGAAAAATAATGATAATCATAATAATCCATATACCGGAATTGCAGCGGAAACTGGAATCGGTATTCTATATATAAAAATTGACAGAAATAAAATGATCGTCTATATGGATGCTTTTTCAATTACTCTATGTACCTACGTACATACGTATGTATATACCTACCTTTATACCTCCTTTACCTTCTTCTCATATCCACGCAATTACTTCGAATTTGGTATTTGCGAAAACTGTAATATATCACTCCCCGACCAATTTTCTGTAAAATATATAGTGGTCTTTTTTTTTTTTTTTTTGTCCAATATTTCTTTTCCTACAAAAAGTAAAAATGGACCGAAAAAAAAAATGTATATAGGTATATACTTCGAGAATATATATCCCTCAGGTTTAGCCGTGCGCGTAAAAATTGAACGTATATATAGGTATATATGTATGTATATAAATATATATGTATAGGTACATACATACGTAGGTATATATGGTTGGATAAAATTGTGAAATGTCGAAAGGGATATATAACCATACCCTACCAACGTGCTTTACTAAAGCACGGTGTAGCCAAGCCAGTCTTCTATCAACGCCAACACGATTCTACTTTTTGAACGCGTCATTACTGAAATATTTCTCTTCTTTTTTCTCTTTTTTTTTTCTCTTATTTTATTTTATTTATTTTTTTCCCTCTTTCTCTCTCTCTCTCTCTCTCTCTCGTTTTTTTTCTCCCCCGGACCTTTCAGCCCCTAACTCCACTGTTCCCCTGCATCCTAATATATGTATACATATATAGGTATATGTACAATATAATATATACTCGCCTACCATAACCCAGGATACGCTCGCTTTTTATATATTTATAATACCGCAAAAGCATTTTAGCACTTTTCGCCTTATGGGCTCGCACACGGACGTACACGTCCAACCAACCCCTACTCCTGCCAGAGGCGATGATTTTTACCTTTTTTTCCATATTTTTCACCATTTCTTTTTTTTTCGGGGCAGGGGGGGGGGGGGAATTTTTATTCTTCTTTCGAACGTATCGCAAGGCCGTGATATTACCACTCGGAAAAATTGCACCCGGTATATTCGCGATGTATTATTTCAATATGTAAGATACTACCCTTATACGTATCGAATCTCACTTATATCTCTCTGTCTCTCCCTTATTTTTTTTTCTTGCTTTTTTTCCTCTCTTTTTTTTCTAACCAATGCCTGAAACTGCGGACTGAATATCAAAACTATAATACTTTTCAAACGACATACGTATGTAGATTATACATACGTACCATATAAATACACATTACGTACGTATATATACGCGAAAATTTTTCTGTGTTGGTTCATGCAGAATCCTCGGCTGCAGGTGGTTTCAATATAACGCGTATGTAAGATTAACGAGAGCCAATATGCTCTGCGACACTCACTAACTGCCCGATTTACCGAATATCTTATTCCAATATCCCGATAACTTTATTATTAACTCCTGCAGGGAGACTTTGCCGCAAATCATATTATCGGTGCAGGTTTGTCTATAGGTCGTACCTACCTACGTCTACGATTTTACTAATAGAGATTATAGAATCTGTTACACAGACGATTTTTTTTTTTTTTTTTTCTTTTAGAAAATTCAGACTTCGTCATTCATTCATTACCTGCTATTAAGCATAACCCAACCTAACAGGATTTATGAATTATAATGTCCTTTAAATATATTTATTTAAGCGCGAGCTTTATTTCAAAAGGTTTCAGGCCTCGAGGCTTTATGCTTTATTAAATTCATGAGTCAATTTCGTTCGACAAACTTCAACGGTTTATAGAATAATTATACTTTATTACCTATATACCTTATATCTCGGTATACCCTTACCTGCGTGTCTATACCGACGTTAACTAACCCCCGCAGTGTCACGCGCTGTGAGGGATCCCCTGTATTAATATTATAAGTGATAAATTTTCGAAACTAATTGCGAAAAAGAAAAGATATTTTTCGTTTTTTCATTTTTTTGCTTTTTTCATTATATTTTATTACGTGGTAATTATTCGTTAATTATTTATTTATTTATTTTTTTTTTGAATATAGGGGTGGTTTTAGGACAAAATGAACTTCTTTAAGAAATTTTACGATTATTACGACTCTCGATGAATTTATATCGGCTGTCGATAACAAAACTGCATAGCCTGCAATATATCGCAATTATCGACTGGTATAAATTTTCAAAATCTGGGTCACAATTTGGACACCCCCTACTTGGAAAAAAAATAAAAAAAAAAATCGTAGTCAGAATTTTTACTAAGAATCAATTTACGCGTTACAATATGATTGATATAGCACTTTTGCGAATCTATTATAGCTACGCGATAGAAAAATAAAATGAAAAAAAATCACGTTTTCTTGCATAATTAATTTTAACAAAATTAGAAAATTGTTTTTTTCTTCTTTTTTATAGAGATCGCGAATAAGATTCTCTTCTTCTTATAGCCTGAAGGTATTAAAATGCAAATACACACTGTATAGCAGCAGACTCATTAATAGCTATAGGACAGTAATTTATATTTAAACATTTCCTTTTTTTTTTTTTTTTTCTATATTCTTTTTTTTCTGTATTAAATTTTCTAATTAATCTCCGGCAGTCCGGGAATCGCCGCGGCGCGGTTTCACTGCAGGCAACGATTCACCGCATACATACATACATACATACGTATATAATATTCACGTCTGTATAGATATATAAATATCGTCGCGTTCGTTTTTTCTTATGCAAATATGTATATATGATCTTCTTTAACCCGCGGTAAAAGAAACTGATTGAAAATTTTCCATATTTTTCACCAAGTTACGATTTTAACAATCTGTGTGAGATGATTCTTCATGGAAAAATCTATTCGAATATATAATTCATATATTCATTTACAAAATAAATATTAAAAAAATAGTAGAAAAATAGAGGAAAAACTATCCGTGTATATAATATATATATACAGCATTAATATACACAGCGACGGTTCAACTAAATTCCATATACCTTTATATCTATAAAATGCAACTCGATTTGCAATATCTTCTACCACGTATACCTTATATCGTTGAACCGCTGCGCCTTATACTCGTTAAGAAAAAAATAATAGGATGTAATAATAGTGATAATAACGATGATGATAATCTCGAGAAGTTTTTTTAGCTATATATATATATATACATACCCCGCCCGCAAAAACAATTATATTCTTTTGTAATAACTTTTAAGGATGCATATCTATATAACAGAGGTACGACGGTTTCTGATATAATATACATATACTTTTTTTTCTTTTTTTATTTCGGTTCATGAACCTATTTTTTTCTTCTTCTTCTCCTTTTATGTATATACAGCACGATTAAAAATTGATTAAAAACTTTTCGCAAATTCCGTACGTTTCTTCATCGCCCCTTCGGAATAATACTTTTTTAATTAACTTCCCTTATTTCTGGATCAAAAAAAAAAGTTCCTAAGAAGAATAAAAGAAAAAAAAAAAAAATAAGTGAAAGAAAAAAATGAAAGAAAGAAACTTTTTGTATTAATTTAAGCTCTGCTCTACTCAAGGTATATACATGTAGTACCATATACATTATTATATAGACTCGTGAATACCAGAGAGAGATAGAAGAAAAAAAACAAAAAAATACTAAATAGTACCTAAAAATCGTATTTCGAAAAATTGCGAGTAAAATTGCTGAGTAAAGCTGTAGTTATTATTATTATTATTGTTATTGTTATTACGGTATCGATATAATTTAACGATAGGAAAAATTTTTATTGAAAGGCTATAGATATATCGATTTTTTTTTTTTATAGTATATATATGGCACTAAAAATCCGTATCTCAATTTCGTACGTTATATACGTGTATATATATACCGGTAATTGCGATAATAGAAAATAGGAACGAGGTAGACGTAGAGTACCCCTATCCTGAAATTGAAGTATGTATGTGTACGTGTGGGGGTTCCTGTTTAAACATGGCGTTCGATAGCCTGGCGAGGGGGTTCGCGGGGTGCAGTGACAGCTATACCGAGTTTACCAAGATCCCCGGATCCCCATATAATCTAGAAAATTATCCAATTAATAACAATAACGGTGTTTGATTAGGCTCACGCGCGGACGCTCAAAATTAGATTATGATCAAACTGCCCAGTGACATTTACCGGTCAGGGATGAACAAACTCGCGTATACGCGTGTACGTGAATGTATATGTATATATATATGTTATAATATACAGTCGCAAAACGTCGGTGCTAAATTTATCCGAACAAAAAAAATTCGCGTATATACCTACATTTATGAAAAAAAAATTAAAAAAAAGATTCGTTATATGCCCGCCATCGGGGTAAATAACGAAAATCGATAATTGACGGTGGCGAAAAGGAGAAAAAAAATAGGAAATTTTTAGTCAAAATTATAGGGAATATAAATTTTTTAATTTTATTATCCTCGATTCATTTGCGCGGTTAAGGTTGTCACGAAAATTTAACCCAATTTTAACACCGTAATTATATTTCGGGGTTTGGGCCTAGATTAGAAATTCGCTAGTACATATATATCTATACATATATGTACATTTTACCTATAACTATATAAACTGTGCACGACGTAGATGGCTTGGAATTAATTAAATTACCTCTCTCGTATTAATTGACTTTTATTGAAGCTAAATGAAATTCAATTAACCCCAATAATCCCCGCAACGTGTTAACTGCTGACTGAAACGGTTTCCCTACCCCACCTCTACAAGTTAGGCAAAGACCTCGGTGCTTACCTCGGTAGAATAAGTAAAAGGTCCACTCGAAATGAAGACGAAAACCGAGAGAAAAAAAGAACTACATATATATTTTTGTTTCTTTTATTTATTTATGTACCAAAATTTTTCTTATATATATATATATATACGCGGGACACGATGTATGTATGTATGTATGTACAGTACGGTTGATATTCGTCGTAAAATTAGTGACGGTAGAGTGACCACTGGGAATTTGGTTAGAGACCGTTCTCGGTCCTACAGGAATTTGTAAACTTGGTGACATAGGAATTGTTTAATTGCTTGGTGCCCAGGCTCTGTTAACAAATACGACGTGTTTCCTACTGCAGGATGTGACGACTAAGTTGGAAAACACCTGAGCAAATCCCTCCGGCTTAAGGGAGGAGAGAGAGAAAGAGAGACAGAGAGAGAGAGGGTCGGAAAATCCCCCTTGTGAATTCTACCGACGAAATTACTTAACCCTTTGCAGAAATTCGTGTACCATGCAATTGGATATTATACCGTGCGAGGTGTGTACCATCGGGATGATGCAGCGGAAAAAATTGTGACGAGCGATTCCGTTCATTTTTTTTTAGCAAAAAAAAAACCAAATTTTTAAGAAGTAAAATCATACTCAAGTTTTATGATAATTGAAAGAATTGGATGCAGGAAAAGAAAGGAATGGGAGGATTTGTTAACGGACGAGTAGAGTTTCCGGTATCTTCTTTTTTTTTTTTTTTCTTGTTCTTTTTCTTTCTTACTCTTCTTCTTTTTTCGGAAACGGAAGTTCGGCGCATCGAATAACGAAATGGCTTCATTTCCTCGCAAAGAATTTCTATCAAAGAGGATAGAAGCGTATTTCAAAGTGCAGCAGCAGTTCTTCGTCGCGTTATTTCTTTAGGAAAGATAACCCCGGCGGGGTCTGACTGTCGTCGAGTCGAGGAATCTTTTTTTTTGTTTTTTTCTGTAGTTATTTCCGCAATCTTGTCTTTCTCCATACTTATACGACGAAAATACCAAAAGACGAAAAGTCAAAGGGAAACGATTCGAAAAATAAATGTAAGGATCTAAGAAAAAAATTTATAAAAAAAAAAAAAGACAAAAAAAAATATTCACTTTGGAGTCAGAGCAAAAGAACAGAATTTAGGCAACGCTATATATAGGTTATCCGCGATATAAACGTTTAATTTCATTGGCCGCTTACCAATTTCTTTTTTTTTTTTATTTTATTTCTGTCTTGTCTCAGAATTTTGTGATAAATTTTTGGCAGTTTCAAACGGTCGTGTACCTGTACAATTTTCATTTTTCGAAAATTTAATTGAAATATTAAATTATTATTTTTTTTTTTTTTGTGGTTTTGAGGTGAGAACTATCGCGTACTGTAATATGACCAAAAAACAGCAAAAAAATGTAAAATCGTCGGGGTCAATGCAGACTCAGTAACTTCGTATGGAAAGCCACTTATACAGGTATACCTACTATAGACACGTTCGTCACTCGGAGCTGTTTACACCATATAAAAATTCTATGCAGATATGATGTAAAATTAATTAGAGGTAACGAACTTATATTATGTACAATTAATCCTGAACAAACGGGTATTAATTACTATACAAAGTTCAAACAACTGTTTACCCTCTCGTTCTCTCTCTTTGCCTCTCCTTCTCTCTCTCTCTTGTTCCTTTGGCCTTCCGAATTCAGTATAACTTCGTAAACAATCTAAAGGGGAAATCCTATAACCATGAATTAAACTGGTAAAATATATATATGAGGAAATTGAATGAAACTGTATTATAGTTATAAGTCAGAACCGGGGGGGCATGATTTGTGGATGTTAACTAATGGATAAAGTAAACTTGTGTATATGCCGCTTTAAACCTGAACCAATAAGCTGGATACTAGCTATACTAGCTGTACCATACCCTGTATGCTATTATAAATCCGTATACCTATAGAAACCCCCGCACGATCTTATATAACTATATATATGTATATCGATTCATCTATTTATCCCCGACCGCCAACACTTTGCAAATTAGTTCTAAGCTAACCCAAAGTAAATGGAAACTAACACGCAACTAAATCCATTCGATAATTAACAATTATTAGATAATTCATCCCGCGACTAGAGAATGATTGAAATTATTAGTAGAACTTGGACAAATTTTTCATTTTTTTTTTCATTTTTTGGTATGAATTATAGTCGATATTTTTTGCCTTCAAAATTTGTGCTGTAAAATTTTTTACACGAAGTGCTGCTGATCGTTCGATAAGTTATTTGCAATTATTTGGTGAAGGCCTGATGTTGGTTGGCATCTAGTCGTCGATATCGACCGATATTCTGGTTTTACTGTTTAACGGTTAATACATACGGCATAGAATATGATAATGGATAAAGTTACGGCTTGATATTAGCATATCGTACCTACATATTCGCGGTAGCCACGTCGCTATCTGTGCTGACCACATGCCGAGTAATCTTCTTCGTTATATCGGCTGGCCAGTTGCCTGTTTTGCATTTACATTAAACGAAAACGTTTTTATACGGTATGTATGTATGTATGTACACGTATAAACGTGTATAAAATCCCCGCACGTATATATATGGATGTTTATATTTGTTAAATCGTATGTATATACATATAGGTATATATAAAACGCCGTAAAGGGTTTTTATTTACTCTTTAAACAACAGGGACCGCGGAATCCGTTATCGTTAATTGGTTAATTTTCAATTAATAATAATTATACGATAACTGAGATAATTTTTAGTAAATTAACTCTGCTGTATCTACACAGATTGCGCTTTTCGTTCGTAAAAATCGATTTCGAAAATTTAATATATACTCGATCTATATTTATTTTTTATTTTTATAAACTGGGTATAAATTGCCTCGCCTCATCACACCGCGCCGTATCTTCTCATGCTCTACGAGCTTCCGTTTCCGGCCATTTCTTTCCGGTAATAAGTTCCGAATTTTAATACATTATACCGATTCACGGTTTTTTGGGAAGGGTATTTCCCCCGGAGTCTGTATAGTCGATTTAAAATAACTTCAGATCTAAAAATACGGAGTTCAGATTCAAAATTTCGAAAGCTAAAACCCGTACATTAAATTTTCGAATTCTTGGACTTTCGGAGTTTTGGACTTTCGAGTCTTTAGCCCTAATTTTGACCCGTCGAAACTTCCAATTTCCTCTCTCTTCTTAAGATTTCGTAAGATTCAGTGAATTGAAAATCAGTGAAAATTAAAATCGTGCAAAAAATAACACATCATATAATTTCTTATAAATCTCAGTTCTAGGTATAATATATACGACAAATCTGCGCATAAACATATATACATAAAATCTGTCCTAAAATACACGATACAGATTTGCGAGGGGAATTAATTTACGCATATAGGTATATCATAGACGGTGATTACTGTATTGTATAGTGATTGTCAGAGGCGTATAATTATTTCAGTTGATTAATGCGAAACACCTGGGTATATATGTGTATATATGTAACGTCTATTCCTCGCCTTAATATTGAAACTGAGTACTTTATTCTCCAATTTTCTCTCTCTCTCTCATTTGTTATCTGTACGTGATGAATATATTACACGTATAACATAACATGGTTCGTTGATATATTTTCAAAAATATGTAGAAAAAGAAACGAATTCAAACCAGAAAGAAAAAAAAAATCTGTGATAGATATTCACGTCGTGTAATTTCTCTATATATTTCGGATCTATTTTATTTATATATATGTATTATACAGGCATGTATATACAAATTTTGAAATTTTTTGCATGTCCATACAAAATTTTGCAACCGTCGATATTTAATCTTCAATTTTTCTATACTGGGAACAAATCCTGGGGAACAGATAATTGGAAAATCTTCAGGTAATCGATATTTCATATCTAAGCTCATCGAACACGGGTTAAATAACGATTTTTTTTTTTGTTTTTGTTTTTTGGTCTTAGATTATCATTACAATCCATTTATCACGAGCCGCGATTTCGAATCGATGCATTATAAACGGGCGAGCTTTACATTATCCAAAAAATGAATAAAAAGTAGAAGTAGAAGAAGAAGAAGAAGAAGTTGAGGAAGAAGGAGGGATTTCGTCGTGTCAAATTAATCATAATCAAAGTAACGTCGATCCCATCTGGTTCGGCTGCCACATCCTACAAGCTCACGAGACACTAATAATATCTATAGGAAAATAAGACCTAACGAATATCCGCTATATTCATGCGCGGCTAACAAATACCGCGCGTATAAGAACGAAGGTTCTCCATCCCCCCCATCCCTTCACCCCTGTCGTTTATCATCCCACTGGAAATAAATCTTATACCGGGTATGAACTTACTCCGATAATTCATCAGACCGGAAAATTTCTCCCTTATATAAAGTGCCTGTATATATGTACATGTATATAACCCAGCCACGATTACCTACCTGTAGACATAGACGTATAGAGAGGATACTGATTTGTCTCCAAGTAGTACCAAACAGCTGCTATATTACGGTGAAGAAACTTGTTATTAATTGTGTTCTCTCGTAACTTGAGTAAATTAATATTTCTCATATATCTGTATTAAATAGAGGAATGATGGGGCAGACGGACCCTTTAAGGGGACCGGTACAGCCTGGTTTGGGAAATTTGGAGTGCTCCAAAATTTATTTATTTGTCAACCAAAGTTTATTTCACATCTAAAAAAATTTTCTTCGAAAAACTTTGTCGTAAGGTTTCAGGCACATCGTTGGTCCAATTCAACCTCTCAAGGTCTTGCTTTCTTCGGACAGCAATTCTACATCTTATGAACGTAGGGATCGGTGAAAAAAAATTCATGTGAAAAGTTACGGTCAATTATCCAAAATTTCCAATATTTAGGCCACTAATTTGCAAATAACTTGGCCAACACGAAATTGTAAAAAAATTCCCTTGTTCACACGATGAGGATTTCTTTTCTGAACAAAATGAGCCCTCAACGACCTTAATCGGAACAACGATGTGCCTAAAACCTTACGACAAAGGTTTTCGAAGAAAATTCTTTTTTTTTTTTTTTGATTTGAAATAAATCACTGAAAATCAATTTACGATCGATTACGATTTGTATATGAATCTACGTGCGGATGGAAAGATAACGATTTTCTTACATCAATTTTTCTAAAATTATTAAAAATTTTTTTTTTAGGGGTGGTCCGTTTTGCCCCGCTCTCTCCCAAGTAAGACTCATCATATTAGATCGAACGAAAAAATCTGTATTCTGAGTACAGAATAATTTAGTCGCGATGACATGAAATTGTAATTATAATTATGATTTTTGGTTTGATTTTTTTTTATATTATTTTTATTTTTTTCGCATCTTCCTTCCGAGGGCAAAGTCAAGCTTACACTAATTTCTTCCCTTCTTCTCTTTTAGACCTTTTCCGGCGGAAGAAGCAAAGCATTCCCGCCTCGTTTGTTAACTGAATTTGCATACATCGTTGAGTCAACCTAGCTATACGACTACCAACTACTGCCTTGATATTTTCACTGCACATTTTTCCCCCAGTTTTTTTTCTTTTTTTTTTTTTTTATTCTAATTTTCTTCTTTTCTTGGTTTATTTTCTTCTGATTTTTTTTTGTTTTTTTCTTTCTTCTTTTGAATTTTCGAAAAGCAAAAAGTCATCCCTTTTCTAACTACCCACATACCTACCCTACTTGCCACGTCGTCATTAATTGTACAATTTTTTTTTTATCTTTTTTCAAACAGTTTCCTTACAAAGAAACTCGAGCAACGCGAAACCGCTATCATAGCTCTCTCTCTCTCTATCTCTCCGAGATTTCTATATTCCCCCATTTTCCTCATTTCTCTTCATATTATACCGTCATACATCGTGTTTACGATACTAATAATAACCTCTAGCTAACCACGACCTACAGTAACAGCATAAAAAAAAAAAAAAAAATTTGTAGTTGACTAAAATTTTTTGAAAAATTGGTTTCCCAGCTCTATCTAAATTTTGTATCGAAATCATAAGCAAAATCAACAAAATTCATAATTTTTATTATTTTTTATTCACAATATCGGATTTTTCTCGCACATCCAAATTATATCTTCAGTATATAAAGCAAATGAAACACCGCGTGTTAACATATAAGTAAAAAAACGAAAAGTAAATGAATCACAATATGATATAGCAACGGATTTGATCTGTTGACCCTCTACGGTACAAAGGGGTGACACGAGTTGACCTATGAGAAAACGCGGATGGTGTAAAAGGTATAGCAAAAAGAGAGAGAGAAAGAGAGAAAAATACAAATAAAAATAAAAATTGATGTTTTTCACATATACCCATATACTTATATACGGGTATATATGTACAACGTACATATACTCGTATATATATACGTATATTATACGTTAAAAATAAATAGCAAGGTATGCGTGTACATAGGACTGGTTATGGCGGTTGCAAATGGACAGTGAATTCCTTGAACACTGATCCCGCTGACCCGTTTGACCCCTGAATAGCTGGTCGGGAAATGGTCGAGCTGGCCAGTTAGCGGTCAACCGCTGCGTAATCATTTGTGGTATCAACGAGAAAGGGGTTTGACCATTTTCGGCCTTGAATGAGACTTTGGGGGTGCGTTTTCGCTTTGTCTGTGTACTCGGCGATCAGCTTTTAGGACTGAGCGTAGTTAAGCCCCCAACCCCCAAACAGAGAAAAAAAAGAAACAAGATAAAAAAAAAAAATCGACGAAGAGAAAAGGGCAAAGGGTACAAAAATTATGCTCTCAGTAAATTCGAGAGAGAAATTGACTCGGGAGAAAAGAATAAAAGAGCTATCTTAAGGAGCTTCAGCTAATTCGCCGAGGGAAAGAAAGAAAGAAGAGAAAAAAAAATGGAATTCTACTTCAAATTTATATTTGAAGTAACATTTGAATATTAATTTTTTTTTTTTTTTTGATTTTAGTTTTTTTCTTTTTTCTTGCGAAGGCAGTTTTCTCTACGAGCTCTTAACCCGCGCGTATCTAGTTCCGTTATCCTCGCGTGATACAACCTCTGATGAAATTCCTGGATAGTTTGGAGTTCGGCCGAACATTAGCGAGATTCAAATGAGCCGGGGCGAAGGGAAGAGGATGGGGGGGTCAGTCAAGAGTTGGAATTGCTTTCGAGCTTGACCTAAAAATTGTGAAAACGGATGTGAGAAAAAAAAATGTTAGAAACCGAAGATCCTAGCTGTGATTCTCGGATTTTAAACCAATAGAGAATCAGGGATTAATTTCCACGGGTCTCATCCAAAAAAAAAAAAAAAACCGCTGTCGATTTCTTTTTTTTTTTTTGCGGATTTTTATACGCCCTGGAAAATTCAAAGAAACTTAGAAAATTCTTAAGAAAGAAGCAGAGGTAAAATAAAATTTAGAAAAAAAAAAGAAAGAAAGTAAAGGTAATTTTACCGATATTCAAATCGATGTAGAGCGAGAAAACTATAGAGAGAGAGAGACGACGAAATTGGCCAACCGCGAGGTATCTGGCTCGTTGCCAATATAACCTTGTTCCTGGCCTTTTGGCCAACTCTATCCACCAAAACCGAGCTCTGTCCGTGAACTGCGTGAGTTTTAATTACATTTCCAAACTCCTCCGCGCTGCAGAAAACTTTTTACACCTAGGTATATTATATAGGTATATGTATATGTGTTGTACCTACTTTACCTTAAACGGGGTTTAATGCTCGATCAAATACCTACTCGTATATCGTGTCACTTAACGATAGATCATAAATCTCTTCCTCCACTCTTCGATTCGTGATTATCAATTGATTGATTAAAAATTGCAAAATTTTTATCCGGCGAATTAACATGATCGTTGTCAGAATTTTTCTTAAATCTGGAAATATTAGTTTAATTTTTATGAGAATCGTTTGAAAAATATATATTGGATAAAAATTTCACGAAGCAATTAATAATTTTTGGGTAATATATTCGCCTGTCCTTGTAAATTATTATGTTTTTTATTTTTTTTTTCATTTTTCATTTTTCATTTTTTTTTTTTTTTTCTCGTTTTGCAATTCTTTTTGTTTTAATAAATTAACCCCGTCGTACGACGAAAGGCCTTTTAATTAATTTTCGTACAATTTATTTGTACCTAACCTCGAAGCGTTGAAAATGAAATTCCCCTGCACCATAACGAATTGAACAAAAGTTTGAAAAGTATTTAAATATTCATAACATCGATTACTCTCGGTTACACATTATACATCTTCCTTTTTTTGTACCATTTTTATTTTTTATATATTTTTTGTTTCATCGCTAAAAAAATTCAGGGAAATTTTTTTTTTTTTTTTTGCACGATATTTAAAATTCCAATGACTGCGTGCGGTAATCCCGTCTGCTGGGAGATATATATTCAAAATTAATCAGACTACACTGTATATCGAAAATAAAAAAAATAAAAAAAAATTGCAAATTTTGACAACTTTGGAAAAATTTGGCTTCAACTGTTTAGCTGTTTTATTTTTTGCTGACGTTGATTAACCCTGCAGGTATATGCGAATTACACCGTAGGTATAGATACAAACGTCAGAATTTCAGACAACCGGTCTGAAACGAGGAATAGCGAATAAAGGGTAGTCGCTGGATCTATGGTAGTTAGGTACAATAGATAAAAGGTTGATGCAGCCGTTCCGGTCTTGCAGACTGTTAGTTATCACGTAATCATGTAATCCTGTTAAACGCCGCAGCGCCAGACTGAAATTACAAATTTAAACGACGCCCGGTCGCCGCGAGTCACCAGCCCGTTATATACCTACGACGACGTTCCAACGGGCTATATAATCAAATTATACCTTTCGTTTAGGATTTTACCGAAAATCTCGGGGACGTTTTTATCACCGTCAAATTAACCAGCCGTGTCAAATTGAAACTTAACTTGAAAGTAAAGGATTCGACAACGCAAATGAAAACCTATTTCATAGAATTTTCGTTTCACTTCCATAAAAAAAAAAAATGATTTTTCCTCACGTACTTTACAGTAATTACGGTGATCACATGAGCCGTGAAAAAATCAGATTGTAAAATATGGCGTCAAACCGGAAGGAATTCCGCACTACGGTGTGTTGATAATCATTTATCACCCGGCAGGACTCTGCACGGGTTTTGGGGCTTCAACACCCCTAGAGAAATAGCGGGTAAACCCGAAAATCAGGGGTGCCGACATACAGCGTGTAGTGGGTATAGACACCGGGACAGGCATGGCATGGCACGGTAGAGCAGGGCTGTACACTTAATTAATTAACGGGGAACCCGAGCCTTGGGTTTGTGATTAAAACGTGATACAACCGCGACTCTCGAGCATCAGAGGTCAAAAACTGATTTAATATAATACCGGAAATAAAAAAAAGGTAAACGATCCGGACGGAATTCGCCGTGAATAAAGGCGGGGGTATAATATACGCCGGGCAGATAGCTGCGGGGTGGGTGGGTGCAGGGTATTACTTTTTCACATTAAATTAAAACCACTTCTCTGACACGAGCGTAAAGCTAATTACTCTTTCAATTAAAAATACATAAAATACGTCAAGGTATGATTGAATACCTAGCCGCGGTACGTTGATGCGTATATATATAAAAAAAACATGAAAAATGAATGAAAATGAGGTGAAATGTTAACAAAAAAAAAAATTGTTCATGTACTGAAATCCTATACCCGAAGCTGCATCAAATCGGTGAAAACGAATTTCGAATTTCGAATTTTCCGTACCGTCAAAAGGGCAAAAGTTAACGTCGAATTACCATCAAATATGCTGTCTGTCTTCCGTTGTTTCCCGTCGGTCCATATTGGTCGAGATTGGTTCGTGTTGGTCAGACCCATAGATGGGCAAACCTGTGTAAATACCAGTGACGTAACCCGGGCGCCTGTGTTTGCGTACGGAGTTAATGGAATATATCGTGAGTAAGCGTCGGATTGAAGCTGTGTCAAATTCGGGACAAGTTGGGGTGGCACAGGCGCAAACTGTTAATTTTCATCACTCGGGTATAGTAACGCCGTACTGTTTTCCCTCGGGAATCAAATATCCTGTTTTCTGAAACTACATCGTACCCCTAACCAACCTGTTCTACCCTACGACAGTCTCCAGACGCGTCACGCACGACAACACCCCCGAAATCAACCCTATTTATTTATTCACAAGGAAAACGAAAACTGCTGTACCTGACTAAGATCCGGGACTTGGATTACTTACACGTACTCAGCTATTCTTGATCTAAGATTCAGGAATTATAAACCATCGAAATGTTATGGGAATTTCATTTCAGTATGCTTCTTGTACGAAAATTGCCGTACGTTTCCTTTTCCTTTAAATCGGGAAGCTTTTTCACTGTGCAAACGACCGCGGGGTTTCATCATAGCCATAGCTCACTCGAAATGGAAATAGCGGCTGTAGCTATACGTATAGTCACACACCGGTAAAGTTACTTAATCAGATTCCGCGATCTGCATGATGCACGTGATTCTAACTCTGATTTTCATACCGCTACTGTACGTATGTGCAGAGTTATACGGTTCACACTCTACGGTTTGGTATTCGGTAAGAAAAAGAAGAAGAAAAAAATTTTCGTGTATAAGAAAGGAAATTGTGTTTCGAGATTTTTTGGCGCCCAACGATAATGAATATATAGTCAGAGAATTTAGCTGCTGACTACTCGCGGTTTCTCTAATCTTCATAATTCGAATCCTCTCGTACTCTTTGACCGCATGAACGCAGGCTCACTTCTTACCACCCGATTACCTTACCTCACCTTCGTGGTCAGGATGCTATGAGGTTTGAAATTTCCCAGGGTTACTTACTCGCTTTGAGTTAGAAACTTGAAACAAAGACGTAGGTACGTATAACCTGTCTACCTATATCTAACTGTTGGAAATCGCTCGAATCTTCTCTCAGAGTAGACGTACCTAATACATATACCCTGCTCGAAATTTGATCGTGGAAGTTGGTAACTCAGTGATCCAGATCCCCAGACAGAGCTGCAGTCGCTTAATTGAATCCGAAGATAGAAAGACCGGAATTTGTAAATAAGGAAAAGGGAAATTTCGGCGACTTACAACACATCGAATATCCCATACACGGTATATACCAGAATCTAGCCCAGGTCTTCAGCTATAGCTACTCGAATTTACACTAACTTCGTTCGAGTTCGGTCAGAGCGCAGAAGTTAAGCGGATTGTGGCCGATTACTGGCTACCACAATGTCAAATGCGCTATTCCAACATCATCCAAGGCTATACTGTTGCAGCGAGTACAGGAGGAAGAGCTTTTTCCTCGAGTATATACTAAGCTGGTCCTCGTCGAGTCTGACCTTTGACGTTTTAACCGAAAAAACTGTTAATCGGTTTAAGAATTCCGGGCATAATGAAAATCGTGGGAAAATCTTTGGTATTTCGTTGTTTAGCTCTTTTTCTTTATCCGGATTTTGGAAATTTTTTTTATTCAAATATTTTTTGGGGTTGTTTCTCTCTTTTTCTCTTGTCATTTTTTATGGAGCGGGAATCTAGGTACGTGTACGAGGGACGTACTGCAACGCGATACTGCTCTACCTTCTATACAGCAATCGGAGCTGTTTTAATCATACCTTTTTGCGCCATAGAAATGTTCGGCTCGTGTTAATGGCCTCTGGAAATACGGAGGGTATAGGTATTCTAACGTTAGTCACCATACAAGTCGCCATGCCACCCGCGGTGATATGTATCACCCCATTCGGTGTAACGCGATGGAAAAAACGAAAAAAACTCAAAAAAAAAGAAAAAAAAACTTTATTCAATATCCTATACAACCTACTTGCAGTTATTGAAGCTACGTGGGAGTAATTAACCTCTTTTTTTTTTTTACATAGTAAAATTCGTTCAGACTAATTGTAAGTAAATAATAATAATTGCGAGGCGAGAAGTGCAGAAGAGAATTTTCTCTTCTTCCCATTTTTTTTTTTTTTTTTTCTTTCGTTTTTTCAACGAACTGAAGAAAATTAACGTAACGACGAAAGAGCTTTTCTCTAAGAATTTGATTTTTATTTTACATTTTTATTATATTATACGTAGATTAATCAGTTGAACTATACGGACTTACAAAAAATTCATACGTTTACCTGAATTTTTTCTTTTTTTTTTTCAAACTTGTCATTTCGTTCAGGTGTTCTTCTCGTTTCCTATAGTTTTCTTTTTCTTTCTTCCTTTTTTTTATATACTTGCCTACCAGCCACGTAGACTCATAATTTATTTCCTTGGCTTTTTTTTTTGTTGTTTTTTTATTTGCCTCGTATTTCCATTTTCTTCTTCTTATTCATCTTCTTTCATTCACGTTTTTACCGCTTCCACTATACCTACACCGTTCCTATAACTGCGACAGGGAGTCGCCCTGGGGGGAAGAAAAAATAATAATAAAAAAAAAAAGTTTTCCTCTTTAAACGAGAGGTGGAAAATATCGGAACGACACTTTCAGAGCAATCACGACGGATGCAACACTCTCCAAATGGAACCACAAATTGCAAAAAAACAATTTTCTTTCATTTATCGCATATTCTCTCCCGAGTATCTTTTATACATATTATTTTCCGCGTTGGTACCGATATAGGTATGTATATATATATATATATATACCTATATACTTATATACGTATATTTCTTCAGATTAAAATGACGCCGAGATAGAATTAACTCGAATCTCGATATCTTGAAAACCTGAAACAAAATACAAAAACAGGAATTTTTCAAAAAACAAATTGTTCAACCCCGATCAGGTCGCAATTTTTTATTTTAATTTTTGTTTATGGTTTGGTTTTATTTTTCTTCCTTTATTCTTTTCGTACAAAACTGGTGACGAGTCCCGGCGTTTGGCGATGCGTGAGGGATGCGGAGAACTTAAAAATTTAAAGTCTAAAAGCCTTGTCACCCCGAATCTGTTTTACGTACCGAATTACATCTCGAAAAAAAAAATATCTACATATATACTCGACCTTTATTATACATACCTTTAATATCTCGTCGTTGTGATATTGGTATTGGTATATTCGTTATATACAAATACAGTTTCTAAAATTTCTCAGACTTTGGTACATCTTATATAATACCTATATACTGTTACTTCTGACCGGAAGCGAAGCACTTTGCCATTGTTGTAAGCACCCCCGGTTGTATAGTACAGTATACGGTACAAAGTATAGTAAATCGCGGGATTTTAATCTCGACTTTTTATTTTCCATTATTTTTTTTTTCACGTTTTTTTTTTTTTTTTGTCCTACATAAGGAGCTTGACAAGTGGGCTAAAATGGCGTCTCTGAAAAAAAGGGAGAAAACGAATAAGAAGAAGAAGAAAGAAAATAATAATAATAATAATAATAATAATCAGCTCAACGAGAAGAAATTTTTACTGATATTCATATACGTACATACATATATTATAAATATAGGTATTTACTATACGTATATACCTACGTATTATATAGGCGTGTGCAATAAGATTCAAGTTTCGCTTATTCCCTCGCGTCATTTTTACGATAGTCTAAGGTTGCCTTTTCCTAATAACTATAAGAAAAAAATAAGAAGAAGAAGAAGAAGAAGAAGAAGAAGAAGAAAAAGAACAGTTCTAGCCTTATTTTTTGGACGACCGATATGACGAGGTATAGAGCTGAGACGTTATAGATATAGATATATAATAAAAGTTTAGTGCTTTACGAGCAAGAAAAAAAAAATAAAAAAAAAACGAACGATGCCAAATATAATGAGGTACAACTATAATATATAAGGTCGAGGATTTCTGAAAGTACCTATAACTATAACATAACAAGGTATATTATTGGGGGGTAAAATTTGAAACCACGAGATGATAGAAAAGACAACAAATTGATATTTATCAAATTTTTTTCTTTTTTGTATCGACTTTTAAAAATTACTGGACTATATGTAGGTATATATGTGATAAATGCATATATCCACGTGAAAAATCGTGGTGGGTTGGGTATACTTTTAAAGAATGTGAAAGACTGCATCAGGGTTTACGTTATAAGCGAACCAACTCACGTACGAGATAGATATCTTTATTTTTTCTCAGCTTTAAACTCGTGAGGAAGAGCCTATATACAGAATTTTTATACACCATTTCTGGTCGATCCGTTGAAACGAATTATCATACACATATGTATATCCTATATCTAGGCAGGGATGGGGCAGAACGAACCCCTTAAACAAACGTTACGATTTTGACGACAAAATTTTCATAATTTAAGTAGAAAAAAATCCGAATTGATCCGAATTTTTCACTGAAAATCGATTTACGATCGATTACGATTTTTCTTGCCGATCGATTACGATTTTTTGTCAACGGGGATTACGTTGTGCTTTATCTACATGTACCAACTGTGTCAAAAAAAAAAAAAAATCTTGAATGAGTATAAGGGTTGAATAAAGTAAAAAATGACGCAAAGCTGGAGGTAGATGGGTGTGTAGATAATCCTCACAGACGTCTGTTCAATTCTTGTATTTTCCTTTTTCTTTTTTTTTTTTGCCTCTCTCTTCTTCTTTCTTTCTTTATTCACGATCTGATATTTCAAGAGGTCTCACTTATATACCCAAGCGAAGATTTCTCGCGTGCGTAAAACGCTATATGCTTCTCTCAGCTCTCCTCTAACATAACTCAGGATTATCGGATAACGGATGATATCGTCTTCCAAGCGACCCTTGGTTATCTGGTTATCTGGTTAGCCTGTGGTTACTGGCCGAGTATGACTTCTTTTTTTTCTTCTATTTTTTTTTTTTTTGTTTTTTCAAAGTCTATAACCGGTAGCCGATCAACGAAACACTCATACAGACATATCTCCATTCATCAAAGGACATTATAATACAGCCGATCGTAAATTATGGACATTTCTCGGATCAGCTGCCGATTAAAAAAAAATCTGCAACGATTATCGTTCAAAATGGTACTACGATAAAACACAGAAGATAAAAATAGTAAAGAGAAGAAAAAAATGATCAAAATCTACTATAAAAATAAAAAACGAAACTAAAAAGAAAAAAAAAAAAAAAAATTGTTGGTTGTGCTTCGAGAAGTTATAAATTAAAAAATTGAAAAATGATAAAAATAGAAAACTAAAAAAATAAAAAATGTGATCCGTGATGCGATCGGGGACGTAAGAAAAATAAAAAAAAAAAATTATTACTATCGTGGATTATTGCAGTGAATTTTCGAAAGGGGCCACCTGGCCCGGGGGATCCCTACGGAGAGTGGGATCCCCCAGGAATAAGAGTCTGAATTTTGGATGCAAGAGAAATATTGAAGATGCTCGTTTTATCTACATTTCTTATTCTCTACTTGCCGATCTTCGCTACTTTGAACAGGTAAACAAACGGCTCAATTACATCGGAGATTTTCTTATAAAATCGATGGGAATTTGTCATTCTCTTAGATCGAGGGGATTTCGAACGACGATTGAAATATATCGGTTCTAGTTTAGCGAGAACATCGAGAGAGATAAGTCCGCGTTCGTTCAAGTCTTCCTTCTTCTATTCATTTTCAGAGAGGGAATCCTGACAGAGTGATTACAGGAAAATACTGATTCAAACAAAAAAAATCTTCAAAATCGTCGTTCTAATTTTATTGAAAGAACAAAAAAGAAACCGTATTTTTCGGCTCGAATCACCCCGAGTCGTATCTGATTGTGAGACATTGATTAAAACGTTCTCTGCGGTTTTCTTCTCACCCTTTTAACCCCTCGCACTGCCGTAGTGAAATTTCCTCGCGACGTTTTAGCCTACGCAAAATCTCTTGCATTGCGAAATCTCCGAATACTACGAAGTAGAAACTTTCTCACTTTGTCTCTCTGACCTTTTGAGGCCACGAGGAGTGGAAGAGTGTCTACATTTTTTTTTTCTTTTCCGTTTTTTCGTCTAGGTACAATTTTTCTTCTCTCGCATCCGGAACTCAGATGTTACGATCAGAGTAAATTAGAATCAAGAAATTGAAATTTCTTCGCAGTATTTATTTCATCATATATACATATATTATACATATATACCTAATATCTTAAGAGTTTATGAGAATGAAAATTCCCCCCCTGTTAATGCGAAAAAAAAAAAAAAAAAAAAAAAAAACGGGAAAGAAAACGAAAAAATTGAGGCACTCTAAAATATGAATAATGAAAAAAAAATAAGAGGAAAAAAAACCTTCTGTAGGTATACGAAAAAAAGAGAGAGAAAGAGAGAAAGGAAGGAATGAAAAAAGGCGTCGCTTATATACGCCTCTTTCGGAATATGATAAAGTGGAAAGATCAGAATTCCCCGGATACCTTATACCGTAGATTTACAACCAGCTGGCTTGATGAGGCATAAAGAAGACGCTCGAAATCCTTACCCGTAATCATTCATTCGATTCTAAAAGGTTGAAAAATATTCTTACGAATATCAACGGAGCCGTATTTCACTTAAGGGAACCAGTATAACAGCTACAGTAGAGTTTTGAAAATCGTAACATTTCTTTAAGGGAACCGGTACAGCTTGGTTTTGGAAATTCGGAGTACTCCAAAATGCATTTATTTCTCAGCCAAAGTTTATTTCACATCAAAAAAAAAAAAATTTTCTTTAAAAACCTTTATCGTAAGGTTTGAGGCACATCGTTGTTCCGATTAAGGTCGTTGAGGGCTCATTTTGTTCAAAAAAGAAATCCTCATCGTGTGAACGAGGGAATTTTTTTACAATTTCGTGTTGGCCAAGTTATTTGCAAATTAGTAGCCTAAATATTGGAAATTTTGGATAATTGACCGTAACTTTTGACATGAATTTTTTTTCACCGATCCCTAAGTTCGCAGGATGTAGAATTGCTGTCCGAAGAAAGCAAGACCTTGAGGGGTTGAATTGGACCAACGATTTGCCTGAAACCTTACGACAAAGTTTTTCGAAGAAAATTTCTTTAGATGTGAAATAAACTTTGGTTGACAAATAAACAAATTTTGGAGTACTCCAAATTTCCCAGACCAAGCTGTACCGGTCCCCTTAACGTTATTGAGCAACAGCAAAACAAAAAAAAAAGATCGATTAGATGCCCAAAACTAAAGTAAAAAGAAAAATTTATTCAAATTCTGAAATCAAAAATCTAGAGACGAAACTATATTTTCTCAATATTTTATACATACCTACTCCTTTTTGTATGAAAATAGTGACAAATCTACAAAATACAGCTCCGCGAATTGCATACATGAATTTTCTTGTAAAAACGTAAAAAATAAAAGAAAAAGAAAAAAGACATATTTTAACGTACCGAGGTACACCGACGACTCGAACAAACCCTGTCATCGACTGCTGGTGCCTCCACAGGGGCAGAGAAATGATGTATTAGTTCGGTTCGATCAGTTCGAACATTTCGAAACGGTTCTGGTAGGTATATCGGTGTTCGATTTTTGCTGCTCTGGTTTAGAGAACCGCCCACGCAATATGTAGGCATATATACATGTATATAGTATATATGGGAATGGGAATGATTTCCAGGGACGACTCGACGCCAGGCGTCGCTAGACACGCACGCAACTCATGTTCACATATAGGCGCGTATATATATTATATACCTATATACAGGGTGTCATTTCCGTCAATATAAACATCGTATGACGTCGTTCTACTTATAGAGAAATGCATGTCTCTATTCCTGTACACGAGACGTTAAAAGCTCTCGACGTTATAGGTACAGAAAATTCCTATTTTTTAATTACTTTTTAATTGTTCCCAATTGCTCCGACGAATCCCTTCCGTTATTGCGATCGATTGGTAAAAAGTTCGTTATAGCTTCCTTTGTAATTTTTTCAAATATCTCACTGTGTTCGATGTATATGCCCGGACTTAAAAAATAACGTTAGAAATTTCAATTTTGTACGAGGAAAAGAGTCGAAAATTTCGTACCGTACGAAATCGTTTTAAAGAATTTCTGTCACTTCTAACATCGGTTGAATAAAAAAATTCTCTAAAATTTTGTCACCGCGCTATACCTGCTCAGATCAATGATCTTTAAATTTTGATCGACATCCGTCAATCAAATATCGCCTAATTTCAATAGCCGAGTAAGTAAATCGTGGGCAGCTGCCAGCTGGTTTTAACCGGCAGTAAATAGTCCGAAAACAAACCTGTCTATTCCGATTCTAACAGTTCCCCAACAAACGTTGAGCTGCAAGCTTCTCTGCGGGGAAAATCGTTCGCTCTTCGGTATACCGTACGAGCTCTGGTTCGCCATCGAGCTTTGAGCATAATTTTATAATAAATCCAAAATTCAGTTCTCTTTTTCTTCTCTCTTTATTTTCGGGTTTCGTTGAATTCACTTGACAATGATTAATGTGTATTATCGAGTGAGTAAAAATCTTGTTTTTTTCTTCTATCTTCAAGTCTACGAAAAAGCTTACGTTTCAAACTGCGCTACGAAAATCGTGCTTACAGACATATGAAAAAAATTAAAAAAAATCGTGTGTCTCTCTCTCTGAATTTTCTTAATTATTTATTCCTCTCTTTTTTTTTCTTCTCAATCGCAGGATCTTCAGTCGGAAATAGAAACTCATCGGGACGTTTACGCCTCGTTAAATGGCACGGGGAGAAAACTTTTAAGCTCTTTGGCCAGTCAGGATGATGCAGTTATGTTGCAACGACGTCTCGATGAGATGAATCAAAGATGGCATCATCTGAAGGCGAAAAGCATGGCTATAAGGTAAGCGGTATTAAATATTTTAATCTGATTTCCCTCCCCAAGAAAAGAAAAAAAACTGTTGAAAAATTCCATATCGGAAAATAAATATCGATGATATTGGGTTGAAAATAGCCAATTCTGTGACAAATAGTGAAAGATATATTAATTTTAAACTACTAAACGAATCGCAGTGTTGGTTTCTGGAAGAAAAAGCTACAGGTATATATTGTGTTTGATATTATATAGAACAAAGTTCCGTAATACGTTACAATTTGTGACAGAATCCGGAGTTCTTAAATGAGGCGAAAAATTGGTTTGTAGTATAGATTTCTGTGTTCTATCCTTACAAGTAATTTCGTGTTTCGCTGGACGATTACCTTTTTTTTTTTTCTTCATTTTTCTTTCATTTTTGCAAAAGTTAAAAAACAAAAAAGTAAAGAAAAGCTTCGTGTACTTACCAAGGGCTGTAAACGGCTTCTAATTCCGTGTATTAACTAAAGTCTTGTTAAATCCGTCTTCTTAATCCTCTCGAAATTAAGATCCGAGTTAAAAATAATGCCCAAAAACTGGGCAGAGATGAATTGTATACATACCCATGATACATATAGCTGTACGAAAGACAAAAGCTATAGGGTAGGAGCTTCGAGCGAGCTTAACGATTTTTTTTTTTTCCTTTTTCTTTCACGTTTAAACTTTTTTTTTTTTGGTTCTTTCGTTCATCCCCTTTCGTTCGAACTGTACAAGTTATACCTGTACACGAGGGAAGAGAAAGAGAGAGAGAAAACAATTAACGAGTACGATATACGTGGGAAATTTTTTTTTTTTTTTGAAAAATGAAATGCGAGAAACTTAAAGAGCTTAAGTTTTTAACGGGGCGGATCAAACGGCGAAAATTAGTAGAGGCATATCTCTCAAAGCATTTCATTTTAATTTAAATATCTTGTAACGATAGCCGTGTCAGCACTCGAACAACCCAGATGATGGCGAGCAATCAGTCTCAATTAATTAACCGAACGTTGGCCAGAAGTTGAGCCTGATTGCAATCAAGGAGGAATAAGGGGTGGAGGGGCCGGCAGAGCAGAGGGTAAAAAGGGAAAAGGTAAAGGGAAAAACTCGCGATGGGTTAGCCAAAAGAATGGAATTGTGTGGGTGAATTCCCAACTGCAGTAGTGTACGTACGTTGAATTATCGATTACAGTTTTTTTTTTTTTTTTTCTTCGTCCTCTTTCTACTTCACCTCGTTTGGTTTTTGACCAATCTGTTTTTTTTTTTAACTTTTCTCTTCAGTTTATCGATATAGATGTCTGTATTATATTCAATCGTTGGGCAACGTTTCCAAAATAATTATCGAACTTCTCATCAGACATAGAAATTTATTTAGATATATTTATTTGTCTTGAAACTCGTCAGTTTGTACAGATGCGAAAGGGGTATTTAGGTAAAACCGGCCAATTCCAATCTCATGAAAATTGCATTTTACTGCATGACAAACGTCCCAAAAAAAAAAAAAAAAAAAAAAAACCGTATCTTCTTGGATTTTCATTAACGAAACGATATTTTTGAACTATTTTTTTATTCGACATTACTTGGCATTCGATTGAGAAAATTTTCGCGGATTTATTAGTTCGTTTAGGTACTTTTAGAGTCTCTCTCTGCTTTTCAAAAATTCGATTCTCAATCTTAGAGCAACGTTTTCTACTCCCATTAGAATAATGTGGCTTTTAATTAAGCCATACCTTAAACTACATTCATGAATTTTCACAATAGAATTCGTTAAGAATTAGAAGAATGACACAATCTCTTTCCTTTTCCTTTTTCTTTTTTTTTTTTGTCCATTTTGCGCTACTGAAAAATGCTGATTTTTCTCACTTTTACTCGGTTTTGTCGTAACACCCTTGTCACATATGTATAACGTACGTATATACACACACATAGGTATATATATACAGTAACATTATAAAAAGGTATGAAAAACGAGTCACCCGGAGTGAAATAATCTGTGTCATAAATAAGTAAGATCCTTTATGAGTTTCGGTGTCGGGGTTATAAATGAAGGTATATCAATTTAGGGAGTTTCTAAGGGTGGGGGAGGGTGGTTAAACTATTAACGTATATACGTACACGTATACAGGTACGTACATACATACATACGTACACATAGAATAGATGCGTTGAATGATATTCGCCTTAATATCCGTTTCTAGCCATCGACTAGGTATGGCAAAGGTGTGAACAGCCGGTAGCCCGCGATCTAGACCGTGACTATAATTCGCATTATGTAGCGAAAACGGGTTATCGCTACGTTTAATCACCCCCAAAACGATCATCTCCGCGTAATACGCGACAAATTCTGCACCGCGGGCTTGACGACTATATATAATGTGTATATCGACGGCTGAGCGGAACAACATCGTATCTCAGAATTTGGTTCAACAATATCGTATCTCAGAATTTGTTCCAAAAACATCGTATCTCAGAATTTGCTCCAAAAACATCGTATCTCAAAATTTGGTCCAAGAACATCGTATCTCTGTGTATAAGATATAGGAGATACGATGTTCTTGGACCAAATTTTGAGATACGATGTTTTTGGAGCAAATTCTGAGATACGATGTTTTTGGAACAAATTCTGAGATACGATATTGTTGAACCAAATTCTGAGATACGATGTTGTTCCGCTCAGCCGTCGATATATGTATAACACTGCGACAATTAACGTTGAGCACAATTAATTAGTAGGAATAATTAAAGCGGACAAACCTACTCGGCAAATTTTGCTATTCATTTAATTATTTTAACGAAAAAAGTGGAACGGTGCATGTATATAGGTATATGGGTTATTCGAAATTCTGGAAACGAGTTATTAAAATTACAGAACCTAATTTTTTACCGTAGAGTATATAGGTATAACCAAGTTTGTTTCTCTTAACATTATATAGACGTCTATTTCTGTATTATACATTTGAAAATAAAAAAAAAAAAAAAAAAACCTTGAAGAAGTGCCAATAGCCATATAACAGAAACGTAAACCACTTCCTACAGACGTTTCGGAGCAAACTACCCCCCGTGGACTAAACAGATATAAAACAGGCAGCTCATTTGGTTAAAAGTACAGAGAAGCGGAAAAAAAAAAAAAAAGAGAAGAGAAGAGAAGAGAAAAGCTCTAAGAAAGTAGAAAATAACGAGGTCTTGAAGAGCTTTGAAATTTTGATCCGATACTAATATACCTATGTCGAGGGCCAAAGTCTATTTCCAAAGAATTTTTTTAGTGGCTAAAAAAAGAGATTTTCCCTAAACACAGAAAAAAAAGAGTCCATCAATCGTTCGAGTAATTTTCCTGCACAATTTCCGATTTCTACGTATAGAGATTCTGACTTTTGCCTCCGGAATTCTAATTCTGCATACACTCGCGGTCGTTAACCCAGATATGCGGAGACAATCGCGAACTGCTGCAGCAGGGGTTTTCCTTTCGGTGCCTCTGGATTTTGAATTTAATGCAGATTTTTTACCATTTCAAAATCCGCTACATCGTTCGCAGGATGACATATTTTTTTATTTTTTTGGTAAAAGGGTTGGTTGGTACGGGGCAGAATTCGTCGCGAACGGATCTCCGTTATAACTCGGGTCTCATATGATCCTACTGTAGGAATTTCTAATTTCCGGTAGCAAAAGCTGGATGGTTGAAGGGCTGCGAGGGTTTAGAGAGACTAGAGAGACTCGGTACTCGCGAGATTCGCGGTGTGACGTTGTGGGACAAAAGTTTTGGACAGACCTCGGAGAGAGAGAAAGAGACTCGTAGTCGCGGCTGAGGAATGACGTGGATTCAAAGCGGGCCTGCCGCAGATAGTACGCCCGGGAAAATGAGGTTTTTGATAGAACAAAAGAGACCGAATTGTAGTCATCACGCTTTTCCACAAGTTTGGCTACTGGGTCACTTAGGTTACAGCTGTTCGTGTAATCTGACATGAACAGCAGCTCCTCGTCTCGGCAATGCTAACACGCTTTTTTAATCCTAACAAAAAAACGAAAAAATTAAGGGAAAAGCTTCCGGACACTGTGACGTCAGTTCCAACTTCTTCTATTAAAAATTGCTTATCGCTGCTGCATATGGGAGCCGAGTTTCGTGCGCGTGCGAATCACGGAAACGATAAGGAAAATCAAATGACCATTAGCAAACCGCGCTAGTAGTTCGTATTCCTGGACGGTAGTTAAGACGGACTTTGGTTGTACGTTACACCGTAGGTGACCACTAATAGTCTCATTGTTTACGGGGTAAGTTCGGATAATTTTCGTAAACTTTGTTCTCAGTTCTTGTCGTACTTGAAATAGCGGTATTAAATTGTCTGCAAAGTTGAATTTCCCCGAAATATACGAGAGATTCTGCAGCGTTTCCGATATAATCGACAATCTATATAATTCTGAAACTTACCGATCTCGTATCGTGTATATACGTGTGTCTGTGTTTTTCATGATATTAATACAATTTTCTAATATCTCGTCGACTATTATTACTGGAAAATTTTCAACGATCGTTATAACTGCACGTAGGTATAACAAAGTTCAATTTTCCGGTTACTATCAGCTCATAAGCACCAACAATTTCGGATAAAACGCGTGGGAAACGATATAGATCGCCTATATCCGCAAATCGGTCGGTAATTAGCAAACGCGTAGATCAAATGGGTTTAAAATGATTTTCAATAGATAAAAATTCATCGCAACGTTTGCACCTATATACATAAAAATACGAAACAACTATTTTTACAGAAAAAAAAAAAAATCTGTATACGAAAAGCGAGCGAAAAAATTTTTTCAAACTATCTTAGCTTATGGATTTATAACGCATAATTCTCATTCTCGGAATCCTATAAGCTCCGGTTTAGATGTACGGGTACGTAATCCTTGTATAA
Source organism: Macrophya alboannulata (assembly GCA_949628255.1). NCBI lineage: Eukaryota > Metazoa > Arthropoda > Insecta > Hymenoptera > Tenthredinidae > Macrophya > Macrophya alboannulata. The sequence continues at coordinate 15,953,256 of OX451211.1, read as the reverse complement.
GGGGAAAAAGAGTGGGTATAGCGGATAGGAGGCATATTCACTTTGTCTACTTTCGCGCATGCAATTCAAAAAGGGGAGTATTTTAATTATCCTTGATCTCCGTATAACTACAATTGGAAACGACTCTCTATTATAATCGCAAAACTTTCCTCATCTTCGTTCTCTCGCCTGAAAATCAGACGGCTGCAAGGATTCATTTTTTTTTTTTTTTTTGCTTTTTTTTATCATTGATATGTTTTTAAACAGCAGCTGGTTATACCGGAGCACAACGACACAGATATACACATATAGGTGTATATATATATACGTATTGGTTTTGTGAACGATCAAAAAAGACCGTTTGAAGTCACAAAGACGAGACTCGTCCCTTTCATCAACATCAACTGTGTCCACCGTCCGCAAAAAAAAAGGAATACGAAAAATGCGAAAGGAAAAAAAAAATAGTGAAGGAGAAGGAGAAGGAGAAAATAAAAAGAGGGAAAAAAAATGTAAAGAAAGGAAATTTGCTGCGTAGTAGAATATTGCAAATTTTTCTTTCATCTTTTCGATCGTGAAAGATATAACATGAAAGAAGAAAGGCAAAAAAAAAAAAAAAAGAAGTAAAAAAATCTTTACGAGGTCCTGATTTTTGATCACCAAAAAATTCTTGACCCATTCTCTTTCGTCTAGATTTTGGTTATTGTTGTAGATTTTTTTTTTTTTTTTGATATTAATTTTATGCTCGTCTAGGGAAAGAAGAATAGATATTAGAGATGAACTAATGAAGTTCTTAGTAAGAATAGTCACGCAGATTATTCGTGGGAACGTGGATCTGATTTTTTTTTTTTTTTCTATTTCGAGTTTTGATTTTTTTTCATCTTAGTATTTGCAATACGGCGGGATGCAGCGAGAATACAGCGAGAACTGGGCAAAATGTTCAAGCAACGGGGTTTATTGGAGTTAACCGAGAGAAATATACTTTTAGAAATGTTGAAAAATAAGAAAAATCTCTTTCTCTCTCTCTAACTAACTCGCAAGTTTTCATCTCGTCGCACTGGCACGATGCGGCGCGGCGTGTTTCTCACCGATATGAGTATATAGTATACGATATACCTAGGTATATGTACACGTATACAGGATATGGAATAACGTACCCGCTTCCAACACAATACTCAAATATAAATCTATCTACCCCATATAATACAAACTTATATTTTTACGCTAGAAAATTTGTACTAGAACAAGGATTTACTACGAATTTTCATTTAAAGAAAATCTTTCGAATTTGAAAATAAAAGATCCGCGTAATCCACTTGAAATTTTTGAAATAACTGAAAAGAAAAAAATCTTCAAAATTGATCTTCTTGATTTTTTGTTTTTAAAATTTGAAGTGAAACTCTCGGAAAATTTTTCTGCAAAATCTCTAATATCTAATACTCATAATCTGGTGTTTCAATTTTGAGTTTTTTTTTCTGAAAATAACTTCAGCAGAGATAATTTCGAAGCTTGTGAAAATTTTGAGAAATTTTTTTTTTTCGAAAATTTTGCGTAGCTTTTGGAGTCAATCAACGATTCTTAATTACAAAATAAGAAATACATATTTTTTTTTCACGTGGATTCTAATCACTGCCAAAATTCGAAAGCTTTTTTTTATTCCTCTGGAGCAATAAGGAAAAAACAAAATTTCTCTTTTGCCAATGAAGGAAAATAAATGAAAAAATTTTTTAATTCTGTTTCAGAAATCGATTGGAAAGCAACACTGAGCATTGGAACGCCTTGCTATTATCACTTCGAGAATTGATCGAATGGGTAATAAGAAAAGACACCGAATTGACAGGCCTGGGTCCAGTTTGCGGGGACATAGCAGCTCTGCAAAAGCAGCAGGTTCGTTCCCTTTGAAATAAAAATATATTAAAAACCAAAAAAAAAAAAAAACCTCACATTTTCGCAAAACCATTTTCGCAAAACCATTTTCGCCCTCGATCCATCACCTTTAACTCGAATACGTGTCGAATCCTACCATGCAGCCAACGATAACGACGAGAGAAAATCGTTCAACAAATGACACGACGGTCAGCAGTTTTTTTTTTTTTTTTTTATTCATATTTTTTTGGTTTTTTGACTTTCTCTATATGCACACGTGGGCATGTGGTATTACACATACCCACGTATATTCTATAGGATGCCGGGTAAACCTTTGGCTGCCTGAAACTCGCTATCGCGAGGTGCGGACAATTATACGGGCAACTAAACAGTAACTAGGTGCTTAGTAGCCTCCGAACCGGACGTAGACGTTCGAGCCTCCGATATTGAGTTACCATCACGGTCAGAACGTTGAGGATCGTTGTCCCCTGGACCAGAGAACCTAATTAATGCGCTTGCGCCTCGACGGTGTATACCGAACGGAACCATCTATCGATGCATGTGAAACGCTCTTAGCTCTTAGTAAGTCCTCCCGGTAATTGCCTCTGTAGGTGAAATTCAAATTTACCATATAGCCAAAAAGCCGGAGAGGATCATGACTCTCTACAAAAAAATTTTGATAGCCTCAACGATTCGAGGAGAAAGGAGAAAAAAAATTCTAAATTCATTCAAAACCGTTTCGAATCTTTCCAACGATCATGACCATAAATTTCAAAGGCGTATGGATGGTTTCAACAAATTTTGACTTTTGAACTTGATGATCTGCACTCTATTCAGTCGGTTGTCACCGCACTGTTCAACTCCTCCATTTCCATGTCGTGTATAATCGCGATAGTCCTGAGTGTGGCAAACAGATAAGGACATTGAGCCCGGAGCATGTAATTGGTGACGTAACAGGTCAACGGTTGTACAGGGGTGTTAAGGTGCGCGGGGGATGTTCAGGGACAAGGAACTTGCGGGATAACATGACCGTTGTGTGTGGAAATTTCGCATAACAATCGCCGAAGACAAATCGGATTGAGGCATATATACACACCTACATATGTTGCGTATAGAAATATTGATCCGTTTGTTAAAGGGGATAGATTCGTATAGATAGGAATGAGGGATGAGGAGGAGGTTTGATATGCATCATCAAAATTAACGGGAATAGGTATAGTTTCACCGATGTGATATAAATCCATTACGCAAAGTTTCTCAAAGGTTAATTCGTTAATTTATTTCCAAGTATAACGCATGTATTACATCAAAACCGCAACGGGAACTAGCCAACATAAATTTATTACACCCCACTTTATTCTCCCTCTCTCTCTCTCTCTCTCTCTCGCGCTTTCTACCCCCGTTAAATTTGTTTGCAAAGATCCCCTGTAATCTACGATTAAATACACTCACACCATAGTTTCGGTGGGTACCAGGTGCTCATTGTTTTACCGTTTAAACACCGAGGAGCTTTATGAATAATATACCATATACCCTCCTAATAAACGAGCCTTTCCCAAAACCGGCAACATTCATTTCTGTACGGTCCTTCACCGAGTGTAAACTTGATCGGCTATTAGCTTTCTCGTGTATCTACTTTGCACACTCAAGACTTGTCTCGTATCTGAACATGTTTTGAGTTACACAAAAGTTTCAAATTTTAAGAGAAAAAAAACAACAATTTTTATATAAATATTGAATACTGAAATTTTCGAAAACGTTAGAGTTCGTAATATCAAAATTGGGAAAGATCGAAAGTTAAAAAACCAGAAAAAAGTTTCTCCGAGTTTGATGGCAAAAGAAAAAAGGTAAAAAAGAAAAGAAAGAAAGTAGTAACTCGAAAATCGTTCGATGAAAAATCGGAAATATGAAGAAAGCGGTTCGAGGGATGGAAGAAAAGCTACAAGCCTTCTTGATCGAGTAAAGTGTTGTGCTCAAAGACGCCTAACGCGCACTTAGGAAAACCCTAAGCCATAACCACCTGCGGGTAAATTTTCCCCCTGTCGGGTAGTACCCTGCACTTAAACCATCCCCCTACTACTTCCTGACGTCATTATTGTAAGCCAGTATTATTTGAAGCCTGGAGGCTTTCGGTGGGGAGAGTTGGCGTGAAATATCTCGTTTTTCTTAAGCTCAGCTTCCTGTACCTATATACTCGAAGAAGAGATTCTAGAACGAAGAAGAAACTAAGAACAAAGAACGATAATACGAGGGAACGAAGAACGAAGAACGAAGAACGTCGCTTATCCCTGGGGTACGGTTGAACGGAATTGATTCGTGGCTTCAACCCCGTCAGCCGCGATTTAAAACACTCCTTTTTCTCCGTTTCTCACCCTATTTTACTTCATTTTATTTACTGGTTCTGATTTAAACAAGAATCTCTCCTTTTTTTCTTCTTCCACCTCGGTAGACATACATCTACATCACGACCATAGGTATATACACGAGCGTGATAAGGGTCGAGAAAATATGTTCATCTGCTCTTCTAACGTTGAAAAACCACCAAAAAAACAACATAGAAAAATTACAGAAGGAAAAATCTGTGCTTAAAAAGAATCGTGACATTTTTTTTCAGTTTGAATATACGCTTTCAAAGAATTTACGGGGGGTACGGGTCGCGGTCGGTGAATGGTGGTGATCATGCCAGTGTACATTTTTCATTGCAGTGCAGCTCTACGTGTATAGACGAATTATTTCTTAACGTTGCACAAGCTGCATCAGGGTGCGGAGGAGGTAATGGTGGTGGTGGTTAGTGTCTCGGTGGTGGTAGTGCATCGGGTTAAAAATGGCGGTAATTTTTTTCATCAAGTTTTTACCTGCGACGTACATATTCCTACCTACCTACTACTATAATATCGTCAAAGTACTTTTCCCTCTTGAGCTTTCCATCTCGACATTTTTTCTTGCTCCGGTGCTCTTCTAAGTTTAATTACGAACGCGCACGTCCTCGCGTGGTAATCCTGAATTATACAGTGCTCACTTACGCAGAGGTTCTCAGACCCGGAATATTGTTTTAGTCATATTTTATACTTTTCCTTCTTTCTCCGCTTTTACCGTTTTTCATTTTTCTCTCTTTTTTTTCTTTCCTCTATTTTATTCTTTTTTTTTTGTCTACTGATATATCGCTTCTTCTCATTTCAGGACGATCACCGTGGATTCAGAAGACAACTTGAAGACAAGAGACCAGTCGTCGAGAGCAATTTATTGAGCGGACGTCAATACATAGCAAACGAGCCTCCCCTTTCCGACACATCAGACTCAGAGGGTGAGTTATAAAATTACGTTTTGTTGAGAAGCTGATTCATTCATTTTTTTTCGACACTCATTGACTATTATTACTCCGAAAATAATAAATCTAAGAAAAGTATGTTTCCTTTCTTTTACACGTGAAAGAAATCTGCACAATTTCGAAAACTCTCAGAGTCTAACTGAATAAGAAAACGTCCTTGGCACTCGTCTCAGCCGGCGCGTTATAAGAAAAGGTGTACAAAAATTGTGTTTTTTTGACAGCTCGACCCATTAGTTACACTCAAGTACTCGGGGGATTATCCAACTTTTTTTTTTTCTTACTTTTTACTTTTCTTCTTATTCTTCTTCTTTTTCTTTTCTCAACCATAATTTTTCACCTTAATTAAATACTAGCAAGGATTTAACGCGTCAGTCAGTCAAGGAAGTAATCAACGCTATTTCTCTCAAAATCTACGCAAATTTTTACTTATTTTATTCCATTGAAATTTTTTTTTTTTTTCTGTTATCTTAATCGTTCTCTGGACACAGAGATTCGTTTGTATCATCATAGTCAACGGGTTCACTAATTGCCTAAATGTCTACAGTTTGACTATTTCCTAATGAGGAAAAAAAATTTGACGAACATGGCATCATCGAAGATTATTATTATCTAATAAATGTCAAATATACACAGGCGTCGCTCTCGATCCTTTAAGACGTTTGGAATCTATACGTAAGGACGCCGACCGCGAGGGTCCCCTAGGGATATTTCCCCGCTAATATTTATCCCGTTCGCTCAACCGTTCAATTAGATGATTAGCATGGCTTTGATCAAACCTTGAAACGCCCCATAGCGTGGTTTCCCTTAAACACTAATATAGGGTAAAATTTCTTGATAGTAAATCGAATTACGAAAACGAAGGAGAGAGAGAAAGAAAGAGAGTGAACGAGAGAGGAAAATATCACTGTGCTCAGCATACAGTGTAGGGAGATATTCTCACTTTTTATACACCGTCAGTTTCCAATATGACGAACCGCTGTCTCCAGTGATATTAAATTCCGAAGAATTTATATTGAAAAAATGAAAAAAGAATAACTAGAAAAAGGAAAAACAGTAAGAACGAAAAAACAAAAAAAAATTAAGAGTTTCAGGGGAAATTTTCTACGATGAATTCAACCAAAAGGAAAATACCTTTTTACGAAATACCAGAATTTCTTTTTTTCCTCACGTCGTTTCATCGTAGTAAAGTTAAAAATAAAAAGAACACAAGTAAAGAAGACTTTTCTTCATCGAATAATTGAAAAGAGAAATTCGTGAAAATTTTCAAACGCGTTAAAAATCTTTTACAATTTAACGAAAAAAATCGATAAACCAGGCCGATACGATAGAATCGTTCATAGGTATGTTTCTCATAAAATTTCCTGAAGACGAATAAAAAAAACCGCCGTACTTTATGCAGCCCATCGTACACGCTAGCATTTTCAGTTGCTTCAACATTTCCATTTGTTACGATCTATAACAGATGTGCATACGGCGTGTACGGTGAGTGCGCCTGTGCCGGAGCAACTTGCATTACTTGCATACGGTCACGTAGTCGATCTTCCGGCGTTGCGGTAACTATTTTGAATTCAAATTCTCTGCTCATAGCTGGAGCTATACCTAGAACGGGAAAGTGAACCGGCAAATATTTCGCAACTTTTATGAAATTTTCTGTATTTATTCATTTTTTCTTTAAAGAGAAAATAATCCAAAACCAGGCATTTTTAAGCTTCAAACAAATTGCAGCGCGGATAAAGCGTGAACTGATTCAAAGAAATCGAAAGTATTAGAATTTTGAATCGAGTAGAAACGAGCGTTTGCACGACCATCGCTAAACCATCTATTCAACAGTTTCAATTCTGCTTGTAAAGCACGTACAGTACGAAATGCTTTTCCAATCTTTTATACGTATATAGGTATATAGGTATATACATATACATATATGTATACGTATACTTATGTATAAAACGGTGGAAAATGCACTCTAGAAGTAAAGTTCGTTTACGATACAATGCGAAATGAAATTGAATATTTTTCGCAAGGTATAGGTATACAACTGTTTTCAATAAAATTGTATAAATAAACGAACTACGGGTAAAATGATCTTATAGATGAGACGATCGTTATATCAACCTCCTGGAAATACATGCTTAAAGCCTACTCGTCTATCCACAGATTCTGCGATACAATAAACATATAACTCAACGTAGAATGTATAACAATCCTGCGAAACTCAGTAAGCCGCAAACCAACCAGATAAGGGTAGCTTACAGTCAAACAGAAACAGCGCTTTGTACATTCTATACGTCCGAGTATATTTTGAGATGAAACATCTAATTATTACACACATATGTTTAGAGGGATAGACAAAATCTTGAGCAAAGCTCTGCAGAGACGTGCGAAAATTTCGAGTTTTGCATAGAAGAGGTGCAAAAAGATTTACCAAAAACGAATTCTGAAACGAAATTCAGTTTGTTTCGGTAGAAAATCTGGTTTTGACCAGATGTAATTAATAAAAAAAAAAAAAAAAAAAAAAATGGCATTTCTTTTGGCAGGAAACAGTCCGATGCGGATATGTAGACGCACATATGTTACACATATGTATATGTCGCAGTTGATTATGTCAGAGTGACGTGTTTGCGTTCATATATGCCGATCCATTATCGTTTGAAAATTAATTGTCTCATGAATCAAGGGATGGTATCGGACCATAGAAACTTTTGCTTTTTCCGTGTTCGTGTTTAGCATCGATAACATTTTCCCCGTCTTCCTCTTTCACCCGCGTATATACTGCAAACCACCCGTTCTCTACAGCTCTCTCTTCTATATATGCTATCTGCTTTACGTTATGTTGATTTATGAACACTGCGCGGACCGCGTAGCTATGCGCTTCGACACACCTACACCTCATACTCCGATCTCTTCGGTGTATATGGCACACAGCGTATGTACCTCGTACGTAGGTAGATATATAGATGCATAGGTAGATAGAGTATAGGTATATATCGCGAATGCGGTTTTCGCCGGCAAAAATCAACCGGTTCGTACGTCCGGCGATATTCGATTTACGATACAGAATCCGCGCTAGCCTCCCCGCGATTCGTCGTTCTATTCGATCCACCCACGCATCTGCGATTAACTCGCTGTTATTTTATACGAAAGCGTATGAAAGCCGGTTTCATTAGCTTAATGAATATACCAGATGCACATTTAATTCGATAAAAATATACAGGGATCACAGTTTTTAACATTTAGTAATTAGTGTAAATTTGTATCGGCGTATAGAAATTGAGGACTCTGAATCGGATGATTATAAAACGCTCTTATCCCCCCCCCTCTCCCCCTTTTTATATTTTACTCAAACTTGATTAAAAAAAAAAAAAAAAATTTCAACCTTACGTTTTTTGACAATTTTTTTCTCGGTTTACAGCTGGCAGAGATCTCGACGGTGATTCCAGGGGTTACAGAAGTGTCGAAGAACAAGCACGGGAATTGACGAGAAGCATTAGAAGGGAAGTTAACAAACTATCCGAGCAGTGGAACGCACTGATCGAACGTAGCGATGCTTGGAAACGAAAACTCGACGATACCACAAACGTGAGTAAATCTTTAGTAAATATAATTTTTTTCTCATCCAACTACCAATCATACCGCGTATTTTCGATTTTCAAAAAAAAAATACTACTCTAGCTGCAACAGATCCGGAGATATGATTTTTGGAAAAAAAAGAGAGAAAAAAAAATCTCTGTTTCGCGAAAATCCACAATTTCAAAATATTGCGTGAAATCGAGTTTCAGACTACACTCTACTACACGATTCTATATAGAGGATTTAAAAGGCCACTATATCTGCTCCGAATTGCAGACTGTTTCACGTGTGTGAATTTCCTCTGCAGTTATGCGAAAAAAAATCGTCAATTTATTGTCCAGATCTCAAGTTCGGTTTTTTTTTTCTTCTTATTTTTGGTCAAAACCGTTTATTGTCAGGTAATATAACCGTGAAGAGAAATAGGCAATAGCCTACTTGACCATCTTTCTAACTATCTGTATTTCTGGAACAATTCTCTTTATTGCCATTGCCTGGTTCCATTTACGAAAACGACTTTGTCGAGGCTTAAGGCTTGCCAGAGGCGCAAATACAAGACAAGACCGAGACAAGAAGAGACGAGAAGCATTTCATCGAAGAAGATAAAAAGAAAGAAACGAAAATAAAAAAAAAAAAAGAGAGAGAAAAATATCGGCTGAATTTCGCGTTTGTGGAGATACTCTGTTCTTTTATTTATGTATCTTCGTTTCTTTTCGGAAATTTGGCTTTCCCGCTGGAAAATAAAAAAATAGAAAAACATATCCTGTACGTTTGTTTTTCGTTATTTTTTTGAGTTTCTTTTTCATTTTGCATTTGCGGGAATAGACGTAAATATTCATGGTATTAAAAAAAAAAAAAAGAAATCCTTGCAATTTGAAAGAAGAGAAAAAGGAATCGTACGACGGTACCAAGCCAAAGCAACAAAAATAAATAAATGGCGGTACAAGACAGAGTAAACACTTGAGAAGCCTGCAGGCCTTAAAGCTTCGAGCTTTGGGCTTGAAGCTTCGGGCGCGAATCTGAAAAGTTGTTTTAAATATTTATAACACTTTGTTTGAACCCTGCCGAGGTACACATACACACGTACATACGTACTCCGAAATACACCGTCTCAGCCGTAATTTTAAAGGCTTTTAACCCCTATCCCTCTCTATCTTTCGACTTTGGTATCAATCCACTAGAAATAACACGAGACTTGATGGAGAAAAAGCAGACACAAAATTTCGCCGATTTTTTAACCACCAGAAATTTGCTTTTGGACATAATCCCCGCCGTAGGGATCATCGGGCTCCCAAAATCGCGGCTTAGATGACTTTTTTAGATGATTTTTTTCCCCTCTCCGTTTTTCGTTGCTTTTTTAAGCTCTTGGCCGTTTTTTCGACATAAAAATCGCGCAGCTTATACCGTAAACTTGTTTGATAAAGTGTAGGAAGTAGGATATGGCACTTGTACTACATACTACACTACATAGAAACGGTAGATCATATCTGAGACAAAATGGCCTGAGGTGTTGCACCGCAATCTAGAAATAGGGTATATAAGAAAGATTTCTCGGTATATATCTATAGTATATCCGCCACTCAGATATCTTGATCGTAAGACGATTGTTCTTCGTCGAGCTCACTCAGCTTTAGCTGCCGTTCAATTTTAACTGATCAAAGAAGATAAAGAACCTTAGCTGAGTGTAAAAATAATATGATATAAAACTGCAACGATTTTTGACCCTCTTATACATCCAGATATATAATATATTTTATATATTATACTTATAAACTTCGAAAAAATGATACCCGAAATTTTCGGGCGAAGAGAAAAATTTTCTAGACAATTACATCGGTGGTCCTTGTTTTGTCTATTTATTTTCTACTGCTCGACTGTTGAGAGGCAATTTTATGGGGATATTTTCGTGAGAATTTCTATTTTATCTTTTCTCCTTTTATTCCTCCATTTTTTTACATTTTTATTTCTCTTTTCGTTTCACGTGTTGGGCGCCACAGCCACGGTAGTGCAGTTCAGTCTACATGTTGTGTTAACTTCGCGGCAATGATTACACTTTACGTATCCTAACGATCATGAACGTTTATTTTTACACGGAGGGTGATCTTCCAATTACCATCTGCCTTTGTCTGTCTCGCCGGGCTGCCGCAGAGCTTAATGTATGGAAAAACAAAAAACGACTCAAGCTCTTTTATTGACCGGAAACAGAGTAGGAGATATATAAAAAGCCCACTTCTAACTATGGGTACGAAGACTCGAAATATACCGGCTACGGTATGTACCCGCGTTTATAAATAAACAGCCATATATTTCGCTCTTTGAACGGAACACGATTTTCCGATCGATTTCACAAAAATTGATCTGAATCGAAATTTTTTTTTTATTCATTTATTAAATATTATAACCAACGATTTTATCAATTAATTGGGATTCAATTGTATTCTAAAAGTAAGCGTCAAGTAGAATTAAATAAAGCCTCTACCAGCAGTCCGAAACTAGGTTCTATAGACCGAGAGCCTAGTTAGGTATGCAAAATAGACAAAGTTTGCTGGCTAGCCCAATCAGTGAATATATGTACTTAGTACTCGACTGATGGTGCCTATGCGAAATACTGAAAACCGGTGAAAACCGGATGGTAAATGCATATGGAATAAGCGCACCGATTGCTGCAAACTTAAACTTTAACTTAAACATTAACTTATGAATGATTGAATAGCCCTCCAGCAACGCCACAATTTTCCTACTCTTTTCCGAAGAAAACTAAACGCAAACTATCCAGTGTAAAATTTATTTCATTATAAATTCTGCTCGTAATAATAATGGCAATTATTCATTGAAACAACGCGAACTACAAACTGTAATAAAATTTATATGAATCAGATACTTTTTGGTTTTCGGGTGTAAAACATCGACAAGTTAAGTCGCAGAGTTTGACGTTGATACTTCCCTGTGGAAGATAGTGGTTACAATCCATATCAATAGCTGGGATCGAAATGAACGGGTACTTAATCAATCAATTAGCAGGCGCAACTAATTGGTTAATTACTGGATAAATTCCAGTCATGGTTGTATACATATAGGCATGTATATGCCATATGTCATAGCCCGGTATTAATACCTCGAGAATTTAGAGCCGTATACGTGTTTTATTATACAGTGATCAATTAATCTCGTAATTAATAAATACGTGTAATAATAATTATACCAGCTTTAATGAACTTCGTGTTCATTTCTTTCTCGATGCTTCATACGCCCTGAAATATAACTAATTAATTAGGCGTAACGATCTTTTTAACTCTCTTAAATATCAATTAGTACGGATTCACCTAAAACTGAATTAACCGAATTACTAAACTGCTGCTGGCTACTGCAGCAGTTTTTTTTTTTTCCCCTTGTCAGTGTTCAAACATGCGATGTGAATTAATGAATTGTAATAATTGTTCTTCCTTTGAGCACGGATTTACAGGTCAAAGGTCGGTGGCCATGATTCGGGATTTATAAACTAAACGCACGTACACATTTGATAGCAACAAAATGTGTACGGTTAACTAGTTACGAACACTATGCAGCGTATAGTAATTATTGGCTAATTTACGGTGGGAAAAAAAGTTTATAAGCTAATTCAAATGAAAGCTTAGACCGGAAGTAACCAATTTAGCGTCAAGTCTCCACTCCTGTTCCGCTCTCAAGTTCAACTGACCGTTAAATTTACCTTTATTTCATCATTAACTGTCTCATTTCTTTGTTCCCTCATTTTTGATTCTTTATTATTTGTTAATTTTGAGTTCTTCGTAACATGATTTTATGAATTATTGTCCAAAGACTTGAAATTCGAGCAATAAGTTACCGTAAATTCTGTATAAATCGTAAATTTGAAATCTTCAGACTAAAATGCATGCACGGTGCATAAGACAAGACAAAAGTCTCGATATTGCAACCTCCAGACGCTTGGAATCTAGGTAATAAATAATTCATGATTAGTATCGTCATTGTAAACTATATATAGAAGGTGTTTGACTAAATTTACATTATCTTTATGTATAGTAGGTAATTCTAAGAATACCTCGAAGCTGACGTATCATACCGACTCATAAACCTCCAAGATTCCCCGAGAATCTTTCTATCAGACCTCTTTATCAAATTATTACAAAATTTCGATAATTCTTTCGATTTCTCCTAAATTTTGTTCAACGAGAAGTGAAAAATTATCGATAACTTGAACCTCGCTTTCCCCAAAATCGATAGATAAAAATTTTCTTTTCGAAATCTAATTCTTATCGAGATTCTAATTTCCTCGTACAAAGTACTAGCAGTGAGAATTAAAAGAAGATATATGTATATATATATACCTACGAGTATGTATATATGTATAATACTGCAGAGCTGTATATTCAAAGAGAGGAATGTCTTTGATTGTATGTATACCGTCACGTATACCTATACCAATCTCTTTCAACGTTGAGTTATGAATTATTCCATGAGTGAAACGTTAATGAGATACGCGTGTACAGTTATTGCCTTAAATATTTCACCAGTCTTATATGATATACCTACTCACGCGTCTATCCACCCTTTGCCTGTGTCGAAACTGAATCCACGAGGTTTTAGCCCCTCAAATTTTTTTTTTTTTTTTTTTTTCAATTTTCTTTAGAAGGTATAGAAATTATTTTCTCTAAGATGGAAAGATCTGTCTCCTGCGGTATCTGCGGTTTGTTATGGTTAACGAGAACTACATCTTTACATCGTTATCATAATATATACGATTCCAAAAAAAAATTTCTCAGTGACCTAATGTACGTCTCCGGCTCAGAAAATTATCTGACATGAAAAGAAAATACAGCTACTTCCGGGGTGGGGGGGTTTCTTCCGTTCACATTCATAAATGTTTATGTATTCAATATGGTTAAATTTAAAACGATCAACGGTTTTGTCATGTATATATAATTCTATAATTATCGTTAAGACGACGATAACGTTACTCGAGGCGTTATATAGTGATCGCGCATGTAACAGTCAGCTAGTAGGTAATTCTAAGCACCAGATCTGTGTCACGTATGAAAAATATACCTCGATTCTTTTCGTTTGGAAACAAAAAAAAAAAAAAAAAAAAATTGGGGGGGAGATCGCTAACCAGACGTGGTGGGATTTCAAATCGGTCGATGCAAAGCCTTCACCTCTTATACTCGAAAGGCTTTACTTCAGCCCCCCATGCCATATGCTTTAAAAGTTTAAACCTAAGGGCGCCTAGTTTGCCGCTTGTCATACCGACTGCCTCTTTATTTTACCATTCTATACCCACGTCTGAATTTTCGTCATCGGAATGAGATAGAGGATGAATTATTTTCTTCATATCATATCCGGGTTTTCGGATCCATATGAATTAGAAATTAGAAATGATCGGTGTTTCGGGAAACGTGAACGAAATCAAAAAATTTTTCAGAAGAGCGTAATGATAATTAAAAAAAAAAAAAAAAAATACTCGCCATTCTTTCGATTCACGCTTACAGCGAATTATGTCATAAAAATTCACGATTATGCATATGCATTATTGAAAGCAGTGTTAATGGAAGTGCAGAAAGTTGCTTTAAGTTTTGAGAATTAAATTTATGAAAAGCGGGTAAAATGAAGGCAGGTAAAGTCCACTGAACGTAATACTGGGCACGGTAAAGAGACTTCGGAAGTACCTGAAGTGAACTAAAATTTATCCAAAAATCTTCTCCGTTAACAGATGAGAGCAAAAAGTCAATCCCGAGTACGGAAATGCTACTTTCTACTTTCTTGGTAAAAGAAAAGAAAAATTTTCATATGTCGTTCGATTTGAACGGCTGCTACTACGAGCAAAAAAAAAAAAGAAATCGAACTTTTAATTTTTGAATAATAATCTATATAATTCTGATCAAACTTGAAAGTAATTCCGATGATTACACGAGCTTGTATGCGGCGATGAAAATTACCGTGAAAAACCGTCTTTTCCGGCTTAAGTTTTACCTCCCAACTTGATCATTTACGTTGATTAATTTATAAACGATTTTATAAACTTCGTCTAGATAACGATCGTTTTATCGAGGGATGGTGGGATCTAGCCAGGTATAAATCCAATAAAACTATATACATCGAAATAATGAACCGTGATTAAATTCCCGCCGCCTCGTCGCTTTGGTATCAAAGGCGTGAGGTTTTCCTTTTCTATATTATTTTCTATTTTTCTTCTTAACAACCACGACCACAACCACCACCATCACCATCGCCATGATCGCGTCTCTCATTTACTTTTTTTTTACGATATAAGAAACTCATATTCTGCACCAGCGTCTCTCATCAGCCGTACAAAGAGGCTGTTTGTATCTCATTTATATCTTCTTCTTTTTTTGCGTCTATATAAAATGACTAATAAAGTACCCAACTCCTTCAGGATACACGTTATATAGTTAGAATGAAAATTTTTCATTAGCTATAAGTATGATAACCCGCGGCAATATTATATCAGATATATATTGGATTACCGAGACTCGAAACCAAAGCTTACGATGACAAAGTTACCTCATATCTACATTATACAGTAGAGTTTAATACCTACCGTCAAATTCGTGGCATATCGCTAATCAACAAACGCCTAGAAATTATTGTTCGAGTTATTTGTTTAATATGATGGATTACGAGTATACAGATTCTCGTATATGATAAATTTTCACAGTCTCGGAAGTTTATATTCACACGGGAAATACTTATATCCGTATGTAGGCTATAGATGGTTTATTTCTGCTTTCCATTAGAGTTTATACCATGAGTTATTCATCGAGTTTTATACTTATGTCAGCTGAACGTCGGCAGGTTCTTGAGTTACTATTGCCTCGTTATTCTTCCTCTTTTCTATGTATTTTTCTCTGTATATATCTCCTGTATTTCCGGCATCGTTGAATCGAGTCTAGTCGCATATCTGCCTTCTTTCCTTCATCCATTTTTTTTTTATCTTGAATATAAGAGATAAAAAAAAACCTTTTTTTTTGTCATCCAGTTAGCGATAACCGCATCGAGTATATATACCCATGTACATACATACATACGTGTGTCAATCAGTAATCACACACCAGACTTCAGGGATTAATGAGAAACGGATTAAATGCACTATGAAACTGTGATTATAAACGTAACGAGTAATCTCGATGTATTAGTGCAGGATGGGAAGTGTCAGTAATTTTATCACTCCAAAAAAAAAAATGATAGGACAAAAAAATCTGTAAAACCTTCTCTCTTGAATCTTGAATCACACTTGATCGTGTCTATATAACTGCAGTCGAACGAACGAACGATGTAACTAGGTATGCGTGTGTACATACATACCATACTATACAATATATCAACCAGATAACGAATCCTTAAGAAAAGATGTGTCAATGATCTCGTTATTGTAATCTGGGTCATTTCGTATCGGTTTATGACCAGTTTTCCTTTACCTTTTTTCATCAAATAACGAGTGATAAAACAAAAAAAGGTGGAGGATTTTTATTCCCTTTTTTTATTTATACCTCGTGACGAAGTATTGACAAAATTTCTCCCACGGTGTTAATTGATTGAGTCGATTTAATCGGCGATTGCAGGCTTCAGGTTCGACTGGTAATTGACGTTTACGATTTATTCGTATGTATTTATTATGTGAATATTTTTACCGGATAACCGAGAAGTTGTATCCAGAAGTTGTAAAATGAAAAGATTAGTAAGAATTTGTGAATGAATCTCGAATGAAATTTAGTGTAAAAAGGTTCCTGGAGAATCGCGGATATAGACGAGCATGCAGAGCTATGAAAGGAAAATTCTAACGTACGAATTTAAATGAATAAATAAATGAATATAATTTCTTATGAATTAAGATAAGTTGAAACCTGCAGGCTTAGTAAAATATCACTGCATTATGCTATACGTTTTATAGTTCATGTACACGTTTTTCCATATTATACACAACTTGTGAGCAGCAACAGCGACGACTTACTACATGCAGACTATACTCCGTTGAGTATGAAAGATGAAACATTTGACCCATATATTCCAAGTTTATTTCACAATTTGTTACATCATCATCATAATATCGTTCTCTTTTATTATTCATTGAAGGGGTATATGTATATGTATATACGTACATACATACGTAATATACATAATGAAGATACTCGCAAATATTTGCACGAGTTGCGAAATTTATCGTTTGGCTGAAATTTAAAACAGGTTTTATTCAATTAAGTTTCTTTTTTTTTTTATTAATAACTTCTTCATTTCCTTTTCTCCTCTTCTTCCTCCTCTTCTTCTTCCTTCATCGTGTCGGATTTTTTTCAACAATAATTTTGCTCATCTCGATTTGGTGTAACGGTAGAAAAGCAATGGGTTAGATATTTCCAGATCCTTAACAGCTCTTGCTCTTACTCTTACTCGGAGGTTTATTTCGGTCCCAACTGTTCGGAGAAGCTTATGCAGCTATATGCAGTTGCACTAGCAGCAAATACATGGGAGCGCCAACTGCAGTGTATGGAATGACTGTGCATACGTTAGGTATTGGTAAAATATATATACACACGTATATCTAGGTATATATAGGTGTATGTACCTATCTACATATCTACATACACGTATCGCTGCAGCGTTAGTCCTTTATGCACATATTGCTGCTGCTGCTGCTGCTGCTGCTGCATACTGTACAGACTAAGAAGACGAAGAGATGTTGATGAGAGACAAAGGCTGTGTCTTTCTCTGTCTATGTCCTATGTCTATGTGTTCTCGGGAAGAGGAGACACCTAAGATATATGGGTATTTACATATATGGGTAAAGGAAAGGAGTAATAGATATTACCAAGAGACATAGTCGTCGTCGTCGTCGTCGTATGAAACTTAATTGCATATTACCCACCTTTCATTCATGATTTGGAGAAATTTGCTATAGAACGTGTCTTCTCTTTCTAAATTGAGATTCTTTGTCTGGTATAATATATTATACTGCAGTATCTCATTCATTGAGTTTGGCGATACTTTTAAAATCCGCGAGACTAACACGTGACACGTACGTTAAGGAATTTCAATAACAGCATTCTTCACATTCTTTAAAGTACGAGAGTCGGAAGAAGAGTAAAGGAACGGCACGAGTTTCGCAAAGAAAAAGAAGAGAGAGAAAAAAATTGGGAAAACGATTTATTCGAATCCTCAATTAAACCCAATTAAATACTATCGAAGAATCTCTCTCTTTCTCTCCATCTCTCTCTCTCTCTCTCTGTCACTTTTAACGATATTTTCTACCTCTGAATATATTTGCTATTTGGTATAAAATTTTATCGATTGATAATATATCGCTGAATGTATAGGAAAATCAAAGAAGAAAAAAACATCCCAAGTTTTCTTTAAATTTCGGTATATATCACGATGACGCGGTACAGGTATATAATACGTATGTCAAGCCCCTTTACCTCATATAATATACACACGTATACCTATACACATATTTATATTAAATTTCGTCCGATATATTTTGCAGCTGTGCAGGGAAATCAGTACCCTGTATACCTATACATATACCTATCGATTCTATGGAGAATGAAAATGAAAAAAAAAAAACGGAAAGGACGAAAAAAAGAATAAAAAAAAAACTAACAAATACTTGGAAGGGTGCCACACTACGGCCCTCGTACGACTTCCTAAGCCATTTTATTGCTATAGATGGTGCAGCAATGATTGACTTTGTCTTTTTTAGTGAAATTTATTAAATTAATTAAGACTCGTATGTATAATCAAATGATTTGAAACCAAAGAAAAGTTATAATAAATGAATGAATTGGTTTTATTTGAGAGGAAGAAGAAAAAAAAATTAGCTAACTTTTCAGTAAAAATTGACTCCAAAAAGCGAGGTATATTTCATTTTTTTTTTCTTTTTTTTTTGTATCAAACTTGTTAAAGAAGTGATCAGAGTCGGTCTTAAAAATTGATACGGTTTCCTTATTACAGTGAATCCCAGTTTCTCGATTTCATGTCTAATCGTTAAGGGCTTTATCGCGATTATTGCCCCTGCGTTGCATTCTCCGGCTTCGGTATGGTCGTCACCCAGAGTAAAGTCGTTGGAGACAACCCAACGAACCGTCGAACGAACCAACCAACCAACCAACCAACCCAAGCCTTATGTTATGTTTTTTCGTATTCAGAGTCGGGGCTCAGTCGCGTCCCGTGGGTCATCGCGCGTGCAGCTAACATGAGCGTCGTCTCTCACGTTAATAGTCGATTGACATTTCGTAGTATTCCCATAACAAGAATATATTTAAAATTTTCTATATTCACAAATATAGTAACACCAATCGATTCAAATTTGATCAAATAAATATTTTTCACCCTGCAGTCTATCAGCTTTTTTTTTTTTTCTTCAATTATTCGATTTCTTTTTTCAATATCATTTATAGTATTCGTTATTCACTTGATTAATTAATTAATCAATCAATCAATAATTTACAAATTTATTACCCAAAATTATACGCAAATCTTTTCATTATAATATCAAGTGTGTAAAAATTTAAACAAAAATCAAAATTGAAATAAAACAAAAAAAAAAATTAAAAAACGTGCTTAAAATTAACGAAATATATATACCTATATATAAATATATATAAGTATAAACATACTATTTAGACACCAAAAATAAACCAACTGTGATAATTAGTTACTTAATAATAATAATAATAATAATAATAATAGTAATAAAATATTGCATTTTTTTGTAAATTTCTCTAAATAAAATAATAATAATGATGATGATGATGATGATGATGATGACGATAGCGATAAGTGAAAATGAAGTTATTGTCATAAAAATGAATAATATCAAAAATTTGAAAAATGTATTATATAGAAAAAAATATTAAACGGTTTATATATTATACCTATATATATGAGGTATACATATCTTTATAAAGTATAGATATAATATTAATAATAACTAATTTTTCATAAAGTAATAATTTTCGGGAGAAAGATATTTACGAGTCATAATGGAGATGGTGAAAAATAGTGCAATCGAGATGCTATCGCGTCGGAGTATAGTGATAAAGGATTACAGTGCATCGGATGATATAGACGATCAAGAGGGTGAAGAAGATCGTGACGAACTCGAAGATAGTGACGCGACGTCATTAAAAATTGATCTTTCAATGGCTGAACAATTTTATTACGAAGTTATTTCGTCGTTTGAACAGGAAGAGGTAGTTTTCTCTTTTTTCTCGGTTTTCTTTTTTCTCTAAATCAAAAAAATAATTTTGTTTCCCGCCAAAAAAAAAATAATAATATTATAGGTATACTTAGTATGGAAAAAATTTTGAGATGGAAATTAGATTATCGCGATTATTATATGTATGAGACAGATAATATATACTAACGTATCGTGTGAACGATGAATTTCGTTCTGCGAAATAATAAGACACGTAATAAAATATATGTATACCATTACATAGAAACTTTATCGCTGTAGAGTCCGTACCGTACGTATATAGGTACCATACAGATATACATATATACAAAGATCTCGTGGAAAATAAATTTGAAAATAAAAAAAAAAAAAAATTAAATAAAAAAAGGATAAGATATCGAGTATACATATGTACCGCGCGAGAGGGAAGTAAAGAGAATTAGTGAGTGAGAGAAGGAGATATTCAGTCACGAAGATGTGAACAGCGTTCTCTTCCCTCTGTATAAACGCGTATATATATACATGTGAATGTTCATGTGTGTATAACTATATACTTTTGTGTGCGAGAACGTTCAACAGTATATAAAATAAACCAGATATATGTATGTATGTATGTATGTGTGTACGCGAAGATTCAAGTTTCGTATGCGAGGCGTCGCGAGAGATCCTGTGGACGAGGAGAACTTCGGGCAACATTCCTGGAGTGCAGAGTCTCGGCTCAGTCTCGAGTACAAGCGTATATAGATAAATATATTTATACATATATATATATATATATATATATATATGTATTCATAATTTGTACATATTTACGTATAAAGAAAGAGAGAGAGAGAGAGAGAGAGTTGGAAAGAGAGAGAGAGAGATGTATAATTTTATTTAAATAATGAATAATTGTCGCGAGAGACAATCGCAGTAATTAATCCCGTTGGAATGACGATTGTATAAACGTCGCGAAATTAACTCTTACATTTCGAATACCATTTATCTCATCCTACTCAATTCTTGACTCAATTGTCTATAATAGATGCCGATTATATACCTCGTTATATGTATAACTGTGTGTAAGTTTAAATCCCTGTATCAACGTCAATTTAACTTTAATTTATAGACTTCAATTAAACGACGATAAATACTGTAAATAAATTTAGAAAAAAAAAAAATAGCAATAAAGTAGTAAAGTAAAAATAATCACTTCGATTATTTATCTAATATACCCAAAAGAACATCGATGAGGTAATTAAATTCCGAATTGGGGGCCATCTGCTGTACCAAAAATACAGGACTATTCCATTTATCGAAATTTCAAGCTGTGTTACTTTTTTTTTCATTTTTTTTTTTCTTTGGTTCAGACTCTTCGATAAAATTAAGATTTGCCCTATATTTTTTTTTTTTTTTTTTCATTACACTGTACACCCATACCAATAATTTATTTCATTATTCAGGATTGATTGAGGATATATTGTCAAATTAATTGATTAATCTTCTATCAATAAAGAAAAAAAGCTCGACACGTGATACGCATATACAGCTATTCTTCTCCTTCATCCTCCTCTTCTTTTTCTTCTTCTTCATCTTCTTTTTATCGATGTTCTAATTTGTATATTAAATACTGAACACGTGTTGATTTTTTGTTATAACGAATAGTTCTGTCTCTGACTCTCTGACTCTCTCTACAACGAGCTACACTATAACAGTGTTACACTGTTCAAATGTATAAGTTTTACGAGGAAAAGTAAAAAAAAAAAATAAAAAATGGAATAAAAATTAGATATCTGGACCATAAAACAGACGAAACTGCGTAGAGTTTACAGCCTCTTATCACGTTGCCTATGATAGCTTTTAACGTGCATCACGTCTCTGTCTAGAAAATGACGTTAAATGTAAATATAAATGAATGAATAAATGATGCGTGGAGTTTATAATATTTACACAGTATATGGGTATACGTATATTAAAAAAAAAAAAAAAAAAAAGGGATTTCTTTCTCTTCTTTTTACCAAAATCGGTGAATCGAAGTATGTTTGTGCAGTTAAGGGTAGCTCAGAAGCCGGAAGATGTTTGGATCGAGTCAAGAGTCAGCGAACCGCGAAAGACTGATCGACTCACTTCCACTACCACTTCCACTTCCGCATCAAACCCTAATTCTCTAACCCACGTATGCGTTAGAAACACTCGTCCCCCTGCAGGGTAATTATCCGGTTAATTTATCAAAATCCAACCCTTCAACAAGAGCTGAAACATTCATCTCGCAAATACTGAGGAACGATAATCGGTTATGTATTATAGAGGCTCTATCGTGGACTTTAGGTAAATACCCGAAGCTCGAAATAGAATTACGAAAGAAAAAAAAGAAATTTGGAACGCCGAAGATTTGTTTGACAATGAGTCATTTTTGTGAACGGAAAAGAAGAAAAAGAAGAAATAATCGAAAATCGATATTTTATTTCCTCACAATTCTGCGTCAGACAGCTGCGTTATGACGGCTAGATTGACAGTTGTCAGAGAATCTGGTTGACGAGTGAAAGGCAGTTGAAAGAAGAAAAAAAAAGAGAGAGAGAACAGAACGAATATACAAAAAGTATTCGTATATAGAGAATAATTTTTATATGCTCGATTATTCTATCGAATTAGACAATAATTGAACAGACGTTGGTTTTAAACGGATGTATCAAATAATGCGAGGGATTAGAATGAAATGCCCGCACGATGCGATTTTTAATGTCAAGTTTCAGATTTTTCGGAGCGATGCCTGCGATAGGGGTAAAAAAAAAACGAAAAATTAACCACCGTGAAGTGCCGAAAATCATGTGTTATTAAAATTGGAAAATTCCAAGGCTTTGGGATAGCACTCTAAATCGAGATAGGAAGCATTAAAGTTCGAATAAAGCTGACCCCCTTATCAGGCATACCTCAAAAAAAAAAAATCCAAGCCTGTAAATGAATTTTTCTTTTAAGAGGATCTAAGAATCTTTTTTTTTTTAGTTCATAAGTCAAAGAGGATTGACTATCTATACTCGATATATTTGGCCGCCTCATTTGACCCTCCCAAAAACCGAAAAATAAGAAAGTAGAAGAAGAAGAATCGAAGGGTATAAAACAGTATTACCTAGACGTTAAGTGAAGTAACCTTATAAAGAGTAAAAGCGTGGTATATACGGGGCTTGGAAATTTGAGAAAGGTTGAAGTCTGGGTGATGCATTAATCCCCGATCCTTCTATATACCCTGCACACACGTACAATATATTAATAAATACATACTCAGGATACATATGTTATAACTTGTGAACGTGTTATAATATAATATAATATAATATCTGTGAGTAGGAGCCGGTTTATAGAGGGGAAATTTTAATGGTACGTATAGTAAGAACGAGATGTGCAGGGGATTTCGTTGGGGAGAATTGAATGGATGAAAATTGTACCGGAAGTCTAGGTCGACGTCGTTTAAAGGCCCGTCGTTTAAGCCCTTTGCGATCTCAACTGTCGACGACCTACTACGCTTATATACTATATGTATACGTACCAGAAACCAAGTGGTTAAATCGTCGAGGAGGAGGAGGAGGATCAATTGTCCTCTATACTTGCCAAAGTGGTACATAGGGTTGAGAGGACGAAAAAGAACCTTAAGTATACCTTAGCAGAATGAAAAGAAAAAAATTAACAATAATATCTTATTGATTTTATCCAAAGAATACGGATACTCGTATCATGTCTTGCACAAGAATATTTCATTAGAAAATTTGAGAAAAAAAAATAAATAAAAATCATCCAATTCCTTTCGAATTCAAAAATATATATTTTTTTTTCTGAATTTCGTAGAGTTTGATACCAATTTTTCGAATCGTGTTACTTATTTTTCTTCTTTGGAAAAACGACAGATGTTTAAGAGTTATTGTACTGTTCAGAATCGCAAATCTATTGTCGTTCATTGTAGAGAAGAATTTTTTTTCTTTTTTTCTTTCTCTTGTATGGACAATAAATTTACTGCACTATATACCATGGCGTGGGCTAAAAATCAAGCCATATTGTGAACTGCACAGAGACCACGCTATTCCACGACTGTGTACTACAGAATTTGTTCGGATTCTGAAACGAACTTGACAATTTTCAGTCTCCTAATCTCCTTTCTATAATACTTCACTCGATTCTCACCTGGTAACAAAAATTTAGGGAAAAAACTCTCGCTATACGTTGCACACGGCTAGCTGAAAGGATTTCTGCTGCAGTCTCGCGGAACTCCAAATACCCAGGATAATAATGATGCGTGATGTTTTATTCAACGTCCCATATCGCATTCACCGAACTCCTGTATACCCTAAATCTTCGAAATGTTCAAACTTTGAAGAAAGACAAGATTTTTGGTACACCGCGATCTTTAAGATCGAAATTTATTCAAGTTTTCTTTTGCTTCTTGTCTTTATGGGATTAGTCATTGTACTCTCGTGCACTACGTGGATTTTCTTCACCTTCCGTGTGGGTAGAAATTATTCCATCTTTCTTACTTTCTTTCTTTCTTTCGAGATCAACTCTCCGAAGGCGTTAAATTATTCCCGGTAATCCATCCAACGAAGTAACGTAGCCCGTATCTGATTTCCTAAATTCCTTATATGTTATCTCAGTTTTATCTACCTCGTAGCTGGTATTATACCTGTACACTATTTCTCTGGTCTAGTATCCGAGGCTCCGAAACGCTATTATTTTCTTAAGAAGTACTATACGAAGTGAGGCGATAAACTTTACCATTTTTATCTCAAGTAAACGTAATATAATTTCTGTTCTTTTTTTCACGAGAAAAAACAGACGATATACATGAGAAAAAAATCTAGTTTTATGTATAAAGAGAGGAAGTAAGTTTCTTTCAGACAAATTTCAAGGATGAGGTGTGAATTTATTGCTTAATAAAAACAAAATCAAATGATGAAATCCATAAAGGCTGCAGGGCGTACATTACACACGGTTTATAGTTGGGTTATAGTTTTTCGATCCACTTCCGGTGAAATAGACTGGAACAGAGGACCCGGTTTACGTCAAGGATCGTAGAGACGGAGTTTGATTTCAGCACGTACGGTTGTTGGCTAATCCTTTGTCACGATGGGCGGTGCGGAGTTCCAGGTCGTGTACCATGCGATTACCAACTCTATGCGGGTGTCGACGGTATATAACCATATATAGATCCACCATACATACATTTACATATGTTTTGGACCTACACGGAGATCCACCTTCAACCTTTAACGTTAGTTAACAATCGGCGAAGATATACCTACTAGATTAGAGCAGAAACCTCGGCTCACGCTTCAAGCTATCGGTGAAGAAAAAAATGCTTTTCAAATTGCGGAATTTTTAATCTGAATCAAAATCTGGAAAGAAGGGACACTTTTCTTTGTATCAAAGACGTAATTAGTAGAATTTCTGAGCTCGTGAGGTTCTGAGATTTTTGGGAAAGCATTTTACTATTAGGAAACGAAATTTGAAATAATTGATGAGCGATAAATTTCCGGGGAATCCCCGAAAAGTTTGAATTTTTGGAACTCAAGGACTCTGTGAGAAACTACGTTGACAATAATTATAGCTTTGTGAAATGAGATACCTAAATGGAAGAAATATTTAAAGAATAGTTGCATGAGTCAGTGTCACATACGCATTAATACTGCAGCAGGGTTAAGGTCTTTTGGGTACTGCGAACCCAAGGAACTTATAATAGACGGGCCAGAACTTTGTGGCAAAGTGCCAGGCATCATATCGTTGGTGACTCATCTCCTGTGTGGCAAAGAGATTTCTTTGTCTGAGGAGACGATACTTCGGGGATATATACGTAATAACGTTTTATACTTATGACCAACACGAGGAGAGAGATAAAACGATATCCTGGAGATTAAAAACCGTTTCGAATCCCCCCTGCGGGGGCGACGATTTAATGACAAAATTAGAAACCTCGGAAGCGAGTTGACGAATGAATTAATAAATCGTAAAGTTAATTATTTTTTGGAAATAATAAAATTAGGGGAAAGTCAAATCTCTTTCGTTTTAAATTTATATCGCCTTAAATGAATCGACCGCGGTCTTAGCCCTAAGGGATGCAATTCTATTCGGTAAACAGAGCCTTAGCCCTGCAGGCAGCAGAGTTTCGCATGCGGCGCCAGACAATTAACTTCTTAAATTCCGGTTGAATTTAAGCCCGGAGTGGATGAGGGCGTTAACTTTAATTGCTCGGCTGGCTACATAATAATAAACGACGTCGCGACGCCAGTAGTAAAAATAAAAAAGGATAACAAAAAGCCCAAGAAAAAAAAAAATGAAATCGCATAAGGAAATATAGAGACTTTCATACCTATGTATAGTATAGCATACATATATACGTTGGTATATGCAAAACCGGTAAATCCTTGGCAACTGTGCCCAAGGCACTCGTCTTATAGATGCTGTTAGTAGTCAGTTTGCAGACCGAGGCTCAGAGACTGCGTGATAATTAATTTGAACGAAGAATTACACCACCCATATTTGCGTTTTTATTTGAATTTAAACTTCTTCCAACTCTATAGTTTTGCAGGGCTTAATAATTTCTCATTCGCGGTTCGCGGTTAGGTCATAAAGACAATTTTCATGCCCTATCAATATGCCAGGGAAATATATAATCAGACAAATATGCGTCTACTAATACTGACGTCGATCTCATTAGAACATTATATTCTCATTATCATTAAAATGAGATGAACGATTGCCCGATGATTATACGCCTTATTATATGCATCCTAAATCCCATTCCTATGATTTTTTTAATCAACGCAGAGAGAGAGGAACAAAGAGGAAAATAATGAGGCAATTTATTATTCACGTATCTGATTTATTAATTTAACATTTCTTACTGGAAAGCATCGATACGATATTACTTACGTAGTTAAATTTATGTACAATATACACTGGCACGAATTTTTTGAAAAACCCAGGCCTCAGTCTCTCCTTCTGCATCCATTTTTTATGGCAATTGATTCTTTCAACACTTGACGTTTTATAAAAATAATATCAAGAAGACAATGATGAAAAACAGAAAAGAAAATGAGAAAAAAAAAAAATTACCCAGTATAGATCTTGGAAATGAAAATACTCTGTAATATTTGCGATAACTGTCGTTTCGTCGTGAAAACTCGCACCCTATAATATTTACGAATGTGAAATCTGAGTTGACAGCTTAATTTCCTGTCGTATTAACATCGGAATCTTTATAGCAGAATACATAAAAACGTCAAGACGTTATTACGTCCAAATGATATACCTTGTATGATCAATCATCGATTCTCGTTTTCCGAATTCGAATATACATATTTAAAGTAAAAAAGAAAATAATTAAACTTCAAACGCGATTATATTATGAAGATGAAAAATTGTTCACAGAAAATGTGCGTCTTCCAAAAATCGCTCGAGGATTTATCGTCGAGAATGGCAGCCGCGGAAGCTCTTCAAGGAAGTTGGCAAAATCCAACAGACTCTAGCGAAGCAACTGAAATGTTAGATCAGCTAAGGAAATTCGGTGATCGTCTCGGTCCTATTCAAAGAAACATAGAAGACACAAACGACCAGGCCAGCATCTTTGCATCGAGCAGTGTCATAGTGTCACACGCTTTACTCGCTAAACTCGAGGATCTAAATGTCAGGTAAATGAAGAAAATTATATTAACCGATTCTTCTGACGAACTTTTACAAATGGAAAGAATCACAAAAATTATTCTGATTAAATCTGATCTTTATTCATATAACAAACAGGTGGAAAGTCCTCCAAGTAGCTGTAGACGAACGGTACAAGCTTTTAAACGGATTCGGAAAGGACGGCAGTACCCCAGGTAGCCAAGCTTTCCTTGCGGGCAGCGTTGAACCACCATGGGAAAGAGCACTGACGCCAGCCAAAGTGCCTTACTACATAAAGTGAGTAAAAATGAAAAATAAAATGTATAAAATTGATAGAAAAAAGAAGGAACTTACTGTAACGTTAGTTAAGAATGCGATATTTTGATCTCCATGGAGAGAAATAAAATTGAACAAGCGATTATCTAATTGTAAAAAATCGACATGTGGCATGAATAACTTTCCTGCCAATAATTTTAGCACAGTTCCTCGGATAAAATGTTCTCCTGATACCAGAAGCAATTTTCGACTTAATTTTGTTAACTCTCAATATTGTAAGTATACATAAAGACATAGCAGCGTGCATGAAGCCATGTATACATGCATAAGATCGATTAGGACTGGGCGAGTTAGGGAACTGGGTGAGTTAGGAAACCCGCTCAATTGGGACTGGGTGAGTTTGGAAGAGAGCTCAAGTGGGACTGGGCCTGTCAGAAAACGTTGTCGGTTTTTACAACAAAAAATTTCAGCACACCTCCTCGGGTCAGATGTTCTCCTGATACCAGGAGCAGTTTTTCGACTTAAAATTTCAGAAATTTCTTATTTCGTAAGCGAATGAGACATACACAGAGAGAGAGCGAGAGACACATCTATACGAATGCATGTTTGCTTAGACATACACTCAGGGGGTTTTCCCGCCAAAATTTCAGCACACCTCCTCGGGTCAGATGTTCTCCTGATACCAGGAGCAGTTTTTCGACTTAAAGTTCAGAAATTTCTTATTTCGTAAGCGAATGAGACATGCACAGAGAAAGAGAACGAGAGAC